>JAJTUV010000910.1:1456666-2185000 GCA_021653895.1 Mastomys natalensis | reverse complement strand
AAAGAAATTAATATTAAATTTTCATGGTTTGCCAATCTCAGGCATGAACATACACTATTTTAATATGAAATTAGACTATTGCTTCTATGCAATATCTCAGCCTAAATTAATTATCAAAACCATTACTAAAATTTCCAAAAGAATTTTAAAGATAAAAATGCACTTAATAGGCTAAGTTTCTTAATGAAAATTTTAGTTTCCACAAAGCCATACTCCTTCGGCACATGGATTTCTCAGAACCCATTAAGGGAGATGTCACTAATTGTAATTTATTGGGTGTCCCATCAGAATTTATGTGGAAAAATATAAGAATATTTGAATATTTGCGTGTCCTGCTCCAACTGTATACGAGCATCAAAGGCATTCAATCATTCAATCAGCTCTCTGCATTCTTCCACGTGTGCTAGTTTACTTGCTTAATGAAAGCTTACTTTCAACCCAGACCCATGCTCCTTTCTTCACATTTCAAATGATATATTCTGTAGTTTCTTCTAGTCAACATGACTTCAAAGAAATATTAAGGGAAAATCCCCAAATCTGGGGTTAGAGAGATAGTCCAACCATTAAGAATACTTAACTACTATTGCAGAGAACTCAAGTTTGGGTCTCATCACTATTCAGATGGCTCACAGCTACCTGCAACTCCAGCTCCATGAGATCGTATGTTCTCTGTATGTATCTCTCCGTGGATAACACATGCATGTGTGAATACCAGAACAAAGAACACACACACACACACACAGAGAGAGAGAGAGAGAGAGAGAGAGAGAGAGAGAGAGAGGAGAGAAGAGGAGAGGAGAGAGAGATAGTTAAAAATAAGTATTTTAAAAGGGAAAATTTTTAAAAGAACCATAGTTAAGTTTCAAGTTATCTGTCTTTCTCAGAAAGGAAGGCATTTCTTGCTGGGCTCCTCACCTCTGTCCTCAGTGTGTTCTATAACCATTCAGAACTGTCTGTTGTCACACCCACTGTTGTATCACATAGCGTTGCTTACATACAGGCAACCTTCTTTTTACTAAACAACAGCACCATTGTGCTTGATTCTGGCAAGTGAGCTATGCCAAATAGAAACTGAAGGCCTTCCAATCAGTGAAAAGGGGAAAGCTGCTGGAGGAGTAGGAGAAAGTGAAATGTGCTGCTGCTGGGGACTGTGGGGATAATGAGTCTTCTATCTACTCAGTGAAAATGAAATTGATCACTTTAGTGTCTTTGTGGTGCTTCACAGTACAGCAGATACGGCCAAAAGGTGTGATAAGTACTCACTCATCCACCCTGCTGTGTCCTATTACATAGACATGGTATCATTCCATATCATTACAAGAAAAAGTTACAGCACTATAAAAATAGAACATCTTGAAAGACCGAGGAAGATCATACTCAGAAACTTGTAACGTATTTACTGTTCTATAGCATTATTAGCTACTATTAGCCTTCTACTATATTTAGTTTAGTTTATAATTTATCAAGAAATGCATGAAAAACTGTGTGTCTAATGTTCAGGATTACTCATGGCTTCATGAGAGGCCATAGAACAAAAACCTATGTATGATTTAAAAAGGATTACAACAGCATCTTAATAGTCACTGATTATATGACATTTCATCATGCCATTGCCTCCTGTTAGGATAACACATTTCATATGTCCATACAAAAATAATTTTAAATCATTTTAAATACATTCTCTGAACCAACAGTATATAAAGTAGTAATTTTTATATATTGACAAATTCCTTTAATAGGAATTGCATTAACTTATGCTTCATTCGGACATATAAGAGAGAATCTTGCTTTCACTGTCCATATCACACAATTACATATAATATTATATCATGGAGAAAGTGGAAGGCTTATACTCTAACCAGTTGTAGCACTTACCGATTTATAGAAGATATTCATTTCAAAAATGTAACTAATTCATCCATAAGATAAAAGGTGACCTTACAAAGTTGTGAAAATTAAATTGAATACAAAGCAGTGAATACAGGACCTGCCAAACAGCTAATGCCAAAGAAACAGAAGCAATTACTATGGTCCCTTATTTTCAGATTATTTTTGTTAATTTCATACTTGTGTACTGTATTTCTATAATTTTTAGTCTTCTCTTTCCACCTTCTAACTTCTCCTGTGCCTTATTCCACTTTCTCTCAAACTTATGATCTTATCTTCTTTAATTATAACTGCTATATGTCTGTGTGTGCTTGTTTATTGAGTTCTCTATTAATGAGTATGCCTATGTGTGCTTGTTTGCTTCTGTCTTGTCTCTATGTTTCTTTCTAGGTCTGTGTCTATGTCTGTCTGTCTTTCTCTCTCTCTCTCTCTCTCTCTCTCTCTCTCTCTCTCTCTCTCTTCTTTCTCTCTCTCTCTTTCTGTGTGTGTGTGTATGTACTATGTTTGTATGTATGTATGTATGTATGTATGTGTGTATACAATCTACTAAGCCTATTTAGTGTTGCTCCTAAGTACATGTGCTTATGACTGAGCATTTTGGGACATATCAGGAGTTTTGTCTCTGGAGAAAAATGACTCTCTCTCTTTCTACAACTGATTTCTTGTATCCCTTTAGGGCCAAGGCCTTAAGAAATATCCCTCATCTGCACTGGTATATGTTATCTTTATGCTTATGTTAGGGTAACTATATTGTTAGAATTTCATGAGTATAGCTTCCTTGTTATGTCTAAAACACATTATCTTGCATCAGGCTTTCTGATTACCTGGCTCTTGTAATCTTTCACCCTCTTTTTTGCTATGTTTCCGTGGCCTTAGCTATAAAGGTTGCATTGTAGATGTTCATAGTACAGCAGAGCTCCCCCAGTTACTTATTTTGAACAGCTTTGGATACTTGTAATAATCTCCATTGCTACAAAAAGAAGGTTCTTTGGCAAGGAATGAGAACTACAACCATCTGTCACTATCAGGATGAATAATTAGGATCCAATTAGACATTGGGTTGGTTTATGGAAACAGCAGAAGTAGTAGGTTCTCCACTAAGGTCTATGACCACTCTAAGTGTAGGTAGCTGGCTAGGTTTACAGTACAGGGAATGCATCCTCTATTATTGAGTATGCCTAGGATCTGATCAGAAGTAGTTGATTCCCTCTGATATAAAACTGGTATCCTGTCAGGCTGAATGCTGTTGTGTTTCACAGGCATTGCAGCTGTGTAGAACTACTGGAGTGCTTTTCTCCCTTGGCAGCTTCCACAGCTACTTCTTACAGGATGAGAGCTAGTTGTCAGGGAAGAAGTTTCTAGATCAGTTCCTGGTGGATTCTCTGAAGTTCTGTGTCTCAAGTGGTATCTGCTTCAAGTTCTTTCACCTCAAGATCTCTGACATAACCAAGGATAAGGACAATTGCCTATATTCTATGGGGAGTCTCTTGAACTCCATTAACTAACAATTTGAAAGGAGGCTTCCCATGCTTAGCTTTAAGGTTTTGTTAATATTTTTATGCTGCCTAGAGGTAGCATTAACATCCCATATGCCATTTGGAAAATATTAATTTAAAGTACACACACACACACACACACACACACACACACACACGTATTTAAGTATGTTTATGTCCTATACTTTTAAAATTATGCTATGTATTATTTTCTTTGAATTTGAGAATTTCTTTTGGGAATAATTGTTCCTTTTAAATAGCCTAATAATTATTATATATAACTATGTGAACTTATATATATTTAATAATTTTTAATTATGTTGAATTAATCTCAGTAACAACTCTACCACATATTTTAATTATGAAAAATACTTAAATATAAAAATAATGACAATAAATGCTAACAAAAGCCTGATTAATAATAGTCTCATTTTGAAGTGAGGAAGTGAATAGTGTTATGGTAAATTAGCAGGTGGTTGAAAAATGAAATTGATGCTGGTCATGAGGAGAACCAGAAGCAAGCTAAGTCACACCACAGAGTCCAAGAAAGACCCCTCTAATAGCTCCATTTAGGAAGTAAAATACAAACTATATGGCTCAGCAGTGAATATAAACATTGACTACTGCATTGATGCATTGAGTATTGACATATCATGTAGATCATTACAAAATTATATAAACTAGTTGAAAATGGTTACCAGTAAGGAGTCAACTGAAGGAGTTTGCAAAAAGTAAGGGAATTAATTTTTACCATTACAATTAAAGTATTAGTTACATTTTCTTCAAATACTGCATATGGAATATGAAGACTGAAAAGAAAACAAAAGTAATACATAAAATATAAAATAAAATAAGAATAAACTGAAATAAAGAAATAAAAGAATTAAAAGCTATTCGTTTCCACATAGAAAACAAATGATAACTGCTACAAGCAGCCTTTCAACATGTCCTTGTTAATGCACATTAAGATACTAAGCCTAGGCTTAAAGAAATATTGATTTGTGTATTATGGTTTCAGAGTTGCTAGATTTTGTGTTTGACTAATTGACTTATAGGATACTTTTCTGCCCATTATCTACTCTGAATAAAAAAAAACCACTACCCTTAAAAAATCATCTCAGAAAACTAAGAATAAAAACAGAAAAGAAGACTGGGAAAAAAAGATTGGCATCTAAAATTGAAGGGACAAGTTTCATACAATTTGTTACTTTTCAAAGATAAAGACATAGCTTACACTCCACTCCTAACATCTGTGACCCCGACCATGTTTGGCCAAACAAGGGGAGCCTTATAATCAATTTGAAGGCTCGGTGTATTCAATATAATAGCAGGTCACATTTTTATAGTTAAAATTGTATAGTGCTTGAGAAAGTGATTCTATATAGTACACTCAATTATAGGCTTTATTGAGCCCAGAAGATAATCAAACTCAATGCAACCATGGTACAAATTTTTGACCTTTAAAATGTGTTCTCATCTCTTAATTTTGCCTTGGTTTCATGAACATTCACTTGAAAAAAAAATCTTGTTGTAAATCGATATTAGGCACGTTCCAAGGAACGCTTTTCTACTCTCTGATCAATAAAAAAAGTTGGATGTTTTAATTAGAATGTATTTGCAAAATGAATTTTGAATTCTGCAATTCTGGTGCCATTGCAGAATCTCTTGTGTGAGGGAACCTCAGACATCAGTCATGGGTACTCCCATATTAGGCAGTATGACAATATGTAGAATATATTTAATACTCAGTTGTAATTACTTCCTCCCAGACAGGATTTTAAAATTTTGCTCCACATGGGTGAAATTCTCTAAGAATGGAGAACACCACCTACATGACACTCAATACTTCAGTCCACTCCTTAATATTTCCATTCAATTTTCTTTCTTTTGATAAAGGGTTGCTTTGAGCTAACACCCTTTCCTTCCCTACTGGTCATGGCTTATTTCTTGGATCATCCTTCCTTTCCTTAGCTTGTCTTGTCCTATATCCAGTGATACTTGAATGTACTCACTTTACAAACAACATATCTCCTTTCCTCCCCTTTCTTATTTCAACAAATTCTACAATTTATAAAAGAAAATATTAAGCTTCTTTCCATCCCTTCTCCCATTTATATTTTCAGTTATATAGGTTTTTTTGTAAAAGTTGTAATATGTTCATTTTTGAACTCTTGTTTTAATTACACCTTGCAATGGTTAATCTTCTTCATCTGGACTGTGTTTGGTATTGCCTAGAAAAATATTGTCTTTTGATAGAAATTCCAGAGAGTTTAATTGGGGGAACCTACATCGTGAATGTGAGCCACATTACTCCATGAACTGGATTTGTAGGCTAAAGAAAAGGGTATAATGTGAAGGTCTCTGCATGCCCACACCCATCTTTCTTTGCTTAAGTGTGAACATAATGCGGTGACATGCACCATGCTCCTGACACCACGCCTTTCCCACCATGATGGACTGCACTCTCCAACTGAGAGTGTAAATAACCCCTTCCTCCCTCAGGCTGGTTCTTGCTAGGTATTTGATCACACCAACATGATTTCCATTACTGCTACTGATTTTAAACAAGTTCACCTGTAGTAGAAATCTACCAGAGAGTTCCTGTCTTGGCTTTCATTCTTGGTCTACACTGACAAAGTGCAAAAAAGTTGATTCGACTAGGATCAGGATGAGATATGGCAAACTTGTCAGAGGAATTAAGATAAACATTTTCCCCTATTAGGAAATGACATTCTTTGTCACTCAATGCACAGAATCATGATAATGCTAATGATGAGCTGGGGTGTTAACAGTAATGATGACAATCGTGGGAACACAAACATCCACACAGTCATGGAAGTACTGGCAGCAATATGGGGCAGCCCTTAGGAGTGAGTAGAATATTAGCTGCAGAAACAGCCATAGCTGCAACCTCCAAAACAATTGCCTGATGTCTGTGCATGTTCTGCACTCAGACATGCAACTTCCAGACCATTCTATGAATAAAATTCATTAGATTTTATCTTGTTCCATATGAAATCACAAATATTGAACTAAAAGGAAGCTTATATCCAAGTAAGTAAAATATGGCTCCATGTTAACCATGTATCCATGTAAAAGTCTGTCATTTAAATTGCCCTGTGCCCTAACTGCTCATGTCTTATCAGCTGACCTATAAGTATTTACTGTTTGGTGGAGTGAAACCTAATGCTTTCTTTTGCCAATATTCATTCAAATCCCTCTATTCCATGTTACTCTCACTTTTCCTTCTGTCATTTAAGGAATGCTTATGTAAGAGATAGAGAATAAGAAACCCATACAAATTTGCATAAGCTTCAGGAGACCTTCTGAGTATCTTGTATTACAAAGTGTTGTCATAAACTAAGACACAGTGCAATGGCTGGGAGAAAGGCATCATTCTATTGCAGCCACAAATGGTCAATTATTTGTTTCCTGCCTTTAAAGAGAGTGAGAAAAGGGGTTAGTGACATGGTTAGTGACATGGTTATAAATGTGCACATTATATTATTGAAATTTTTCTCCAAAGTGAAGCATTAGCAAATAGGGTTTTCCCACTTTTGATAAGGTACTATTTGCTCTGTGTTTTAAATTAGGCTTCATCTTTGCAGGTTTACTTAGGCCTGAATAATGAGAGCCAAGATTTGGGGATTTTTCAGAGGAAAGAAATGACTTCCAAGTGAGAAGTAATTTCCAATAAAGTAAACAAGATGAGGTCCATCTGTCTACAGCAAAGTATCACAAATCAAGCTCATTCCCCCAGTTTGTTAAAAATCAAACACTCTTTCTAACAACATATACTGCCCTACTTTCCTTTGTCAAGGGATGCTAATAATGCTACCAACTTTATTGTTTACACCATAGCAGAGTCCAAGGATATGAACCTTGCCTGAATCTGTGCCAGTGCTAGGGTATTTGACAAGCATGTGTGAGGCCCTGAGTTTGATTCATAATATTTTACAAAGAAAGATAAAAGAACCCAATTAAAAATAACAACAAAAATTAACCAAACAACAACAGTAGCAGCAGCAGCAGCAGCAACAACAGCACACACACACACACACACACACACACACACACACACAAAATAAAAAAGAACATAACAACAGATATAGAGGGTGTCATCTGCCCATTACATGGGAAAACAAATACCACACAGAATAGCCAAATCTGAATTCTACAACAACCCAGGAGAGAAGTTGAAATGTAAGAATGTCTATCCTAAGAGGCACTGTTCCATTAACAGATACCTCCCATTTCATTAATTATGCCTATAAAAATTGCTTCCAGTCTATGCAATCTTGCAGGAGACTAGAACAGAAAATAAGTCAGCAGGAAGTAGATTTGACACACATCTAATGACTTTTTTTTTTAAAGATTTTCAGGAGGCAAGCTTAAGAAATATTTAAAAATAATGTTCAAATATATTTTCAAGCTTTCCCTTAACTCATACTGATGTAGAAAACAGCATTTTTGCTGTTCTACAACATTTTTACATATAAGTCTATGTATTTTTGCCTTCTCCTCCATATGCCATCCACTATTTCTGTTTGATTATTTAGGACTACAAACTGTGTAAATAAATAGACATTATCTTTCCTTTTCAGTCTTTTCAAGGGCTCCGTGCCACTTATGAAAAATACGTTGTTAAGATATACATTTTACAAAAGAAGTTGAGAAGCCATAACTTTAAGGAAAGAGTAGACTAGAAGATCTAGAAAACAGGTCTTTTTTTTTTTCCAAGTTACCTGTTTTATAAATGTTGGGAAGCTCTCACTAAGAGTGGAGAGTTTGGACCAATTCACATCTTCCCCCAATAAGGCTTTCAGTATTTTATAGGCTAAGACAATTGAATGATGACAGTATTTTATAGGCTAAGACAATTGAATGGATATATTTATTCATAATTTGCATAGTCCTTGAAAATTATTATGATGAACTTGGGGGTATAACTTCTTCAGGAGCAGAGATTTGCCCTTAGAATGCTTGCTTGACCTCTTACTGGATCATGAGGAAGTATGAATTTCTCTGGAAGAAAACCTTCATCCTTTTTCAGAAGAGATGGGTGGCATCTTTCCCCTATATTGGTAGAAATGCCCCTAAATCTCACCTTTCCTGAATCACTGGGTTTGGTTTTTCTAAGCATATTGACAATGAGGCTAAGATGTGTGCAATGACATTTCATTAAGAAGAAAGTTGATCGTGTTTTAAGCAGTTATTTTAATATCTGCTTCTATCTTCACTACATACCAGGTTAAAGCTCATATAATCCTCATAGTCAGCATGGGAGCTAACAAACATTCACATTATGGGCCCAGCGTTTCAATGTGCTTTACCAAAAAAGGATGAAGAATCAGATGATATAATCCACAAATGATCCATTTAAACATTTAAATATTGAATGCATAATGATTGACAGTTCATCTTGTCTAAAGACTTTTAGTCCCAAATTCCAGTGCCTTTTATCAAAAAGAATCAATTCACAAGATATTCAATGAGTTCCCAGAATGCCTGCAACTCTATCACAAAGCCCCATCTGCAGAAAGGTCACCTACTACAGGCACCATACAAAACTGCTTCCACTGCTAGATTAAGTCTGAATATTTGAAAACATCTTTAGAGAAATAAAAAGAAACTCCCTAATGATTGAAATTTCATCTAGAATGGATAAAACGTTGCAGAGTATTATTCCTCCGGATATTCTTTCACTGGCTTTTCTTTTGGAGAAGCAAGTGGCAAATCTTTCCTGGCCTTTAGATATCTGTGTGTAATTATGAGAGAACGAAATGTGTGCCAAGGACTGGGCAAAGCCTTTGTGTGACTTTTCATGCAATCTTCTAAAACATCACAAAGTAAAGTTTGATTGCTGCTATTTGCATGTGAGGAAATCACAGTGCTATAATAATGTACATAAACCACTGACTAATGGTTGGTGGTTTAAACCAGTATAGCCCCATAGGCATCCCTATAATTTCCTCTGATCTTCATAAACTGGAGGTGGGAAACCTTCTCCTTCCTGAAAACCTTGTCATGAATGATCAAAACCTATGAAAGTCTTTTAATCAATGTCTTCATTTTAAAGGTGTCAAGAAGTACTTTCCAGTGTCTCTTTTATTTCAAGAATCATAAACTTCAAGAATATACATGGCAGGACAATTTACATGATTTCCCCTAGTAAATATTATTGAAATGCTTTGCTTTGTAAAACAACTTAAATATACTAAACTTATAATAACTTTCCATGAAAACTTCTATTTATATTATTTTGTGAGTACTTCCCAGCTTTCTGAATAACAAATAATATGCCCAATAGAGATGATCAAATCATGATGTGTATTACTTATCTCACAATGTGTACTGTATCTTTATAGTTCCACAATCGATCATTTTAATGTTTATGTAATATTCCATCAAACTGATGTACCATGAAATCAATTCCCCATCCTTATAAGACATCTGACTTTAATAAATAAAATACTAGTTTTATGTAGGCATGTATTAGGTATGACCAAACATATTTTCAATGAACAAAAATCATTCCAGAGTAAGTAGATTGTGATCTATGTCCAAATATCAGATTTGGGAGAAAAGCCTTAAGGAAATGTAGATAGCCTTATTTATTATTCTTTGCAATTGTGAGGTCTGGAATAGCAATTCTGTATCTTCCATCTGTAATACATATTATCATTATTTTGATTATGCATGAGTATTTGTGGGTGCATCTTGCACCTTGTAAATTCACGACATAGATAAAATAAGTCTCTGTCCCCACACTTAGGAACTCAGAGAAAAATGAACAAAGGATTGTGAACATTGAATGGAGATATGTTTAATATATGAAGACTTCATAAAAAAAAAGTAAGGTTTGGAGAATGATTTTAAATGGAGAAAGGAAGATTCCAGATAATGAATGAATTTGCAGCGATGGCATCTGCAGTTATTTCTCACTCCCTGATGGACCTGACTGGGTATATTTATCAAACACAGTTGAGCTCCTGGAATTCTCTGCTGTCTGAGAAGAGTTTATCTGCCTGGTGTGAATAATTTAGCTATTATAGGACAAATGGCTCTGTTTATTTATCCACAAGTAGATGTGGCTATCTTCTCTGAGATATCAGCACCTGCAAGGCTGAAGGCAGTGTTTGACTAAGGTGTTTGTCAGGAGCTATAACAGTTCCTTGGGGATGGTCCAGTCTCCCCTTGCTGAAATTCTGAAGGGCACAAGAACAAATGGGAATGTGATTTGGTGCTTGAACGTGGAGGATGAATCACAAAGAATTAACATTTGGGATAATGACCATTCACTGAAGGGAATAGAGAAGCCAGGAGGAGAAAGAGATTCTCACCCTGGGAATCATGAGCAGGAAATCCTAGGATATTACAAATGGAGGCATTATTTTTTTGGAAGCAAATATTGATACACATAAATGTTTATGAGTAGAGTATTGATATCACATTAAACTATATTACCAGTTTAAAATATCATGTGGCAAATTCAGTGTGGTACTCCTTATTAATAGTGGTTATTTCAATGGGCTGCACAAAACTAATGAACGTAGTCCTTTAGTGATGCATTTCTACCAACCCTCCCATATACATTTGTGAAGGCATTCCTTTATAGCAATGGTGCATCTAATTTTCATTGCCTAAACCTGGGCACTTAATATATACCATAAAAACAAAGCCATGATGTTAAAAGGAGTATAGAAACAAATAAAATACCATGACCTCTTTCTAGACTTTGGCAATATCATAGTTCATTTAAAAGTTCAGTAGTACAGGAGGGTAGAAAGTACACCAAAGGGAAAGGAAAATACAGAAAGGAAAGAGGGGCAAAGAAAGGTAAAAAAAGAATGGAGGAAGGGGGGAAAGCAGGGCAAAAATTACAAAGAATGAGGCCTTCTTTCAGTCACGAAGTCTCACTGAACTGTCATGAGAAATATGAATTGTATTATCCTGTTAACAATAGAGACATGTCACTGCTGTGTTAGAGCAATGGAGTAGATGTGGAGAGAAACAGAGGAAGGGTATGAAAGTATTTGACAGAATACAAAGAAGACAAAATTCAAGGCTAAATATGAAGCTTTGAAGTGGGCTCAAGCAAAAGATAGATTTGAGAATAATTTAGAAGCTCAAACAAATCCATCTACTTATAAAGTGTTATAGAAGGAGTAAAGGGAAAAAGTGAGATAGAGTACTATAATTCCTTTGTTTCATAAAGCAGTATTACATTTAGACAGAAGTAGTGGGAAGGCTGGCATAGAGCAAGGTGACAAACCTGAGTAATTAGGAAAGTGATCATGAACCCCAAGCCTATCCTTTGTTCCAACCTTTTGCAATAAGATTTTTATACCTCCCATTTCTCTGCTTCTTTACTGTAGGCTGCCACTGTGATTTTCTTTGGTCTTTAGTATAAAAATTGTGAGGAATCCCTGATCTACTTCCCACATCCCCAGTCACCTAGAGAATCTGTCTGTAAAAAAGATCAGGCTCATAACCTTCTGTAGCCATGCAAGACTGGTATTTGGTGACAGTTCTCTGTCATTACCACCCAAGACATATTTGTTTCTTTTGTTGTTAGGACAAAATAATATTATTTTAGAAAATAAAAATTGTAATTTTTTTTTGTTTCACATACAATTTTGTAGTGGTCTAGGATTGTTCCTGTCTAAAGGAAATGAAGGGACAAAAAATTAGAGCAGAGACTGAAGGAAAGATCCTCCAAAGACCACCCCAACTTGGCATTCATCCCATGCACAGAACCAGACTGATAACAAGAAGTGCTTACAGACAGAAGCCTGATATGGCTGTCCTTTGAGAGGCCTTACCAGCACCTTCCTGAGACAGATGCAGATACTTATACCCAACCTGATCATGGGGACACCTTATGGAAGAGTTAGAGGAAGTACTGAAGGAACTGAAGGGGAATGCAGCCCATAGGGAGAAAAACTGTACCAATTAACTGGATCCATCAGATTTCCCTGGGACTAAGCACCAACCAAAGAGCATGCATGGGCTAGTCTGTGGCCCCTGCTACATATGTGGTAGAGGACTGTCTTGTATGGCCTCAGTGAGAGGGAATACGCTTGGTCCTGTGGAGTTTTGATGCCACAAAGAAGGAGATGAGGTGGAAATGAGTGAACGAGTGAGTGGGTGAGTGGGTGGGTGGATGGGTGGGTGCAGGAGCATGCTCTTAGAGGTGAAAGGAGGGAGGATGGTGTAGGGGGGGCTCAAGGAGTGGGGACTATGGAGACAACATTTGAAATGAAATTAAAACAATTAATAAAAAAATAAAAAATGTAATATTCAGAAAGTCTACTTGATCCTAAGTCTTATACTAAGTCTAGTTATTCTTCTGTACACAGAAAAGGTAAAATCATTTCCTTTGCTTGTTTCAGCATTAAGTACCTACTTGCATGTTTTAGATTTTAGCCATTACTGCACCATCTCCAAAGTCTATTCTCCGTATTCCTCTATTGTCATGTATTGCTTCTACATGCCTATCTCCTCCTTCCTTCCTCTTCCATGGCCAGTCGTATTTATTAGACTCACCTGAACAACAGAGGATAACCTCCCCAACTCTGTACTCTTAAATCAATCATATCCACAAAGCTACTTTTGATATATAGTAATGGGTTTTGTAGAACAGCATTCAAATATCTTGGTCATAGGGAGAACATCATTTGCCTTTTAGGTCAGGTAAAGTCATTCAAGGCTGAGCAACCCTGGCCATTTGCCAGATGATTTCAAAAGGAGGAGTAGAATGGCCAAGGACATCCAGCTCAGAACTGGCCATTTCAGCCAAGATAAATTACTGAGAAAGAAGCTGACTATTATTTGAAATTGTTAAATTCTTAATGGTTTGTTATGCAGCAAAAGGAAACAAAAAGATACAGTAAGATAATCAATTAAAAAAAATCAATGAACACTGTGGGGTTATCCATATAGTAAAATTACAGATAAAATGATAGATTTTGAATTGCCCCCAAAATATCAAGTCAACCAATTTTACTTCAAACTAAATAGCAACATGCATGGCTTTGATTTCCAGCAATGCGTTCACTATTTCTTACCATCCTACGGGAAGTTTTAACCTCTCTTCTTCTTCAGCACTTAATTACATTTTATCTCTAGTGAGAACTTTTTTTTTTTTTTTTTTTTTTTACCTTTAAAAGTATATATTCTTTCAAATGGGGATTCTGGTTCCTTTCCACTCAAAGAACTACTTGTAAGAGCTGTGAGAAAAATCGTGAAACACAGCTTACACTGAACTCAGAACCTAACAGGGAAAATAGCCTCTGGGCACTATCTGTGGTTACCATCTCTTCAATGGGTTTGCATACTATCAAGTTTTCTTTTTCCTTTTTTTTTTTAATTTTTTTTAGCCCAGAAAGCTACAGAGGATCCTCCTTGCAGACCTTAAGATCAGAAGATGCAAGACTTGACAGAGCTGCCTAGTTTAACCAGATAACCAACAGTCAGTTATCTCCCTCATCACTGCTGAGGGAGCTTTCTTAAGTCCTATTGAGTCTGCAAAGAACAGTTGAAAAGATGAGAACCTGAATTCTATGTTAGATGGCTGCCAATAAGCTTTTCATTTTAAGTAGGCCAACCTACCTGTGCCTCACCGTCTATGGTCTCTAGGATTTCTGTGATCTGTATCACAGAGTAGTTTGAAGAATCCTAGGATGTGATTATTGAGTCAGGTAGAATACATTGACCGGAAATGATGGTCTTATCAATATTCTGAATGAAATTTGAGCTGAAAATACACTGTTGCCAGACTGACCTTTCAAACCTGTTGTCTACTTAGGTGTTTTGTTCACGAATGAGTAATAGTGGTCTGGGAAAAAAAGTACTTCCCACTGTCTGTAGACATGGGTCCAAGAAGCCAGCCACAAAACCATCTGTGGAACATAACACTAAGGTTTACATTTACTATTAAAAATTTTAGGCAAAATCATGTAAGCTAAAGCAGGAAAGTACAATTGCTGCATCAATTTAACAGAATCTAGAATACTCATTAAAATGATTAAAAAATCATTTCACTTCTCAAAACAAATCAAAACACACACACACACACACACACAACAAAAAAACAAGTAAATAACTGTAGTTAAGGTACACAAAGAAATGTTTAGAAGCTTCGATCAGGTACATAACTGACTTTGTAAGTGAAGGAGTAAAACCAAAATATTATTTATATCCTAGAGTTATTCATATGATAGCACTCTCGGAAGCATCTAGAACTATAGCTAAGTGTTATTCTAGCATTCAGTGAAGGTAAATCTGGAAAGAATGTTTGACAATGGTGTTTGTTGACCTCTGAATATGTTCCTGTTTACTATGGTAACTGCATTGCCTTTATAAGTCTTGTACATAGAGATATTTACATCTATCAGAAAGGGACAAGGCTAGTAGTCACTTGAGCTATTGAAAGAAAGGATTCTCTTGAGATGTTTGTTAGTTTTCAACTAGGTTTAATTTTGTTAATTTTGTCAATGTCTCCAGAGATGGTGTTTTTTTTTTTTTTTTTTTTTTTTATCTTACCTTGAGGTTAAGCGTTATTGGCATGAACCCAGTAAAAGTGGGTAAATATTGCACTGACACCATCTGCAAAGATCAGTTGCCATGAGAAGAATTATTAATGTGAAACACCAGTAATATAGAACCTAAGAATATTCTAGCACACCAGAAAAAACCTGAGGAATAAATGTCAATGCCAGAATCAAGTGGCTACTATGAACTATGAAATATAAACCTTGAATTACTATGCTTACCTTTCCTACCTAGTTCACTCAGCTAAATCTCTGAGAAAGCTTAAGTTTCACATTTTATCCTCAGGTACAAGATCACAGGTCTTTTTCCTTGTACAAAGCAGTTGCTAAGACAAAAAAAAAAAATGGTGGATACAAAAGCAGGGATGCAGGTGAGGCTATCTTCAATCAACCTCTCTGTAGGAAATGGCCTGGCTTAGCAATCTCTGATAGGACTCCTGGAATTGCAAGAGATAGGAGTGTTGGGCAGAGGTAGAGTACTTATTAGGAGACTTTTAGTTCAACCCACAGTCCCATATAAACAAAACAACAACAACAACAAAAACTAGGAATTAGAAAACATGACAGGAGTATTACTGAGTAGCAAAGGATTACTATAGACTTAGGACATGTGGCATGGAAGATATGAGTCGATAAACAAAAGGTCCATCAAACACTTATGAATAATAGAAAGAAGTGTCCCAGAAAGAGCAAGAGAAGAGCTGTAAGTTGTTTGTTATTTTGTTTCTCATTTGGCACAAATGTTTTAGAGTTTCATCTACAAGATTGGCATTACTAATTTCTTATTTCTTATAGAAGTATTATTTAACACATGTATTCAAATATCATCTCCCTTTTGAAAGAAATGCATACAAACAACTCCAAACAACTGTTTTGTACAGTTTTTATCCCCTCTCCCAACGCACACAATGTAGATGGGACAGAAAACACAGAAGCAAAGGCAGTAGAAAAGCAGTACAATTGGGCTATTAAGAAGCAGCCACAGGGAAGCATTTTAAAAAAACATTTAATATACTTTAGACTTTAATTTCCTCAGTAATTTTGTTAGGGATGAATGAAAGGGAACTAGGGTCAATCATTTCTGTGATAATACAAAGAATGTCCCCTCCTATGAGGTCTCATTATCCTGAAAATACAGGATATTCCCGATTCAGATTAGTATAGAATTGAATCGCATTAGCTTCACTAAGGAAGTCAAGATGTGGCTTATATTCCATTGACTTCACTCATGGAAAACTTTTGAACACAGCTCAGACATGTAGCAAGCACAACTCTGCACCATAGAATTTCCTTCAAGTTAGAGTTGGACATGGTTCTTACAAGGGTTTCATAAAAGGGTTAACATGCATACATGACTCCATTTGTCTGATTCTTTCATTAGATGAAGGCCATCTCCTACTCACCTCAGGCATTCTCAAGGAGCCAATCATTTCAAAGAAGACAGTGCTCTGAAGGACCGATTTTATTAATAATGAACCTGAGCTTTGTACTTCAATAATACGTTTCATCTGTGAGTTCTGAAGTGCTTTGCAATTTAAATGAATTAAGCTCCACCATACCCTTTGAGCTGCAGAACACTTGTTTTTGAAATAGAAAATCTAAGGAAGAATGGCTTGGAGTTAAAGTTTAAAAAATAAAATACTCCCATTTTTACTGTGTGCCCCTGCACTGGTCCTCTACTTTGCTCTTTCCCCGTCTTGGCCATGACAGCTGTTTTCCTAACTGAGCTGTATCCAAACCTGACACAATTTTATCCCTGTGAATTTAAGCCAATTACTTAGTTAATCAGAAGGAGGGATTAAGTGTGTGTCTATTATCAGCATGACTTTTGCTTAATCTTTCTTCTTCATCATTTCTTTCCTCTGCTCAGAGAACTGTACCTAGACCATAATGTGTCTTGTCTTTATTCCCTGTCCCTATTGTCTTCTGATTGAATAATTTCAATATGATGAGTTGAAGAGGTTTCCTAGGGACATCCAACTCTACCAGGTCCTAAATCTGTAAAATAATGGTGGAATGTTCAGTAACTAATTCACAGCAACTCACGATCAGGATTCTATTGTTTTTTGAGGAAGTAACCTTATCTACTTTTGTTTTTTACTAAGCAGAGATTTCTTCTCATTTCAGAGAATGACAAGCTTTAGTAAATCAAATTGGGTGAGTATTTGTGATAATTTTCCATGTCAATTTTAAGTGTTTTTAGATGAGATTAACATTTAGTTCAATAGAATTTGGGTAAAGCAGATTGCCACCAATAATTCGGCAATGCCTCAGACATTATTATTGCTCTGAGATCAAAAGGCTGATCTCCCTTGAGCAAGAGGAAAAGACAGACTTTTCAGCCTGCTGCTCTACCATCAGATTAGTCTGGATGTGCCAATCTCCCTAATCTTGTGAACTGAGTTCTTCAAAATCTCTTCTCTCTCTCTCTCTCCTCTCTCTCTCTCTTCTCTCTCTCTCTCTCTCTCTCTCCTCCTCCTCTCACAACACACACACACACACACACACACACACACACACACGATTCTGTTCTGTTTCTCTGGAGGACCTAATCTTCCAGATTTGCTTTTGTAAATAGAGTTGATTGGCATATATTCATTCACATTCACGTCTGGGAAGTTTTAACTGATTTTTTTAGTCTAATACAGAGGTGAGTAGCTACAATAAGGCTTATCAGTGAAATTAAAAGCTAAATATATATACTATATGTTTCTTTACTGAAAATTTTGCCAACTATTGTCATAGTTTATACCCTGTATTTTTCCACTGAGAGAAGATCAAGTAACTGAAAGCCTCCTTTGCTACCCTGAATTGCTGGCTTTCAGTTACATTTTTTACTTAGTCGTTTGTCATGTTTTCTGGTACTGAAGCCTTCAGAATATTCCATTCTACTCTTGCAGACAATACCTTTTAAGTCAAGAACTTCTTACTGCCTTAGTCATTTTTGGATAGACATTTTGTGAAGTCATTTAGGTTAACATATGGAATTCAATCAATTAAAAAAAACTGATAAAATTCAAAGCAGCTAGATTTTACTGGTTAAGTGCATGTAAAGTCTTCATATTAAGCAGCTTGAACACACATTCTCATTGCATCAAGACAACTGATTCATAATTAACCTAGTTTTCAAATGTAGAAACTGAATCTGAGCACGGTTTATATCTACTAAAATAGGGAACCCAAAAAACCAGACTCCTCCCAAGCCCAGGCCAACCTTCCCAAATAAATGAGATCTGACTTAAGAGCTGCAAACCCATCTTAGACTACATTGTACTATTTCTGTGGTTTCAAAAGCTGTTATTTTAGCAGGATCAGCAAAAGAATGTATTTTGAAGAGGTAGGATGCCAGATTAGTTCCATTAATATTTTACTGAATGAACCAATTCATTAACTTTCATCCTTACAGAAAACTATAGTAAAAGCATTTTCTTTCAAAAAATCAAAAACACATGTGCTTTGATGCAGTTGCTAGGATCCCCTTTTATTATTCAGTGTGATGTGTTCCCTGTGCTCTGATAGGACTGCATGCATCTCTTAGGCATAGCTGATGATCACAGGTACCTAGTGGATGAAAAAGACCCAGCACAATAAAAATTACCACAAATCACATTTCTTTTCCTTCTGCTTTATGACACCACAGTGTTACCAACAAAGCACAAGAAAAATTATTTACTTTTTGGCTCACGTAGTTCCAATCTGTATTCATTTGATTTCAGCATGTTGGAAAAATCTTCTGATCAACTGTGTTATCAGACATAGATAAAAAGCATATTCTACACCCTGTGAGGCTGTTAATGGTCCTGCAATTTCTAGGGATGCTCTTTCAGTAAAAGAGAATCACCAGATTGCATAAAAGCACTTATGTTGATGCATGCACAGATTATAAAATGGGACAGATTCTTCTAGGTGGTCTTTCACCTGCCATTGTTATCATGAAAGGAGAAGGTTTATGGGGAGATGCACAGGGTAGATGTTGGGGAGTGCATGAAGTCTCCTTAAAGCCTATATAAGGTCATCTCCATGACCAATTCCCATTTTTTTTAGGGCTGTGACTTAAAATAGTCCGTTGCAGTAAAAGGGTGATTCCACTGACCCATATCACAAATGGCCATAATGTAACTACATTCTGCCCAGTGTTCTAGGAAATTTCTTAATGTAGATTACCTTAATCCAAGAGGAAGAGAATGTCTAAATCAAGAAAATTTGGTCATACCTTGTACAAATGAGAAATTGAGGAATAGTAATAGAATAAATGTTTAATATCTACATATCTAACAAATGGAGGTAAGGGAATGTGAAAGAATCTTACGCATTTTCTGACCCCGTGCTCATTTAGCCAATCATAATATCCCATGAGGAACAGGGTTACAAGCTTGGTTTCCTGGAAACATAAGTCTCTGTAGCATTGACCAGTGAATATTCATCATGCCTGATGGGAATCATCTCGTTTCCATGCTTTAGGGCTTGGACTGAAACAAAAATCTCTCTAGAACTCTATAATCAAGAAAATATTCCCCAAACTCCAAAAGGTGGCTGCATTACCAGAGTATCAAGTGCTTATCCTATCACTTTTTAGTGTGGGAACAATTTATAGCTCAGATAAAAGAAACTGTTTTCTGCCTGAACAATCTAAAGAAAGCACCTAAGGAATCCAATTTTGCAGTGTAATTGTGAACAGCCACAGAGTAAATTGAAGAAAAAAAATCAAGGACTTATAGCCAGAAAAATTCATAGTCCTAATTGCTTTACTTGTTATATAGCCCTGGCAACTCCATAGTTCCTGAGCTTCCATATTATGAAGTGAAAATGCAAATACCAATAGTACTAGTCCACAAGATAGTTAATGAGATGTGATAGTAAAACTCAATAGCTATAAAGGTAATACAAATGTCAGTTATTGCTTCTGTAATTTCAGTGTTACTTTTATTGTGCTAATATAGCATTCATCATATGGCTAGGTGTGGAAGTGTCCAGGAGGCCATAGAAAGTAGGAGTTGACAGAGCAAAGATACTAGAGAAGAATATAAAATAATGAACTCAGCTCACAAAGAAGTTAATAGTATTAATTGTTGTCCCATAAAATGGTTAATGTGACAAATTTAACATTTCTCCATGAAAATTTCAGTATCAAATTTCTGAGAGTGACACAGTGCTATAAATGTCCAATATATTATTTATCTACTATACTTTAGGCACAGAAGAATATAAAAAAACAATTTTATACCTGAGCTTTATGCCCCTTTCAAAATAGGAACGTGTATTTTATAAACATCTCTTAATTATCTTACCCAATTTGAACTCTGCGAACTGAATAGCAACAAGTTTGTCAAGATAGACATGCCCATTCAATAGTGACCCAAATGTTAACAGAGTGATCTACTGCTTTCTACTAGGCATTAAACTCCTCTCTACAAAATGAAACTCTTGCTTGAATCTCTGATAGGGCCAAGATCCCGTGGATGGATAGGTCATAGTCCCTAGGAAAGATCCTGTTGTTATTATCACTAAAAGACATAGTATTAAACTGACTTATAACGATTGATTGTTCCACCCAAAGACTAGTTCATCTCTCCACCTTCATCAGTTTAGCATCTTTTAGCAGTAGTCAGATGCCCACAAGTAGTCAACAGGTAGAAAATGCAATATTTTCAGATCAAAATGGAACATCTATATCATATCTGGGACCATGGACAAGGCAGGAGCAAAAACATTTTAAAGGTTATTGGCATCTGTTGTTGAAACACCTGATAAGAGGGACTTTCATTGAAAAAAAATACCTTGATTGGAGATCAGATTTGCCTGTGAGCAGGTCATGGTGATACTTTTTTAATTGCTAGTCAATATATGTAGGTCCAGCCTACTGTGGATGGGACCATCCCTAGGCTGGTAAACCTGAGCTGTATAAGAAAGCTATCTGAGCAATCCAGATGGAACAAGTCAGTAGATAGTATCCCTCCATCATCTGCTTCAGTCCCAGTCTTGGGTGCTTCTTTCAGTGAAGGAAGTGTTAGCCAAATAAACTTTTTCCTCTCCAATTTGCATTTTGGTCATTGTGTTTATAACAGTAACAGAAATCAAACTGGTACTCTCTTTCATTACAATTGTTCACCCACTATTTAGACTTCAAATACTGTGAAGCCAGAATGTGTTCCTGGCTTGTAGTAAAATTCCTGTATCAAGGAGTCTATTGTCTTCTTAAATCACTCTGACAGTTCATGCCTTCCCATGATGATATGACATCCAGGTATCATCAAAAGAGCCTTCTTCATGCAGCCATCTTTACTGTAATTTTGATGACCAATTTATCTCAGGAAATGAGTTCTATGTTGGTTTCCAAGTGAGACCTCTGACATATTAGGAATGATATATTTCATGTCAGTTCAATCAGATCAGATACATGATCTTTAATATATTCAGTCTCTCCTAAAATTATACATTTTCTCTTTGCTAACACACGGATCTCATTGTCAAAAATAGTATCTTTGCTTGAACCCCTCCATGCACTTTACAAGATCTGTTCATAGTCTATGTTTATCATAGGTTTGATTTGTTGTACCGTGATGCAGTGTTGTCGGGAATAACTTTGATGATAAGTACAGTAACTATACATCAGTTTATCCTTGTCCATAGCCCTCATATGCACTTTAAAGACATAATCCCCTTTACTCCTCAAACATTTGCATTTGATTTCCAAAACTTGCTGCTCCATATTCCTTATTCTCACTTTCATCTTACCTATCTTTTCAGTATCTAATATAAAATAAGGTGATTGTACTAACAACCACAGTTCAGCCACTCCTAGTTTATATTACATGTCATAGAACAAAAAACTTCATTTAGTCCATATATAATTTTTAAGTTTCATCACAGTGTTCTTGTTTATGGAAGACAGAATGGCATTTCAATGGAGCTTAGTAATGAACCTGATACTTACCCTCAGCATTCAGATTTCCTCAGTTTTCTTTGCACTCTTTTCCCTATTATTCCTAATTATCAACTATCATTTATACACCAATGAGCAACACATTAATTTTAGTCCCTACATCTACACTGAAGATTAAAACTTTATACAGCACCCCATGTTTATTTTCTAAAGCCATTACACGTGATTATTTATCTGATTATTTTCTCAGTTTGCAAATTCCTTGAGAACAGACACAATGCCTTTATTTTGCTCCTATCTGTATGCTGGCTTTTTAAACATGGTTTAGTTTTGCAGGGCGCTATAGCAAGAAAGAAGGTGCCACAAAGACTTCCTGTTTTACTGTTCTTGGGGTTATAAATTAGTCATTAGGAGTTCTCTGTAAGTTTGGTTTCTTTTGGGAACTGTGAAGAGGAATTTATTCTATGATTGCTTTAGTTTCTCGAGTTACTGGTCATCTCCCTTCCTTAACATGTGGAAACATTATTCTGATTACTGCTTTCATTTTTCCTGTTGTGTTTCCCTGTGTGCATCTCTGAATCTACATTTCATTGTTTTTATTACTGGGCAACTGCAAACCTTTGAGGTCTGAGCCCCATCTGGCACTTTGTATCTTTCATAGCCATCATGCACACATCTGCGATTGGCACAGCTAGATTTTGAGGGACAGAATCCAAACACCTGAGCATTCTCATAAAACACATTCCTCCAGAATCGTCCAGAAACACCTAGAATTGCTGGTTTCTCAACATCTGATAACCCCTTTTCCCTAATGCATACTCCATCCTGACCATTCCTTTGGTCTAGCAAAGAATGAAGATTTATGCTGCAATCATGTGTGGAGCTTCAGTCTGAAAGAGATGATCCCAGCCCTCTCCATGGGTACAGTTGTCTGTAAAGGAAAGACCTTGTGGGAAGTCTTTTCCAAGTATTAGAGAAGCAACAGACCATCCTATGGCAAAAGATGTAGAGAATGGATTCTCCTGCTTTCCCCTAAACCTGAATTTCCTGCAGTTTGCAGGAACTTTGAGCATCCATTCATGTATACTCATTTACTCCTGCCCCGTTTTGCCCTGCCAGCACATCTTTGCAGTCACCACGGATGGACCGATACTCACAACCTTCATTTCACCATGAAAAAGAGATGTTGGGCAGATTAATTATGAGCTATACAACCATCAGAGGGGTTATTAAATTATATATATATATATATATATATATATATATATATATAGTGACTGATGTAACACCCATTTAACAGATGGAAACAGAAAAACAAGTTATATAAACAGTGCCTCTCTAATATGTACATCCACATATTAAAATAACATGCAATGCAAATATGAAATGATTTGTTTTAAAAATATCTATTCATATTGGATTAGGAGTCTTTCAAATAATATCATTTTATTTAGCTAATACTTATGAAATGGCTGTTTTTTGAACATGCTGACATTCTGAGACAAAGAAGGGCTGGTGTTGGTGATCAAGATTTCAACAAATAATTTGTTGCCACAGATAAAGTTTCATACTCTGTTCTTAAATGCAAATGCAATTATAATGAATGTATTATGTATTTTGACTTTTTTTTTTGCACAGTGTTATGTATTTAAAGACTTAACTATGTTTTAAATACCAGTATTTCTTACTTATGGCTCAATAGTGTTCCACTGCATGGGTATACTACAATTTGTTTAACTATTTGTATTGTATGAATATTTAGGTTTATGCCAGTTTTACTATTACACATAAAGTTATAGTAAACTATCAAAAATATTTCAACATGTAGATATCTTTGGAGGCTCTACTTCGATGCAAAATACAGAGTGCTATTTAAGAGGTCCCACTGGAGCTAGGAAGATGCAAGATACTGTTAGAACTATGCCTAACAATCTTCCCACATGCACAATACGGAGCCCCTCTTTCCTTGCCCAGTGATGTGCATAGGGAAGCAGATTCTCAAATCCCCTCACTGTCAAAGAAATGTGAAAACAGGCCCACATCCATGCTAGGTAGATATTTAGAATTCAAGAATCAGCAGTTTGTTTTTTCAAGTATCAATCGCCTATATTATCTCTGTATCTCACTTGTCATATTCTTGCCCTAAAAGTGATGGTGATCATGCTAATAATAATTTACTATGTTTTCTTGATTTTCAAGTTTCAGTGGGTAATCAACTAAGAATATTATTTTACAGTGCTCTTAATTCTAGTGAGACTAGCCTACATCTGTTTGTTTTGACTGGTTCTGTTACTGTACCTGAAAGAAAGTCATGTATAACCTGACTTCTGAAGATTAAAGATCACTTCCCATATTTTTTTTTTTGTTGAAACTCTTTCATTTGCTTTAATTGTAGAGTTCTATGTATCAGTGTGTGAATGATTAATAATTCTGCCATATGTTCTTTAGAAACTAGAACATGTGGCACAAGCTAATATTCTATATGTTTTGAGGAATCCATTCCATCATAAACATAAATGGAGTGAAAAAAAGAATAAAGTATGAAAATCTGCCATTAGTCCGCAGGCAGATGCCTCAGCACAGAGGTGAGCAGAGGGCATCCCAGAGTCTCCTGAGGGTATAGGGAAATGGGTTTATCGGCAAGTTCTTCTCTGCCTACTGACAAAGCTCATTAACCTTCATGCGCTTCTGAATTGTTCTTACCTGGTCTATTGCAAACAGCTGTCTCTCCACTCTAGGCAGAAAACTTGCAAAATGAGGCTTCTTAGTCAACACCACATGGAGCTCATCAATTTATAACAGATACACTACAGCTACACAGAGCTGTCTTGATGACTAAGAAAAAGAAAATTCAAGTTGCTCCCAATTATTAAGGGTCTGAGGTTATTCTGGACTTGCCAGTTCATTTTCCTGCCTGCCTTAGTTTCCTAGATGCTGGAAAAGAAAGGACTGTATGTATGACAGTAGTGTAATGAGTCACAATATCTTTACATATGCTGTTTCCTAAGCTCGGCTTCCCACAGGGTGACTTACAGAGGATCAGGTCATTCTTGAGTACATAGTAGGTGCATTTTATGAGTGTATTACAGTAGGAAATAATCAATTATATCATAGACATTAAGCCTACTTGACTTTTTTTTTGAAGTAAAGAATTATCTTGATGCTATAGGCCACTAAATGCATTGTGTTTTTTTGTTTGTTTTGTTTTGTTTAAATTTTTTTGTTTTGTCAATTTCTTACCTGCTGAAGTCATATGGGAAGATGGAACCTCAATTGAGAAAATGCCTATATTAGACTTGCCTACAAGCAAATCTTTGGAGAGATTTTCTTGATTTACGATTGATGTATGAGGGCCAAATCCACTGTGGGTGATGTCAGTTCTGGGAAGGTAGTCCTAGGTTGTATAAGATAGCAGGCTGACAAATCTGTGGAAAGCATGTCTGTAAGTAGCATTACTTAGTAGCCACTGCACCTTTACCTGCAACCAGGTTATAGCTTTGAGTTTCTACCCTTATTTCCCTTAATGGTTTACTAGAAGATGTAAGATGATTTAACCCCTTTGCTCACCAAGTTGCTTTTTGGCAGTGTAACAGAAAACAAACTAGGACACTAAACAAACTTGTGATTTGCTCTAGAAGGAGCTGCGATCACTATCTCTGAGCCAACACTGTCAGCATCTGCACACAACACTTGTGGAGATGTGAGAAATTCATAGAAAAAGTCTAATGATTCTACTCCAGCAAGAAAGCAAGAAACTATACATTCAAGATGATCTATAAAGTGATTCAGGGACACCTTCTATATTCAGAGAATTACCCTTTGCAAATGTCACTGCAAAGGACTAATACACACATATGTTACACCCACTTTCCTTTTGCCTTTCCATAAGTAATTGAAGGTTAGCTAATGCATATTCTACAGTTTTAACATCCAGTATAACTCTGAGACTATCTTTCTTAGTTACTATTTTTTCTGAGCCCAATTTTTCTATTAGTGTATTTAGGTAATCAAAGCTATAGAAATTCCAAGATAAATACCACCTTCATTCTATAGCTCAAGACGGTGCCATCTGCATTTAAAAAGGACTGCTTGTGCATATGTTACACAGGATAAGGTTGGGGAAAGAAAATAACTAAACTTCAGAAAGGAACATAAATATCTATAATTTCATTTGAAACTAAGGATTTGTAAGTTTGCTCATTCCATTTCATAGATTAGAATATTGAAGCTCAGAAGCATTAAGAAGCTTAAAGGAAACCATTAGTAAAGCCTGATGTTTAAATTATACCTGCTTCTATATTCTCCTCCTGCAACTGCCCTATTAAAAAGCATTTAACAAATAAATAAGGATAAAAGTGGTATCCTAAAATGAAGTGTATGCACGCTCTCCTTTAAGGATGCAGAATAGACTTTGATCATTTGAATGAGATTGGGATGGAGAAGGACTGTTGGTTTTAATATTAGACACAGTAATCTTTTAAAGCTTTCTTGCTAAATTCTGTATTGGCTTCAGGTTCTGATTATTCTAAATGGTTCACTGGAGTAATTCAATATGAAATGTCCTGGGTCCTAGAGTGATTGCCACCAGTGTGCCTTTCTGTTGTATATTTCCAGCTCCATGTGGTAATCTTTTCTCATAACAGACACATACTTCTCTGAGTGGAACTCGACTATAAACATTTTATAGCCTGAATACAGCATAGCCAGCAAAACACATGGTGCTCAGAATTTTAAGACTATTGAAGGCTGAAGGTAAGAAAGCTAGTCATCCTTTTACCTTAAATCTACAACGATGAAAAATCTCTTTTAAAATCTGAAACTATAACTTAAAACAATAGATTTCTTCCAAGGAAAACTTACTCCATTCAATGGGAATGATTGCTCAGTGGGCCAAGATTTTATCTCCAGCATCTTATAAGTGGTGAGTGGTCCATGTCTGCAAAATCTGCCTTTGTGATATGTAGATACGAGGGTAATGTTGTTCATGATTATACTCTTCTACAGGATTTGAGGCCAGCCTAAGATACATGAGATCTAGTCTCGAAAACAAAATAAAACAAATAAATAAAGAAAGAAAAACCTCACCTTACTTGTTAAAATAATCATCGAGATTGCAATGAGGTCAAGGAAGAATCAAAGAAGCAAAAGGTTGAATATGGCACTGTTCAGAAAGCCATAGCCATCTGCTCCACTAATACGAATAAGGATAAATTGTACACAAGCAGATAGAGTAGAGATGTTACTCTAGGCCCCATGTTATCTTTCATTCTCCTTGATACTTTCCAGACACTCCACCTTTCTTTCTTTCGGGCCAGTCTCAAATGCAACTCACAACCTTTCCACCCAGATTTCCCTTAGCTGCCAATGGAAAGAAAGAGACAATGATTTTAATTATTACTGTTGTACTGCCTGATGTGACTGTACTCCTGGCTAGACTGGCAACTCTGAGTGCCACGTCATGCCCTTGTGTGGTTTTCATGTGGAGAATTGAGGGATAGAATAAGGACTGTGAAAAGAAAAGGTGGCATCGAGTGAAGTAAGACTAAGGCCCCACAAGAGGGCAAGGTAAATGGGGCTTACATTTCTGAATGCTGAGTGTTCTACCACCACAAGAAGACATACAACTTGGCCCTTCTCCAAGGCGGGGTGAAGTGTGGTTAAATGAACTTTTAAAGGAAGCAAAACAAATACACAGGGACTGTATCAAACAGAAGACAGAAGACAATGCAGAGAATAGTTAGAAATAGCCTAATTGATGAAAGGAATGCTTTGAACTTCACTCTCTCAAGCTTTAGGAGACTCAAATACTGGGTGAATTTGGTGGAAAGCTACAAACAGGTAAAATGTCAAAGAGGGTCCTAGAAATTAGAGGAGAAAATGCTACATAGGAAACAGAAATCGCCTGGTGCCAAGGTGGCCAAATTTTGTCCCTGACCAGGACATTACAATGGGAATTATCATGTTTTAGACAGATCTGTCTGTTTCTTAGTTGCCAGAGACAAACACAGACACACAAATGCACACATCATAAGACACAGGACATATGAATGTCAGGAAATTGAAGTTATAGGCTGTTTACCTTGGAAATACAGAAAAAAGGCAAAGGAAAAGGCAACCACCCAAGGAGGGTGTCAGACAGTGATAAATTAGGCATTGACATAGAGTTCATACTAGGAAGAGCACATTGTAGACATCAGAACCAAGGCACTTGCTCTCAGACATATAAACATTTCCTAAAGCAAAACTTTATAGAGATCTGAGAATCAAACTGTCACTGCAGAGAGTAGCGGGGAGAAATTTTGTTTTCAAAACCAGCTGTAAGGACCTGTAAGATCTGAGTTTGGACAGGCATTGCAAGACACTTAGCTGCACAAAGGGACCATTTCTGTGACATGTTTGAGGATGTACTTTCAGCACAATATTCAGACATTCAAGTTACTTTGACATGCTTAATAATAACAGATACGGATGTCTACCTTTCTTCTACCCACGCTT
This sequence comes from Mastomys natalensis, assembly GCA_021653895.1. Taxonomy (NCBI): domain Eukaryota; kingdom Metazoa; phylum Chordata; class Mammalia; order Rodentia; family Muridae; genus Mastomys; species Mastomys natalensis. The sequence continues at coordinate 2,156,684 of JAJTUV010000910.1, read as the reverse complement.
CTCAATACACACAATAAAGCACTCTGCACTGAAACCCAAGAAATGCACATAAAGAAGTAAAAAAATGGGTTTGGGCAAGAAATGCCGGCTTTAGGCAGTAAAACTCCTAAAGTAGGAGGGTCAAAATTAAGAAATGACTAGAAGGAAGAGAAAAATAAAGAGAGAATGGGGGAGGAAGAGAGGAAGGGAAGGAAGAAATGATAAAGAGAAGTAGGAAAAGAAATAGTGAGGAAAAAGGTAAAAACTCTCCTTGCCTCCTTGCCTGCCCGCTCCTTTTATTTTCTCACCTCTGAAGCAGAACACACACACAGCATTCCCACAAATACTCATCTGTTTTGACTTCTCTCGGGTGCTTGCCAATGTTGGGCACGCCAAACATTTAACCCCCTGAAATGTTGACGTATAAATGAAAAGCTCTTTACCTATAATGCTAACTGGTCATAAACAAGCTCTTTTTCAGGTAGGTGTTCTGGCACTCACGCCTAGAAAGGAGACAGGGTTCTGTGTCGAAAGCAAAGAGAGATCCTGATCGGATGCTAGGTGGCAGTGTTAAGCCATGAACAGGCACACACCGAAGACTAGGCAAGTGACATACATAATTTGTTTTGAGTGAGATGCACATAAAAAGGGGATAACTCACAGAGATGGGCTAAAGCCAGAAAAATAAGTTGCCGTGACTGTCCATGAAGGAGTTCATAAACATGGAAAGCCGGGAGTCATTTCTTTCACGGGATTGAGCAAAAGGCAGCTCGTATTTTAAGACTTGACTTTGGGATTTTAGCATCAACATTTCAAAGCAATACTGTCTTTTCAAAATGTAACTTTGGTATTTCAATTCTCTGGATGGTCAATATTTTTCATTTTCTGCCTGAAATACCCCCACTACCTCTGTATGTGTGCTTGCATTTGTGGCAATTAGCAGAATGTAAAGCAATACATGTGACTCTGATCAGGAATGAAGGGGTTTTGTAACAGGTTGGGTCAGAGATCGCCAATATAGTCCTCCATTGCAAAGTTTCCAAAGATGGGATCCTTGGAGACTTCTGCTATCCTTTCGCATTAACAAACTAATCAATCTGCTGGCCTTTTGTATTTGCTCATGGGGGTGGGATTCTTAAACTTACACTCATCTTCCAAAGTGCATGGGTCCTGGTTTGGTTCAATTGCTTGTTTTTCATTCTTGGAAGATCATGTCCAACTGTTAATGGAAGATTCATGTTTTTCTTTTTTCCTTACTATATATTAACCCCAGAGATTAAGTATGGCTGCCCTAAACATGCATCTGAGCACATATCTCTTGTTCTGAAGAATGGATACAGCCTATGTAATGAATTGCTCTATACAGATTATTATGTAAAATAAAATCTATACAGTCTAACAGGAATTTAAGGGTCTTTATGGCCTAACTTTATGTATGTCACCTCTTTATTCCACATATCTTTCTTTACCACTGTGGATGTTCCTGAAAATACCTCAGGATATTCTTTACATACCAAAGTATACTACACTTTCCATATGTTTCTTTCTGGGCTAGCTTTAGTCTGAATTTCTTTATCCATTAGATCCATCTTTATTTATCAGTTACTGCTTACCAACCCAAACCTGACAGTAAATATCCCCTCTGAAGACAGCTCTCTGGCTTTTTCTGGATAGGCAACTGTCATGACATTTACAATTGTTGTTAGGAATATGATATAGGTCAGATACATGTTTATGCAGTTACAGTTAATTTTAAAAACTTCTTTAGTTAAGTGTGTTCTTCAGTAAACTATAAACATCATAAAAGCAGAGATGCTAACTTAGTCTCCTGCATGTTCTCAATGTCTACTGCAGGGCTACCCTGCTCCATTGTTTCAATAGAGGCTAGAGATGAAACAGTAGGCAAACAATTTCCCTGAACAATTGCCCTCAGAGAATCTTCTGATTATTTTATTAAGAAAAGTGTAACAAGTGACATTTCACAGCAGCGGCATCTTGTATATTGAAAAATCATCAGCTTCAACTCTGAAATATCTGCTGTTTGGAAGACTATGTCCCAAGATACATTTGTGTTAACAAATTAGTATAGCGGTCAGACTATCTTAAACTAATAATATCCACTACCTTAAATTTTGCTTCTTTTATATGGCTATTTTAAAATATTTTCTTTCCAATATTTTGAGAGGATTTTTATTTGTAGAACATAGGCAGCTACTTGAAGCAATAGTAAGGAGGGATTCTACTGTCTCATATTAATGGAAAATACTTGGAAGCCTTACAGAGCTATGTTTTCATTTATGTAATTGACTTCCTTGTGACTTGTCATACAGCAATCAATAATCGAGAAAGAAAGCCCTCAGTTTCCTGAAGTTTACACAGAGGTTTATATCAGTGTTCTCAACTAGAGAGTTATTTCAGCCCAAGGATGTCTTTGTTTGTCAATGTTTGGAGATGTTTATGAATCACAATTGTTCCTACTGCTATCTAGAGAATAAGGAAAGTGATACTGCAGCATATGTTAAGCTTCAGAAGGTCAGTACTGTAAAGATTTGTCCATCTCAGTGCATTAAAGGTGGCTAAAAAGGCAAAAAACATTGTCTTAGATAATGAACTAAATTGTACTACATATGAATAATACATGCATCCTCTTCACTCATGTTCAGCAATTCGAGAAATTCACAGAGTCTGTAAATATAAATAATGCAAGTGAGAGAGGAGAGTGAAGGTAATCTTTTGGAGAGATTCCTCACACGGAACTTTGCTGAAGAGGAGCATCAAAGTCAGGGATGAACTGAGGAGACTATACCTTTCTTATTTTTTTTTTTTTTTTCTTTTTTTTTTTTTTTTTTTTTTTTTTTTAGAAAATAAAACTGTTGTACAATATACAAGTCCACGTTCTTTGCACCTTCCTTATAATGTCAGCGTTGCTCCGAACCACATCATATAGGGCAGCATCTTGTGAATTTGACTCGTGTCATAGCTCTCTTCATCTCACTCTCGGCGCATCTGAGATTTTCTGTCTCCTCAGAGTCAAGGAATTCACTGAGTCATGTTCAAGCAACAGTAAGGACTGAGTTCATAAGGTAGTGGCAACTTTGTCATGTGTGCGAAACAAAAGATAGGCTTTTCTGGAGGGCACTGGGGAATTAAAGGGAAAATGAACAGGAGAAAGCCAGAGATGGAAACTCAATTAACATAACAATGGGTGCCTAAACCATAGGGAATGGTAAGGATTTCTTTCTATTCTGAAGAAAAATTTAAACCACTGAAAGGTGTTGCTGAATTTTTGTTGATTTAACTTGTTTTTACAAGACATGTAGCTTGATACAACTTCATTTTTAAAAGACTACCATATAGTCCACATGAAGAAAAATTACAAGAAAAATAGGAGGGTTCTTTTTTGTTTCTCCAATAACCCAGAGAGTGAGAGGGGATGGTAATTTACATAAAGAAGATACAGTAGAGTAAAAGAAAACATAGAGATTTTATGATTTTTTTTGTGTGTGTGTAAGAGAGCCCACAGGAGACAGAATTGTCAGCTGGATTCACAAACTCAGAGTTCAGGGTTTACTGCTAATGATACAAGGCTCAAGAAATCAATCAGAACTATAGTTCTGGCTTGTATATGGTTGTCTAGGAATTGAGTGTAAGCAAACAAGAAACATCCTCTGAGCCCTGGGATGCCTCAGCATTTAGAGAAATTAGAGGAATGAAGAACATTCAGCCACTGGGTCTGAGGGGGTGTTATTGATAAATGTGAGAAGGAACCACGTATATAAGAACCTAGTGGCTGACAGAGACAACAAGAGATGTCCATGTGAAATAGTAATGACACAGATTAAGTACTCTTGATGAGTGAAGATCAGAGTAATAGAGATTTGCCAATATGATGTACACCAGTTGTAGCAGTCCCAACAAGAACACACCATGGGACAAGTCTTATGTGGGAGGTTTATTTTTAAAGGGGGTGGGTGAGAGGCAGAGGTAGCCTCTGGGAGAGTGAGGAAAGAAGAGAATCGGACCAAGGAGAATGTGACTTTTATTAGAGCCATGGCGCGTGTGCAAAGGGGCATGTGACAGGAGTGCCTCTTAAGCAGCTAGTTTTGTCTTGACCCAGGGTCCCTCAAGAGCTGGCTATAAAGATCCCTGATTGTCACCGAGTCACTTTCAGCTGTCCATGGATGTGCCTAATTGTTAACACCAGGGACCAGCACAAAGCACACACTCTAAAGAATGATGGGTATGAACAATGAGTAGACTCATTGAAGTGAGGTCACATGTTTCTAGTTGAGAATGTATGAAGATCCTAGGAAGTGTAGTGAAAAGAGTGTAATACACAAAATAGTATGTCTCTAGAGAAGCAGGCAGTGGTTTAGAAAAAGGACAGAGAGGCAAGTGAAAAAACACTGGTGGTGTAATCCTTAAATACTAAGTAGAGTTATTACATTTTATAATGTAAGTTGAATATATCACCTCTAGTGTTTTGACGGAGCTAAATCCAGCAACCAACACATATGGGGAAGGGCTATTAGAACTGGAGAATATGTACATCTCACTTGAGAAACAAGTGGATTGATGGTTAGAAGTCCTATAAGATTAAAGTCTTTTTTGCCTTGACCTGAAGAGGAATATTATTATCTTTGTTAATAGGAATATGTCTATGCTAACAAGAAAAAGGAAAACTGCAGAAATAAGACTCATAATGGCCAGAATTAGAGCTTCTGTTTCTAGAATTCTGGTTCAGTGTGCAGTTAGGACTCACAGTGTCTGCCTTTTTTTTCATTTGTACCTGTCGGTTTTCTGTCATAGATGAAGACTTTCTCTAAGATCATAGATACCAGGTTCAGATCCACACCTTCATGTTTTGTAAGCTCAGTATATACACAGAGAGAATTCCTTATCTCTCTGTATCCCTCTCCCTCTCCCTCTCCCTCCTCCTCTCCCTCTCCCTCCTCCTCTCCTCTCCCCTCCTCTCCCTCTCACCCTCCTCTCCCTCTCACCCTCCTCTCCCTCTCCCTCCTCCTCTCCCTCTCGCCCTCCTCTCCCTCTCACCCTCCTCTCCCTCTCCCTCTCCCTCCTCTACCTCTCCCTCCTCCTCTCCCTCTCCCTCCTCCCGTCTCCCTCTCCCTCCTCTCCCTCTCCCTCCTCCTCTCCCTCTCCCTCCCTCCCCCTCTCCCTCTTCCTCTCTGTGTATGTGTGTGCGAAGTATATCATTTCTAGAAGCATTTTTAAAAGTTCTTCTTTGAATTGTAGTCATAATTTAGCCAACCTAAATTGCATGTTTAAATCTGCAGCTAAGCAATGCCATCTTCTAACAATCTAGGTTGTCCACCACAAATGCAATAAATAGACCCAGTTGACTTTAATTATTAACCAATTCCAAAACTTTCTACTTTGGGAAATAACTCACTGCTCCCCAGTGCCGGTGTCTGCTTCTACCTTGAGGTAGCCAGGTCCATTGTGCACTGGACTAGAATGCAGGATCCGGGTACGTACGAGGGGATAGCTTCCGGAAACTGGTTTGGTTTGTTCGGGAGGAAAGGGTTTTATTTATGCCCCTGGGACATGGCTACAGTCTCTGTCGTGATATTTGTGCAACTGTGTACCACTGGCCAGAGCAGGGGTATTGGAGGTAATAAATTCTTAGTCGGGTTGATGGAGGGAGCTGGCTTCGTGGCACCAGGTTGAGGGATAGGTAGTCAATTTCTGTCATCCTCATATGCGAGGTATCTGGGGCCATTACTGTCCCACAACTTAGAAAACAATCCATTGTCATAACAGATATAGCGGGAGAAAAGTTAGTCCTTTTAGAGACATGGCTTTTGCTGCCTTCTGAAATATGTGCAGCTGGGCCCTTGTATCTCAAGATGGATTCTGCTTCTAGAGAAGCAACCAGTTGCAACTGAAAACTTGTTAACTTGTAAATATGTACAGATTGTTTATTCCTTCTCACTAGTCCCTAAACAATGTAGCACAACCATTATTTACCTGTAATTTGCATTGTATTAATATTATAGGTAATCTACAGGTGATTTAAAGTTTGCAGGAGAACATGTACAGATTGAATGCAAATGCACAAATCTTGCTTCAGACTCTGGGACAGTGCTATACCAAGTCTATGTACAGTTACCATGGAAAAGTATACCATTATGTTGGCTTATTTTTGCTTTTCCTCAGCCAGGAGAATAATAAACTAATGTGGAAGGATTAAATTTTTATCACTTGAAACTATGGTTTACATAGGAATTGGTCGCAGACAAAGCTATGCATATCTGAAAACTGGAGAAAAACAAGAGATTTGTTTCAGAATAGAAATGCCTGGGGAGTGATGATTTGAAACAATTCAGAGGCTCATCTGGCCACATGATTTCAACTGCTACAGTGTCTTAGAACATTACTTTTCTTGGAAGAAGCTTTGTGAATTCTAATTGATTACTGGCCAAAGAGCAAAAAAGATGATATTTGTAAGGGAGGCCAGATCCAAGTATCCTTTGAAGTTTCCTATTTTATGGGCAAAATGGTATCTCTTAGCCCAGATTGCAGGCCAATGCAATTACGATTAATATGGATTTTGAAGTTGGCAGAGACAATGTGATTCTCCTTGTAAGCTTTACCTTCAGCTCTTAGAGCCTACTTCCCTGACACTACCAGTTATATGGGTTTAACTTACATAGTTATACCCATAGCCATTGGAACACTCACATTGCTTATTTTCCATTGTCATAATTTGCTAACATCATAACACCCAGAGGCTGCCAGGGATATCTGCTAGCTTCCTTTAATACCCGCTTTACTCAGGCACCAATCTTTATCCCTGCTTTCTCCTGCATCCTTTCTAACACCACTTCCTCTGTAAGTACATTTACATTAACACATTATATCTTGCCAAGAGTGTAGAAGCATAACGCAGCAGCAAGGGACCAAGTAGGAACATGTCTGCAGCAACATATAGAAAGGGATTCCCAGTCTCCCATGGAAATTAGTCTGGTTAACTAAAAATGTCACTAAATTGTGGTGGAAATCATGTCAGAGTTTTAAAGTGCAAATATCGGCTTCTAGGTTAACTCCAAGATCTGTGAATTGGACAGTGATATTATTAGTACAAATAGAAAGTGGATGAAAAGAGTCCAATTTTTCCTGCTTCTGCAGTGTTTGGCAGCCAGGCACACACATTACAGGTGCTCTCAGAGATTGAGCTGATGGCCCTGTTGTGTGCACTGTAAACAATTATTACAGAAACTCCCTTTAGTTTTCCTTGACCCTTCCTGCGGTGCTCTTTGTGAAAACCCTCATTAAATGCCAAATGCTGTAGTCTAATATATCAAGTTCCTTGGCAAAATTCTTTAACTTTCACAATAGCAGTTCCCATAATAACATGCAAGTAGGAGAAGAGGTGTAAAGGGGAGGAGAAGGGTAACAGCAGAAAGGTCACAGATCTTTAAGCCATGTGGGATCTTTTTTATTATTGTTATTTTTGAAGTGTGTTTAGCAGAGAGACAAATTGTACAGTTATCGCGAGTCACTGGGACCTAACGAGCTCCTAATGTGTCCCATACTTCAAGGTTTTGCAGAGAAGGCCAGTAACTTAGCAACCACAGTTAAACCTTGACAGGAATAATCATTATTTGTGTTGCAGCTTCAGGCTTCCCCACTGTAGGTTTCTTCCTATTTTTTTCTGTTGTTTTCTTAAAAAGGACCCCAGATCAAGGAAGAACAGCTAGGCAGGGAAGGGAGAATTCCCTCCTGTTGCTTCAGGCCATAACTGACCTGCTGGAGCACAGTCCTGGAGCTGAGAATTGCTTCCTTCTCTGCCACTCTGAAACAAATGTGCAAAGCCCAGGCGTGGTCATGCCAGGTGATAGGAGGATGTATTTGACACAAACTTAAAAGCAGGGGTTATTGCGTTGATGAATTTAACCCTTGTGGGTGTTTCAACTCAAAAATTAACATGACATTTTCATATCTAAAATAGTCTGACTCTAATGAGGTGGACATTTGCAGAAGTAACTGGCAGGGTAAGTCACATGGTTAGAGAACAAGCCTCTGTGTTCCTTCAAGTTCTTCCTTGCAGACTCCTTGGGTTTTCTACTGAAGTAATAAATGAATAACCACTTCATTAGGGATGACTTCACCTTTGTCCTCAAAAGAACAAACAAACAAACAAACAAATAAACAAAATTGGTCTTGCAGAAGAATGTAAAGGTTAAACGCCTAAAAACTAGAAAGTATAATTTATATTTGATAAGGGTAACCAGAGTGAGGAATTCTAAAGATCCCAGGAATAATCGTGCGTACAATCTGTTTCATGGTTTTTACAGAATTGAAGATGTTAAGTCCCTGAATTGATATCAGGCAGGTAGCAATGTTGAGAAGGCTATGAAGCCGATCAGTCTCTGAATCCACAGTGTGTCCCATGCACCAAAGAAGCTCAGGATACACAGGAGAGATTGTTCTATTTAATTGGGTTTTATTAAGTCAAGTAAGTAAAATGAACACTTCTTAGTTTACATCCAGGTTTTCATTATAAATTCTATGATATTTGTGGAATTCAAAATTACTGGACAATATAGCTATCTGCCTTTCACCAGCTATGTGACTGGGAGTTAACCACTTAAGACCTCACAACCTTCCTTATATTTGGGAGGCCCAGATGATCCCTGCAGCTTAACACTATGCGAGAAAATGATGCAGAAAAAGACAGCATAATATACAATACTGTAGTCTAGAATGAACCATCTCAGAAACAAATGCTAGTTATTTCTTCCATTTTTTTTCTAAAAAAAAAAAAAGGAATAATTATAATTGTTTTCAACACAAAAAGACACTCCTGGGACCTTGTTACTTTATGCATTTTAAGTTCTCTATTAATAATTTAAAGAATACATACTTTGCAAATTTGGTTCATAAAAATTTCTGTTGCTGATTCTGTGAGAAAAAGAGCTTTGATGAATGTTTAGCACCCATTTTCCGCATATTAGTTTTAGAGCAATTTCTTTCTTGCCATATAATTATGTGTTTGAGTGGTGGTTAAATGAAGAGCTGATAGGAAGGATTTCTTTCCTTGTGGATATAATACACATATGGGAGATAGAAGACACACAAGGAAATCTCTTTAAAACTTTGGGGTATATGTCTTGTATGAAGCAGGAGAGAAAATTTAGATGTGTATTGAAAATGTAGACTGTTTTTTAAATCCTGATGGAGGATGATCTGAACCACTGTACAACATCAAGAAACCACATTGGTACAGCAATGTGACAAACTCAGCCTAAATGGCCTTGTAATTCAAACCTGCATAGCCAATATCTCCCATTTTCTTGGCTCAAAATAAAACAGTTGTGTAATTGCAAAGTGACCATATTTTGCAATTCTGTAGCATGGGCATTGCCTTAGTAGTCTACAAAGTTGATTACATTCATTATAACACTGAGGTGCCATTATGTTGATGGTACCATTAATGCACAAAGGACCATCACTTCTTATAGTACACTCACTTCTTTATGCAAATATTTTTCATAGATAAATGGACAGTTTCCTCTCAAAGTAAAGGTTAGAGAACCAGATTCACGTATCAGATGACTAAGATTCAGTCCCAAAGCCATATTGCAATCTATATTCAGTGACTGAATAACATTCTGATGTCATAGAAGAAGAAAGAGAGGATCTAAGGAAGGGTCTGTTCAAAGGAGAAGACACTGGCAACATACAATAGAGTTATAGAAGAAGCATGGGTTTTTCTCAAGATCATCTATATTCCAAATTGCAATCCTTGGATGGTTTCTTAGGGTTTCCATTGCTGAGAAGAGACACCAACATCAAGGCAACTCTTTTAAGGAACAATATTTAATTGGGGCTGGCTTACAGGTTCAGAGTGTCAGTCTATTATTGTCACTGACACAAAGCATAGAAGGGTCCAGGCAATCACGGTACTGGAGAAGGAGCCAATAGTTCTACATCTTGATCTGAAGGCAGTCAGGAGAAGATTGGCATCCTCAGGCACCTATGAGGAAACATTTGTTTCCAACCCCAGTGACACACTTCTTCCAACTAGGCCACACCTTCTCCAACAAGGCCAGACCTCCTAATAGTGCCACTCAAGGGACCAAGCATATTCAAACCAACCACAGATGGCATTAGCAGTAATACATGGATCCAGTACAGGCAAAGAAAAGAAATTTCAAGAAGTCTTAAAAAGACTCCAGCAGTAGGGAGAGGGAACTTATAGAGCCCATCTCCAGCAGGAAGACAGGGCATTAAATGAGAGAGGGAGTTGTCATCCCACAGTCAAAACTCTGACCCATAATTGTTCCTATTTGAAAGAACTACAGGGATGGAAATGGAGAGGAGCCTGAGGAAAAGAAAGTCCAATGACAGGCCCAAAGTGGGATCCAGCTCAAGGGGAGGTCCAAAGGCCTGACACTATTACTGAGGCTATGGAACACTCACAAAAAGGGACCTATCATGACTGCCCTCTGAAAGAACCATCAAGCAGCTGAAAGAGTCAGATGCAGAGATTTGCACCCAATCAATGAACAGAAGCTGCTGACACCTGTGGTTGAATGAAGGTAAGATGGAAGAAGCTGAGGAAGAAGGTGACACTGTAGGAGGACCAGAAGTATCAACTAACCTGGACTCCTGAGATCTCTCAAACACTGAACCACCAAAAAGGCAGCATACACCAGCTGGTATGAAGCCCCAACACATATACAGCAGAGGACTGCTGGGTCTGTGTTCAATCTGAGAAGAAGCACCTAACCCTCAAGAGACTGGAGGCCCCAGAGAGTTTAGAGGTCAGGTGGAGTTGGGAGTGGGGACATCCTCGTAGAGACGGGAGTCTGTTGGAGGTATGGTCTGTAGAACTAGAACAGAGGGAGGGTAGAAGGGGGAGAATAAAATCTGAACTGCAAATAAATAAATAAATAAAGATCAGAGTTATGAACCCAGTTTTATCTCATGGAAAAAACTGCTTTAAATTCCACAATAAGATAATTTAGTACATTCCAAGTTGTGATGCTGCATATTTGTCTTCTAAAGAAAACAAAGAAAGTGACTAATTTTTACCTGCCATGTTTCCTTTCTCTTTATGCAGGTCAAATTCTGGGAACACAGAAATATATTTTCGTCTCTTGGATTTATTAAAAAATATAACAAGAACACGAGAAAAAGTTGCTATGAATTTTTTAAGATGAAATAAATATATTTATCTCTTAGATTAGAAAGATTTTTTTTTTTTGCTTATATCCTATAGGTTATGCGTGAGAATGAGATTAGGCTATGGCTATGTTCCCCTGAAAATGATCAAATCATATTCATTAAGAAATATGAACTTAGTGCTATTTATAGCAATACATTTTACGCTCACTTAATTTACAGAAGATATACCTAAGGAAGTCACACAACAATTTAAAATAGCACAATGATGATTCTGTTTCCACTGATGGCAAAGAAGACAATGAGTTTTACATAGAACCAGCATCTCAAAAGATAAATCATTCATGGTGAAGACGGGCTTAATGCAACTCAGTAGCTTGGTTTTGACAATAGTCTTTGTGGTTCTGTACCAATAACATGCTACTTAGTAACAGGGAATTTGCCTTCACTTCTTAAACCGTAGTCACCTCAGGTAAAGACATTCAACTCAATCAAACTGGAAAATTATGAGAACACTGTCAAGGCATGAGACGTTACAGTCTTTTGGAACTATTTATTAATTCTTTAATGTTAACTAATGGAATCCTCTTTTTGGCTCACAGTCTTAACTAATGGTCTTGGCAGGTCTTCTCAAGTGTGAAGGCATACATGCCAGCATATCACTTTCTAAAGCACTGTAGGTCTGAGTTGCCATCACTGAATAGCCACATAGCACAGCCTAGCCAGGAAACTTGCTTCTTTCCTCCAGGAGCCAGCACTTGCTCCCTTTCTGACATGTTCTACCTTGTATTTTCTGAACTCCTCTCTTTCAGTCTTCCTGGAGGTTTTGTTAGTGAAAAGCTTTTACTCATTGAAGCTTAGAATGCAGAAATAATGTCGTAATTCCTAAATATCTCTCTCTGTTTGGAGCAAGATCTGAGGCAGTGACTTCAGTTCTGAGAGGTGACTTCTCCTTGATGTCACATACCATAGAGCAAGTGAATAGAATCACACAGATGCTATTAGGAGTTCGAATCCTGGGCTCCATGGAATTGCACCTATTCCCCTAATCGCTATAGTCAGTTTATCATCATGTTTAAATTTTTATCTGTCTATACCCAGTATAGTCAATTTCCTCCATGTAAGCTAGTGGAAAGTTTTCTATTATTCTGAAGGGATACTTCAATGTTAAATACTGAAAAGCCCAAGACTTTGTAGAATCACAAAAAGGAAGTACGATCAGTTTGGAATCCAAATCTGCCAATTAACTAGCTAAGTGACTGTGGGGGCTAGTTATTTTATCTCTTTAACTAAAATTATTGGAATAATAATACTTACGTTGCAAGATGTTTCTTAGGATTAAATGAGAAGACACATGCGAAATGGTGCCTGGCACATGGTAAGTGTCCAATAAATGTTAATTTCCTTTCTTTTATTCACCATTCAAGAAGAGAAAGAGGGCTTTCTTACAATAATTATAAAACAATGCCAATCTATTTAGGAACAGAAATGCAGAGAAATACTAAGCCTGGCCATGGCATCATGTAACTACACCCCTAATCCAAATCAGGTCTCCTTTCTGTGGTGGAAATGCCTGTATTAGATTTCTAAGACTTTCATAACAAAATATACCACCAGCTGGATGGCTGAAACAACAGAAGTTCCTTTCTAATACTCTGGCAGGCTAGATATGCATGACCCACAAGCCAGAGAGAGAACTTAAGACGATAGTTACCCTCTTTCTGGTTCATAAATGGCCAGCTTTGTGTTATGTTTCCACATGGGTTTCTTTTCTTTTATTGATTATTTTATTTATTTACATTTCAAATGCTGTCCCCCTTCCCTGTCTCCCAACACAAACCCATCCCATTCCCCCTCCCCTTTGCCTATAAGAGGATACTCCCCCACTCACCCACCCACTCCCACCTCACCGCTCTAGCATTCTCTTTTGTTGGGACAACAAACCTCCATAGGACCAACCTTCTCCTCTCCCACTGAAGCCATATAAGACTATGCTCTGTTACATATATAGTGAGAGCCATGGACCCACCCATGTAAACTCTTTGTTTGGTGGTTTAATTCCTGAGGGGTCCAGTTAGTTGATATTGTTATTCTTCCTGTGAGGTTGCAATCCTCTTCAGCTCCTTCAGTCTTTCCCTATCTCTTCCACTGGGGTCTCCAGGGTCAGTCCAATGGTTGGCTGTGTCTACATCTGTCTTAGTCAGGTACTGGCAGACCATCTCAGAGGACAGCCCTACTGGGCTCCTTCCTGCCAGCAAGCAGTTCTTGGTATTGGCATTAGTGTCAGAGTTTGGTCTCTGTGGATAGGATGGATCCTTAGATGGGGCAGATATGGCTTTTCTTTCAGTCTCTGTTCAATTTTTAACTCCCTTCATTTTCATGTATGTCCTTTTTTTTCTGGGTTACCTCATTTAGGATGATATTTTCTAGTTCCATCCATTTGCCAGTAAAGTTCCTGAAGTCATCATTTTTAATGTCTTTCTTAGATGTGTTCATGGAACTGGACAGTTGTACATTCATGTGTGTGTTTGTATGTGTGTGTGTTTGTGTGTCTCCTAAAAATCATTAATCTTCTATTTCCTTAGAGGAGACATACATTTTACTATGTGACAAATAAGGAAACTATTTGTAAAAGAAGACAATTCAAAATCAGTCCAATGAGCACAAAACAAATTATAAACACAAGGACAAAGTTTGAATTGAAAATAATTCATAGGTGGCAAAATTAGCCACATATTTACATAATCAACATGGAATGGAAGGATGAGGAACTTTGTGCATATCTAGGATTACTAATGTATTTTTTGTTTAACCTTATAGGATAATACCAATTTATATATTCATTTAATTTTACTTGCTTAAAGGTCTCATCTACAAACACAACTGTATTTTCTATGGCTTCAAAGTTACAAATTGGAGGCAATAGAAGCATTCACTTCTTAATATTATACTCTATACTTTGCGGTGTTATGAACTGAAGCATCTCTACCTATTTTACAGAACTAAGATATTTAGTTTGTAATATCACATTGCCAGTACTATCCAAACAATTTTTCGATACATTTAAAACTTGATTTATCTTATATGAAACCAATGTACTCTTGATCATATACTTTTGTTTTGCTTTTTTAGCACTGTTATATGCTCTCTGAGGATTTCATGTAACATGTTTTGATACTATTTGCCTCCTTCCCAATAGCTCCCATAAGTGTCCTAAGTTTCCTATCAGTATGGAGAGGAGCTTTACACACAAAGTACGCCTTTAGCTGAGGAGCTACTGGCAATTGATAGTTTTTGGTAGAGGGAATGTATCTATTGGTAGACAGACGACAATCCAGGGGACATATGCAAGATGATGGACTCAACGGTCTTCCTAATAGTCTTTAAATATATTTAGGAAAGGTTTACCTGCAGCCATGTACCATGAAGTGGATACATTCTTTCTATCCCATTACTTAATACTCTCTTTTTCTTATGCCTCTTTCTTCCTACATCTCCTTTGTTACCCTAGACAATGTCATACCTAGCTTGCATGTTAAACATACATGCATAATTTTGACTAAAGGAACATAAACGAAAGAAAACATGTAGTAATTATCTTTCTGAATCTAGTTTAGTTTGTTTAATATAACTAATGCCAGTTGCATCTAATTATCTGCAAAAGTCACAACTCTATTTTCCTTTACACCTGAGACAATGTCCTTGTGACTTTGTCCCAATTTTCCATATCCATCCCTCTGTTGTTGAACACTTACAGCGGTGCCATATTTGGCTAGGATTAATAGTGCTACAATGAACATTGATACACATGAACGTCTGTGATAGGTTAACCTGCAGTCCTATGTGTAAGAACCAAAGTATGCTCATAGAAAAAATTTATTTTCAGATATTTTTTTAAATTTAAAAATGTTTATATTAAAATATTTCATTTTTTCTTTTCTACCTGCAAGACCTCATAAATATCTTATCTCATTGCTGTTAAACAGACATACAGAGAGACATGCCAGCAACATATATATGCCTCAATATACAAATATAGCAGTGTGCTTACTGTTACCTGTATTTATGTGACTTCAGAACTGGGCACTTGCTATTGGAGAACCAACTGAGAAATAATACCCAAGGATATTATTTCTTCTGCTTTCACTATGATTGGTAGTGTTTAAGTGTTTCCTTTGTCCATGCCCTGCCTGTACTTCTTGTTGTTTGTTTTCTTAATAACTAATGTTCTGTTGGAGAATACTTAAAAAAAGAATGAGAGTTCAATTTTATTTTTAATGATTTCATTTGTCTACTCTCTGGATTTGTATTTATATCTGGGCTGCTTTTGAATTTCTTTAAAGGAAAACTAGTTGACTTTGGGACAGAATTAACTTCCTGCTTTGTAACATCTAAGAGATGACACTAGGAAATAGTCAATCTGTCATGGAAAACTCATTTCTTTATTTCAAAGAAAATGGCAGTAATCCTTGAATCCACAATATAACCAATTATATTGCAGATTACTGAAAGAAGGATTCTGGGATTTAAAAAAAAGTGACCTAAACACCAACCACACACATGAGATGCTGAGATTTAGCTGAATGTTCAGGGAACATTTAGGGAAAGTCAGTTATTCACAGTAAGTTCCTATCTGTATTCTTGAAAACTAAAGCCTGATGTCTGGAGAGATGGACCAATGGTTAAAAGCACAGGATGCTATTCTAAAGATTGTGGTTGGATTTCAGCACCCACATAGTGCCTCACTACAGTCTATGCTCCAGGTCCACAGGCCCTATCATCTTACTTTAGCCTTTGCAGGCATATGGTACATAGACATTCAGGGAAAATATATATACACATAAAATAATAACAATAAAATGTAAATAAGTGCTCAACATGTCCAGGTTGTTACTTCTTAATTTATAAATTTTTATATCTTCTCATTTTATAATGAAATTCAAGCAAATGGTATCTGTACTAAATTAAGTCTTTATTTCATTTCAAATTTCTAATCTATGAAATAGCACCAATTTTATCCAATTATAAAGGCTTACATCATGTAATGTGGTATTTTCCATAAGTCCATGGTGTCAAAGGGTTGGAAAGAATCTTGGGAAGTGTTGACACAAATTACCTTTCATATTTACCCAGAGAGCATGAAATTCTTGGACAAATTTTCAGTGGATACTCAGAGAAAAAAATGTAAGTAATTCTTATATCAAACAATCTAAAATATGATGTCAGTGCTTAGAAAGGAATAATAGGTTTCTCAGATGTTGTTTAAAGTTTTGTATTGGATTTCCACAGGTAATCTCCCTGGAAAAGAAAGTAGGAGAAGACTGGTCATTGCAAGTGACTTTGAAAAGTTGGTAGGAAATAACTTTCTTATGACAAGCAAGATTTGAAAATCAGCCTAGTGTTCTTCAACCTAACCAGCTGATAGTGCTATATTCCTGAGATTATTTATTTTCAATAGGAATAAAGGAATCAGGGCTCAATAAAAGGCATCTCTCAAAATATCTCAGTGCTCTAAGAAAGATTATTTTCTTTAATGAATAACCATGTTTGTAAGAATCCAACAAATGGTCTATAGATTAATGTCCATATATGGAGGTATTGATTGCATTATTACCTGAAAGGATGAACAATTAGAAACATGTAAATATACTACAAAGGGGGACTATGTGATTAGGGTACATTGTTCTGTCTGAGCTTGTTCAGGAGGCAAACATAGTGAATACTGAATTATATAGATGCATTTTCCTCAATACTAAAAGATGCAAGTCTGAAGTCTGGCTGTTGTCATGGACAGGCTCTGGTAAGGGCCTGCTCAGGTTGAACACTGCTGTCTGTCTTATCATAAAATTTCACAGCATAGAAGGGAAAAGAAATGTCTACTCTCCTTTAATTATGCCTATTAATCTCAGTTACATGAACTAATATTATGACTAATATCCTTCTATAGGCTCCCAATTTAACTTTAAATTGGGGCATATGATTTCAAATATCAGTTTGAAAGAGACATAAACATTCAATCTGTTATACCACTCAATAATAACTGTATTTATATTTATAATTGAATCTTTAGATACTTAAAAAGTATATTCATCAAAAGAAATAGTGTAGGGGCAATTTAATTCTTCTAGGAGAATCTTCATTTTTCCTTATTTTCTGTCACTTATGTGTTATAGTATTTAATGGACTAGCAAACTGGCATCTTTTCCCATATCCCATGTACAACATTCACAGTATGTATGTCATGAAGAGATGGCTACAATTTCTCCATGAACCCTGTCCCTTTCCAGTGCGCCCATACTTACACTCAAATTTTGACATACATAAAGGGGTATATAGCTCAGTGGCAGATAATCTACTTAACAAATTCAGGGTAGTGCTGGCTTATTGGGGCTAATATATGTCCAGTTTTTCCTAACTCATACTGTGTTCTCCTTAAGAAAAGATGCTGTCTACTGAAAGTTAGAACCCACAGTCCACCAAAAAGACTGAGTATGTGATGGTAAAGTACGTGAACCCCAGGTGCAGCCAGTCAGGGCCAGCTTCAACTCTATGCATACTGCCTGGGAAAGTAATTACCTCTCTCTGCTGCCCTATAAACTGAGTTTACTCTGATGATTAAATGAATATGCATGTCACATAGAGCATTGCCTGACAGATCACAATGAATAAATGTTATCTGTTACAACTACCGTTACTAACCAAAGGAGTGTGTCATATCTCTATCTCTATCTCTACCTCTACATCTATCTCTATATCCATCTATCTCTACCTCTCTCTAATCTATATCTAATATATTAATATATTAATCTATAGCTAATATATATATCATATTTATGGGTATAATTTTATAATACTGTTTTATATGTTTAGGACCAATTTTTGATCAATAATATTAATTAATGAATAAAGGAACAGGCTTCATTAGCAGAGAAAATATTTAGAAAACCTTTAGAGCATCTTCATTTTTGTTTCGCAAAGTTGTTCAACGGCATTCATTTGAATAATCTGTAGAGTCAGTGGAAATAATGACCACATGGCATTGTTTCTGAACCAAGAAGATACCATACATTAATGGCAATAAAATGACCATGAAAAGAGGTTTGCCTAGTGCTAAATGGGGGATATTATTGAGAAAACTGTGTTTTCATAGCATATGAGGTGAAATAGGAAAGAGAATATCTTGTCTATCACCATGAAATCTGACTGAATGTGACGATGTTACCCTTCGTTTAAAACCATTGTAAATCTAACAAATGGAGTCATTAGTCTGAGCACACCAAACACATGCTCCTCCACTGAGAAACTATTTTAAATATTAGATGTAAATTAAAATATTTCCCATCTTTCAAATACGTTGTAATTCATGAAACTGTTTACATATTGCAATAAAGTGCAATCTTGACTTCAGAATTTTGAGCTTTTATTTGACAAACATCTCTGATTAAATTTGACTTCCACATACATTGTTCTTTATTTGCTAATTACCAAAGGAATCTACCTCACTAACCCTGTCTTTACACTAAATGACAGTCCCTTTTTTCATTGTTTTTGATTGTTAGAATTCCTTCTGCCAATGTGCAAATAACTAAGTATAGAAATAAATGTCTTATGAAAAAAATCTAAGTCTAAAATCAAGAGGATTCAGTGTCTTTGATTATTCTTTATGTTTCTGAAGCCTTGAAATTGTTTAGGGAATTTTATTATGCATTTCAAACTGCATGCTCAATATTTCCAACCGTGAAATGGTAATAGAGAGTTTATTCCCAAACTTGCAAATGAAACTCAGAAAAGTTCACAAAGGGCAGCACTCTGGAGAATGTTATTTGAATTTAAAATGACATTGCTAAATTGCAGAAATAATCAGAAATCAACAAAATGGTGCTTTAAGGGATGAGTGGAACTGGTGACGAAAAAAAGCAAAGTGGTACAGTTACAAACAAGGAAATTCTGCAGGAAAGGGCCCTGTGCTCATTTCAGAAATAATAATCTAAATATCAACTGGCCTGGGTAACAATCAGCCTCATTTTTTCTTTTGTTCTGCTCCTTTGTGTCTATTAGAATGTGAGTTTGTATCTGTCAGGCTCTTTCTTATTCTTCCTTTTCCTAGTCCTCTTCCTCTCCTCCTCTTCCTCCTCTTCCTCCTCTTCCTTCTCCTCCTCCTCCTCCTCCTCCTTCTTCATTTTGTGTCCTTCTTGTTTCCTGGTACTCCACTTACATGCACCTTCTAGCTTTTATCATGTCTTTCTTTGCCTGAAAGAGTCACCTGTTTGATTGTGACATTCAGGACAATAGTAATAGATGCAGAACCAGAGTCTTTCTGAGCTGAAGCTTGACATCTTCAGGGAGTCAGACTGTTTCAAGTGTTGAAGTTTTCAGTCCCAGGTCATTGAGGAGGCATCAGATGAACATCTTTTGACAAGATTCTCAAAGCAGGTATTAATGCACCCCCACTGCCATATTTAGAAACCTTAAGATGGTGTAAGGACAGGGACTCATGAATCAGCTCCTATAAATAAGAGATAGGACCTGGTCTATATGTAGCTTTGAAAGGATATCTGGGTTCATTGGATAACTGTAGCAGACAAAAAAAAATCACACTGGTCTTCTAGTGACTTCACATTTTACTTTACAGGACACAACTCAACAGTTTTCTTAACTGGCTGCTGCATTTTAAATACTCCAAAATTATGAAGATTTTAGCTACTTTCCATCCTTCAACATTTAATGCTGTCTTGTTTTCTTAAATCTTAGACATTCTATTTGACAATGTCTCCTTGATGTTTGGTTTTGGAATCTACATTTAGTTTCTAATTACCTGTCCAAGATAATTGATGAGGTGAGGGAACTTCACACTCTTACTAGCCCATCAGATATCTTCCTATGTAAACTGCTCAATAATTTTCCTAATTTTAATTAAATTTCAATTTTATTATTAATTTTAGAAGCTCTATTTCAATTATTCTTATAATTTTTTTTACTGATATGTACTTTGAATATTTCTTCCAAGCTGTGGGTGGCTTCTTTGTTTTGTTTTTTTTCTAATTCTTGTAGGATTTATTTAGTTTTATTTGTCTGAATATATTGGTTGCAAGTATATTGGTGCAGTACATATTTGTCTGGTGCCCACAAAGGCCTGAAGAGGGAGTGAGACCCCTCAGAACTGATGGTTTTAGATTACTATAGGAGTCTGGATACTCTAGAACAGCAACAAGTGATAGCAATTACTGGACCACCTCTCTATCCCTTAATTTTTTTTATTAATGGTAAATTTTTGTTATGTATATAATTTTAATGTTAATGATCTATGATTTATAAGATTTTAATTATTATTTACAGTTATTAACTTGGGTATTTAATCAAGAAATATTTGGCTTTCATGAGGTTAAAATTTTATTATTTTATATTTTTCTTTGTTGTGTTATGGATTTGGTTTTCATATTGAAAAGTATAATATTTTAAATTGATTTTATGGCATAGAATAAACTGCAGATAGAATTTGGGGAAATAGACGTTCTCTTTTCCTAGTGTACAAATGAAGAGGGCATTTCTTCATCTCACATGAATTCTGTCTCCACTATGAGAATCCAGGCTCTCACAATGACCAGATGACTCCAGTGAGACATGGGATTACATCAGTGACTGAAATAGGTGAACTGAGAAGCAAGTAGAGATGTGCACATGTAAAAGAAGTCA
The DNA here is from genome assembly GCA_021653895.1 of Mastomys natalensis. NCBI lineage: Eukaryota > Metazoa > Chordata > Mammalia > Rodentia > Muridae > Mastomys > Mastomys natalensis. Next base: position 2,135,861 of record JAJTUV010000910.1, on the reverse strand, counting down.
TTTTACTAGGAGAACTGAGTTATTGGTATCAACAACATACACCATTCTAAATAATGTTATGTTGAGGACAAAGCCAAGAAAACATGCATATTAGGAATTTCACGTATTTAAAACACTGAAAAACTAATATAAGATCATAAATATTTTAGTGGTGTCTGACAATAGGCTGTTGATATACGAATGGGTTACATATCTTCACAGAATATTTTTAGAGTGTAGTACAATTGCTTAATTTGGTTAGGATTTCAAGTGTAGATGTATATGCCCAAGCTGGAAAAAGTATGAACTGTATAGCTATGATGCTTGAAGAAGTAAACCTCATGGATTTGAGAGCAAGATTGGGGGACATAGGAGGAGTTGACATGGGGAAACAGGAAAGAAAAGGATGTGAATACAGTACACATGTTGGATATCTTTAAACAATTTTAGATTAAATTTCAAAAAGATGTGACATTTATGCCCTCTACGTATCTCTTTACCTACAGATCAGCGCAGCTCTCACATCCTCATCAGAAATTTCTTCTGCATATTATATGGTTGTTAGCACACAAACTCACAAATGGTCAGAGCACAGAGTATGAGTATCAGTATAGGACACATCTATGAATGGGACATGCATATGGATCCTCTTTCCCCAGTGCTCATCAGGAGTTAATCATAAAACATGGAGAATAAGGGCTGTGAGAGCCAGAGGTAAAGAAGGATGGACATAACAAACAGGACCTTCTGATGATCACAGGATTCCTGGTCTGTGAATTCAGAACAGCAGTGCTTTCCTGAATAAGCCAGTAAACATTTCAGCATAGTATAAGGAGGAACTCAAAACAAACAAACTCTGTGTTGGGAGATGGAACAGAGACTGAGGGAATGGTCAACCAATAACAGACTGATCTTGGAACTGATCCCATGGGAAAGCACCAATCACTGACACTATACTCTGATATGCTTACAGACAGGTGTCTATCATGGCTGTTCTCTGAGAGGCTCCATTCACCAACTGACTCAAAGACAGATGCAGACACCCACTGGCAAACAGTGGATGGAGGTTGAGGACTCTTATGGAAGAATAAGAGTAGTGATTATAGGTTCCGAAATAGATAGAAACTCCACAGGAAGACTTAACAGAGTCAACTAACCTGGATGGTTGAGGTCTCAGAGACTAAACTACCAAACCAAAGAATATACATGGCTGGACCTAGGCCTCCCTGTATATATGTAACAGATGTGCGGCTTAGTCTTCATGTGAGTCCCAAATAACTGGAGTGGGAACTATTCCAAAAGCTGTTGCCTGTACATGGGATATGTTCTCTCTAGCTGAGCTGCCTTGTCTGGCTTCAGTGGGAGAGGATATGCCTAACCTCACAGAGACTTGCTGTGCCAGGGTGGTGGGATAACCAGAGGCGCTCCTACCTACTCAGAGGAGAATGGGGGAGGCAGGATTGTGGGAGTGGGTCACTGGGAGGGGAGTGATGAGTGGGGTGTAAAGTGAATAAGTATAAAGAAACAAACTAAACAAAAACAAAAACAAACAAACAAGACTACCCTTAGATGTGAAGCCACTGATAGTTGATGGCTTCTGTAAAAATGAAAATCAGCTTTACTTAAAGATGTGACCCCTAGTAAAGCCACAGCGCTCCCAGTGGATGACTCTACATCCATAAGTATATAGGGTGCATAACTTGTATTAGTGGGTTGCAAAGAATAAAACATGAATTTGTAAGGGGTGCAGAGTTAGGCTAGATGAATCTGGGTGATTCATCTAGATGAGTTATGGTGAGAAATGGAGGTGAATAAGATGAAAATATATTTGTATAAATGCATAGAATTTGCAAAGATTAATAAAAGTACTATGTATTTCAAAAACATGACACTTTGAATATTTTATACTTTGATAAAGTTAATTAATTTGTTGTAAGTTTAGAAGTTTCTAACTTCAGGATATTACTAAAAGGTTTAAAAATATATCTATAAAGATGATTTATGAAAAGATTTATAAGTAGTGTGTTCTTATAATGGAGCAATATTCATCATCGACAAGAATGAGTGAGAATAACACATAACAACATTACTCTCAAACACAACGTCCTAGACCAACAATTTCCAGTATCTGCCATCTCCCTTCCCAAAATCACATCTTGTATAATTCAATTGAAATGCACCCCAGACCCAGAAAATCTGATCAATGGAAATCCACATCAGAAATTTCAAAAGGCTCAACTCTTAGGAGATGGATAGAAATGATTACACATCATCAGAAATCTCAGTGGTAATGATAAAGTTGTGCATGGAATTCAAAATGAAAGTTACCACCATGTATATGATTTAACATTTGCTAAACTGCACACAGCAGAGTTGTGAGTTTTCCCTCATCAGGCCAAACTAATTATTGGAATGTAAGAGGTGGGACTAAGGTCCTACAGGAAAATCATTTCTTAAACTCAGAGTCTGAGTTCTTTATATAGGCTCCCTGGCACTTACAGATGTAGTGTGTTAATATATATGACATATACATTGACAGAAAGATTAAATTCCATCATGTCTTTATAGAACCACCAAACTATACTTTTTTCATTTTATAAATGATAGTTCAAATAGCTAAGTGTATTTCAGGGTACTCAAATATTTGATGAGAAAAATTTCTTCTATATGAAAGAATTATAGGTAGGAAATAGAATAATTGAACTCAAAATTACTACTTTGAGAGCTTTAATGAAATAATGGCTTTAGGCAAGGCTCATCAGTAGCTAAGAGGACTAATAGGTAGAATACTAATGAGGAAGCTTATAGTAGAGATAGGCAGCCTAAACTGCACCTAACCCACTGATCAATTTGTATAACTTAAAATAGGATGACTAGGTATTTGAGTCTTGCTTTTATAATGAATGAAAAGGTAACATATCTTGTCTGTAAATATATTGAAAGGAAAAGTTAACTCCAAGCCTACTCTTGCTTTAACTAGGATGTATTTTCAATACTAGAACCACTTAAATAGCAACAAGCAAAGAGCTGTGAGCTGGGAGTGCCACTTGGGCCAGAGCACTTGTCAAGCATACACACAGCCCTAGGATTGATTCCTAGGATGAGATAGGAAAGAAACAAAGAGGAAAAAGGAAAAGGAACAGAAAAAGGAAAGGACAGGAAAAGAAGGGAAAAGAAAGGGAAGGAAAGAAGGGAGAAGGGAGGGAAGGAGAGAAGGAAGAAAGAATGAGAACATAAAAATAGAAAGAAATAAATGATAAAACATAATCAAACAGTTACAGAATAGGTAGAATTAGGATAGAATTCCCCAACCAAATAGCCCAGTTACCAAACATTCACATACCATAAGATTCACATGTACTTATATTTAAAATAGAGATTTAAGAGAGATCACAACCAAATTAAAATTTTATATTTTAGATCCTTTTGAGCTATCTATGTACAAAAAAGCATGCTTAAAACAATTAAGTCATTTATATACTACCTGTATTTTTGTAGTTTTGTTGTTGTTGGTGGTGGTGATGATGGTGATGGTGGTGGTGGGTTAGTTAGTTTGTTTGTTTGTTTGTTTCATTTTGTTTTTAGTGGTGGGGAGAAATGGTGTATTCAAGTTATACTTTCACATTTCTGTCCATCATCATAGAAAGTCAGGCCAGGAACTCAAACAGGGATAGGACCTGGTGACAAGAGCTGATACAGAAGCCACAGAGGGGTGCTCCTTACTGGCTTGCTCCTCATAGCTTGCTCAGCCTGCTTTCTTATAGAACCCAGGACCACTATTTCAGGGATGCCTTCATACATTTTGTGTTGGTCCCTCTTCCACCAATCCAATCATATATATATATATATATATATATATATATATATATATATATATATATATATATATATATAATGGCATTTTCTTAGTTGAGGTTTCCTCCTCTCAGATGTCTTTAGCTTGTGTCAAGTTGACATAAAACTTTCCAGAACAATTGATCCTTTGTCAACAACAAACCTATCACCATTAAGTCACAACTTTTTCATTCTTATTTATTCCCAAGGTCTCATATTAAAAACATAAATAACTTTCAGAAGGTAGGGGTCTCTAGATTATACCAGAGACCTGGGAGGTGAGAGACTTTCAAGATTCAAAGTGGGAGATCTTAGATGAAAAGCTCAAGAGTGGGAGAGGGAACTTTTAGTGTCAACCTCCAGTAGAAAGATCAAGTGGAAGGATGGGGTTGCTATCTCACAGTCAAAAACTCTGATGCAGAATTGTTCCTGTCTGAAAGAACTGCAGAAACAAAATTGGAGAAGAGCCTGAGAAATAGGAGGTCCAGCGACAGGCTCAAATTGGGATCCAGCTCAAGGGGAAGCCTCAAGGCCTGACACAATTACTGATGCTATGGTGTGCTAAAAAAAACATGGGCCTATCATGACTGCCTAACAAGCGGCTGAAAGGGTCAGATGTAGATATTTACACACAAACAATAGACCAAAGCTAGTGACCCCTGTGGTTGAATTAGGGAAAAGCTGGAAGAAGCTGAGGAGGAGGGAGACCCTATAGGAAGACCAGCAGTGTCAACTAATGTGGTTCCCAGAATTTCTCGGACAATGAGCCACCAACTAGGCAGCATACACCAGCTGATATGAGACCCCCATCACATATACAATAGAGGACTACTGGGTCTGTACTCAGTCAGAGAATAGGCACCTAACCCTTGAGAGACTTGGGGCTCCATTGAGTGGGGTGGTCTGGTGGAGTGGGGGTGGATGTGCATTGGGGGCATCCTCTTGGAGAGGGCTTGGGGAGGAGGTGTGGGATATGGAACAGTCGGAAAATGGACCGGGAAGGGATAAAGTCTGGACTGTAAAAAACATTAAAGAATAATTAATAATAATAATGTCAAGGATTAAAAACACAGGAAAAAAACATAAATAACTTTAAAAGCCCCACAGTCCTTATAAATTCAAACACAGTAAAAGCTTAGTGTCCTTTAAAATATCCGGTCTCTCTAAAATTCAAATTCTCTGTAAAACATCAAAATCTACTTTTTTAAAAAATCTTTAAATTCTGTCAATTGTGGACTCCTATAACTTAAAAAATAAATTAAGTATCTTCTTACTTCAAGAGGGAATAATTTGGGCACAGTCACAACCTGAACAAAGAAATCTGAACTCCCACTACATAAATGACTCAGTGTCTAATATCTGGGATTCACCCATGATTTGGGCTCTTCCATGTAGTGTGGTTAAGTTCTCCAGCTCCATCCTCTACAGCAAACATTGTCTGTCTACTAGTCTCTGGCCAGTTCCATTCCAGTGATGCTGCTGTTCTTGGTAGTCATCCCATGGTACTTGCATCTCTAAAATGCTGGGACTTCTGCAACAACTGGCTGTACTTTCACCAATAGCTTCTCCTAAGCTTTCTTCATGAGCCAACCCTCAACTGTTCTACAAAGCCTCTTAAATCCTGGGATGTCAACTGCTGATGAGGTTGCATCTTCACCAATGGCCATTCCTGGCCTCTCACAGTTCCAAGCCTCAGTTGCTCTCCATAACCCTTCATGCTTTCAAAACCAGTACCACCTGGAGATATACATACATACATACATACATACATACATATACATATATATGTATATAATTTATATATATATTACTTATTCTCTACTTTCTTTATGTTTCAGTCATAATTAATATATTGCTGGTCCTACACTCTTACACTACCAAGTTCAGCTGCCAGCAGGAGATGTATACAGCCTTGGCTGCTTTTAGAGCACAGATTGTATATGCTAACTCTGAGGAAACTCTTTCGAGTGGATTTCACCTTAATAGTAACTCCAGTGTTTTCTTAATCCCGGCTGATCTTTCAGCTCCAGCTCACTAGCATAAAGTATTCCAGCAAAGCAATGGTATCCACTTTAATAATTTTGGCAGTTCTTGTTAAACACAGCCAATTATTTGGCTCCAACTAACCAGAATCACAGAGTCTTAATTTAAAACAGCAAATTGCCCTAATAAACTCATGTTTAGGCTTTTCAAAATAAGTACACCTGGCCACTAGACATATGAAAAATGTTCAGCATCATTCAACATCAGTGGTGTTTTCATCAAAACAATATTGAGAATTCTTCATACCACACGCAGAGAGGCTATTATGAGAAATACAATAAACACTGGTGAAGAACAGAGGGATTCTTATGCACATTGCAAGTGTGGTTAGTCAACTCATTATTAAAGTCGGTATAGTATGGAGGGTCTTCAAAGAGCTGCAAACACATGATTCAACTGTACCACTTCTGGGTACATATCTGAAGTAATTAAAAGAAGCACACAGCACAGATTTTTTCATGTGTGTATTTACTGTGACACTTGTTATATCCAAATTTTTAGATCAGCCTAGTTATGTGCGAAAAGATGAATGTATACATAAAATTGGGTTTGCATGATGAAACCATATTGACCATACAGAAGAACTGAAACCGGCTACTATCTTGAAAGTGAATGGAACTGAAAAGCGTTGGTTAAGACATGGAAACTCAGATTCAGAAAGACAAATGTGAATGTTTTCTATTTTAAGTAGAATCAGGATTCTTTTTACAGGATGTAAAAATGGAAGGGACTTATTCAGAATGGAGGAGGAATGAAGAAGAGAACAGACTTTAATGTGGGATGAATGTAACCAAAGTACCTGATATAAGTTCATAAAATACCAGTACAACTCACTTGGACAATTAATTTGTACTGATAAATGAAGAGATACCTTAATTGTGTTAGATGAGATTATATCATTATGGTACTATTTTTAATGTGTGCTCTGTCTGTTCATGAATCATGAGAGCTTATTTCTGTTTGGAATAAAGTGACACCCAAGGTTTGTCACCTTCAAAAACTGGTAATGCTTCAAAAACGTTGAATTAGTAGGGTTAAGTGAAATAGCAAGTGTAAAAGTATGATCATTGTTGAGTTGCTGTTGTGTCAATACAGGTTTATTGCACCACTGTTTTCTTTCTATTCTTGATTATTTGTTAATTTTTGAAATAATAAGCTTAAACACCCGCTTCCTATGATTCTGTCTTATTATTACTTTACATTTTATGATTGTTTATTTTAAATTTATCTTTCTTTCTTTCTTACACTCCCACCTTAAGAACATAAACTTTATTCAACCCATACTCAAAATGGAAGTTTGACTCCAAGTGGCTTCTTATGTTGGTATAGGTGTCTCTCTTAACTTTGGGAACATCCCAAAGGCAGGTTATAAAGTCAGGAAACCATGAAAACTCATACGTAGGTATAGGAAGTATTGCTAGGCAGTTGGTTTGGTTCCAAGCTTATTGTGGCTAGCTATACAAAGCAGTTCTAACTGACTTCTTTTTTTTAATTGGATGTTTTATTTATTTACATTTCAGAGGTCATCCCCTTTCCCCATTACCCCTCCTAGAAACCACCTATCCCATCCCCCCTCCTCCGTTTTGCTTTCATACCATTTTAATTACACACAAGTATTAAAGTCAGTTCTAGGTTGAGGAACTAGCAATACACTAGATGCAAATAGTCAAGGAACAAGGTAGTGGGCTTCAGACATGAAAATGACTTTGGGCTAGGACAGGGAAGTAGGCTTATATATTTTGGTCATCCTGATAAGTCCTTAGAAACAGTGATCACAGGAGTGTTTGGGAAACTTTGTTTATTGCCTTGCTTGTTCTTTGACTATTTGTGTTTATTGTCTTGCTTGTTCCTTGACTGTTTGCATTTATTACCTTTCTTTCTAATATAGTAAATTGTATTTATTTTGCCTTCAACATATTTTAATATAATTCTAAGTCTTTGAGAACTTTATATCTCTTACAGTGTTTATAAAAAATCAAGTATATTTAAATATATATTTATATGTTTTTCTACAGAAACTCACTAATATATTCATGGTCCATTTCATCAGTGTAAATACCCCTGTGTTGGTCAAAATACAAAGCAGTTCTAATTGACTTTTTTTTTTAATTGGATGTTTTATTTATTTACATTTCAGAGGACATCCCCTTTCCCCATTACCCCTCCCTAGAAACCACCTATCCCATCCCCCCTCCTCCTTTTTGCTTTCATATCATTTTAATTACACACAAGTATTAAAGTCAGTTCTAGGTTGAGAAACTAGCAATACACTAGATGCAAATAGTCAAGGAACAAGGTACTTTAAAAAAAAAAAAAGTACAAAAGCTAAGTCTTCAATCTCCCCATTCACAAGCTAGAATATGTCCAATTTTATACTCTGTGCCTGATTACTATGAGGACTCTTATAAGACCCCATGAGATGAGGACATGGACTGGAATAAGCTGGGTATTCCAGAAAACACAATAAATTTTCCTTCTCAGAGTACAACCATTAAAAATGGAGGTGAAAATATTAATAGATGTTTTTGATGCTTTAAATCTTGGTATTAATATTTATTCTCTGTTTTCTTTATGTTTCAGTCACAAGTAATATGTTACTGGTCCTGAAATACCCTCTAGCCCCATTCTTGTTTAGTTTCCAAAGCAAGTCCTACTTGCAACCCAAGAGCTACATCATAAGATAGTGATAAACTCAGACCAATATATTTGCGGATCTCAAACTCATGTCCCAATCAAAAGTCTGGATGGGTGTGGCATGGCTCTTTGTTACAAAGCTCGCCTCAGAAGATTTCTCTTGTGAGAGATTTTCCTTGTCATCTACTAAGGTAACACTGGTTCCCTCATTATTAAAAAGGAAACAAAATAAACCAAACAAAAACCAACCAACAAAGAAAACCAACAAAGAAAAAAATCAACAACAAAAAGTCCAGTGTCCCAATGTATTTTACATTTTCTGGAGAGGCCTGACTGAAATGAAGTGTGATAGAAGCACTTGAGTTCTCCCAACTGACCATTTTTGACAATACACAAATAGTACTAACAATATTGATATACTGTGTTTCTAAGCTAATTAGGAACATTATGTACATTCCTTGTTAATCTTGCTCCTGGTCATGAGACTCTTTCTCCTAGAATCAAAGATAAAGAAACTGTTCAAAAGTCTTTAATGCTCTGGAAAAAAAAAAAAACTATTCAGAATTTCTACAGCAAAATGCAAGTCTCCTAACAACAAATCAATGACTCACTTGCTCAAGAAACGACAGGACAAACTTGTTTGTGTCAGGGAAAATGCTAGATACTGCCCACAAGTCAGACAAGAAATGGCTTCATGAGTTACTTCAAAATCATATTCTGCTTCTGCCTGCCTGGAAATGTATAGAAAACAATACATCTCTTAAGCCAAACAAAATGACATATTATATAATTTCTTGCTCATGATTGCTTTGAGAAAAGGCTTCCAAATCTTAAACTCTTTTCCAGTTTAAAAATGAAGAGTTCCTTTTTTATCTTTTGTAAAGAAAAAAAAAATTTTTTTTATATCTACAGTTTCAAGTTTTAATTGTGCATGCTAAGAAGGGAAGTGGGCCAACCCTCCCAGGGGACCCCATCTGTCCTGATTCTAGTGACCAATTTGAATGCAATTTGACATTCCAGGGAATTGGGATATATTCTTTGCTAGAGAAATCCCGAACCGCCTGACAAAACGTAAAGCATTTGACCTTTCCAGCCGCATCTCTTTCATTATTTAAAATGAAAAATGAGAAAGAAAAATGAGAGCACAAGAGGAACTATACAAAAATTTGTTATCGGGTTCCATCTTCAACAGTTTTTTAAGCCTTTATGGAATGAGCGCAGGACTGTTACTTTAGGGAGAGCCCAGACCAAGTTGAAAGACCGAATTGTATTTCAAAGACACTCTTTTTATAGAATGCTGGTAGTTGAGAGAGAAGGAGAGAGAGAGAGAGAGAGAGAGAGAGAGAGAGAGAGAGAGAGAGAGAGAGAGAGAGAGAGAGAGAGATCTGCATTTATGTTATTGTTGAAATGAAAGGAACTCATTTCAACCTTTTTATAGCTAACTCTGGGGAACGTGAGCTACACTAAATCTCAAGACATCTCTACTATGGACTGTGAGATTTTAGGAAATGTTGAAGTGAGTGACATTCCTCATTTAGAAGATTTTCTGTCTCTTTAAAATAAAGTGTAACTCTAGATAGACTAAATTTAATCAAAATTCTATAAAAATATATGCATTCATTATGTTATAAAACATGTTAAGTCTATTTATATAATTGCACATAGATCTTATTTACATAATTTTTCTATTATAAATAGATTTGTTTTATAGATTAGACATATCTTTACATATGGAGATGTTTGAAGACACACCTGTGGGGGATTGTCTCCCTGATAGGTATCTAAACATAAAATGGAGACCAAGCATCAGTTCTCAATTCAAGTATTCATTTAGATAATTCAAGATTTATAACATATCAGTGTATTAGATTTAAAATAATTGTTTGAAATTTATAAATCCTTGATTACTAGATTTTTGAGTTTTATCATGTAGTTTAAACAGAAATGAATATTATAGGTGTCCTGTTCCTTGAAGGTGACATTCTCTCCATATGTAATTTCAATGTTTACACAATCAGATATTAAATAACATCAACATGAATCCCTCTATTTTAACTTGATTTTATTTAGAGAAATATGCTGTTTCTCCATGAACCTATAAAAACTAAAAATTTTAAATATCTTCTGATACATCTAGTTGTCAAGAGGAAAGTAAAGAAATGGCTGAAGAAAAAACAAGTAAGAAGCGATGGGTTGGGAAAGGGTACATGGAAGGAAGGCAGGGAGAATATACAGAAATTGTTCATTTCTACTAAGTTCACACACACACACACACAGACAACACACACACACACACACACACACACACACACATATATATATATATATCCATTCTTAAATTCCTGTATTTTCCTCTTTTCTTGGCTGAAATTAAGGCATGTTTTAATGGAGCCCAGTCAAACAATCTCATATCCCATGTATCTAAATTTTTACTAACCTATCCTATGAGCATGCCACCATTAAAGTGTCACCCTGGATTAAATATCAGATGGTTAATAAAAAGTAAAATATAGGCTCAGAAATTCTGAAACTCAGAAAGCCAGAAACCAGTGAAACAGTGATATTTAGCTTTACAGATCATGATAGACATCGCAGATGTAAGAGTCTGACATGAGGAAGAATATCTTAATTTACAATATATTTTTTAAAGCCAAGACATATTGGGTCATATGTACAGTAGAGTTTGTATCTGAGATCATATTTTTTGAAAACTATTATTAAGTAGACACCTGTTATGCAAATATAGACACACTATCCATCACCTCTGGCTAATAGTTTACATTTTAAACAGGAAGTACTTGGTAGGTGTAATAAAACTGGATGTGAAAGATGAATGGTCAGGTTCCTGAGGAGTTCCTCTGAAACAGTAAACCAAATTACCTGAGATGGAATTCACTCTTGTCCCAAATGGTTGTCAGGCAGTCCCCTTAAAACCATATCATTACTATTAAATAAATGGCCTAAACTCCTTTATGACTTCCTTAGTGCTCTGATAACAACATCATCCATCCAAGAGTTATTTTTTCTCATTCTTATAAATAGCTAACTTAAAGATTGTTATAGAAAAATTATCAAACAACGGATTATATGAACAGGATTTTCTTGTTTCTTCCTGGAAGAAAAGATAATGATAAATTACACCATGCACACTGAGAAAAGAATCAGTGAAATGCTATTAACAAATGAAATTTCAATCAAAGGTGAACAAAATTTGAAATACTTCAGCTATAACTTGGAGTCCATGGCTTGTTCTAATAAATTCACTTGAAGATGTTTTCAAATGAGATTATTCAATTCCCAAGGTTGTTTTTTTCACTCCTTAGAAGGAACTGAGGCAGTTCAAACTTATAAATAATTTTATTTAGTAATATATAATTGCATAATAAGTTTCACTTGTAGTGTTTCTAAAACTCAATTTCATATTCACCTGAATAACTCAGAGAATCAAAGTTTAATGATTCCAGTGGCTTTAATTAGCTCCACTCTAACTGTCTAATTGTCAAAGAAATAGAAATTTAAGTGAGCTTGAAACACTGTATTACAGTTAATGAATTATAATTTTTTCATAACTTCCACTGCTGGCCATGTTGCCGAAAAAACCACACACATACATACACAGAGACAATCATTTCTGTTAGTTTTGTTCATTGGCCACTTCAAAAAACAAAATACACACTTATTGTTAGGAGTCCAAGAAGGTGGCTCAATGGTTAAAAGCACTCCATGCTCTTCTACAGTATCCAAGTTATGGTTCAGCCCTAATATCCAGCATCTCACAACCCAACTTCTTCTAAGTTCAGCTCTGGAGATCTAACATCATTTTCTGGCTTCTCTAGGCACCCATCCATATGTGCTGTACATCCATATGTACAGCAATACTACACATTATAGATAGATAAATTTAGATGTAGCAGTACTGGAGAAATGGCTCAGTGGTTAAGAGCACTGACTGCTCTTCTAGAAGTCCTGAGTTCAAATCCCAGTAACTACATGTGGCTCACAACCATTTGTAATGGAATCTGATGCACTCTTCTGGTGTGTGTCTGAAGACAGTTAGATGTAGCTATAAATACAGAAATAGATATAAATTTCTAAGTGCCATCTATATGAGTACAGGCTTACCCATTTGTTCAAGAGATTTACTTTTAAAACATCTTAAAGAAATAACTCAGAATGAATATAAACATCATCCTAGAACCATAACAAATAATAGTATCAAAATTAACAATGGTTAAAATATACATACATATATATATATCTGCAATATGTACTCACTGGTATAATAGTAGCATGATTGAAATAACTAAATGCTTGAGTTGTTTTTGAGGCCTGCTTCACAGAAGGGAAATTTATTCCTGGCACTGTAAAATCTGGATCAAATTTCTGTAGCTAGGGAGGTCATAGGCTGTAGAGTAGAATCTGCTATTGTTATTTTTCTAATGGCCAGGCTATACAGTTACCTTGAAAGAGTTCCTATTTATCCCCACAGACAAATGCTGCTCTCAACCTTGGTCAAGGAAGCATCATGTCGCCTTGAGCAGCAGACAGTGGAGAAATATACAATTTCTTAATATACTGACAGTAAGTGACTCATAACATAGCCTTAAACAGGTTATCTTCATTAACCTACCAAAGATCAGGGAACATTGTGCAAGAGGAAACAGGGAGACTACAAGGGCTGGAGGATGGGGAGGAGTGCTATCAAATTTTTGGTGTGGGGACATGAGAAGACTACTGTAGTCAGGATTTCCCAAGCTGTGGTTACCTGCATAAAAGCTATACAAGATCAAGGTAGCCAAAAGCCCATTACAGATTGGGTCCCACATGATGGATAATTGCTTGGGAGAGAGAAGGACTGTTTGAGATGAAGAACCTGTTAGCTTTTCTGTGTTCCTATGGATGATCCCATATCCAGCACACAAGGATATCACTAACTGAACCTAGTAGTTTGACAAGAAGGAAAAAAAAAAAAAAAGATTTGAAGTTGGAAAGGGAGTTTTTAGGGATATATGTTAATTGGGGTGGGAAATTTGAGGTAAATATGATATTTCATTGTATCTATGTATAAATTTCTAAAAAATTAAAAGGAAATTGTCATTTCAAAAATTAGTAGCAATAGCCCACAAAGTTAGCATACAATATAAATGAGGCTACTGAAATTAGTGATTAAACGAGAATTTTTCTCTGGTTTTCCTCATAATATGAAACAGTTTATTTTTTACCTTTTTCCTTGCAAGTTTAACATCCTTTTGTGATAAATATATATGTATCACAAAATGGTGTAATGGTATGGTATGAACAAGAATGAATTTATTATAAAATTTAATATTTCTAAGTTAAAATTACCTAGTTGAATGCTGATTTAGAAAATCGTAGGTAGAGAAGAACAATTGAATGTTTCTGTGGACAGTTGGACATTTTCCTTGGTAAAGAGTCAGTGTGCTAAGAAAGGATATTCTTCTTCCCTGTGGATCTAAAACTAAGTGAGATAAACTTCTTGCTTACAGTTGTTAATTAGAATTACCTGGTAGTCTACACTGATGGATCTTTCCTTAGTCCCTTTGGTTCTTAACAAATAAAAACCCATTTCCCTAGGCTGACCCATTAATTGAAGTCATTCTTTTGGTTGTGTTTTGCATTTTTTTTAACACATGCAATTTTGTCACTGTAAATTTTAATTTCCCAAGTGGCAAAACATTTTAAGCATCTCTAAGGTTTTTGGTCCTCAGGCTCAGTCACAAAGGGTTGGCTATGAGGCCACACTTCCCTTTGAGGTCTATGGAGGCCTTTCTAATTAGCCTTTGCCACAAGTCCTTTCAACTTCAAAAGATTTAGCAAGGTTAATCCCCCACCAGCAATTTCATTATGAAGATGATTCAAAGCAGAGACAGCAGATGATAAGATAGCCATTGTAAGTCACTCTGTGGGTTATATTTAGCAGAGACACAGTTGGTCTGCTTGGTGGTCATGCCAAATTTAGACATGAGATTATTTTAGATGTAGTTACTTTATTTCGTATCTTTAATTCTTCTTAAAACTATTTTCTATATGCAAATCACCCTTTGAAATGTCCTTTGGCAGAAAGTTCTCATGGAGATAATGATGACTAATTTTTTAAGGAGGGTGAATGATCTTTTATACAAAAGTAAAAAAAAAAAAAAAAATCACTCAAACTCTCTGTCTCATTGTTGCATTAATTTCCTATATCCTTCCTCTACTATTTCAGCTCAGAGTTTTATGATTCATTTAAAAATTGTTTTAGACTTATTTATTTTATATGAATATGTATATAAATGTGTCACTTTCATTTATGTATTGTGTCATGTGTGTATCTAGTGCCCACAGAGGTCATAAGAAGGCATGAGATTCCCTGGAACTGGAGTTAAGAATGGCTGTCATCCATCAACCGAGGGCTGAGAATTGAACCTGGGCCCTTATAAAATCAACACATAGTCTAAATCACTAAACACTCTCTTAAGTCTGAGATTTATCATATTTTATGTAAGCTATTTTCTATGGACTTCCACATTTGAAACTACTTTTGTTTAATTTGCAATAGCAAATTTCATGCTAAATACTGATCCTGCTTGTATATTAAAATAACAATGTGATAGAATAAAAATAACTGCATGACTGAAAACTTCTAGAGTTAGAAAGTGTCATAAGACTGGACCTGAGGTCATGGGAGTAGGAGAACTGGCCATGTCATTCTGGGTCATGAGTGTGAGAGAACTGGCCATGTCACTCATCAGCTGCAATACTTAGGAGAGCAGACCCTGCACCTTGCCTAAGCAGCAGGGTAGAGCTGTCCCGGGTAGTAGGGTTTTCATGCCCAGAGAGCATGAGAGTGAGAGAACCAGCAGGCTGACCAGGTCAGATATCTCTCAGGCTCAAATCCAGGGCTTTTAATTGGCTCACTCCAACATCTATCCCATTGCTGAACTGCTGGAGTTTGTGAATCGGGGGCAGACCTACAGATCAAAAACTACAGGATCTCCATGACACATAGAAACAGCAAGATAATTGAGAGGAGTCCTAAGAAGGTCCTATTTTCTCTAGATTAGTCTAAACCAGAGGCAAACAGACCAATGAGTCATCGCAATGAACATTTGCAAGCCAAGAGTGTGGGCAAAGGTTATACTTTGGGACACAGTGGGACACACTACAGCCACCACAGCAAGTTTTTTTCTCTTTTAGGGGGAGGTTGCAGGGTGAAGAGTGGGTATCAGGGGAAGAGGAGATGAGTGGGATTAGGGTGCATGATGTAAAATTCAGAAAGAACCAAAACTTTTAAAAGTTTTTAAAAGATAAAAGAAAAAAATGACCATATCTGTCTGTGGAATGTAACCTTTTCTTGCCAATGTCCAGATTAGTCAGTGCTCCTATAGTTTTACTGAAAGTAAGTCAATATCTGAGCTGGGAACACTTTTGTTTTCATGAGGCCTAAAATAAACTAGTTCTCAGTGGTCCCTAGAAATTTAGGTACATTGTTTGTTTCATTCTTGCAAAGGAATTTGAAATAGCTTTGGCTTCTTAAAAATTCTCAGCACTTACTACTATGCCCGAGATATATAATAAATAAGCAGTTTTATTGGGAAAGCAAAACAGTGCATTCACTCAGTGTTCTTGCCTGGATGCAGTCTGCATTTCACATTTATTAGTTTAATTCTGGTGTCTGCTTTCTTACTATAACATTATATTTCCCATGAGATCACATGAGATTTTTACTATCATTTGTTTAGCCTGCTTATTACTAAGTATTTCATTTTCATCAGCTATTTATTTAAGTTTTTCACCATACCCTATTGATCTGAATAAATTGGTTGGATGTATGCTTTCTCTTTATCACAAAAATCAGCCTTTCGGTGCGTCAATTTACATCATGTTTTTATATAATATCAAAGAAGGCCATATTTTAAAGAATGACCTTGATTTGCTTTTTCTGAGCATTTTATAGCTGGTAAATTGAAAGGCAAAAAGAGAGATGATTGTGTGTAATTCTCCTCTAATAATCACGATCTATCTTAAAAGAAATGGTTTTATACAGATTATTTTAAAAAATAAGGTAAAAATCTACCTTGCTATTATTTTAAAAACTATAATTTCTGAATTATGGCACCTCACTGCATTTTGTGCAATTTGGAGATATAGAGAACTGGAGTTTGAGTACCCTTTGTTAGAAACCTGGAGAATGTGTACATTTTTAGTGGTCATTCCTACAGTTAATAGTAACTGACTTCACTCACTATAACAGCACATCACCTTGCTGTTTATTATATTTTATAAGATTCCCTATAATGGCTTCCAATTTGTTGATGTAAGACATGGTCAGATTGTTTGATTTTCCTGGTGGATGACACTGCTTTAAACAAAAATTATCCCATGACCTGGAAATATGAAATAAAGATTGCATGGGATGAAAACCACAGACAACTCATGTTATACATGTACAGCAAGATGAAATGGAACGAACTTTGTTACTACAAGAAGTTCTTATCTGAGGAGTTATTTGTAATGGTAGAATAATTCAACTTATAATAATTGACACATATGTTCTTGTTGGGATACTTAGAATAATCATGCTGAAAGAAATGGCATGTGAATGACAGTACAGTCATGCATAGTAAACAGCGAACTGAACTCAATTGATTGGTGTGAGACAGGGAACTGAGAGATGGATAGACCCACATCAATCCTATAGCATCTGCATCTTGTTTAGCAAATTCAGAGGAAATGATAATCATACAGAGAAAATGTGAGTCAAAGAGAGCAGGCACTGGACTGTACTAGAACAGTGAATTCACAAACCCAGGCAGTGTCTAGATATGGAAGATTTACATGTCATTTAGAGAGCAGATAAGTTCATAGGTTAGGCAAGCAATGCCAAAGTCTGAGGTGAACAGGGAATGAAGAGAGAATACAACAAAGGATCAACAGGGGAGGATGATGAGGACCATGGTACAGTTTTGTTGGTGTATGGTTCAAAATGACAACTGAAGTATTTAATCATTCTCTATCATAAAAACCTTTAGTGCAACAACAAAAGTGGGTCAGAGCCCAAAATGGACCATGGCACAGCAAAGGAAAGTATTTAAAACACCAGAGGGAAGTGAGGAATGCTGTTTTAAGGTATACCTTAGTTCTCGCCAGTCCTGTTGCATGCTGCCTACATGCTTAGGAAGCATGGGGGATATCTGGATCCTGAGTTAGATTTTACACCCCAGGAGTTAACATTACTAACGAAAGCACATGATGTCCATTGCCTCTAATGTGCCCTAGTGTTTGCAGACCACTCTGCCCTAAGTAGGGATGCTGATTGCAATATCTAAAGCTTGTGTGTGAAATTTTCAATCAAGAAAACAAGAATAGAACTTAAGACTCATGCATGTCTCTTTAATTAAAGATCATATCAGCAGGAAAACCCTGTGAGGGAACCAGATCTCTCCACTACAGTACTAAATATCTCATTCCACCCTCTCTACAACCAATCTAAAGGATACTGTCGTCATTTTCAATTTTTTTTCCTAGAGAAAAGAACTTGTTTAAGATTAAATAACTTATACTGATGAGAGCTTGTTTGGAATATAATTGTTCTATCTTCAGGATCTATGAGTTTTTAACCAATTACCAAACTATAGTCTAAACTATTTAACTAAGAATTTGCCCAGATGGAAAACTATACTTCAGGTATTGTTCATAAAATCTCAATGACTCTAGGATTATCATCTCAGTTCTTATTTGACTGTGATAAATGTGGTCTGATTGTATATAATAAAACGGTTTCATTTTCTAATTCTGGAGAGACTCCCAGCCCAGTGTTTAAAATAAATTAAAACATTCTCTTGAATTTATGTGAAGTGGTACATAGTTTTTAGTCTATATTTATATGAAAGAACTCTAAACCAGAGGCAGTCACCAGGTTAATTTGGGGGTGTAGACTGGTTTTTTTTTTCTTAATTAACTAATCCAATAAGCTAATTGCAATTTCAATTCTTTTCTTCTATTGTTTGAAGTCACATGTGTTCTTTGTTGGTTTCTCCTGGGCAGATGAGAGCAGGGGTATGTTTGATCTTTACCTCATTATTTAGTCCCAGTCAGTGCTGGTCAGCAGTAAGCAGCAGGCTGAGTAGTAAGAGTGAAAGGTCTTTTACCAGGGACAGCTCACACTGAGCAACAAGAACAAGATTCCAGCTGGCTACAGAGTGGAATTGAAATCAAAACTCATTATTCTCCAAAATGTAGCTCAGACTAGAGAGCTATCTTGAAGAGGCTAAAGAGAAGTTCACCTAATTATCTGTTACGTTGTATCTTCCTCCCTCTCTTCTTTAATTTAAGCTCTTAAATTAATCTTTTGAATTGATGACAGTCTGAATATTTTTGATCAGAGACATAATGAGCCACGGAATTTTAACGGTCCAAGGTAAAGGATAAACTGTCATGGAGAATTCTTCATTACGAAGAGTTCTAGCGTCTAGGGGGTAACCATGAAAGGAATCCGAAGCATGGGGAAGAGGGCTGTCTGCAATCAGACTCTGCAGGAAGGAGCTATTATCTCAGAAACGATATATGACATCCAAAGTGCTAAGTAAAGTTTAGAATGTAATGTACATAAAGTGCAGTGGGTGGCGTAGTGGGGAGAAAGGGAGGAGAAAGCAAGCATTGTGGTTCTCCAGCTTGAGCCTAAAATCAACTGTGATGGGTGAAAAAATAGATTCAACATTCTTAGAAGAAATGAGTCTGGTCCTTCTCCTCAGCCTTTTTTTTTTCTTTTTTTTTGGGGGGGGAGGGGTTATATAATTGCCTTTATAATCGATCATATAAAGCTAAATCTTGTGCCCCTATCCTTTGGTAAATTTTCACCACACGTGTTGATTCACACTGCAAGCTGTCGACTGTGATTTTTCTTAAATGTAGAGCATGTTTCAGATTTTTCTCAACGATTCTGGTCTAATACATTTCCTCTATCTTAGAAAACTGTTAGTGCAATGACACCCTTTCAGCTACTCAACCACCATATCCAGCAAAAAGTGACCTGTCTAGACTGCCCCACTAGGTGGTCCTATTGTAGCTATAAATCGCCGTTGTCTCCAACTGAGAGAGTTACCCAGGCCATCTCTCTGCTGTCTGATCAGTTCATGAAAGAAAAAGCTCTCACCCAGGGTACCTGCTGACCTGTGAGTCACTGTACAGCTTTAGAGGGCTTCAGAACTTCTCTGGGGGTCAGGAGAAAAAAAAATCGAAGGTAGGAAAAATTTCCAAAGTATATTGTGTACTCTTCATTCCTCGAGAAAGATCTAAATTAGACCAGAGAGGGGCAGTGTCTGCCTGCAGGAGCTAAGGTATAGCTGGCTGATATGTGTTGATAATACAAGAACCAGAGTCTGATTGATTGGAGCACTCTGGCTGAATATGTCATACCACCGGTCATCAGCAGTTGCAGGTATAGGCCTGTGAGTTTTCTGTATGTGTTCTTATAATCGAAGACCCATGATGCGATACTTGAAGCAAGAACTCCAAGAAAGTCTCAGTAGTGTTGGGTGTTGGTGGACACTTTGTTTGATTTTAGTTTTGTATGATGTTATGCTAAAGGTGAATGAAATACACAGTGGCAAGTCAGAAAATAGTACAGACATACACCAAACAGTCACTGCTGTATTGTACATTTGCAGTAACTTTCAGAGTCTTCTTGTAGACAGGATATCCTAAGTTCTTTCTATGTCAGATATAGAAGAGTCAAATGAAGTCTGTAGCTTATGGAGTCAGTATCATCATTAGATCATTTTCAATTTCTAGCCTTTGGAAAATCCACTTCCATGTATTACATTTTTGAGTCTTCTAAGAAAAAATTTGAAAAGCAGCTACAGCTCACATCAAAAAGCTGCAATCACAGGTCATATGGTTAAGCAAAAACAAAGAGCCTGACATGGTGAAATAACATGGTTGGAATGAAGTAATATTGTTGATCAAGGAAATAAATAACAAATACATTTTGAGGGCTTGAATTTCTAATTGTAGGAGCTCCACTGGCCTGTTTCAATGTAAAATGAGGAGATTGGTAATTTCTGCCCAAATTATTGCAGAGTTATTATGATAATTGGACAAGATGTGAAAAACCCTTTCCAAATGTTAATGTGTATAAAAGTAGCAATTCTGTTTGGTGTTCATTTACATGTGAACATATGTTCATTTGTCTTCTCTCTCAAAGCAAATACTTGAAGAATAGTTAGGAATATTAGGTCATTTCTGAAAGGCCATAGCCATGTAGGCAAGCTGAGCAGAGGGAAAAGATCAAGTGTTTTACACAGTTTGAGTAACCATGTTACTATCCAAAGAAGTCCTTCACTTTCTACAATCATTGGTGACAAACTCAGAGTATATAAAACTGACCAACCAAGCAACTGTAATCACAACAACTACTACAAACACAACGACAATAATAATAAATCCATTTTAATTAAACAAATTGTTTCCCGTATTTACATTTCATCTTTTATTGAATCATAAAATCCACACACTGTTAATTGACTAGTATTATAAGCTAAATACATAGCCAGGGACATGCCAGGGCTATGAAGATGAATAACTCAGAGGAGCAGGGCCTTCTGGAACCCCAAAACAGCATTATCATGCTTGACATCTTCCCTTTTCTTAATGCTGTGATAGATTTCTTATAAAACTTCAACCATACTATGAGTCACAATTGAAAGTCACCTCCTCCAACAAAACATAAATAAAAAGTAACATTCTGGTTTCTGAATATCCTTGTCATTTTTCTACCAACTCTTTCCTGGTGTTTAACTGTATCTCTTCTTCTGTTTCATCTTTAGCGGACATAATTCTCCTCCCCTCTCTGTCTCTCTTTATTTGGTCTCAGTTTAACACATGGTATTTGATGAATAGCATATGAATATAAAAACAAAAATATAAATGTCTGTTGGCTTAGCTTTGTTGTTACACCAATGATAGGAGATGCTTAAGTCTCTTCCTTAGGCCAGGCTGCTTTAGGACTTCAGGCAAGCCAGCCTTAGCAATAGTTTGGGCCAGCATGAGTGTCTACTCTCACAGCCTTCCCATAAGTATTTAGTAAAATATTTAGGCATCTGACTTACTAATGTTGATCTTCAGTCCCCTTTTCTTCCATTTCATATTAGTTCTATAAAAGTTCCTTTTGTGCTCTGCCTCTGCCTCTGCCTGGCTTTTTTTTTTTTTTTTCTTTTACAATGCATAATACTACTATGGTTGAGAACAGAGTCATTAGTGGTGAGGGTCCTCCAGCTTGGTTCTCCTTCCTGAAGTCTCACAGCATGCCTGCTCTGTACTGCCCCAGGTGCAGGACTAGACCAGTGGTCTATCCTTGGTTGTCATGTGCTCATGACCAGTAGTTTTCCCAGGGTGAGTTCTGGGTGAACATGATGAGAATATAGTTTTGTACATATTTATGAGAAGCAGAAAGAATAATTTGTCAATGGTGGTGCGTGTGTGTGTGTATCTGTGTGTGTGTGTATCTGTGTGTGTGTGTGTGTGTGTGTGTGTGTGTGTGTGTGTGTTTATAAGTATGTAGCCCAGAAGGCAGACTGGATAGGCATATATGTCTAGAATTGATCAAAGTATAATCTGTGGGTATATTGAAGATGAAAATTCCTACAGCAATATCTGATAAACATTATTCATTTTAAATATATATGCAAATGTACTCATTTTCAGCATTGGAAGGTGAAGATATTTTTATTTATCTAGACTTAACATACTGTGTATTTTACAACTTCAAACTATCCAGTTACGCTGCGCATCGCTCTCGTCATCACTCTAAGATGCAAAATTCTCTTCCACAATTAAAGTGATTTAAAATTACAATTATCCCATTAACAATCTAATAAAACTAAATTCCACTGTCTTACCTTTTTCTTCTCTCCTAATGCTGACATTTTCTCTATGTACTGAGATATAATATTTTAGAAGATGGAAAGATAATTTAGCAATGCAAGGAAGTACATGATGATCACAGAATCATCCAAAGGTCACTTACCACCACTTTATCAGTCTGGAAATCATGGCTGTGAGAATGGCTTTTTTATGAGATTTTTTTTCCCTAAAAAATGAATTGTTTTAGGAAATGACAACATGACTTTCATAAATTAGCCAATGGGCAAATCTCTGTCATTAGTTCCGTTTTCTTATTTATTTATTTATTTATTTATTTATTTATTTATTTATTTATTTTTATTTGCTTATTCACTTTATAACCCGTCCCAGTCACCCCCTCCCACAATCCTTCCCCATCTCTTGTTTTCTGAGTAACCCCTCTTCCTGTAGTTCTGTTTTCTAAACAAGCTGGCACATCCTAGCCCCAATTCTCTGGACCTTGCCATCATTCTGTACACATCGTGTAGACAAAAGACCATAGCCCATCGCTGCCGACACGCTCCCTCCTGGGAACAAAGTTTCTGTAAAATTCTACTCAAATCCAGGAAATATCAAATTGACCTGAGGTTTGGGTTTCTACCACCAATGAGCTACACAGTCTGCACGAGGCTATTCTCCCAGAATCTGAAAAACAAGGATAATTAGATTCTATAATCTTCCCTCACTAGAATACCTGGAAATTAATGACCTAATATCCTCAATTTGCTTCACCCCCGTGGCAGAAAGTGTGAGCAGAGTACAAAGAATAACTGTGTCCACTTCGTTTCTTAAGCTCTGACTTTCTTTATCTTCTTCCCCGCCCTTTTTTTTTCATCTGTCCACAATGAAAAACTAGTTAATTCTCCTGACATGGAACAAAGTACTTCTGTCTGCCATGGTCTGATTCATACCAGAGCCTCTTTCAGTGAAAAGAAATTAACCAGCGGCTGTAGCTCACACGCAAACAGCTCTCCTTGCTCCTCATATTCATCTTCTTTTTATCATGGTTGTTACAGAAAAGATTAGAGAATTGCATCCCACTCGGCTTTCACACAGTCATCTTTTTCTCTTCATTGTCCTCTAAACCTATTTTCTCGGAGGCCATGTCTACATTATCAGGCCAGGAAAGTCAATGGTTGGGCACAGATACATATGATCCAGGGGCATTAATGGAGGCATGGCAGACTTGAGGACAGCCTGAATGGACACGTGTATACTTAGACAGCATCCAAGATTTTGTTTCAAAATCCTTACCGATTGGAGAGACAACACTATGGTAGAACGTCTATCAGGCATGTGCAAAGCCCTGGCTTAGTTCTCATAAAAAACACAATAAAAACTGAAACAAAAAATATATAAAAGAATGTCTCATGTATATATGCTAGGTGTGAATTGAGTCAAGTGATATTAAGTAAAATTATATTTTAATAATAATTGAAAGCAAGATTAGGAGAGGTGAATTTTTAAAATAAAAGTAGGTGCATAGGTTAATATTTAGAAGGTAAAGTTGGCAAGCAGTGAAGATTTGGAAGAGAATGCCAGCTACCATCTGGGTTCTGGCTATTATTGAAATGTTAATGGGTATTGGGAAATAGCAATGACACTGGATTGAAAACGAGAGTGTTTTGGAAATCATCAATATTGCAAATTAAGTAAATTAAATCAGTAAATAATTGCAGTATAATTGTTACCATATCTCATTAATGTGTTATCTGTTTCTGGTGGCTCTCCGTGAGTTACATGGAATCTAACCATGTAACCATGGAATCTATGACCAATGTGCCTAAGAAACATTACAACTTTAAAAGATACTGTGCACCACATGCATGCCTGCTAATGAGAATGACCAAAGAGGCGATCAGATCCCTTAGAACTATAGTTACAGATGGGTGTGAGCAACTGTGTAATATGGGGAATCTAACTAGGTGCTCTGAAATAAAAAGCAGCCAGTGTTCTTAACCACTAAGAAATCTTTCCAACATTGACATAACTTATTAAGTATTTTATTTTTGAGATTCCTTCTTTCTTTTCCTTCCTCCAAGTACTTCTATATACCCATCTTTGACCTCTGTTAAATTCAGTCTCTTTTAAGTAATGATTACATGCAAATATGTTTATGTATGTACATATATATTCTTAAATATAAGCTGCTTTGTATTTATAATATTACTTATATACTCACATTTAATGTTTTCAGAGCTGACCATTTGGCATCATATAACTGAATGATGCATTCTTCCCTGGGGAAGACTATTTCTCTACTCTTTCATTCCTTAGTTGTCTGTAGTTTTTTTGTGGTTTGTTTTGTTTTTGTTTTGTAGGCTTGAAGTCTTCTGGTTTTTATCGTGTCCAGTTTAGTAGGTCTGTTGTTGTTATTCTTGTTCAACTCATGTTTAGGGTGTTAGATTGGTGAGAATTTATCAGTATAGCTTCTGACAAGACACATCCAACAACAAACTCCTGATCCTCTGGCTCTTACATTCTTTCAACCATTGTTCTGCAATGTTCCCTGAGCCTATATATATATGTGTGCATGTGTGTGTGTGTGTATATATACATATATACATATATATGTGTGTGTGTGTGTATATATATATATATATATATATATATATATATATATATATATATATATGATGAGATTACTCTATTTATTTGTGGGTGTAAGGAAAGGCATTTAGAATGTAGTTAGTAATTATGTTGGTTTAGTAAAGTGGCCATTATAGGTTCTCCTCCAAGATTTCTGACTTCACTAGCCATAGGTAGCTGAGCAAGATTCCAGTACAGGACATGATTTCTCTCTTGTTGAACAGGTCTTAAGCCAGTTAGAGCCTGTTGGTTACCATCAAGCTACACTGTCAGTATTCACTTTTTAGGTTTAATGTACCACACTGGATGTTGTCCTGGTTCACAGATGTCATAGCTGGGAAGGAGAGTAAGAAATCATTAGAGACTTCTGCTATTTATGTCCTTAGTTGCCCCTACCCTTACATTTTGGAAAACAATAATGTTACTGTGAATGCTGCCTTTGTCTGAGAACTGACAGATTGTGGCTTACAAGAGTGGTATATGTCACATGATCAATGAACTCCTTAATATTATCTCATTTATTTGCATACTTTCATTTGTGAAGCAACAGTAAGCTCATTTGAATCTCAATAGTTGAGTAGTCATGACATAAGACATTCTCATCAGCTCTCTTGGTCTCAAGTGTGGTGGAGGTGAGATAGCTCATTCCTGTTGAGGACATGCACATAAGTCTCTCACAATCTAGAAAGCAAGCATGAGTTTCACAAAGTCCCAGTTTTACAAAAGCTTTCTGCTGGCAAAACTATCAGTACACATGTAAAAACAGATTATGATACTTTATTTTGAATTTTTTTTAATGTTTTCTGCTGAAACATAAGTCAAAACTCGCCCAGAAAAATATCGAGAATAAATTTTGAGATGTCTTTGGAATTCTGTTTTAAGAGAAACACTAATTGTAGTAACAAGGTTGCTAGTGATACATTTTTCCAAAGGGATTAAAGACATGCAAAAATGTCAGAGTTATGAAGAATCTTCCAACTCTGTCTTTTAGACTTGATTTAGAGTCTGAGTTTTCATTTCTGGCTCTCTGGCCATTTACACATTTACATAGTCTTTTAGCTCTGGTAACTCAGTCACTAAATTTATGAAATGTTTCAATGTTGAAGATCTCTTCAAATGATGCAATAAATGAAGGTATGTTATTTCCAATGGATATTATGTTTAATAAGTGTAAGTACTGCCTTCCTAGAACTTCCAAACTGGTCCAACCTCTGGAAGATGTCCCAAATGTATATTGTGAGTTAGCAAATGCATGTGTTAACAATTATCATCAGCATTTATCATACAGTGCTTCACATGTTCAGTATTTGTCTAAGAAAATGGGTAATTATTCTCTTCCTGGGATTGGATAAATCATTTCAACCTTTTGGGTCTTAATTTTTTTTATTTCAACAAAATATAATTACTCTGATATCCAATTGTCCTTTTAAATTCTAAGTTTTTTCTTATTAGTGTTTTAATCATGTAGAGAGTAATGAATTCATACTTAATTTTTATGAATTGTGTTCTCTTGAAGTACATATTGATTGTTTTCAAATATTAAGGTGTCCTTTTGTTTTTCTTTTCCCAGCAGCATAGCAGAAAAAACACTTAAGAAGAAACAATATACTGTGCATATATTCATTTACAAAGCAGTCATGAATATGCAAAATTGGGATATGTTCTCTTCTTTATATTAGATACCTTTAATATATACGTGTTTATTTGAGGTTAGAGGAGTTTTATAAAATGATTAGTCTTGAAAGCTTCACTTAAATGGAAGACAAGGCATGTGTACATTCCATCAGGAAACATTCTGAGTAACTACTGTCATAGCAAATATGGCTGTGCTTGCCTGTTTGTGTCAACGCTATACAAACCATACTAATTTGAAATAAGGAAACTTCAACTGTGAATGCCTCCATATGATTAGGCTAAAAACAGACAAGCTTGTAGGCCATTGGAGGTGAGGTACAGGGGAGGGTGGAAGGGGGTACACCAACGTGGAGATAGGAGGAGGGGGAAGGGATAGTGAGTTCCTGGGAGGGAGGGGGGGAAATGGGGTAAGGAGAGAACATCTGAAATGTATAAAAAATTTCCAATAAAAAAAAATAGTGATTGGTTAGGTAAAGCCCAGCCCATTGTGTGTGGTACCTTCCCTCAGCTGGTGGTCCTGGGTTCTATAAGAAATTTTTGTTGGACATGCAGCATTGAGGAAATGCTAGTAAAGACCTTATGGCCTCTTGCAAATTGCTTCGTTTCTTTCTGTAGAGTGTTAGTGATTCTCCAATGATGGACTGTGTATTCTCTAAACAAATAATCTTTGTCCTCTGTCTTTTGGTCATGAGTTTAGCCTATCAATAATAACCCTAAAAGCTCTGCTAAAACAGATGTCTTAGTTGTATTCATTTTCCATTTCAAACAAACAATAAAGCCACAATAAAAAGCACTTCAGGAACCAGATGGCTCACATCTCTGTACACCTTTCTTGCTGGGTGTTCTTGTCTCAAACTAATAAGACCCAACTGATTTTCTCAAAAAGCCTCTTATTCCCAAACTTTCCTTAGACCATAGAATTATTTGCAGGCACAGATTTAGAAATTATCTATTGAAAAAGAATTGCTTGGTATCATTAAATTTATCTAGTGCTATTTAGACTCTACATAATGGCCAGTCAACAGAAAGAAGATCAAAAATAAAAAGCTGGAGACGAGTAGATGGAATAGGTTGACACAGGGTCCAGTTGGCAGAAAGAGAGGATGAACTTTCCTGGACTTCTGATGGTCAAGAAATCAGGAGACTTATATGGCCACATTACCAGGGCATAAATTCCAGGACATATATAGTAGAAATAATTAGAACCAGTGATTAAAAAAAAAAAAAGTCAGATACAGAACAGTCATCTAGCCCTTGAAAAAAATGTGCTCTACAGGCAAATACACATTTAGCAAATGTGTATTGAGCTCCTGTTATAAATTTAACAAATGTATATTGAGCTCCTGTTATATGGAAAATTCTACCCATTATGTTGTTCTCAAACACAGATTTAGAAAGTTGGATGTCCCAGGATCTCAATTCAATTTAACTTACTTTTTAGCTTATTGTGAATTTCAGTACTTTGTATTAAATGAATACACATACTTCTATGCACTTTACTTGCACTTTTGCGTATTAAGATTTAAAGAAAAACACCTTAACCCTAAATTCGAGTTTGGAAATATATTAAGTATAATGGAGATTTTGAAAGCCAAAATGCTGTGAATCTTTGTTGTGTATGCAAATAAGTTAAAGCAGATTATTTGAACACTTGACTTTTTGAAGAGTTAGGTTTTCTCAAAAAACATATCATATTAACAGTTTAATGTGGTCAGATTTGAAATTATGTTTTAGGATTACATGGATTGATAACATTGTTTTTATATATTTAAGAATACACACACACATACACACACACACACAATTAAAGAGAAGGAGACTAAAAATTTGGGAGAAAATCAAAGAGACATATGGGTAGTGGTTGAAAACAGGGAAGTTGGGAAGCTGGAAAATAATTAATGTGATTGTATTTCAGTTTCAGATTATAAATTTCTTGAGAAAATATTTGAATTTTAGATGACTATATTATTCTATCTTTTGAACTATCTCTATTCTTTAGTTTATATCACCACCTTGTTAAAACTGTCTTTATTGTGATCCATGTCATTCTCTAATGATTTTCCAGTAACAGATATATCAAGGTTTAGTTTGTGCTCATTATGCCAGCTATAGTGTCTGAATCCTACACATGCAGATTTTTTTTGTATATGAATTGATTATTTCTACCAAATCAAAATTTGTGGGTCAATATTAAAGACTAAGGTTTCATCAAGTATATCATATTTTTTAATCAGTTTTCTGGACAGTAACAAATGCTACCCTGTGATTTTAGCTTCTCTTTTTTATTTGTATCTGTGGTTCTCTATGTATAATTTTTTTGACTCAATTTCTGCTGTTCATAAAACTCTTATGAGATGTTATTTTTGATATTTTAATCTCTATAATTATTCATGCTATTGAATGTTATTGACATGTTTTCTCTAGTTTTCAACTGTATCAAACTTTATTGTGTTTATTTTTATTTAATATTACCTCTACACATCATTTCAGGTAAGTACCAGCTTTTCTTCAATATAGCAACCTGTATTTATGGTGTTGCAAAAGTTGAGGTATAGTAGAGTCAAATATCATTACGGTCAAAACCAAAGGATAACTGTGTTCTCTTTCAATCATGAATACATAAAGTGGACAAGTTGAGAGTAATAATTGTAAAGATGATCTATTTTACCATAGTCTAATAATGGGATTGAGAGTATTTGAGAATTAAGACAATTCCACTTTCTATTGCTAGCTTCTGAAAGTTGGGCCTATCTATTGAAAAGAAATTATTCAGCAATTGCTAAATCATCTGTGCTTTGCTCAGAAACTGATCAGATCTGGCCATATCTGCTTAGAATGCTTAGAAGTGACTAGAATACATATTAAAAATTCCTCGACACTTTCTCTCTTTGAGTATCAGTAAACACTGGGAGAGTCATATTATGTTAAAGACCCAGGGTCAACAATGGAAGTTTGAGATTTGGGGGACTAAAGAACAAAACACAGTTAGACTTACAGATTGAAAATTGAGTGTAGGCCCACTTCTGCTTTATCCTGAAACAGCAGTACAGGAGAAGTAATGAAAGATGATTTAAAATATGAAGGATGAAAAAGAAAATGAGACCCACTGAAAAGGATAAAATGATGAAAAGAAGAAGAAATAAAAGTGTATGACATAAATAGAATCAAGAACTGAATTCTAACCTCAGTAGCAAGCTAAAAGTTACCATATTTGCCCAGGAACAATAGCTCTCTATTCAGTTTCTTTTGTGATTGTGTTATGTAATATATGTCTCTCATTATCGTGTCCTTAATCAATAGGTGAATGATCTCTGGGGATGATAATACTCACATATATTGAAAATAAATTCTTAGGACACAAGTTCTTCCTGCTTTCTGTGAGAAGTGAATATGTATTTAAGGACAAATGTGTGTGTGTGTGTGCGCACGCGTTGTGTGTGTGTGTGTGTGTGTGTGTGTGTGTGTGATTTTAAATAACCTCTTAAGGATGTCAAGCATGAATACACATTGTGCTAGCTGCAGGTGTGCTCAAATACCCTAGCACAGACATGTGGCATAATGGCTTACCTGCCAAAGCAAGCCCATGCTGCCATGCATTCTGCTATGCACAGCCTTCATTCTGAAAGACACCATTCATTTCAGATACAAATCAACAGCCAACCCACGCAGACCTGCTGTTGCTGTGATACTAACACTGTAAATTATTTACTTCATTTGAGGGAATCTGTCTCAGAAAGTGGTAGGTGGGTAAAAATGCATACAAAAACAAATAATCCCATATGTTAGGAAGCTAGTGGTGAACCATTGTCCATCTTCAAACACAATCTGTAACAGGTTCAGAGCTATGCAATGAGGCATGAATAAAAAAAAACAAAACAAAAAAACCACTGAACCTACTTCAGTACCCACAGATTATTGGCTGTTCAGCCTGTAGATTTCAGACCATGATGTTCATTAGAAGCAGCTCTGAGTTCAAAGGAGAACCAAAGGGTTTTTTTCTAGTATGGCATTTTATGGAAATGTATTGTGCTAGCCATTATTTGCTCACATTTTTTTCTGAATATTTCTCTGCATGAAGAGTATAACTTAACATGCTGTAAGTCTAGCTTATTGTAACTAGTGGTACAACACAATCATGTCAATATATTTGACAGTCCAATATGATTTTGAATCTAGATAAAACAATCTTTCTCTTCTTTATGCTCTCTTTCTTTCAGAAATATTATACAGTATTAGTATTAGTAGTGGCAAAATCATAAATTCCCTATAGTAAAAGTATATTTTTGGTTGCAATGGGCAGATTTAACATTTGTATATGAGTTCTCTAATTAACGATTCCAATTTTAATGTTTGTTAGTATTGGTTCCAACACTCAGAGGATTCATCTATTTCCATAGGGTGAAACTATTATGAGCTTCACATGATTGTTATTCCCTCTTATATTAACCATTTCCTTAAAGTGAAACATGTGCAACAAATGAACATTTTTCTCTATGAGGAGCCATAATCTATTGCCTACAAGTGGTACCTCCTAGAAAAGAGGACAAACTGAATTTGAACATGTGCTCTTTTGAGGATGCTAAAGATGGATCCACATGCTAGCTTCTGGTAAATGCAAACAGTAGATCCACTAATATATCCTTTAATATATCTAATAATATATTTTTAAAAACGGGATAACTTTCCTAAGCCGCAATGTCTTCAATTGGAAAATGGAGGAGAGAGATAGTTTCTCTGAGTTGCTGTCAAGAGAAAATAGAGCTGTGCATTTCAGCACTAAATGGAATATCTTCACCACTCCTACCATTATCACCAAGTCAAGGACCATCTTGGAAGGAGAGGCAGGATGAACTGAAGAGCAGGAGGATAAGGAGGCATGCTGTGATGGAATACAGTGTTCTGCTTTCACGGGGACTGCACTGAGTACCTTGCTGCAGCAGGAGCTCATTCACAAAATCTAGCCAAAATTTCAATATTGATAGGTAATGTTTTCTCACACACACACAAACACAAAACACACACACACACACATACACACACACACACACATCACACACACACACACAGAGACAGAGAGACAGAGACAGAGACAGAGAGTTAGAGAGACAGAGACAGAGAAAGTGAAAGAGTTCCAGACAGAAAGATAGACACAGAAAGAGGAGGTAATCATGACCTAATATTTACTGTTATTAAGATAATTATTTTGCTGATAGCTCCCCTTAGATAGAGCAATTATTGCATACTTACTATGTCTTGAAGGAAGGTGTAAGAATTTTCAAAATAATTATAACTGTATACTATTTTTCCTTAGGCCTATGAAAGAATAATAACAACAAAAGAACATATTCAAAAGGCTTGCTCTTCTCCTCCTCTTAAGTCTCTGAAGAGAAAAGTATGGGTCTCTTGGGGAAAGAGCTCTCAAGAATGAGGTTGCCAGGAGACATTGTGTTTCCCCAGTTACCTCTTAAGATTTCCCCTTTGAATATGATCTCACATCAGAAGCTGTGCCAATCTGGTGGCATCTCCCTGGCGGAAACTGTCTCAGTCACTTCATTTTCCTCTTTCAGTGTCAAGTTCATTTTAAATGTTAAACTTCTGAGACATTTCCAAGGGACACTTGTCCCCTCCACTAGGCACTCCCTTTGTAAAGTATTGTGTTTTTTTTTTTTTCAAAAAAGGGACCTTTTTCCTTCTTCCCTAGAGATGTGGCACCTTTGAAGTTGACCCAAGACACAGGCAGAAATTCAAAGTTACATAAAACTTCTCTTTATCCACTGCTACCCCTCTGGCTTTTAGATTTTGACAAAAGAAACAAAGAGGATAAGAATATGACAAAGATTAAAGAGGACCATTCGTTAAGAAATCAGAGAAAAAACTGTGTGTTGTAAAGCCATTATGAATCACAAGGGCATTGATTACTGACCACCTTCAAAGCTGAGATTTCATTCTTCAGGCTATATCATTGAGGGCAGAATTGAGGATTTGGGTAGATTGCTTCACCAAACAAGAACCTCTATATCAATAAATAGAAATATTCTTGTGGGCAGACGGATACAAATTTTCACAACTAGACTGGAAAGATGTTCAATGAATTTGGGAGAGAGGTAATAAAAAGTAGCCATAAAACTCATACTTTTATGACTAAATCATGTAATTATGGAAGAATGTGTCTCTTGCTGGCCAGCCTACCAGCTAACAATAACCAACAGTTTATCAAGGGTGAACTTAGACATAGATTTGTTCAAAGCATTTCACTTTCCAAATGTCATAAGTATAATATAAGAGGTTATTACTTAACTGGCACTAAGTTAATGGCCAGTACACATGATCAGATATATATCCTACATTTTCTTATTCTTGATTTGTACAAACAGAACAAAATTTTGATAAAATTTGCTCATATTTTGGGAGGAGGAGTCCTTTAAGAAAAAAAATTTCAATATTAGGAATATAACATTGGTACTCTCCTTCCCAATTACTAGGCAAAGTGTCGTGAAAATGAAAAGCTTCTCTGTCTTAACAATAGCGAGACTTCTCGTTGACTATGATGAGAATCTGCTTCACTCCTTAAATTCTTTCTTTGGACGCAGTCCTCATTAAACCTTTCTATAGGTACTTTAGCAGAGTTAGGTGCTATCAAGGGAATATCGACCAGTATGAATTAGTAGATTTATAACAACAAGATGTAGAAGAAAGAAAAACTGAATTTTCTCTCAATGTTTTTTGCCATTAAAATGACATTTTGAAAATGACAATTTTGGGTTACAAAAGAAAGCATAAATTTTGATGAAATAAATTTCTACCAGAATCATATTATCTCATTCCATTTTAGTCTTTTTCAGAACTGTTTGTTTATGTATGATTACATGTTTAAACAGAATTATAAAAATTATATTCAAAATACAGCCACTTTACAAGATAATATCTTATTGCTATAAGTAGTTATTGACTTTTCTTCCCTTTCTTTATTATTTTTATATGTGTTTGCTTATTGTTGGTGACCTGGACCCATGCTAAGCTTCTTGGATTTATTAGAGAAATAATACATTTAGACTGTTGGATATCAATCACCATGGATATAAGAAGTGTATTTATGCTATGTATGCTGAATCTCTTGACATTAACTCACTAAAACTAGATTGTTACAGAAGCAGAACTTTCCCTGGGGCCCTGAAGCACCCTCATTAGATTACTGGCCAAATTCTAGAATAGATCCTGATCTATACTTCCTACCCCTGCCATTTATCATCTCTCATTTAGAGGATGCTAAGAGGAGCGATGCCTTTTACATTAAAAACTAGTTTAATGTAGCCAAACAATACATCAGCAAGAATAAAAGCTTTTTTGGGCAGTTGCCATATGCTATTCTACACATAAAATGTTTCATAGATAATAGTCAGATGCCTCTCTCTCTTTCTCTCCCTCATTTTCTCTCTCTCTCTTTCTCTCTCTGTGTGCATGTGTGCATATGTATGTGTGTATATGTGTGTATGTTTGTGTGTGTGTGTGTGTGCACCTATATAAGTTTTACAAAGAACAAGTTTGTGTTTTTATAATATATGAATTCTAATGATTTTGAATATTGATTTCAAAGTTCAAGTGTCTCAGAACTACTGCTTTTTTTTTTGTTTTTGTTTTGGTTTTTGTTTGTTTGTTTGTTTTTTATCAACAAGACAGAGCAGCAAAGAAAGACTGCTTTATAAGTAAGGGAACTTGGATTTTGTCCAAATTTTCCGCTGTTTGCTATCTGCTTTCTTATTTTTTGGAACAGAAGACTATTCTTAGATAATGTGGAGGAACTCTTATTGCCTTAACTTTATTTATTTTTCTGGAAGCTTCCTTGGGTCTCATTTTGATGGCTTTGAAGTTTGGGCTTTGATAATCATTGCTCTTCTTCGTCTGAGTCACAACTGAATTCAGCCTTGCTTCTTTACCTCAAGGTTGCTGGATGTATTTTAAGGGTAGCTGAAAATAGCCATATCCATATTCACTTGCAGCCAAGCTGGTGAAGCATCACTGTAATGCCTTAGAATCAGCGTTCATTCATTTGGTACAGTGTTGAGTACTTATTGTAAGTTAAGAATTACTGAAGGTACTGAGAATGTAAAATCATATTATACAAGCAAGGTTTCCTTTCTAAGTCATTCATAATCTGAGAGAGTATACATCACTCCAACCTCCTGGAGAATTCAAAAAAATGCAACCAAGGTCCAGCACAGGCAAGTATAACATGCTATGAAAATCTATCAATATTGTTCATTCCACTTGTAAAGACAAGTCAAAAATGCCTCCTTCTTGAATGAATACAAAGCTGAAGATCATATGGTGTCTGAGAAAAAAAAAGACTATGAAGGAAATGTTCTAGAATCTAGGTAGCAGGCTCATAACAAGAAAATATCTTGGTACAACATAAAGGGAACCAAGAACATTGAATTAAAAGAGTGAAGGTGAAGGGAGCTTGACAAAAAAATATGGAGGAAACTGGGTATTCTGATAGTGTCTGGCTGTGCAAGGTCTCTTTTCCAATTAAGAAGAAGCAACATCTGTATTCTGGAAACAACAGAAAATTATGGATAGGGCATTAGCATGATTTGATTCACTTATCAATCACCTCTCAGTGGAGAAGGAAAAGAGATAAGGTCAATTTGTTTACAGCAAGACAGGAGAAAGAAACAGGAGCATAATGGCTTTATTCTTACCCTTGATTCTATTTGAAATCACAATATAACTTTCATTGGGTAACTCATTTCTGTAGCTCCTAGCATGGGGCTAGGAGAATGTTACCCAGGGGACAATAGAGAGCTCTTGTCCTCTTGTTTACTTCTGAATTATTTATGTTATTTAAATGGATTTAGGTAGGTGAAAGGTAGTCTCAGTTCCCTTAGGACTCACAGAGCACAGACCTGAATTTCCCTGAGATTATACTCAGCACAGTTGTCTGCTGCCTGGGAACAATTCATGGATAAGACATCCAGGTCCTTGCCACCATGTGGAGCATCATTGGTGGAAAAAGTACAAATTACTACAGTAATTCTTCCTGATCTGTTGTAATGGCTCCATATTGTCTCACAACTTTTCAATTAAATGCACACACTTTACTCATGGGAAATGGCAGAGTTTTCATGAGAGATTATCCTTTATGCAAAGAGGCATACACACAAGCATGGCTAAAAAGAAAACAAAACAATAAATATAACAACAACAACAATGTATCTTCATCATGCTGAGCATCATAGAAAGTGTATATCCTGTCCAGTGTAACTTACTATTCCATTGTTCTTGTATAGCATAAAGAAATTTACAAATTACTTCTAATTCTTACCCTGCCATTGTGTTCACTGCTGTCTAGTGAAGAGACTAGCCAGGAATTATCTGGGCATTTACTTCTTTAGTTGCTTCAATACCTAATTATTAATAGCAAAACTAACAGAAAAATTTAGTAGGTGTCACCATTTATTGTTATATTTTAGATACTAAATCTGTGGACTAAGTATTCCTATACAATAAACTAGATAAAACACAGACTTGCATATCAAGACTCAAGAATGGTACCACTATTCTTTGAAGAGATTAAGTTTCATCTCATGCTAGAAAATATACATAGTAAGACTTTACATCAGTTGCTTCATTCAAAGAAAAATTCAACTTCTAGTAAGTACCCAAGAATTTCTAGTTCCATCCTCTATAACTAAATGCATGTGTTTACCTCTCAAGTTTGACCATGGTGGGTTCAAAACTGAGGAAACTGGTTTGTGGACAAGAAATAGATCAAGGGAGAAAAAGATGAGGCAGAAAAGAATGGTACATTGTTGACTTCTGGTACATATAAAACTCTAAAGCTTGGTCGATGGTAAGAGTTTAATCTGATATGTGCCTCCCTGAGACCAAATAGTTCCTATTTGAGAAGAACATAAACAAATGTCAATAAGAAATAGAATAAGAATTAGAATAAACTTAGAAGGCTCAAGTAATTGTAATTCCTATCCAAACATACTTCTATGATACTGTATACTACATACTGCATACTACATACTTCAGGGACAAAACAGGAAGATCACTGAATAATTGATGAATCGATATAAAGGCACATTTCTTTCCTCTTTTGGAAAAGCAGAACACAAATGAGTATATGAGGACAAACAGCAATATTATACTAGGGCTGTGGAAGGTTGGCACCTTTATTTCAGTTATTTCTCCAAATAAGGTTAAATGGATTGTGTTGGTGACACATAGCATAAGTATTACATCCATCACCTATTTTTCATATTATTTTCTGCCCGTCTGAAATTGTATTAAAATGAGAATAAACAGTTCTCTACTGTGATCATTAGTTTGCAGAGGCTGGCTTAAGAAACAGATTGCTGGCGCCACAAACATAGGCCTAAGAATTCTGTCATGCAGCCTCTGATGTGGTATGTCAATTCCCAGGGAATGGCTTATCCTAAATAGTGTTTGCTGTTATTCATAAATATATAATGGCAGTCATCCTTAAGCAAACTTCATCCAAATCACTCCATCCCGTGCTAGTAAGGACTGTACAGCAGTAAAGAGCTGAGAGGCAGCTGCGCAGAGGCGTTGATAATACTGAGGATTATTCAAATGTATGTTAACCCTCTGGAGCAAAAGGCTGTTCTTAGGAACAAGAAGGACCCACTGTGGATTTCTAAGTTTTCAAGGCTAACTGAGAATATGCACATCAGGAAATGGAACAAGTAATGAGAAGGGAGCATGTTAAATAAACATCATTGTTTTCTCTCAGAATGTGTGCATGTTAGAAAGAGAGCTAAGAAATACATATATTATTAAAAGGACTCTCTTTTATTTACCCCATGTAGAGAGCGGTAAATACATGGAAGTAAAGATTTCATTCTAGAGTAATAACTCAGAGTTTATATTATTGTCTTTTTCTGTGAAATTAGTGCAGTCACAAATCAAAGTTTCAAGATTATATCAAGTTTACTATGTAATAAAAAGCATATGGGAAAGGCAGGATCATTTTGGGAAAATACATTGGAGGAAATATTCATCAGTAAATAAGATAACATGCTCAGCAAAATTTTAAAATGGTTTGTATTATAGAAGATCACTAGAAAAGCAGAGCAAATGTAATGAAGATTATAAATATTTGAGGGTATTTAGTACATGATAAAAGGGAGATTATTATAAATGCATTATTTGGACATCTGCTAGTCTTTTTAAAAATAAAGGCTAATATGTTTATACATTTATTATACATATCAATGAAATAAAATTAAGGTTCAGGTAGAAATAGTAATCACTAGCTGTGACTGTAAAGACAAAGGGGAAATATATGATGTAATTTTCTTAAATACTTGGAGTGGAAAATTAAAAACAAGGAGCTATATAATTAATAAAATGATACAAAAGAATAAAGAGCTAAGAAGTTCAAAATTATCATAAAGGACATCAGCAGATAAATGTCACTGACTCATTAACCTTATATCCCTGATGTCACCTTTGGGAGTCCTCAATTGTCTCTAATTCACAACTCTAAAATAAGATCAACCAGTGATCCAAACACATCTACCCAAGGGAAACTCGATAAACAAATAGAAAATGATACGTATTATCAAATACACTGAAGAAATATTTCATCTCAGAAAACATAGATGTTAGAGATCTATGGACACAAGACCAAGATAAATAAGCAACAATCTACAAGCAGACAGAATTTTAAGTATGTAAAAATTGGATAAATTAATATAATCTATTTGTTGCCATTAATAAATGAATCGTTTTGAGTCTTCCTAGGTGATTCTATTAATTCCTAAAAGTATAAGAGAGAAACTAGTGTGAGTGACATGGAGTGACACACACATTTCAGTGATACAAAAACAAAAATGATTTGTCTCATTTTGAAGGGAGCTGGGCCTTATGGGCAAAGCTATCTGGAAGTCAATCAATAGTCTAGTCTCTCCTAATGAGGAGCAGTATAAAGGAAATTCCATTTGTCCTTGACTCATTATCATCTCTGGGCTTTTTTTTTTTTAACATCATTTTTCTATCTTACCTTCCTAGGTAGCATAAATATGTATAAACTCAAATGTTCTCAAATACACGGGCTCTAAAATGCCTAGATTCTCTGCCTATGGATGTGAATCTAATGCTTGCTTTCAACTGTACAGTGTATAAAGACTATGCCCCAGGGTTACCAGAAAAAAATTTAGTTTGAGAAATGGAAAACAATGTAACATGATGTTTGCCTCATTCAGAGCATGTAGTGGGTTCTTACATTCTGCCTTTAGAAACATCTATTGAAATGCTGTTATCAAATGCCAGGTTTGATCAAATATTTTATTTAGAAATCTAACCCTTGAATAAATTAACTACAAGCACACCGATTAGTGTGATCTTTGACTCTGTCCCCTCGATTTTTTTTTCTGCCATTATACACTGTTCTCATTCTGCACTGAGGACACACTGCTATCACAGGAGACCATTGTAAATATACACACCGAATGCTCAAGGAATGCTATTTCGCCAGCTATCTGACAGGTGGAGAGATGCACAACTTTCAGGATGCAGTATTTATTATCTGTTTCCTACAACTGAGTAAGTAGTTAACCAACCATCCAAGGAAGAAAGTAAGAGATTGATAAGAACTTATGGCAACAGTTTCTCTGGGTCGATTTCAGAATCCGCCTTCTTCTGTGTTTGGCCATACCTTTAGGAGAGACATTTTATGGCTACATAACATAATCCCCCTTTCTGTGTGTGTTGGCTGCTGTACAAATGAAGGCAATCTGCAGAGGAGAAGCTGCTGCTTGCTCAAGCTTGGTAAACATGGGATCAGGGGATGAATCATGTGTGTTAGAGGATATATAGTAAAGTAATCATGAAATATTAACAGTATAAAAATAAAATTATTATCTGGGCATTTAAAAACCTAAATAAGGGAACAAAAGAACAAATCACTGAATAATACTCATGACTAATTGGATTCATATTTATTCTAGTTGAGTAACCAAATGAAATAGTATTTTTCATTGTGGAAATAGTTGAAGGTGAATTTTAAAGGAGCTGTGGCTACTTTTAAATTACCATGTCAAGGAGGTAAATAGAACCACAAAAGTGGTATTTCAAAGTGGAGATCTACGTGCCTGCTGCTGTTGCTTGCTTGGTGGTTGTCTATAGGCCCCACCAGCAACTTCAAAACATTACAGAGCAGAGCAAGAACATCGTGTAATATGAAGTAGATGCATTACCACTGGAATTTTCAGGCTCTGCAGAAGGTAAGATGAACCCAAACTACCTGGCCGAAGAAAGCCTGGTAGCTGATATTACATATGATCACAGCTGGTGATCCTGAGTTATCTTGGATCCGTTTGTTACCAAAACTAAGATTATCTATAAAATAACAGAGCAGTACAAACTAAGTTCAGCTATGTTGTACTTCTTCTGTTACCAATGATTCACCAGTGCTCAAAACCTAAGAACATTTTGTTGCACCAGTTTCCCATTGTGGACACACTGTCTTTATCTTCAAGAAACTCCAGCAATTTTTCACTGTGAGGTGGAGAGTACAGAGACAGGAAGGGTGGTATAGGGAGAGAATAGACCGGCTTTGCAAGCAGAGCTGCGGGCTCAGTACTAAGTTGGCTTCTCCCACCTGCCTGCCTCCTGGGAGTTCTTCTGTCTCATTAAGCATCCATTCTGTCATCTGGAAAATGGAGACAATGGTCCTCATGCCATGGGATGGCGGCTCTAGGAAACCATACACACTGAATGTTCATTATCATTGAGGAGTTAATAGAAATAAACACAAAAATAATTGAAGAAGGGAGAAATTCATAGTTTATAGATCAGAAAAACCGAGTGGATCAATCGTGTATTTACAGAGAACATACTGTTCAAATATAAGCACCTCTTTTTATTGTGCTTCTGGTGTGCAAATATTTGTTTTAAATTTGGTAACTACCAGCAAGGTTGTTGCAACAAGTTTTAAGAAGATTTATGCTATACAAATAAACTGCATGTTTGATTAAAAACTTGTTATCTCCTCCCACATCATGCAATGTCTTCTTTCTCCTTTAAACTACACTGAGGTCACACTCCCATGTTTGTGACATAGCAGCAGGTTGCCATGGAGATGATAGCTTTATCAGCAACCCTGCCTTGCCATGACCTCACAACAAGGTTGCCAAGAAGCAGATGGGCTGAGAAACAGACAAACCCCTTGTCTAAACATAAATAGCATGGATAATTAATTAGCTGGAACTGTGGTGGAAATTATGGAAATTTATAAAATGAAGCAGGATTTCTATTTATTTATTATTTGATCTATACTTCATGCTAGAAACAAATTATTCTCCTCCCTCCCTGGTGGAAAAAAGGATGTAGAGTATAATGTTATGCAACTGATTTGGATGTGCTGGGTTTACCTTCTAGACCCTTTTAGTCCTGGATTAACACTACAAAGTAAGTATGTTTTGTTACAGAAATGGTGGGGAGGTGGGCCCATAGAAAAATAGCTAGCTAGTACACGGAACTTGTAGAAATGGGCACAGGTTTTGGTTCTCATCCATAAGAGTGTTATCCACAGCTCATTAGTACACAGAACTTTGGAATGTTTGAATTAATAAAGGAAGAAATTGTAAATCATAAATTGCTTCCTTTGACAGTTTTGAAACTATATATGTTCATAGTTATCCACAAGGATATTTGTCTCACAAACACAGGCAGACTGGGTGTCTGACATTTACTAGGAACACATTTTGAATTGTACTGCTCTTTGGCCTCAGCCATCCTTGTCCCATTGCTGATGCCTACTTCATTGTGAATGAAGTTATTTAAGGCTCACTACTCTTTCCACTGATAGATTCTTAAGAATGCATCTTACAAGTGGTCTCATATACCAGAGACCACAGGCACAAATTCCCACAATTCTAACCAGAGCTCTGTATGTGAAGACTGAAGTGTGACATTTTCTTGTCTATACAGAATCCAGGGTCTCAGAGAGGACAGCTGGAGCTAGTTATGTAGTTCTGTCCTATCGGCTGTGCCTTGTGTAGAATGAGAAATGAAGAGAGTAATTGATGCTCAGCAGAGCAAATGAGAGTGCATCTTAAAATATCCTGTGTACATAGATGGAGAAAAGTTCATTCAGATAAAAATCAACCTAAAGTGACATTCTTTACTCTTAAAACAAATTACTGATGACTTGATCTACAATGATTTGAATCTTGGTCAACTCTAGTGGGGAATGGGGAATTAGTTAGATTGGCTAGCCTTCTCCCATTTTGTGTTCTCTTGTTTGTTTTTTCAGTTCTGAGAACTAACTTCCTCTCCACCTCCAACAGGCTTACTACACAAGTACTATACCAGGGAGCCACATGCCCAGCCCTGTGCCCCTTGTGATTGTTCTCAGATATGCACCACTCAAAGATATTTCTCCTCATATTTTCTGCCCCTGTTCAACTATTTCATCTATGTTATTTATAAACAAATGTCTACATATGGGGCCCATGATAAATCTTTGTTGACTGCTTAGCATATTGAAAAGTTTTGTCTTACTATTCTTGTATGATTTTAAGGTTCAGTTTCTAATGTTAAAGTCCTGGTACTATTCAGTTGATGTGATTATTTTAGGAGACTGATACCTTCAAGCTACCTGAAACTATACCATGTAACTTTATTGTGGCTTCTTCTGTCAGTGATATTAAATCTGCAACCAGGAAACACTACAGCTTTTATTACAAATGTGATTTTTCAGACTGCTTGTCCTTGCCCATGGTTTCAAGACATGTATTTACTTACGGAATTATTCTTAATCAAGTCATATAATCTAAGACTGTATAGTTTAGTAAGAGTTAGTTAAAATGTCACTCTTCTTTACTTTACATTAGGATGTGAACTCTATGATTAACATTCATTATCACAAACATCTGAAGCTATAATTGATGCCTCTATGCCTTTGAACAGTCAAAAAATGGGAGTACAATTTAATTATTACTTGATTAGTGCTCTGTGTTTGGTTTAAAAATATTCTCAGTGATAGGGTACATGGAAAAATGGATATTCAATAATGAAAAGTTTAGGAATTCATAATCTCGCTTGATGCTTTGAAAAATGAAATAATAATGATGAAGATGATAAATGTTTAATAAGTGCTTGCTATGTTCCAAGCACTGAGCTAATATTTAATTCCATATCCTCCTCCCTCCATGTGCCTTCCTAAAAAGAAAGCTTGGAGGATCGAATTATTTTTCTTGATGTATGAACGGAAAATGTGTTAGGAGAACCAAGAGACCTGTAGCATTTTCCACACTTAATATTGACAGGAAGAGTTTATGTGACTTATAGGTGAAACGGTATTCTTAATTATTCTAATTTTCCAGCAAGTTGTTCATTCTTGTGGGTTTCTTCATTTTCCCAGTTAGTTTTAGTATTTCTTTGCTAGGGAAAAAAATGAATATTTTATTTATTCCTCTGTTTCGCATAGGATACAAACTTGCTAGGTAGTCTGTGATGCATGCACCATGGTCCTTTGCAGATACCACAGAGCATAACTCTTTTGCAGTGGCATCTGCCAACATATTCTACTTCAGATGGAACTCAGTATGGGTTTCTGCTTTCTTTAGGGAGATGATGTAATTAACTTGTCTTGTAGGGTTTTAAATTATGTGACTAACTGTCTATCTAAAAAAGAGTGTAGCCATTCATTTTTCCTTTCAGCCAGTCTATGATAAGAACTTGCGGAAGTGAAAGCAACTTTGAGACAGCGTTAAATGAATGACCCAGAGAGCCGATGACTTATGAGCACTATCTGTTGGTTCCCCCCCCCCCAACCCCGAGAACATGACTAATTCCCTAAGCCTGCAAACAAAGAAAGTGAAATAAACAAGAAATTCTACAGATGACACTAAAACCACTCCAGAATGAAATAGGATATGTCGCATCTGAGCCAACTGTCACCTCTTTAACCCTTCCATCTGTTGCTCTACATTAGCAAAAAGGAAGTTTAAAATACAGACCACATCTAGTCTATTAGCTAGGTAATTTGGTTTTCAAGTATCTGTAAGCTAGAGAGGCACACTTGCCTCTGTCTGTGTGGAAACATTGAGGCCCACAATTAGTACTATTCCCCTCAGCTTCCAAATTTGTTTTGTGCCCCCACTCAAAGCTACCTTTGATTAGAAACCATGCTAATGACTTTGATGGACTTGACTAATGTGGGAATCTATGAGGTGGCTTTCAGGAAGACAGAGGTAGCTCGTCCTCCCTCTTTCAAAGATATCCCTTTATGTGAGTAATTCAATACAGGAATGAAACAAAGGTTGGAAAGAGTTTTGAAATTATAAAAAGTTTGAATGTTTTCCAGCTTTATTACATCGAAAGTTTCTTGTTATAAGATTCAAAGAGATGCTGGGAAACAAACTTAGACAGAAAAGTAATAGTCTACAAGTGAGATGCCAAAAATATTATTATAATTATTTTAAAAGATATCCAAATGGGAGGGACTTTGGAGTGTTGTCTCGAAGGTTTTACCCTTAGACTTCTCAAGCTGCTTTCACATGATGTCACGTCACAATACATGCTTATGTGGAAATATATTCTACTTTTTATGGTTGCAACTCAAGTGATCACTGTGGGGCCCTCTGAATGGACATGCAGTAATATGTCACAGGAGCTGCTGATGGTTCTCAATGATTCATGTCCTTGCAGCATCTTTGTCCTTATTTGAAAGGAGAAGATAGGTGCAGGAGATAACGCCTTAGCAAGAATCAGTCTGGTAAGTCTTCTTCACTTTAAATATAAAGTGATCCAGAGGTTTCTCTGTTAAGTTAGGTTTCTAAGATATCGAAAACATTTGCAGAAATAGTCATGTTGGCAAGTAGAGGGTACTTACTCACAGACCTCAAGAATATT
Source organism: Mastomys natalensis (assembly GCA_021653895.1). Taxonomy (NCBI): domain Eukaryota; kingdom Metazoa; phylum Chordata; class Mammalia; order Rodentia; family Muridae; genus Mastomys; species Mastomys natalensis. The sequence continues at coordinate 2,091,356 of JAJTUV010000910.1, read as the reverse complement.
ATAGTGGAGGGTTAAATATTACTACTTACTTATTTCTCAAAAATATAGCATTTTGCCCTTTTTTCAAAGTTTTCACCATTAAGTCCCCAGCATTTATGGGATAAGTATATGTTTTCCTTCAAATTACCTTCATCTTGCTTCTGACATTCTGGTTATCAAGCCAAGACAGATTACATCTATGAGTGTCTGTGAATGTATATGGGATACTATATAAATGTGTGTGTGTTTGTGTGTGTGTGTGTTACTGTAGTGCTATACTTGAGCCCATGATGTCTTACATACTAAGCAAATATCCCACTACAGTGCTGTCCCTGAGCTTCTAAATTAAATATTTTTGAAGAACTATAATTTTAGTTAAATAATTCTTTTAATAATAATTAGTGCTGTTAGATTTTATTGTAGTCAAACATTTAAACAGCATACATATACATATATATCCTTCCATTTGACAAATATCTGTTACCTTTGATGTGTCAAACATCACAGTAGGCTTCAAGAATTGAAGGGTAAACATCAGATAAAGCTTTTGTTCTCAATATCATTTAGGGAAACAGATATGTCTTTAGACAAATATTGCTCACCAAAGAAACCCATTTCTTTGACATGATCACTTTTATTAGGAAAGCCATCAAATCAACCTCTTTCCATAACCCCTTTGGACTTTCTTTTAGAACTCTCTTCTACCACTCTTTCTACCCAGCTATTCACTCCTCTCTCTGGCAGCCTTTTATATTTCTTTATTTTCCTTTGACAATGAGAATATTATTTTCTCCCTTATGGGTTTTCATTGTAAAAAATAGAAATACCTTCCCTGAATCCCAGAATGTGATGTTCTGTTTCTTATCCTTTAATCATTTAGAGTAAAAATTTAAATAGGAAACAGCATAAAATTTCTCTTTGTCATCTATATTTCTCCATTTTTCTAGGCTTTGTTTAGCATGCAGGGGTCACTTGCAAAGAAGTTTTGTAGATGAATAGAAATAAAATGAAAGGGTATAACATAGCATCTACTGTCACATTCCAGGTTTCTTAGTAACAAGAGGTTTGTTCATGATTGCTTCATAGTACAATACAAAGAAATACCCTAGAATTATCAACTAATATTACTGCTGACTATTTGAACTTACAGAATCAAAAGCCTTAGGCATTTATCCAACTAAACCAACAAGCTTGACTATTTAGACTGATAGCACTCTAATTTATTTGGGCCATCATGAGTCAACATGTTTAGGGGCCAAGAGAGCTCCTCCTTATGGGATGTAGATCATCTATGCCCAACTATAATGCACACCTGTTTCTTTCACTTTTGGTGTAGGCCAAGATGAGAGATGAGTAACATGTTATTCATTAGTCATTCTTTAGAAGAGACAAAATAAAGATATTGCCTCCCTTTTGGTTATTGACAAATGTCATCAATAGTCTGTAAGGATTCACTAGCAATACACATTGCAAAATTCTACCCCCAGTGCACTGAGTTAAATACATCAGTTTTAACCATACGTAATTATTTTAGAAATGAAAGTTGGAGAAGCATGTAGAAGTTCTTATAAGATTTCACTCTCCGTTGACAAAGAGCAAAGAAAGGAAAAGGCTCAAAAATTAGAAACTACCCATAATGACAAGTAGGGAGTCAGGAAAGGAGAAAAAGGAAGGAAATGTGTACACATTGTCTGTGAGTGTGAGAGAGAGAGAGAAAGAGAGAGAAAGAAAGAAAGAGAGAGAGAGAGAGAGAGAGAGAGAGAGAGAGGGAGACAGAGACAGAGAGAGACAGAGAGACAGAGACAGAGACAGAGACAGAAAGAGACAGAGAGAGTTACACCCAGACACAGACCTAAAGAAATATCCTTGTCTGATGTTTTCAGTACTCTGTGTATTTCTACCTCAAAATTCCCTCCATTGACCATGAGGCATGTCTGGATTTTGTCTCCCCCCTGAGGTGTCCACACACTATTCTAAATATCAGAGTATTTCCTGTTGGTCTTGTGCTCTAAGTATCCAGATGCTGGCTTCTAAGTCCACATATTATTTGCAGTGCAGACACTGGCATGGACAAGTATCTCTGGTTTTCTATCATCTTTGATTGGTTACTAAAGAACTGATCAGCTTATGGCTGGGCAGGAAAGGACAGAGGAAGCAATACATCTGGGCCCAGTAGGAGAGTCCCCCTTCCCCAAAAAGAAGAGAGAGGTTTCAGAGGAAGAGAAGAAGGTATGAAGAGACCATGTGGAGGGACCAAAAGGAGTGGCCTTGAGGACACACATGAGGTAAAGCAAGCCAGGGCAAGACTCTTGAAGGTTAAGGACCACATGGCTAGAAAATAGCCATAAATGGTTAGAATAGTTCAGGATCTGCCTAGAGTGGGCATAGAAACACCCTGAAGTTACTTGGGAGCAAGGGGGATTAGATACCTCCCTCCTCCAATATAATTACATCAGGACCGTAATCTCAGTTTTCATCCTAAATCAAAGCTGATAGTTAGACTTTCTGATATTTCTTTTTTTAATTTTATTTTTTAATTTAATAAATTATTTAAATCACATTGTAATTTACTTATTCACACAAGGGTTATAAACACAAAAAGACAGGATGTGGGGAAGGGGATGACACCAGAGCATAGGTGTTCAGGGAAAGTACAGATACCATTTAGGACAGGGTATCAGCTGGGTGAAGGTTCAAGGGACAGGTCACTATGACTCTGCCTATGGTTCACTTGTCCTTATCTAAGTTGGTACTGTCTGCCAAGGCTGCCTATTTATGAGATCTATGACTACTCAGGCTGGTAAATTTCCACAGAAGCTGCCTGTTTACAATAGCTTATAGCCTGCTGTTTCAGTGTTTTTCCACAGAGACCCAAGACTTTGTGTTAGCATGTATGTATGTCAGGCCTATTGCTGATTTTTGGCCTATGGCTAATTTTAGGCCTTCAGTGTATACGCAGGGCTGCCTCTGGTATCTCCTCCCTTCTCTAAGTATAGAAGGGCCTTGGTGATTCTAATCTTGTGAAGGCAGTAATATAGGCCTGACCTCCAATAACTGAAGGGGATCTTGTAATGGCTCTGGTCCTCCTGTCGTTTTCCAGTGAGGTATGAGGGCCATACCCATCTCAATGTCTTTCTTCACAAGACAATGCTTAGGAAAGTCAGTGAAATAAGTTCTTGTGATTACTTGAAGCAGAATCCTAGAAAGTAACTTGTCTGTTGTTTGTACACAGCATTGTGTATTTTTGAGGTCAGATGGCGCCTTTACTGCCTTTCTGGTTGCTTGAGTTATTATGGAATCATTTTCATAGTAAACACAATGGATGTCGATAAGGATTTGTATAAAAGAAATGAAGGAAAACTCAGAATTCAAGTCTATATGCCACTGAATAATCTGTGACATGTCTTTATTTAAGAATGAAATGTTCCACAAGTAAGATTACCATTTTCCTTTAAGCCTGCATTGTTCTACTCAATACAGTTGTGTTTTGAGGACAGGTGCAAGGATTAATGTGGTTGTTTGAGTATGCTTGGTCCAGGGAGTGGCACTATAGGTGGTGTGGCCTTATTGGAGCAGGTGTGGCCTTGTTGGAGGATGTGCGTTACTGAGGGGATGAGCTTTGTAGTCCCATGCTCAAGTTCCTTCTGGTGTGGAACAGAGAGAGTCTTCTCTTAGCTGCCTGCGGAAGCCAGTGTCTCTTGCTGCTCCTTTTAGATCAAAATGTAGAACTCTCAGCTCCTTCTCAAGTATCATGTCTACTTGTATGCTTCCATGCTTCCTCCCCTCTGAAACTGTTTGCCTTTGTAAGAGTTGCTTTGGTCATCGTGTCTCTTCACACTTATAAAACCCAAATAAAATAACTGATATGCAATCCTCAAAGGAGTCCCAACCCACAAATTGAAAACTATTGCTGTAGAGCATTTTCTTAATTAGTGATTGATGAGGGGAGGACCCAGTCTATTGTGAATGGTGCTACCCCTTGGCTGTTGGTCCCGGGTTCCCTAAGAAAACAGGATGAGAAAACAATGAGGAGCTAGGCAGAAAGCAGGACTGCTCCATGCCCTCTTCATCAGTTCCTTCCTCCAGTCTCCACCCATGCACGAGTTCCTGTCCTTTCTTGGATGGACTATGATATGAAGGAGTAAGTCAAACAAACCCTTTCTTCCCCAAATTACTTTGGTCATGGTATTACATCTTAGAAGTAGTAACTATGACTAGAACAATGATGATGACATATCCCCTAACTGTTAGTGAAAAACACTTGCTACAATTATTGTTACTGCATTATGGTTCATAATACTAAGTTACTTCATAAGGCAATAGACTATCCATTTGATGATATAATCATATGCAGAAAAGACTCTCCTGAATGCATGGCTTCAATTAATAAGTGAAACTGATAGATCTCACTGTGTATGGTCAGGTACCAATTGATTGCCATTCTTCAGAGACTATTTTTATGTACTTACATTGTATAGATTGCTATTGTCCTATGCCACTTGAAGACAAAGGAGACATTGTTACAAAAAGCCTGGTGGTGGAGTCCAGTTAACTTCTGATTCTTATCCTGCCTTAGTTCTTGCCTTACCTTTGCCATGTCTCATGGCTTCTGCCTATATTTAAAGAAAACTTGCAAGTTCACAGCATGAGTTATTCATGGTCTCATTACAAAATGTAGAATAAAAGTCATATCACACCCAAATGACAAACCTGGTAAAGTCTTTTTGTTTGTTCCAAAGCAGTTAAAAAACAACAACAAAAAATATGATGAAAGAAAAAGGTTGGAAGTTAACAAGGCCAAGAAATTTTCATAACATAACATAACACATATAAGAGATTTTAGCATGTGACACATTGGGTGATTAAGGGATGGTTATTAGATAATAGCATTTACCATCATTTCCTTTTGAGCCCTAATCTTGACCTCATTCATCTGGTATATGCTTGGCATCTGTAAGGTATAGATCCCAATCTTACCATGATTGCCCTCATCTCTATGCCTCAACAGAAGGTATATATGTTTCAGGGTTGGAGCCATGTACTTTAGAGTTTCCAGTCTACATGATGCATCCACACATCTACATATTGAGCCCACCACCATGTGATAGCTAAGTGAAAAATAACCTTCATCTTGTGTGAATTTTCAAGGATTGTTAAAATGCAGAGCCAGAACTTTTGGCTCGGGTCTATAACCAAGGGTTCTCAGCAGGCTGGGTCAGGTGATCTCAAATTTAATGCCTGTGTGGAATGCAGATAAAGATCAAGACCAGCTTGCAATGAGGCTCTAGAGTCAACTTCAGTGTGGGCCAGGGAGGAATTCAGAGCTTCCTTGGAATTTTCTGTTTCAAAGGAGAGCATATAGTGTCATAACACTGCTTATGTACTCTATAGCTGATGCAAAATTATATATATATATATATATATATATATATATATATATATATATATATATATATATAAGGATTTTAGTCCTTGACCAAGACCATCCAAATAATTAGCTCAGCATAGTTTTCTATTCTATCCTACCATAACTCCGTATCATGGGTGCAGTTTATAGAACTCCAGACTTTATTTCTTCTACATGTTATGCTTTCTTTCACATAAGACTTACTAATCACTTATATCAACACATAGTTTTTAGAAAGCTACAGCATAGTTTATCTGTTATAGCATCCATCTCTTGAATTGTCTGTATTTAATTTCTTGGAGAGATTAAAATTGTTTGAGAATAGTCTCAATACTCTGTGCCAAACTCCATAAAATATTTTTCATTCAGAACAAATATTTTATATCACATGATAACAATAGTTTCTAAGGATATTTTAAGGGTATAATACACAGTACTTTGTGACAATTTGAAATGTGACAATATTTTTAATGTGGACTTAAACAGAGACTAACTTTCAAATGTACAAAAATTTTAAAACCCCTGGTTGGTACTGGGGAGTACAGAGAATGCTGATTGTATCCTGGAGAAATGAGCAAGCAGGAAGGTGAGAGATGCAGGAGCATCTTGGGACTAGAGAGAGGCGATGCACCACTCAATCATCTCCATAACTCAGAAACAAAAAGGATGTTAGAGAAAAGAAATGACTGAAGAGGAATTCTCACAAAGAGCTGGATCATAATAATCAAGAGGCGAGCCAGTGCTCACATGCATTCCAACACCAGGCTGATGCTGGGTTACCCAAGTGAGACTTATCAGAAGGAAATGTCAGTGGCTATGACGCACAAATATTTTACCAAGATCTTCTGTTACTAAGGGCTGATTTACCTTCATGGTGTGTGCTGGGTTACTGACACTGATTTTGGAGAGCAAAAATACACAGGTTGCAAGTAGAAAAACTGTGGGTGGGAAACAGGAAAAAATCTAGAACTGTAGAAAAGCAAACACACAAACAAATCAAACAAATTAATAAACAAACAAACAAACAAACAAACAAACAAATATCACATGAAATTAACCACTTAAAAGGTAAAGAGACACTGGGAGAACTGAGAATCCATTCTCTCTCCTTCCCCACTAAATAGCTCTTTTCCTTTCCTGGGGTTGACTTAATGGTCTGCTAACAAGCTCTCCAAGCCAGAATTGCTCTCTATCAGAAAACAGTCTATCACACACACCAAGAGCAGTTTTTCTTTAAATAAAATAGAGGCTTCTTATCAAAATTCCTCATACCTATCCATTCTACTACACGCCACTCGCCTTCATGCCCTAGCCCTAAGGTCTTATTAAGCCTTTTTTTAGGTACTGTGGGTACAGATGTGAACAGGAACAAGCTGCACATCTGCACTTCAGGAACTGATGCTGTAATGAGAGACCAAGTCCAAGTCCCTGGTAAGGTGTGCCTGGCTTGCACAGTTAGAGACATGTTTATGTCTTCCTCTATTTTCACCACTTCTCACTGGTGTGGATACTACATTCCTACTTTCCCCCATATTAATATTCCCAGTGCCATTTCCTTCTCTCTTCTCTTTTGTCCCCAATAATTATCTTATTTACTTCTCAAGGTAACATACATTTCCCACCCATGTTTCCCTATATCCCCATCTTGGTTACCTTTCAGTATATTTTCTGTGGCATGTGTTTATTCTACTAGTTCAGCTCAGTAAGAGCTCCCCTGTGTACAGAGATAGAGGAGTCCTTACTCTGAATAGTGCCTGATTTATGTTCATGAGGAATTATCATCAGTGGGTGAAGTAACTAAAAATTTATCATTTGTTGTTGGTTTCTGTATAGAGACCAAAAAGAGCCATTGCCAGATTCTGCCTGAGGGAATGATTGTACTGTTTATGAATATATCCTGTTGGGTAAATAGTAGGTTACGATACATATATATTTTATTTTTAAATTTTTATTTTTTGTATATGAGGTGGGGGTGCAAAGGTGTAGAAGTCAGAGGATAACTTAGGAAAGTTAGCTCTCTCCTTTTACCATCTGAATGCCTGAGAGCAATCTCTGGTCATCACACATGATCATACACCCCTTGACCTCTGAGCCATCTTGGAGGTCATGTAAATATTTATTGAATAAGAAAATGAAGGGGAAAGTCAGCAACAACTCCAAACAAATGTTAAAACTTTGTCTATACACATAAAAGAAGGATTAGATCTGATACTGGACATTAAATGCCTTTTTCCCAAATAGGAGTCTGGAACTTTCTCATCAGAGATTATTTTTAAAAAATAGAGGAGTATCAGTTCTCTCGCCATGTCTTTTGTATATTCCATTTTCTTTTGTTCTCAAATGGAACAGTGAGGGCACTAGAGTTGAAGTTGTGAGCCCTTTTTACTTTCACATCTGAATTATGAAATGCCACATCCACCAGGCTCTGCCAGAAGCAGGCAGCATCAATATTAATGTTTCAAAGGGCTTGCAGCATGGCAGTGGGGTGGTTTAAAGCAGAGACTAATCACAGACTACATCTTAGTAAATAAATTCCAGGTCTAATTTGTTTAGTCTTCACCCACATTTTTTAAGGGACATATTATTCTTTTTTAAAAAGCAAATCAATACAGACTCTCTCGGAACTGCTGACTTAGTAGGTTTAAGATGGAAATGTTGATTTTTCTCTTCAACAGCCTGCCAGCTAACCTACCAGCATCACACTGTTCCAATCCAACAGAGTTACAAGGATATTCCTCAAGTATCACTCAGGCAGGATTTAGGAAGCCCTTGATGCTGTGTGCTGAATACCACCTGGCTAGTAAAGGAACATAGACCACAGACAGACCGGACTTTAGGTTCAAGGGGTTTATAATCTGGATAAAGGAGACAGTCACAGACAGCTGATATTCAAAGAATAATAACAATAAATGTTCTGCCAGATACTGCAGTACAAGCTATTATCAGCACATGGTTTCTAGCCCTGTGAGCTGCCCTTGGTCTTTTTTTACCCTCTTCTTGTACTCCATGCAGAACACTGTGTGTTTCATATGTTTTCTGACATTACCTCTACAAAGCAAGTTCACACAAAGAGAAGTTCATAATATATAATGAATTTACAAATGAGAAAATGTGATTTGGTAAATGCAAGATGCTATCAGAAATATGGTTCATCTGAAACCAGGTGTGCTGGATTGTAAGCTGTACTCCTATTGAACTCACGCATCACCTGGTCCCTTGCCTTTGGCATCACTTCATCTTTTCTCATTATCCCTTGACTTATGTATGCTGGCCACACTGAAGTGATCTGCTTGACATCTCTTGAACAATCTTGCTTCTGTGATTGCATTTGCTCACCCATCACCAAGAGCTATTCCGAAGATGTCATGGCGTACAACATATAGATTCCACATATAGTGTGGTATCTGAAAGCATTCATACTCAGATTCAGAACCCAGACACATCCTTCTAAATATGTATGACCTTCATCATGTTCCCTTATCTGAAATGATGTGTCCTTAAAATTGGGAATAAGGAGTTTATGAATGTCATTAACTAACTTTGCTAACTAATACTAGTAGTATGTGTCCCTTTGAAGTTTATGGATGACCATTTTAAAGTGTTTTGTCCCAAAAAAAATATCTATCAATTGATAAATTATCTGGCCCATCAGGAGATAAGGTATTAATTTAATTGTGTAGATGTTAAGTTTTTGTGAATACTAACAAATCTCTCAGTATTCATTTGAAAAAAATGAAGCCCCAAGAAGGCAAAATAACTTTCCCATGTTCACAGGAGTTTAGGGTCCTTTGTAGAAGGTCATAGTGTTGTTTTGGACACATAAATGGTTCCTGACTGAGTTAATTACTCTACTAAAGTTTTCAGTACTGTAGCCACGATTTTTAGACAGCCCTCTTTCACTCACCTGTTTGTCTTTAGACATTTGTGCATTGGTAAATATTCTAATATCTTGTAAAGACCACTTAGTCTTAGGGTTTATTCTAGTTTAAAATATTTCACTTATAACCTGCAAAGCAAGAGTTTTTTTTTCTCTGAAATAAATATTTCATCTGTGAATGAAAAATGTAGTTGGACTCATTTCAATAAATATTTGAGTGTCTAATTTTGCTCTGGTATTACGCACTGGACAAATAGCATAGAGTCTGCTCTTTGGGCCATAAGACCTTTTTGTTTTTTTAAAAGTTCATTTCATCTTTCTGTGTTTTTCTTCTTTGCAAAGCATTAGGTTAAGACTGCCAAAACAGACTGAAGCTTATGATGTTTCTAGAAGCTCCTTTGGGAACCATACTTTTTATTTGCATGATTTTAAGCCTCCATCATCCCCATGATTTTTTCTCAAATAAAATAAATTCATTTCCTATTCACCAGGTTGTGGACAGTGTGTGATCATCTACAGAGATAGTACACAAAAATAATCATGCCTAGACAGTCTTTCAGGCATATTATTTATTTATTTTTATTGGCTATTTTATTTCTTTACATTTCAAATGTTGTCCCCCTTCCTAGTCTCTTCCCCACAAGCCTCCTATCCCATCCCCTCTCCCCTTTGCCTCTATGAGGATGCTCTTCCTCACTCTTCCTCACTACTCTAACATCCCTCTACACTGGGGTATCAAGTCTCCACAGGACGAAGGGCCCCCCCTCCCATTGATATCAGATAAGGTAATCCTTTGCTACATATATAGCTGGAGCCATGGGTCCCCTCCATAATTGGTGGTCCCACTCTTTGGTTGGTGGTTTAGTCCCTGGGAGCTCTGGGTGGTCTGGTTAGTTGATAATGTTGTTCTTCCTATGGGCTTGCAATCCCCTTCAGCTCCTTCAGTCCTTTCCCTAACTTTTTCATTGGGGTCTTCAGGCTCAGGCCGATTGTTGGGTGTGAGTATTTGTATCTGTATTAGTCAAATGGTGACAGAGCTTCTCAAGGGATAGCTATACCATAATCCTGTCAGCAAGCATTTCTTAGCAACAGCAATAGTTGTCTGGGTTTGGTGTAGGCTTATGGAATAGACGCCTAGGTGGGGCAGTCTCTGGATGGCCTTTCCTTCAGGCTCTATATTTTTTTTAGACCTATGCATTTCCTTTAGAAAGGAACAGTTCTTGGTGAAAAATTTTGAGATGGGTGGTTGGCCCCATCCTACTGGGGGCCATGCCTTTCTTCTGGAGGTGGTCTCTATAGGTTCTATTTTCCCCTTTGTTGGGTATTTTATAATTCTGAATGCTTATACAGTGACATAAGATAATGTTCACATAATTTAGGATGCTCTATTCAGCATTGATACACTTTTACATTGTATATTATGTATTAGAAATCATTTATGAAATTATATGCTATTATTCCCATTTTACAGACAAGGAAAAAGAGGTTCAAACTATATAAATATATACATACACTACAAATTATATACTATATGTTATATAATATAATTATATATTATAATTACATTCTACATAATATATGATATGAATTATAATATTATAGTATATATAATATTATATCTTTTACAAAATAGTTTACAAAAATTACATGCCATTATTCCTATTTCACAGACAAGGGAAGAGAGACCTAAGCCTTATACACATATCCCAAGTTCTATGAATGAACTTGGAATAACTGACATTTGAACCCAGGCTTTCATAACTAAGTCTTTAAATCCTTCTAGCCCCTAGGAGACTTGTCTCAACAAAGTAAGTGTTAAAAAGAAGAAAAAAAATCCTCATTGTAATGCTGAAGTCTGAGACAGGAAAAAGCAACAAAAATGCCATACTGAAAAATAAACTAGAAAAGCTTAGAAAATAGATTTCGAAAGAACTTTTAACTGAATCCCTTGTGTCAAGGTCTATGTAGGCTTTTGAGAAACCCTGAAGCAGCTCTGTAGAAACCAAACCATGTGCACATGAATTCTGAAAATCCTTTATTGCTTCAGGAAAGAAAAACAAAATTTTAGCCATAATTTATCTAATAAAGCAATCCAAGATTTTTTTTTCTTTACTGTGATTTTTAGACAGGGAGAGGATATAATAAAAGTACCATGGAGTACCCTGCACAAAACTTCCAACCTAAATCTAAATGTAGTGTCATTGTTAGAAAGATTTACTGGGACAGAGAATGTCATCCACAATATGTACGTTTCATGTCACATATAGATCTACAGTTGCCGTGGTTCTGTCATCATATATGTACATACAAACATGCATCATATGCCAACATGCATGCTATGCCAACATGGGGAATATCAGAGCTGTACAAAAGAATTCATTGTTGATTCTGTACCTTTTGCCAGTGTCAGCATCATGGGTGCATGCTTAAGATGCAGCTCTCAGGCCCTACTCTAAGCCTACTTGATCGGAACTTGTATTTTAACCAAGGACCCTTGGAATTCACAGGGACAGTCGAATTTGGAATGGTCTGATCTACTAGAAGACCAGACAGAGGTATTTCCTGCATGTGCCACAGAAGATCTTACGAAGATACAGGAAAAATAAATGAATGATTTCAACCATGTGTTAATATCGCTAATGTCTGGCAGTCAGGCATGAATCAGACTATTAGACAGAAGTAGAGTTCTGTAGCCTTCCCTTGGGGGCCATGATAAGGAAATGCTAATCCAAGGGAGGATTCAATGATGAGTAGTTTATGTATAATACTTTATGCTGCATAATAAAAACACATCCAGAGCACCCTTCAAGATCCTCAACTATAGGAATGCATTGAGCATTAATTATCTCACTTGGAACACACTCTCTCTCTCTCTCTCTCTCTCTCCCACACACACACACACACACACACACACAGGTAGGCATGTGCTAATTGTTTAAGCTATAGTATTACAGCGTATTTATACATTTCAATTGATCTGTATGCTTCATCAAATTGAGTAGCTTCTTTTAATCATGATCATTGTAATATACCTTTACTGACCTCCCTAGTTGAGGGATAGAGCTAGGAGTTAGGGGGGTGGCAAATAATGAAAGTAAATATAAAATCAAATCTATCTTGTTTGTTTGTTTTGTTTTTCGAGACAGGGTTTCTCTGTGTAGCCCAGGCTGTCCTGGAACTCACTCTGTAGACCAGGCTGGCCTTGAACTCAGAAATCCGCCTGCCTCTGCCTCCCAAGTGCTGGGATTAAAGGTGTGCGCCACCACCGCCCGGCAAAATCAAATCTATCTTGATCATTATCTTTAGTTTATGTAATTTTTCCTAGTGAAATTATATTTTTTAAAATCTTCTTCCTAGTCATATAAAGATAACCACGGTTAGAACTTTTGTTTCTGATTAAAAATAAAACTATGCTCTGCAGGCATGTTGGAAAATAGAAAGTAAACAAATCTCATCTCCATTGGAGCAGGGACCAGTCCACTGGAGCTTTTGATCCCTCCTCATACACGGCTTACATCTGAATTGTGAATATCTCCACAGTGGGCAACCATGTGGCAGAGGGAGGCAATAAACGCTCTGTGTTTGGCTCCTGTGGCTTTTGTTTCATATGGGCCTTTTCTCTGTGAACATCAGTTCTGTAGTGCAGAGGCTAGGGATGTGACATTCAAAGAGTAATTCAGTTAGAGTCACAGAATTTCTGGTCACATTTAGGTCACAATTGAAATTGAGTTTTAATGTGAAATTTGCCTCAGGCTCCACAGATGCTTCTCTTACATCACAAGGAATGATTTGCCTTCCGGACATTCCTGTAGCTGGTCATAATCAAGTCTAGAGTTTCAAGGCGCTTGCATCATACCCACACCTGCTTTTTCCTGTTCTGTTTTTATTTTCCCACTTATGTAATTTGGTTATAGCACACGGGACTTTGCTACATTCATGCATTCTTCTGGTAAGAGGTATTTAGAGATAACAACTATGCCAAGTTGAAGTTTAAAATCATGTGTTGATTGTTGTTTATGCAAGTGGGAGGCAAAGACAGCTGAGTTTGAGGCCAGTGGGTTCCAGGACAACCAACACTAAAAAGAGATACTCTGTCTCTGGGGAAGAAAACAACAAACAAACAAATAAATTCCTATAAATTTTGTGATGAATGGTTAAATGAATAGTACATTGGATGTATTTTCTAAGATACTGTGCCCATTAGCCCCCACCTTTGATTCATCCTATAACTGAAACCCCTAACCATTCTGGACATCAATATTAACATTCCCAGCTTTGGGCTGTAGCTAGCAGAGGTGGCATTACACAATTCATATGTAAACCTTGAAAGTCAAGCACTACAGAGGTAACAAAGTAACAGCATGTATTATCCAACTGTTGTTTGAAAACCCATCAAAACCTAGGCTTGCAGGCCTCCCTTAGCAGGGAGTTCAACATTAACAAGTAAATATTGGTGGTCCAGAAGTTTGCGTTTCTAACTTTGCCTGATCATAAAAGATCTATAAAGGGCAAAGGGCAGGTCCTGAAGTATTTCACTTCAACATTGCCTGGAAAGCTTCTGACTCCAAGATTCTTCAGCGGCTAACCCATGTCCAGGGAACAAATGCTTCAGAAAAATTAACAGGTGTGAGAGATGAGTGCATGCTCTAGCCAGCTGGGAGTCTGTGTCCAGAGATCTGCCTCTCTTACCTGTTGCCAGGGAACACTGGGATCCCACTCAATAGTTTCTAAAATCTATTTTCTTTAATATTCACATTTTAAGAACCCTAGATCTCCAAAAATCTTCAGAGGAAAACTTAACACTTTAACATTTTTCATTTCTCCCTCCTTCTTTCCCTCCCTCCCTCCCTCCCTCCCTCCCTCCCTCCCTCCCTCCCTCCCTCCTTCCCTCTCTCCTCCTTCCCTCTCTCCTCCCTCTGTCCCTTCCTCCCTTCCCTTTCTTCCCTTCCTTCCTTCCTTCCTTCCTTCCTTCCTTCCTTTCTTCCTCTACATTTGCACAATGGAATGATGTGAAAGTGTCAAAGAGTAGTATTAACTAATTATAAGTTAGAAGAAATTATGGCTAAAGGAAATAAAAACGAGGACTAGGTTTTTCTGTCTGACACTATTTTATGGTCAGAAGAAATACTGACGAAAGGAAGTAAACCAACAAGCAGTTTTTCCCATCCACTCCTTCCACAACTCCGCACATTTTTATTGTTTTATTCTGTATGGAGACTTGTATTAATATATGGATCAAGTAGAAGTGGCTCCTTGTCAATTCTAGGCAAGTTCTTTTCTTCTTCTTCTCCTTCCTTTCATGATTTTAGACGTTCTACTTCTAAAACAGGGTCCCTTTCTAAAGATGCACACAACCCACGCTAGCTTGCAATTATTTGCTAGAGGGTTGTGTATGCAAGAATTTGAGTAGCTAGCATATGCTCTTTTTAAATGGGGATTCTGTTCCTATGCAATGACAAGTGTTTCAATAATGTGTTTTCTTCATTATTCTCAAAATAGGTAAGTGCTTCTTGCTTGCGATTCACTTTATTCTGATAATTTCCATCCTACTCATTACTAAAGTGGTTTTCCTTAAGAATGAAGGCCGACACGTTGCTTTTCAAAGGAATTTATCTTCTCTTTTGTCTTCTGTTTTATTTATTTTAAGACATAGTAGAAATGGATGTTTTATTCCCCAGGACTCCAGAGTCTTAGCTTCCTTCCTAGGCAACACATTTACAGACACATTTTCATAACTTACAATAATTTCAAAGCTTAAAACTGTGAAATAAAATAGCAAAATAGAGAAGGAGGCTTCCCGTTCGCCTGATTGAGGTCTAGACTGGGTTTCTTTCCACTCAGGTTGCACTGTATTTATCAAGGTGGTTTGCTCAGTTAAGAAAATACTTTCTAGCCTGTGTTTTCAGCCTCTTGTGAATGGAAGGCCAGAGATTCCTGCTGTTTCAATTGCTGCAGGCAGTGTTTGCACTAAACAAAGGCAGGCAAGAAGGCCAGTCCAACAGAAGCACTGCAAATATCCCTGTGGCTCAAAGGAGCAAGCAGATATCTGTTGCTGGGAGAAGGTCTCTGAAATTAGACAGACAAAAGACTTTACGAAGCTTGGAAAGATAAAATGGAGAGTGGAGACAGAAAGGAGATAGGGAGGCTGTGAGTTCAGGCTTGGATTTATAATTCGTATACCAACAGCTCAGGGTTCCTATAGTGATGAAGTTCTTTTATTCTCTGTGCCAATGACAATAAAGTAATTCTAGACTTCAAATATTCTGACAGCAGTTCCTCCCACCTCCTGGATCCTGGCCTCTTCCCACAGTTCACCCTGCCCGGTCTTCAACAGCTTCTTAGTCCTCAGGCTGCAAAACCGATGGCTCAGAACCCCCATCCTCTTCCACATCTTAAGGCTGAGGAAGACCTTCTGGAGAGTGTTGCACACGGAGAGAAAGGTAGAAGAGGGCCATGGAAACTCAGATTTTTCTGCATACTTGTATAGTTTCTCTTTCCTTTATTTGAAAGATTTGTGTTTTAATAATATGAAGTACACCATTGTCATTATGTGATAACCCTAATTAACTTTGTCCTGGTTTCAAAGGACTAAGTGTTTCCCTAGAATGAGACAGGCAGTATCCAGCTTTGTTTGGTTTCCTGTGGGTACATTTTTCTTCCATGTGATGGAAAGCAGTGGGAATACACTGGTCTTCTGAGTTCCGTTGTTTAAATAATGTTTTCTGCTGTTCCATGCCAGGCATCAAGGAGCATCATAGACAGCTGCCACTTTGGGGACTTCTTCAGGATTGCTGCCATTTCACTTTACTATGCACAGACATCCTTCCCATAGTCTCCCAAAGGTGCCCTCCACTGCTGTACCCACAGTTCCAGGCCTGGCTGTGTTTCAGGGAAATGTGAGACAGTGCAGTCACCCATGGAAACAGCAGGGAAGCTGGTGAAACCTTGTCATGGATTTCTTGACTTTGAAAGATTAAATGGAAGTGGACTCCTCCGGTGATAAGATTGCATTTTCTTTCTTTCTTTCTTTCTACTTTTGTTGTTGTGCTTCTAATATTTGGGATTTTTTTCATTTGCCCTTAAACATTTTTTAATTTACATTTCAGATGCCATTCCCTTTCCTATTTCCCCTCCTTAGAAAACCCCTAATCTATCCCCCTCCTCCTTTTTGCTTTTATATCATTTTAATTACATGCAAGTATTAAGGTCAGTTCTAGGTTGAGGAACTAGCAATACAATAGATGCAAATAGTCAAGGAACAAGCAAGACAATAAACATGGCCACATGTTCTTCATCAAGTGCTTTGGTTTCTGATTCATATCGTGGTATATCATATGTTGCATTAAAACCCAATCAGTAGGAACAGTTTTACGATAGAGTCAAATATGGGCTAGCAAAAAGTGACGAAATTACCATGCTGAGATTTTTGACCTTTCCCTTTGAGGGTGGGTAGGACAACATAAAACATTTCTTTCTTGGAATAAAAGATCAGATATACTTGTGCTGTTATTTTACATGATTTTAATTACAAGCATGCCCCAAGACAAAATTACTCAAGACTTAGATGGTAAAGCCAATTGAGGATGGAGGAGTCTGTCTAAGTTTAGGTTCTAGAGCCAGGAAGACTTGATTGAAAGCCCGAGCCTCAACATTCATAAACGTGGAAACTTTGGAAAAGTTGCATTACCTTGGTTCATATCAATTCTCTCTTCTGGAAGTGGAAGTGTAGTATAATTCTGTCACAGTTGTCAAGATTACAGGATGCCCAATAGTCTATTCTATGGCTGTTGAATATTTATGTAATCATTGTTTAAAAATGGCACTTGAAGTTAGCTAGAGTTTATCTCATCTTTTCTAATGTTTAGCTGAAATTTCTCAAAGTTGTATAAAGAAGAAAGAAGGAGCAGGGGCAGGTATGGGATGACAAAGAGGAGATATACAGAGGGTCAAGAAATTGAACATAGGTATGTGGCAATGGGGGATGAGAAACTGGATGTATCCACCAGAAGGTCCCAGATGCCAAGAAAGCAAGAGGCTCCCAGGACCCAAAGGGATGACATTTGGTGAAATACCCAACAATGGGGAGGAAGAACCTGTAGAGATCATATTCAGAGGTTAGGCAAGGCCCCCGTTTTGAGGGATGGAGCCACCTACCTATCTCCAAAATTTTAACCCAGAATTACTCCAGTCTAAAGGAAATACAGGGACAAAGAGTGAAACAGACTGAAGGAAAGGCCATCCAGAGACTACCCCACCTGGGGATCCAGTCCATCTGCAGACAACAAACCCAGACAGTAATGCTAATACCAAGAAGTACTTGCTGACAGGAGCCTGATATAGCTGTCTCCTGAGAAGTTTTGACAGATCCTGACCAATACTTATATGGATGCTTGCAGCCAACCATCTTACTGAGTATGGCGACTCCAATGAGGAAGTTAGCGCAAGGTTTGAATGAGCTGAAGGAATCTACAACCTCATAGGAAAAACAACATCAACCAACCAGACGCCCCAGAGATCCCAGGGACTAAACCATCAACCAACGAGTACACATGGAGCAACCCATGGCTCCAGCTGCATACGTAGGAGAGGATGGCCTTATCAGGCATCAGTGGGAGGACAGGCACTTGGTCCTTGGACAGGCACTCAATGCTCCATTGTAAGTGAATGCCAGGGCAGTGAGGTGGATGTGGGTGGGTGGGTGGGTGGGGGAGCACCCTCGTAGAAGCAGGGGGAGGGGATAGGAAAAGGGATTTGTGGAGGGGAAACCAGGAAAGGGGATATCATTTGAAATGTAAATAAATAATATATACAATCTTAAAAAAAAAAAAGAAAATCGGCTTTAAGCTTTATCACCTTACTTCAATATTCATCAATAAAGAGACAAAAATAGTATCAATTCTATTAAATATTCAATTTTTAAGTTGATTCTTTATGCTGTTCTCTACTGAAACAACTGCTGTATTTCAAACAGCTGCTCAGCAAATCTGTACCAAGAATTTCCCAGAAATAAGCCCTGCAGGTCAGTCCCTTTCTTCCCGCATGTTCACCAATGCTAAGTTTTAGCCTTGTTACATGCAAAACAAGATCCACATCTCAAAGGTCTCCACGTGTCTCTAGACTGAAGCTTGTGTGTATGATGCTATCTCATTTTAAGTCTTGAGTTTTTTGTAAAACAGGGACCCTAGACATTATCCCAACTGATCTCATGATGGAAGAACCAGTCAGGCCTTGGAATCTAGTAGGTAGGACTTGGCAAATGAGAACAAAGACTTCTTCCATCAAAGTCTTTAAGTCTTGAGAAAGTTGCTAAATGTATTAGCCTTGTTTCCTGGCTTCTGTAGTTCTGGTTAACTACTCTAGCTAATTGAGATGAGTCAACCCAGGATGTGGTTTTTATTTAGACCTTAAAGTCCACCCTGAAAAATGCTCTGGACTCTACTAGGATGTTGAACACCCATTTTAATCACAGGCCAGCTAAGGAAAGACTTGCTACTGGCTTGAACCCATTTTGAAAAGTCTTCTCTGGTGGTGGATACCTCACAACATTTTCACAAAAATTAATGATCTTGGAAATAATAGGAACTTCTGGAGACAAAATATACATTTACACGACTCAAGTAACAATAGTCACCTTAAGGCAAACTCTACCTGACACTTTACAGATGGTCATTGTACTTTGGACAATTATGCAAAATAGTAAAAACCTTAAAACAATAGTTTAGGTTTTCCAGGGCACCAGCATTTTTATAGTACATGGACATGAATTCCTTGATAGCAAATATGTTAACCACTGTGTGTGTGTGTGTGTGTTTGTGTGGGCATGTGTGTGTGCATGTGTATGTATGTTGGTATGCAGGTGTGTCTGCATATATATATATGTGTGTTATTTGTGTGCATATGTGTGTGAATGTGTTGCTCACCCATGTGTGTCTATGTGTATGCATGTGTGCATGCATGAATGCATGTGTGTGCCTGTATTACAAGTATACATCAGGTTTTATCCACCTGAAGAAGACATGGTGAAATTCAGACAAAAAATATTATAACCCTTTGTCTTTACAAAAATATTTAATGTGTTTTTAAAAATTTGCTGTTTTAATTTTAATTCTATTTTGCTTTAATTTGGTCCTTAAATTTACATTTTAAAATACCAGTTTTTGTTTGCCATCATTGTAAAGACACAAATATGAGTTCCTCTTTGTGTGTTAATTCATTCATTATCCATTCCATAAGCATTGATGATCTGTGGGGCTGCAATAGAGACTGAAGACCGGTGTCATGAACAGGCACACAACAGTGTGGCTATTTGTAACAAGCACATTTGCAGTTTCATAAATAGCAGTATGTGGACTTTGTGGCCAGACTAGTCACCAACTGAGTCCCTTTTCAGGATGGAGAAACTTGTGCCCGGAGTGAGAAACACACTCTCACGGAGTCTATTTTCTCAGTTGTGGTTTGGGATTTTCAGACACATTTTCCTCCTTATAGCTACAATGATTACATGTGTGTGTTCAATAATGAGTGCATTCACTAACACAAAATCCTTGACTACCCACTAACTGGTAAACATTATTTTTTTTTTTGGAAGGCAGCTCAAAGCTCTGAAGTTCAGATCTCTGCTCCAGGCCCATGAGAGAGTACCCAGGTGGTAGTGCATTTTTTAAACTGTGTATTTCTCAAAAGCTCCCAAAGCGATCTCCATTGCTCTCAACTTCTCAGTGAAAATTGTGTTGTCTCCAAGCATTTACTAAATTAATAAAGCTCTAACATGGTTTAGAAATATTCTTAGTATAAATTGGCCTTTATTTTGGAAGCAAATACTATGAGAACCCAGGTGTAATATACAGACGATTCCAAAATGTTCCTCCAACATGCTTTCTAAAAGTGATAATCTGAAAGAATAATTACAAATGATTATTTCCCTAGGACAAGAGCAATTCTCTGAAAGCGACTTGGAGACTTAGGTCACCATCAGCAAGATAACAGCTAACACACTGAAGTAATAATGACTAAATGGTACTTTGAGTTATTAATGCAATTTCCAACAAAGCCTGGCTCAGTGCGAGGACTGTGGCTATCCAAAAGGAAAGTTTGGCTGCATAACACTTTGTGCATGCTACACAATTTTAGCACTTGGGTTTTAAAAGGCTGCTAGTGTGTTTGGCTTCACGTTGGTCCTCATCTGTGTTAGTTTTATATCACTGGAACAACAATTGTGTTAAAGAGTGACTGAAAATAATACACATTTGTTGTCTTAGAGTTCTGTATGTCTGAAGCCAAACATGGGTCTCGATGGACCAGACTGAATGGTAGACAGATCTGAATTCACTTCTGGGCATTTCAGAGAGAATTTGTTGCCTGATCTTAGATATTGTTCTTTATGCTCTGGTTCCAGCACTGTGGCTGTGACTTTAGGAAGGCATTGGTCATGTTCTAATTTAAGACCAGCATTGTTGTATATCTCTGACCTCTGACCCTTCCTTGTCCAAACAAACAGCCAGGGGAAGATATAATCAGATTGGCTACCAATTGATTCCAATTAAAGATACTCTTTTCACTTTAAATTTTGAAAAAAATAATAATTGTAAAGTCATACATTTTCATCTTTTTTATTGCAGAGAAATTCCTTTCTCATATAATATATCGTGATTATAGTTTCTACTCCTTCTACTCCTGCAAGGTCCTCCCCACATCCCCTCCCTTTCTACTTCTCATTAGAAAAGAACAGGCTTCTAAGAGATTGCAACTAAACATGGCAAAATAAAATATACTGAGATGAAGCAAAAACTATCGTATATAAAACATGGACATAGCCACCCTAGAGGAAGAAAAGGTCCTAAGAGCAGGCACAGGAGTCAGAGGACCACTCATAGTTTGAAGTTCCATAAATATATCTATTAACATAGTATCTTTATGAAATTCTTGATTGTAAAGCCACATTTAATCATCTAATGTAATATAGTTACCAAATTTGAGGTGTGATTTTAGGGTTAGGAATGATCTTGAAGATGCTGGGCAAGTTGTCATTGTCTCACACCTCCAGCACTTCATCCTAGAGTTTAGAACATGATCATCTTTAAAGGGTCATTATATTAATCATTGTACTTAGTCTTTGGGGCAACTGGCCTATTAAAGATGGTTTTAAAACACATATCACAACATCTATCCTTTTGTGTGTAGACTATAGGAACGATGTTAAAGTCTCAGAATCTTCTCTTCCTGTACACCCGTTGAACCTTTCTTCAATCTTTAATATGTGGTAATTGGATTACCAATAACATAATCTAAACAAAGACCCAGGTATTCATTTCTTTCAAAGGTGTAGATGACTCTCAGTCTACAAAGTCAAGCATTTGCACATTGCTCCTTAATGAATCTGAAAGAATCTTGTTCTAAGGCAAGTCAAAAATTTGCATAAAGTAAGCAAGCAAGACAGAAAAACCATAGGGTTTAGATTTCTGGGGTTTCTTTGTCTAGTGTTCTTTGCATAAGCTGCTGCTCACACTCACAACACATTCCTTTTACACTCACATATTTAAAACTGGTAACACCCTGGGATGAGGCTGGAGGGCAATCACTAAGACTTCCTTAATATCTCTTGCAATGTACATACAGTGTGAGGAATAGCACAAGTTTCCTAGAGAGGACAGATGGTAGAGTATGGAGTAAGGAGAGACATGCTATAATTCTCTACAAATACTTGACTTTATGCAAAGAATGTGACATGTTTTGCACTTCTGAAGAATCATAACTGGAAGAGGAAGCCCAGGAGTAAAAGATATATGGTATGAGAAGAAAAGTCAGTAAGACTTATAGCAAAATAAAAAGAGCTACTTGTTTGAGAGTTGAACAGAGTTTGACCAGTTAACTGTGGAGCTGAAGAGATGCAATGCTTCCATTTGTGAAAATTAATACAAAGCTCCTAAATATTTTTGATGTCACAGAAATTCTAGAAATTCTATGAATCTGATTACCATATAGTCCAGAAGTTTCTGTATCTTAATCCCACTGCTCAGAAGATTGACCTGACAGTTGTGGGTCATGTTTGATTTACCTGATGTCTAAAGAAGGACTGCTACTAAGCAAGAGGGCATAGATTTTGAGTTACTTAAAGATTCCAAATACACTAAGGCAAGACTTGGTCTTTGATCACTTTTTAGACCAGAACATAGATTAGATGTATGACTTCTGAAATTCACTAGTAGAATTCTAGGGTCATCATGAGTGCATCAAGGACTGGTAGATATGAGGCAGTAAGAGAAAGGACCTGACACACAGGGAATGAGGAGGACTGGCTCTGCTCAATCTTTACATCCTGTTTTCAGTTTCAGAAACTATTTGAAGTTGTTCATAAATTTCCATTGTAGGAGAAATCAGCAACAAAGAAAACAACAACAACAATAACATGCCTCAAAAATAATTACATAAGTGTTAAGAAAAAGGAACAGAATTGGGAGCCAGAGACATCCCAGTGGATCCTGTAAAGCATGTTGTCCCATGCTTCAGGGTTGCTTTTCCTACATGAGAAGCTCCAACCTGTGGACTTTTCATGGCTCTTCATGTGTTGACTTTCCAGCATTGGGTGCGGCTACCTAGCATGGTCTCAGGGAGTGGGAACTCATGTATTTTTAACATTTGAACCACAATTGTACTGTATTTCAAGGAACTCCACAGACATGCCTTGTGGAACCCTTAGGCTTTCTGCAACTCAAATAAAAACCTGCTGCTCCAGAATATACTGCCTTCAGCTAAATTCATTCTAACAATTCCTTAGCGAATGGTACAAACAAACTTTTGCAAGTTTTGGAAGTAAAAACTTTACAAAAGCCTGGCAGACTGGAGGGAGGGGCATCCTTGCAACTAATCACAACAAAAGAGACAATCTCTCTGGTATGTAATGATTCTAAGACATTGATTAGTACAGGACTGAAAATGCAACAGAAAGATGAGCAAACGATTTATATCTTCAGCCAACAAATAAGAAAATGAATCGTATTAAAATATGCAAAGGAACTAAAGATCATGTTAAACTGACTAATTAGCAAAATGAAAATGTATGAGGATGTTGTCTTGGTGAGTTTGTGGAAATAGATATTATTACATGATCTTGCATGCTTTCCTGTTGAACACTACTTGGTTAGTGTCTATTAAATTTTGAGTGCATATTCTTTGACACACCAATCTTAATTCAGTGGATTCATTCCTCAGTTTTAAAAGCATACCAGAAAGGACTCATATGAACTTTTGATTGTTGTAGTATTGTTTATCACACCTGTAAACAGTATAACTGGACTTGCAAATCGCAATATACAACGGAATGGAGTAAAGGAATATGCAAGTGTAATAATGAGCTGGAGGCTTTGCAAATACTCATAAGACCACTAGAAAAATCTTGATGAAACTCTGGTGTGACACAGCACCATGCACAGTGCATATGCACCAATGAATAGAAAAAGTGAAAAACGTTTAAACTGAAAATCATTATGTATATTGTTCTACTTATCAAAAATGGCAAATACAAACTAATAGTATTCATGTAATTTTACTTTGTATCAAGTAAATTTGATGTTGAATGTAGATCCCAATACTTAGGAATCCAATAGAGAAGAATTATAAATTTGAGGCCAGACTGGTCAACCCAGGTACATTCTGTCCCTCAAAAGATTAAATAAGTAAGAAAATTATATTTGAAAATATAATGGAATAATAATAGTTTCTTGTTTTGATTGAATGACTTATGTTTAAAAATAAATAAATAAAAATAAATAAATAAATAAGTGGTTAGCATTCCACAAGATGGGAAGATTCAATTCAATAACTACTATTTCTTAATAGCATAGTCAAACCCAACAAGTTCTTTGATTATTTATCATAACTAATGAAACCCAAATCCAAAAGAAATGACATATACCAACCACTTCTGATAATATGCATAAGGTGATTTCATTTTTTTTTTATTTCTGAACAGCCAGGCAAGAAGAAAAAAAGGGAAAATGTCAAGTTCCATGATTATTATCTAACCAACTATAAATTATCATAGTCTCATAATTGATTTTGATTTTTATCACAGCATGGTAGGGATGTGTGTGATCCCAAAACTAAGGAAACTGAGTCAGGAGAATTCAAGACCAGCCTAGACTATATGAAGAATTCTAGGCCACTTGCACTAAGGTGTGAAATCCTTTCTCAACAAATAAATACAGTTTATAAATTATGTAAAACAAGTCTAATAACTAAGATATTTTAATGTAGAAACTTATGTTGTGTAACATTTGGAGGCTAGAGAGATGATTCAGTGTTTAAGAGCACTTGCTGCTTTTACAGAGGCCTGGAGTTCTGTTACGAGTACCATATAAAAATGCTCACGTACAACTCCAGATTCAGGACATCCAACACCCTCCTATAGCCCCCATGAACACCTGCACACACACACACACACACACACACACACACACACTCACACACACACACACAAATTAAACCTAAAATTTATTTTAAGAGAGTCTCCATTATCCTTTCAATATGATCGTATAGTAATTGTAGCAGTCATTTTATAGATCATACAGAAGCATGACTCATAATAAGTTTGGTCTACTTGTAATAAACATAATTAATATTTATTGAATCCTCACTCTGAGTGAGGTAGTATAATTGGATTTCTTAAATTGTAACTGAATAGCAATCTTATGAGCCAGGTACTTAATTTCACTGTTATACAAACAAGCAATCTGAGGCTTAAGAGTGATATAACTTGGCCAAGAGTCCGCAGCTAGTAAGTAAAGAGAAGAAACGTGAACTAGCCATCCAGCTCAGAAGCAATAGACATCCTCATCATATGTAACCATTACTCAGCCACCAATAAAAACCATGACCATTCTACTTAAAGACCACTCAAGAACATTTGTGAAACACTTAGTCACGAACCAATACAAGCATGAAATCTGTCCTTAACCAGTTCTACAATCAATGTGGTGAAGCGAGTGGATGATCAGACGCTAGAGATGGTAGCTTTACTGTCTTTTTCCCTATGTGCATGATATAATTTATTCAGCTGAAGTTTTGAACAGAACCCAGTAGTGTTAACTTCAAGGATGAACTTGTCTGTCAGTGTAGCCGGGAGTGCTGTTATTCTCTGCTGAGGAGAAAGAAAGACCCATATGCTTGGGTTGCTACACTTTCAGTTGGCAAGGTCAGCTTTCCATTTTTAAAAGCTGTGACGGTTGACTTCATTCAGCTGGAGGGCCAACTCAGTCACTGATTTTCTCCATAGATCTCACTTGGTGATCAATTCATCTAGCTCAGGAAAGAGAGTGTTTGCCCTTGAGAAGGTATAGAGTTGTCAACTTTGAAACAAAGAGCCATAAAGGAGAATACGTAATCAACATCTGGATTGTGTGGTGGGCTCCTTTATGTGTGATAAATCTGGAGAGGAAAATGATAGAAAAATAAAAGACTTTATAACATGATGAATCTTTGGGTTGTGCAGAATGATGCAGGAAGAGGAGTGCTCAATGAGGAGTTGAAGAGTAAAGCTTAGGAAAGATGGAGAAGCAGATGAATTTGCAGGAATATTCTTTTTTCTTTTTTTCATATTTATTTAGCTTATGTAAACAAGTGTTCTATCTATATGTATAGCTTCATTCCAGAATAGGGCGTCAGATCCCGTTACAGACGGTTGTGAGCCACTCTGTGTTTGTTGGGAATTGAACTCAGGACCTCTGGAAGAACAGCCAGCACTCTTAACTATTGAGCCATCTCTGTAGTTCCAGTAGATGAATGTTCAGGAGGCAAGATTAAGGGGTCAAAATATATCTTTATATTAACTTTTAATCCATGTACATTTTATTTTTTTATTTTTTATTTTTATTTTTTTTTTGGTTTTTTGAGACAGGGTTTCTCTGTATAGCCCTGGCTGTCCTGGAACTCACTTTGTAGACCAGGCTGGCCTCGAACTCAGAAATCCGCCTGCCTCTGCCTCCCAAGTGCTGGGATTAAAGGCGTGCGCCACCACTGCCCGGCCATGTACATTTTATTATTGATCTGACAACTCACCATATGCAGGTACTCAGCTAAATTGTATAGCAAAAAGGCAAGATTTTTCATATTATTGACTGAAGATACAAGGTGTATTTTTATTGATGGTGGGGGTTTTCTATTGTTGAAAATAGAAATTGTGATTAGAATCAACAATGAAAAAAAAGTAGTAAACTTAGAATGAAGGAAAGGAATGGTTCCAGAGATAGAAATGTAAAAAGTATGTGAAGAACGAAGCTTGGGAGACAAAGCTGAAAGCGTACTTTGTCCTAGGCTATGAAGGGACACAGATACTATAATATAGACATGGTTATTATATACACTGGGAAGTGAGAGAACAAAGAGTAGATGCTGCATACTGGTTGAGATAATTTGAAGAACAATACATTATAGGATGAAAAGAATGAAAGGAAAGTTATAAAATATCATTTTAAAGAATAAACTGTAGAGTTTAGGTACAAGAAACGGAGCAAGGGATAAAGCCAGAGAAAGGGCAAGTGCAGGACACATAACCGTGAGCCAGGACTAACACTCATCAAGTTGAGTAGGATTCAAAGAGACAAGAGGTGCCTTTGAGATGAATGGTCAGTAGAACTGGAGAGTGGCTCCACATAGATTATACATTGGTCAAACACAAGAGAAGGAATCTTCTAGGATTAAACAATAGGTCCAGGTCATGATATCAGAGCTTACGCACCTAGGGCGAGGTTCAGTATTCAGTGGTCATATTTGTTAGTAACTTTCTTATAGAATTTTCTATATATCATGTTTGCATCTTTGTAAATCTCATGTTTAGGCTATCTAGGATCTAACCTGACTAGGAAAGAGAAAAGTAAGATTCTCTGACTGTCTCTTTCTGTATGTCTTTGTCTCTGTCTCTCTGTCTCTCTCTGTTTCTAACTGTCTCTCTCTCTGTTACTCTCTTGCTGTCTCTCCTCTCTCTTTCTATGTGTGTATGTGGGGGTAGGAATGGTAGTGGTATATACTAGAGATCAAACCCAAGGTACCTCTCACCACTGAACCACTAAACCATACACTTAGCTATTTCTTTTACCTGTTTTTTTTTTTTTTAATAAGGCTGTGTGTGACACATGATGTGATTTTAAAACCAAGTGAAGCAGCTTAACCGAGTTCTATGCAATGACACACAGATAGAGTCACACTTAGAAGCAACTTTTAGGAAAAAATAAAAACCTTGATAAATGGTCCAAAACTTAGTTTATGTCCACTGTGATAATAAGCACATGTTAAGTATCTGGACTGTCTTAGAATGTTATTCTTAATAACAAGGACATCTGATGAATGTGAACCTGATTGATTTTCAATCAGAACTAGTTTACCTGTTGGAATATAAATTTACCTTTAGAAGAACTAGACAGTAAGTCTTATGTGGGGAAAAAAATCCCCAATATGGGATTACTTAACAAAGTAAAGTCTAGTGCCATGAATTCCTGTGTCATGGAGGTTATGGGCAAGTCACTATGGACACAAACAGCTGCCCTGTACACATTCCCAACCATGGTACATAGGAGCAGTGAAGCGAATGTAAACAATGAAAATGAACACTTCAGTAGATCTCTGCGTTTGGTGAAAACCAAGCCTTAGGAGAGTTCTAATTCATAGACTAAAATATAAATATGAGGGCTAAATCATGGCTGCTGCTGTCTTTGTAGCTTGATTAGACAGAGAAGCTTCAGGGCAGACAGAGGTGGGCTTGCTTGTTTGCTCCACACCAGCCACTCTAGGGACACGCTTTGAGATATAAAGAAGGACGTCTCTGGACATTTGTTTAGTTGTTGGTTCACAATCCTTTCACTTGGGGCTCTTACTACATTTGCTTTCTGTTTTTCCAAATAGCTTCCCCTTGAAAACGTTCCACCTTGTGACTGGAGGGCTGGAGGGCACACGCAAGGTGGTGGCAGCTGCCATCTCAGCTGGATGGCATTCCTTCCCCTCCTTTTTTTCCTCTAGCAGATCATGAGACTGAGACTCAACTGAGAGTAGGTAAATCCCCCATAGGACACACACAACAGCTGCGATCAGTAGTCTCTTCCCACCTGTGGTGTCCTCTGCATGCAAGTCCAAGGCTTTTAAATATGTTATACACCAGCCTACACATAGTTACTTATAAATATGCAAAAGTAATGAAGTCATTAGTAGTTTTCTGTATAGTGGTTGTCTTTGAAAGGAACAATTATTGGTTTTAAACTTAAAAGTACAAACAAGCTGCATCCAAATAGCCTAAGATATTACATATAAGCTACACATAAATGATAATGCTAGAATAATGTGCTCAAATAGTACATTTTGCCTCTAGCAAATTACACTGCAACATATTTATTTCAGATTTTATATTGTGTGGAAGAGAAGCAAACCTCCCTAGGCTCTCTATTGCCTAAAGTACAAAACAGACGGAAAACTGCTCATTTCTGCCCTTTACCTGTTGTGCAGTATTGGTATGTGCTCTCAGCTTACTAAGAAGTAGCTAAATTTCTGTGTTCATACAGGTAAAATCATTTCCTCATGCTGGTTGGGTTGAATTTTATTCTCTTCAAATGCACCAACTTCCCATTGATATCAATGGGAATATTGCCTGGAACACAGTGGTAAAATGAAGTCTCATAGTTTATAGACTACCTGGAATGACTTTCTTAGATCAAGTAGGTCCACATTCTAGTATACTCTTCCAGGTACTACATTCTCACCAATGTTGGAGGGAATATGGAAATGGGAAAGATGGGGAAAGCATGCAGCAAGTTGAGATTCCAGCCAATGCCTTACTTTGTGAGGGAGCAGTTGACAGTGTTTCCTTTATTTATGTCAGCCTTTACTACAAGTCTTAACTGAGAAAAAAAGAAGGTTTGAGGCATCAGTGTTGCAACATTATAGAAGTTTGACAGAATGGGACTTTGCCAAGCTGACACTGCCAGTTTTATTTTGGATATGAACTTTTTCAATCCTACAGTATGAAATACAACATGGTAAGTATTCATCTTTTAATAAAGACTTTCAATTGCTTAGAGAAATAGTTAGTAAACATGATTTTGAAATGAACCAGTATACTGTCATTAATGATCTTTTAGGCTGGAGTTTGTCCAAGATTTGTTTTAATTACATTTAAAAATGCATTCATTTAGTTTGATGGTTCTCAACCTTCCTAATGCTGTGATCTTTTAATACAGTTCCTCATGTTGTGGTGACCCATCAGCTATATAACTATCTCATCATTACTTTATAACTATAATTTTGCTACCGTTGTAAATCATAATGCTAATATCTGTATTTTTGATGGTCTTAGGTTATCTCAGTACAAGCGTTGTGACCTACAGGTTGAGAATCACTAGCATAGTGTGTCGAGTTATGAACTGTGGTCACGTGTATGCCATAATATGTGTGTGAAAGAACAAAAACAAGTCTCCTCCAGAGTCGTTTCTTCTTTTCCCATATGGTTTCCAGAAATCTAATGACAACCATCGGGCATGGCAGCTGTGCCTTTTCCAAGCTGAGCACCTTAGAGATCCTCTAGGCAAATTTTGAACAGTACTTCTGAAATAATCAGAAAATGCCTACTAATAATGCAGTCAACAAAATGGCATCACACACACACATACACTCACACCATGGTTACAGAAGGGAACATTAGCATAATTTTTAGTAAGGTATAATGTAGGAGGAGCTAAGATGGGAGGAGTTAGGAGAGGAAGAGGAAGAGGAGGAGTAACGAGAAGAGGAAGAAAAGGAAGAGTAGGAGCTAGGGGACAGGAAAGGAGAACAAGAGAGAGAGGAGATGAAGACAGATGTTTATGTGTCTGTAGCAATCAAAGGTAGTTGGTATATCTAGGTTGGGTATTGGGTTACAATTCTGATTGTATGGGTATCTTGTTACTGATTATTTTCAAATATATAAGCCTTTGATTAATCTTTAAACATTAGAGTCTCATCTTTCTACTGAGCTTGTACAGTGGATGGTAGGATGGCCTGGGCAATGCCCAGCCTTGTAGAGACAGCATGGGAGATTGAGCCATCTACATGCTGATGCCTCATGGGTGGCAGGGCTGGTGTTTCTAGATGACCATTTCTAGCTGCAGCACACAAGTGGTCTCTGGCCGAGAAACAAGGTGGCTGGGCTAGGTAGAGCCGCTGCAGCTTAGATAGTCGGCCTGAGCCAGAGGCTGACTTAAATAATTACTTCAACAGTATAAAATATGTGGAAGCAAGGTGGGGTGGTACAGACCTTGAATCCCAGAATTCTGAGCAAGGTGGGTGTGTTTGTTCCAAGCTAGCCTGATCTACATAATGAACTTCAAATCAGGGTCATGGCTATGTAAAAAGACTCTCTATCCAAAATAAACAAAGTTGAAAGGGATTCAAGAAATAGAAGAAAATTCCATTCAGAAAAGAAACGTGCTATTGTTACTAAGGAAAATGGGGATGATATGAAACATATTGTTCTCTAAGAATAAAATACCACAGTGATCTGTGGAAAAGCTTAGTGGTTTACAAACTTGTATACAGTCCCACTGAAGGTATAATTTAGATGTATGCCACTTCCCCGAGGAGTTCAAGTGTCCTGAGAGACCAGGGCAACATGAATTGTAACCACATAGCAAGGAGAATGTTTTCAAAGGTGTTAGGGACATGGGAATGTAATTAGAACTTAGGCCCTAGTGCTCCATGTGGTGGAAAGGCTTTGACATACCTAACCATTGGGATAACAGAATATAACATCAGGTTCCATACAGCATCAATTTCCTTTAAGGAACTAACCTTTAGTTGCAATTCCTTGCAGCTGCCCAGAAACAAGAAAGGGCACTGAAAGGCTGGGCTTAGTCTGTGCCCCACGAATGCCATATGGTTGGAAGATTGTGAGCAAGGTCAACTGGAGAGGAAGAGGGAAGTAAGAGACACAGGGAGTGGGAGGTACGATCAGAGGGCATTGTGTGAATTTGTGGGAACATGACAAAATTATTATTTTTATAAATAGGATGTATAAGCCATTATAACTGGAAGAATTGGAGTAAAATCCTTGGCAATGACAAAGATCAAACTTCAAATTAAAAAAAGCTTCTACCAAATGACCATTGCATTGTTGAGAATTCAAAAGTCACTTCATTGAAATCTACAGAATAATTAGACGTGTCCCAGATCAAAGCCAAGAATGAAAAATTGGAATTGGAAGACAGTTGATAGATTAGGAAGTGAAAATTAAAAGATGTAAAATAAAAGGAAAAATTAGTAGGAAGACAGCCCTGAAGATCAATTAAGCTCATAAATCACCAAAATAGGTATTTCAATTATATTGAAGTAGTTATTTTTAAATATATATTATATTCTCTTAAAGGGTAGTTTCCATTTTTCTGGATTCATGTCATTTTCCAGGCAATGACATTGCACATATTATCCTTTTGACCAAGTCACTACTGTGATAGCCTGGTTTACGGAGTAGATATCTGCATCTGGAATAGTGAGGAACATCCCTGTTGCACTTTTATTTAATAAGGGAGGTGACTGACCAATTAAATGCTACAAGAGGAGAGCACTGAGACTGCAGCGGCTCCTGAGGACAACACTGTGCATTTGATCTAAATCAGAGGAGAGCTGGCATCTTGGTGGGGAGGGAGGTGGGTGTGAATCTAAAGTTCAAATAGGAAATGAACTTTGTGAACTCCTACTGAGAAGAAAACTACATAAAAATTTCAGGTCCTAAGTCATGACATCTAGTAAAAATGAAAGTGAAAACTTAAATTCAGAATGCATTTGTTCTAAAGAATGTACATCATGATTGTCCATTACATATATCAGCTCACCTGGACTCCTGTTCCAGCTTTTATTCACCAGTAGTCACTGGTGAGATATCTAACTTTTCCTTTTTTTCAGGTGAAAATGGATGTAAATACTAATCATGGTTGCCTCTTCAATAGTGTTATAAAATTTAATTATATCTTGCATGAAAAGTTCACAAGTCAATTCTAATTAAGATATTGTGTGCTTGGCAAATGTAAATCATTATTTACTAACTATTTACTACTCTGATTGTGTTAATACCTGAATGCCTTACACAGAAAACATGCAATCTATTCTTCCAACTCCAAATTCAGTGCCTTACATCTTGATTATATTCAGATGCATCAAATCCTCATGAAAATAGTTATTGCTAAATGTTTGAAACGCCAATATTTCATTTCATTCACT
The DNA here is from genome assembly GCA_021653895.1 of Mastomys natalensis. Classification (NCBI taxonomy): domain Eukaryota; kingdom Metazoa; phylum Chordata; class Mammalia; order Rodentia; family Muridae; genus Mastomys; species Mastomys natalensis. The sequence continues at coordinate 2,058,867 of JAJTUV010000910.1, read as the reverse complement.
ATGTTTCCTAATATAATGTTTTGACTTGCTAAATTAACTTTATGACTCATTGAAGGATATAAATCTACAATTAGAAAACAAACATTTTGGGGCTGGAGAGATAGCTCAGTGGTTAAGAGCCCTGACTACTCTTCCAGAGGTCCTGAGTTCAATTCTCAGCAACCACATGGTGGCTTAAAACCATCTGTAATGGGATTGGATACCCTATTCTGGTGTATGTGAAGACAGCTACAGTGTACTCATAGAAATAAAATAAATAAACCTTAAAAAGAGAAAACAAACACTTCCAATTTTCTCTATGAGTTAATGAAGTTTATTAGAGTTTAGAATTAGCAAATCTCATGTGTTTGCTTTTACTGAATTACTATTAACATTATGACACTGGACTTAGTTATGATGCATTATAAAAATCAGATTCACAATGACAGATAACAAATAATATCAATACATTTGGGAACAGAGAACCGGTCTGCATTGCTGTTGGGAATGGAGGCTTCTTAAAACCGTTAAAGTATTCTTATATTATACAGCACCCAAACCCTGAGTATAAAAGAAATAAAATTGCTATCTCACAGAGATCTGTATTGCAATTCATTGTACCATTGTTCAAAAGAGCAAAGATACAGTATCAATGTGTGCATTTTTTCATGGGGCAACAGATAAATAGTATAACAAATGTTGTGTATAAACACATATGTGTGTGACTAAAATAATAAAGAATTATTCAGTCTAAGAATGAGTAAATTCTTCTATTTTAGCTAAGATGCATCAATCTGTAAAACATTAGATGACATTTCATGTCACACAGACAATATGATTCTCATGTTACAGCTGTGATTTCAAAATCAAATTTCTAATACACAGAATCAAAGATCACATGACAGTGACAGGGGGTTGTGGAGTTGGAGACATACTGGTACAAAGTAGCAGCTCTGAGTTCTGAGTATCTACTAAGTAACCTGGCGGCTGCAATTCATACATTACACTGTATATTTCAAACTTCTAGGAGAGTGAATCTTTCTATTCTAGTACAGGGAAAGGTAAATGTGAGTGGATGGATTTGTTGGGTGTAGTAATCATCTTAATTGTGATAATCACTCTGCAATATATGCCTCAGTCCAATTACAGTTCATATTTTAAGTATATATGATTTTATATGTGAATTATACCTCAATTGAGCTAAAAAAAAATCAACCCTTTGAAACTTTGAATTTTATTTATTTATTATTGGATTTTCATGGGTGCCTGGTGTAAAACTTTAAAACAATTCCTTATTTGCAAGAGCCCCACATTTCTCTCGAGGAATAAATACACACACACACCACACACACACACACACACACACACACACACACACTCACCCACATGCATATAAACAAACACATGCATATACATTTTATTCAAAATAAGGGATGAGTGTAGCAGGAAATTTTCCCTGAAAGTTGGGAGGAGCTAAGGTGGGAGGAGTAAGAGAAGTAAGAGGAGAAGGAGGAGGAGGAGCAGAGAGAGACAGAGATGTAGGACGATGGAGAACCACGCTTGGACCAAAAGAAGTCCTGGATAACAACTTATGTTAGTTATTTGGGAAACACCTCTAATTATGTAGGCATCTTGTTATTGAGCATTATCAAACATATAAAGCCTTTGGTTAATCATTAAATATTAGAGTCTCATTTCCTATCAGGTACCATGTAAATGGTGGGATGGTCTCGTCTCAGCCCAGCCTTGTGGAGACAGCGTGGAAGATTGGCAGAGCCATCTCTCATACTAGCACCTTGTGGGTGGCATGGCAAGTGTTTCTGGCTCGCTGTTTCTAGCTGTGGCACACGCGTGGCCTCTGGCTGCTTCCAGCTGTGGAGTGCTTGGCTTCAGGCCATGGTGCATGGCTGCCAGAGCTAAGCAGAGCCCCTGCTACTTAGTCAGCCCAAGAAACAGCCGTATTAAAATATCTTCCTCAACACATGAGTCATTGAAAGCATTTAAAAAAAATACTTTTAACAGAATTAGATCTTTCAACAGAGTTTGTATGTCATCCTTTTCCTTGTCTTTATCTTTTTATATATTTCTAAATCTTATTGTGATTTATGTTTTTGCAGTCTGACTACTTTACTATATTTTAAACCACTTATTTCTGAGATGATATAAGAGTATGTTTCAAATTTTAACAGATCCAAATAGATACACAAATACAAGTTTCTCTCTTGCTCAATACTGGAGACTTAGTCCCTTAACCACTCTGATTGGCTGCTGAGAAGAAGTGAGAATGTCATTCCTCCTGACGTGGGTACTGAGAAGAATCAGCCTCTTATATGTTCTTACTGGATACTAAGATCTGAGCCTCTCACTCCCTTGTACTTGGATACTTAACCTTGTCTTTGAAATCAACCAATATAAGCAATTCTTGTGAATCCTTCCAGAGATACATGGCCTCTCAGGAAGTACAAGGGTGAACTCGTCAAGGAAACCATTCCTTATTATCTACATCTAGCTAGGGACTTTTCCTCATTTCCACATTTGCTCCACTGTGAGTAAACATTTCATTTAAACCAAATGCTTCTTCTTGTTGACCTAGGTTTTGGATATGTATAATTACAATATTAATTATGAGGAATGTGAGCAAATCTGCTTATTTATACATGACTTAGAACTTGTTCCTGTGTATTTCAACAGATGCCTCGAGGTGAAATTTATAGCTGAAAGATTTGCACATTCATGTTGTTGATAAATATTTCTAAAACATTCTTGTTGAGGCTGACCAGCATACCCCTCAAATGGCATCAATGGTGGTGTTATATATTGTTTTCTGTGAGTGTCTTTGAATGATCTTTTTAAAATGGCATATGATCATTCTGACTGTGTTTTATGTTTTAAGACTCACTCTCCTTCTGTATTAACCTTTCTTTCTCCCCATTTAACATCCTTGTGTCAATCCTGAGATTCATTGAAAAAAAATCAATTTCACCATTTTGGACCAAATTTGAAGCAACCTATATGGAATATTAAATACTGACCAAGAGATGGACTTTGGCCAGCACTATTCCCTGGGATTTCCCAGCTAAATGACTCCCTAGATATGTCTTGCAGGAGTTTATAAAGACAAATCTAAAGGCCACCATACCTTCCCACAAGGCCTTGCTATTTTCACAGAGCTACAGCTCTCATTAGTGCCAGTAGTTACGTGGTCCTTGGACAGGTGGAGCTTATATGCTAATTTTGGGCATTATGTCCTTTCCCTTCATATCATCTCTATCTTGATATTCCCATTTCAAGCATCACCCAGTTATGATTCTTATGAGCCACAATGACTAGCATAGTAAGATATCCCAAAGGTGAAAAACTGGTACTTAAATCTTGGCAGGAACCAAAGCTGTCTATTAAGACTTAATGGCTCATTAACAGAACAGAATCATCCCTGGTATTGGAACCATAGCCAAATAACCTGGAATAAGGTCATAGGTCTTAGAGGAAAAACTACCACTTCAACTTTTTTAAATAGATAATTCCTAACTGCATTCTGTATCCTTACAGTTACATCCTGGTAACTGTGGTTCTCAACCCCCATCCAAGAAGATTCTTTTTTCAGTAGATGAAGACCAGTATAGAAAGCCATAACTGATTAAAACGCAGAGAACAATTGACCATAGATATCTCAACCTCTATAGGTACTTATATAATACCATCCCTATACTTAATTCTCAGGGAACACCATATGAAGATAACAAAATATATAAGAGACAGACACAATAATATCTGCTGCAAAATTGTGTCTCCTGGAAGTGGCAGGAAGCTGAACTTATGAAACTTCAAGAATATGCTTGCCTAAACAAGACCAAAACAATGGCAACTAATACCAAATGATAATTTCTGAAAATATATACACATAAGTAACAATAACAGGATTTATCAGGTTGTATTAATATATATGTAAATATATAAAATAATAATAATGGGCAATAAATTGTAAAGAAGTGATGATGATATGGGAAGGGTTGCAGAGAAAGAGGTACAGGGAAAAATGATTCAATTATATTTAATTTAAGAATTGGCAAATAAAATTTAAAATAAAATATTTAATATATATTATATATAATAACTAAAATTCTTATATTTATTTTGTTGAAAATAGATTTTTTTCATGCAGTATATTCTGATTATGATTTTCCCTCCTGTACTCCCATAACCTTTCCACCTGAACTCCTCTCCAGATCTTCCCTTTCTGTTTCTTCTTAGAAAATAATCAAGTTTCTAAGGGATAATTAAATAAAATAACAAACAAGTAGAAATGGAACAAAACAAACAAACAGGAGAAAAGCAGCCAAAGGAAAAGCATGAGAAATGCATATAGATGCAGAGACACACATGCACATACACATATATTCCATAACACAAATCCTGAAGCCACAACGTATACATAAAAGAGGGGAGGTGGGGAGCAACTGCAGAGAGTTGTGAGAGGGGAGGCTACAATCAGAATATACTGTAGTAACCAAAAAATACCTTTTCAATAAAAGAAGAAAAAGAAAAAGAACAATGAGATATCCATTACACATTCTGTTTTAAAAATTAATTCCCATTTTAAAAATTAAAATAAAATTACATCATTTCTCCTCTACCTCTCCCCTCTCATTGAAGTTCTTGAAGTGAGATATAAAATTTGATTTATTAAGTAATCATCATAAAGTATCTTAGTGTCCATGGTTTGTGAAGAAAGATTAAAATAAGTGGAGAATTTATAAACTTCTAAACCAAAAATTATGGTTTTGATTAAGAATAGATATGTTTCCTAGATAGATGGGTAGCAGGAAGCATGATGTGTACAGAGTTTCTAGATGATTCTTAGACAAATTAAAAAGGTACAGGTGAGTGCAGCAGCATTTTCCTTCTTTGGTAGTGAAAAGGAGCAAGTAAGTAAAAGAAATATAAAATGAGATATTAATAAAATATGGTACAGATAGTTTACACCATATTAAGTAAAGCATCAAGAAAAATAAGGATCAAAAGAAACTGCTATTTCCAGGAATATAGAAGATTCTAGGTTTACCCAGGATAACAAAATCAGTGGTGGTGTCAATCATACTTTGGGAGCAATGGGACAGGTAGGAGGCAAGGGTAAGGAAATGAAGTCAGAAAGTTTCCTGTGGATGCTGGCTGCAAATGAAGTGTGTACTCTAAGAATGCATCATGTGACATAAAATAGGAAGAACTATACACCCAAACTGTGCTTCTTATATAATTATATGGTATAATTATAATTACCATGCAAGACGGCAGGATCTTATACATAAAGGCAAGGATTCTAGTTTCTTTCACCTTCATAGATGTGCAATATAATTATCAATAATTTCCTTAAACATCTTATGCTAATACAGTCAAATCGTTCATGGAAAGTGCCAGGTCCAATATGAATAGATCATTAAACCTAATGTAGTGTTTCTAAGGTCCAACCTTTGCTTAGCACAGTTAGAAAGGGCATTTATCCCAGAGTGGGTGTATTGTCCTGGCAGTCTAATGCTCAATACTGACAAAAATCATAGGCAGACATTTATTCAAAGAGAGAGAGAGAGAGAGAGAGTGAAAGAGGAGCTGTAAGGATTTAGTGTTTTCTTTCATTTTTTAAAGATTTATTTATTTATTTTTATGTACACTATTGCTGTCTTCAAACACACCAGAAGAAGGCATCAGATCCCATTATAGATGGTTGTGAGCCACCATGTGGTTGCTGGGAATTGAACTGAGGACCTCTAGGAGAGCAGTCACTGTTCTTAACCTCTGAGCCATCTCTCCAGCCCCGATTTAGTGTTTTCTTATGAATATTTTACAATAGATCTGTGCCACTTTAACCTTTTGAGAAGATTTTAGGCCTCGGGGATGGAGTGGTAGAATGGGACCAAACTTCAGATGCAGTTAATTTTAGAGGAACAAAGCGCCGATAGAGTCACAAGGAGGAAAAATGGTTATTTAAAATGAGGGCATTTGATTAGCCACGTGGTAGGATGGGACTGAGGCGATGGATAATTTATGGTTGTGAAACTTACCGTGCTTTGACAGTTCTTGAAACTCTCCTCAGCCTGCTGTATGTGATGTGGAGCAGCCACTACTATGCAAGGTAGGATGAGGAAAATGAAGGATATGATACATAGACATCAATGCATCTTAGTAACTGGAACATGAGACTGCCTTTCCCAAAGTTACCTGTTTATATGGGAAATTTAAGAAGGAAGGACAATGTGACCTTATTTTTTAACTATCATTTGAGAAGTCTAGGGCAAAAAAAAAAAAATGTTTTAACAGTTCTCCAGATACTCAGATATTCTAGATATACAGACTCATCTGATGAATCCATTCTTTCACCCAGTTGGTGACACATTTTTTTATGGTTCTGGAATGGTGGGAGGTAACGTATTCATTGGCCAAAGTAGGTTATGTGCTTTTAAAGGTTATATTTGTAAGCCAGGCCTGGTGTAACATGCCTTTAATTCCATCACGAAGGAGGCAGAACACGTGGATCTTGAGTTCCAGACCAGCCTGGACTACAATGTAAATTCTATGACTGCCAGGACTAACAGAAAAACAACAACAACAACAACAAAACAGGTCTCAAAAAATTAAGAAAGAAAAATAAAAGAGAAGAGCCAATCCTAAAGGTTATATCTGTAATGCCCCCATTCTCTGAGTCTTGTCTTCCATGAGCTGAGCTTAATCCTGTTCCTTCTGCAACCACAGATTCTTCTCAAGTTGTAGGGTCAAGCAACTTAAGATTCTATGCTCCAAAACCATGAGCCAAAATAAGTAACTTTGCATTTAAACTCTTGAGTATTTTGGAACAACTATGTACAAAGAACTAACAAGGAGACAGTGACACAATTTACCATCTGAAGGCTGACTGACTAATTAGATACACACTTTAAAGCATGTGAAGTGATAAGTGGCTTTTTAAATACTAATCTGTAACCTCCCTTCCCATCACTTTCCTTCCTTGAATTTTCTGTCAGGTTAAGCTGGCCCAGGAGAAGTGACTTTTACTATTTGCAGTTTCTCTGTTGTTTAATCAAATGGGTAGAATCAAGGTTGGCTGCTCTGAACTGCATCCGAGGAGGGATTCTTAAAGGGTAGAAATGTCAGCCTACCTATTGGGAGCTCTTCCGGAGCCAGCTGGAGCTGCCTGAATCACTTTTAATTACCGTTTTGCATTTTGGATGCCTCAGCCAATGTGATCTCTTAATCAAAAAAAGGTAAAATAATTAAGTCCAGGTAAACAAAATAGAGAAGCAACCCATAGACAGTCATTTTTCTTTTAGCTTATCCTGGTGTGTGATGTGCGAGCAAAATCTCCTTTGCATGCTTTTTCACAGATGGAGCTAACTGCTCAAAGACCCAAGTCACCTTTTCCTGCGATTTTGTCTTTTAAGAACTGATTCTCACAAGTAGTAGGCTAGCTCTTATCTAACTGGAATCACCAAGTGAAACACTGAAGGGAGTAGGGCAGCTATTATGTGAAATTGTCATGCAAATTCTCCGATTTTAGATATTGATTTTAGATATGATAAAGGTAAAAATTTTTGAAGGTAATAAATATGTCAGGTTGGTTACATCCTTCCCATTAGTCTATAGCTTCCTGCTTCTTTCTTTTAATTCACTCGGTTTTGCTTCTCATACTTCAACTCACTTTGTTTTGTCCAGTTTTCCTACTCTCGTGTTAATGGAGTTATGATGTGATTTCCTTATAAACCATTATTGCCCAGGGAACGCCTTCCTTTCTAATCCCAGTTCCCAGGTGACATTTTGACATTTCTTTGATTTTTAGCTTTATTACAACCCTACTAAGAATATAAAACAGTCTCATGTGAATTCATAGCTAATGAGACTATAAAAACTGCAAATGTACCAAATTAAGTTACTATCACTTGAGTTATCAATTTTTAATTTCGTGATTAAATAGAATTATTCTAAAGGCCAATATTTGTTTATGTGGCATTTCTAAATGGAATCACTTCAAATAACATAATGGAAATTTCACATTTAGGGTACATGTATATGTGTTGGGGGGCATAGATGTGTGTATGCATATGTGGATGTAGGCACAGGTCTGTATGTGCCTTTGTGGAGAACAGAGATTATATCAAGTATCTTCCTCTATTATTTCCCATCTTATTTTTTGAGCCAAATTCTCTCACTGAACCTGGAGTACATTAATTGGCTAGACTGGCTAGTCCATAAATCACATGGATCTGCTATTCACTACCATGCAGCAGTGATATTGAAGGCATGCACCTCTGTTGCTGACTCTTACATGGATGTATGGTATCTGAACTGATGTCCTTTTGCATGTACTACAAGCGCTTTGCCAGTGAACTCTCACCCTAGCTCCAAATGATCTACTTTTGGAAGAAACTGAATTCAAACAAGAGGATGTTTAGATGCTGAGTTATCATTGCATATACATTGTGGTACATTCAGTTAAAGATATTCTTTTCATGCCACATAAGAAAATTTGTGAGAATAGAGATTTAAATGCAATTAAAATCACATGTGACATTGGAGAAATTGATATTGGTGTATACTCATCACAAATAACTTTGCCTTTACAATGTGTACTTTGGGATACACATTGTATTAATTATCATTTGAGAAGTCTAGGACAAGAACTCCACATCATGGATATCTAATCCTGAGTAGAGTAGAGGTCTAGTAACAATCAATTGAACTGTCATATAATACGTCTATTTCCCTTGCTCTCCTGAAGCCTCTCCTATATCAATAACACCCTTTTGAAGACACAATTAATGGCAATGCCTATGTAACTGAACACAGAACTGGGAATGACCTGAGGACCTTTTGCTTTTCTTGCTCACTTGTAAAATCTATTTTTAGTGAGTTTTTATGATTATGGAAGAAAAGCAGTTTTATTGGTGGTGTGTAAAACTTCAAGTCAAATGAAAAAAAAAATACAATTCACTGCTTAATTTGTGACATCTGATTCAAAAAGGCACTTAATGCTTCTGAAAAAAATAGAGCCTTCTGCCATAGACAGATGGATCCATGCGTAAAATTACTACTACTCCTACAAAGGAGCTATGTTTTGTTCCCAGCAACCATATGGCAGCTTACAACCATCTGCAACTTCAGTTTTGGGGGATCTGATGCCCTCTTCTGACTTCCTTGGGTACTCTCAAAATAAGAGTGTGTATACTTAAGCAAGCAAAATATTCATACATATAACACAAAAATAAATAAAATGAAATTGTTTCAACAGAAAACTTAAGCATGATTGATGATATTTTGCATAAGGGACACCTGCCTTATTACTCTGGAAATACAAAATTAACTGCTTGAACTAAGTGCATTCCTACTGCTGTAGTGAAACACCATGACCAAGAGTAACTTGAAGAAGAAAGGGCTTATAGATAGATCTTTAATCACAGACGTTTAATCCACAGAGAGAATCCTATACAGGAACTCAAACCATGCAGGACTGGAGGTAAGAGCTTATGCAGAGGCCATGAGATGCTGCCTCGTGGTTTGCTTATGATGCCTTGCTATCCTGCATTGGAATAGCATCAAGAACATCAGGCTAGCGCTGACACTAGCTACAGTGGGTGGGCCTCCCAGTCAATCACCATTAAATAAAGTCCTACAAGCTTTCCTAAATCCTGATCTTACAGAAGCATTATCTCAATTGAGATACCTTCTTCTCAGATGACTCTAATTTTGTCAAGTTGACACAAAACTAGCCAGCATGCTGTGTCATAAAAATACGGTCAAAGCTTTCAAAAAGTCTGCTTTTCAAAAGGTGCAATTATCAGAATATATAAAACCTGATTTGGGTGGAAAATAGACTTCAACTATTTACTTCATATTCTTAATACATATATATATATATATATATATATATATATATATATTATATATAACATACATAAATACATTATAAGTATGTACGTAGAATGATGTAGATGTATGAAATAAAATAAATTGTCATTCTAATAGATGCATTTATGTTTACTAAATAAAAGTTTTCATTAACTGAGTCTGTGTATATAATAGTATACCAAAGACTAGTCTTACAGACCTTACAGAGAGCAACAACCACTATTATTCTCAAATATTATAATCCATGATAAAATTTTAATATGAAAATACAATAAGCACAATACAGAGAAGTCTTAATTCAGTTTGACTTAGGGATGACCGTATAAAATGACTTAAGCTGAGACCCAGTCATGTTTTTTTCTAATTTTGAATATAATATGTAATTTCATTTTTAAATAGGTTTGAATTTTTGATATTATCTCACCTTATAATTTACAAAACAAAACTTAAATATGAGTGGCTATTCAAAACTCTTAGAACTTTCAGGAATCATAATTAATCTATTACACTTTTTGGTGTGTATTCTGATACACACCTTCTTCCATACAAACCTGTGTTCAAAAATGCCATGAAGATCCCAGTGGATCATGCTTCAGGGCTCTCATAGCCTTTATACATAACCTTATTAAGACTGAGAAAGAAAACTTAATGGGAAAATGAGGTGACGCAGAGTGATATAGAAGGAGAGATAACACTAAGGATGTTCAAAAAGTTTATAGGGAAACAATTATTTAAGTTTACTTACAAAGACAGTATGGGGCATTTAAGTGTATGTATACATGTGTGTGTATACACACACACAATACATATTATACGTATATATACATATATATACATATATATATTTATATACAATATGGTTTCCATATATGTACGGTTTACATGGGATTATACTACATGAAATGATAGTGCTACTTATAAGAACAATAGAGTTAAAAGCCCCAGTGCATGGGAAAACATCTTTCCATTTGTTGGTCATCATATTTGCCTACAGGTCACCATGTGTCCCACTGTGACAACAATGGACTAAGTCTCTGAGCTATAAGCCAGCCCCAATTAAATGCTTTCCTTCATAAGAGTTGCTGCGGTCTTGGTGTCTCTTCACAGCCATAAAATCCAAAGGCAGTGAGAAACTATACAATCTTAAACAAAATATACTTTTTAAAAAACAGCTAAACCTCATTTTAGCTTCCATTTGTCCTATTTTTTATGTCATTCCTTTTACTTAGTCATTCTGATTTCCTAGTTTCTTGTAAAACTCCAGACATTTTTTTTTTTTTGCAGTATAGCGCACTTGTAATAAAACATATACAAGTCATGAGTTGGCACACTGGCACAAATGTTAACAAAAAGAACACATCTGTGGAGTCATCACTTAGAGCAGCAAACAACTACTTGACCTCATGTAGGCAATTTTTGTGCCTTGGCTGTGAGAATGTAAATGATAAAATAACTGTGAAAAAAATCTATATAATAAGCTTAAACAATACCATACCATGTGACTCAAAAAAAAGTCTTCTAGGCATTTCTAAGTTACATGAGTACATAAAAAGCTAACACATGTATAAGAATGTATGACATCTGACAGAGCCTCATGAAAGTTGTCCATGAATAGAGAAATTTATAAATAAGTTGTCTAGATTTTCAGTGGAATATCACCAAAATGAACTACATTTAGATACCACAAGCAGGATGAATCTCATCAATGTAACTGAGCAAGAGAAGTTACATACAACAACTGAATGATTAACTTCCATTCAGGTAAAGCAAGAAATCGTGTCAAACCAATCTATTACGTCAGAAGTCAGTATTGAAAATGGGAGGGCAATGGAAGAGTGAGTACCTGCCATGAAGGTCATTTATTTGTTCCTTGCTCTGAGTGGTGACTACACAGATGTGCTTCTCTTGGTGGCGGCATGCCAGCTCATGACTTTTATACAATTTATTACATGTGTGCTATACCACAGCAAAATGTTTCTGGGATTTTAAAAGGAACCGGGAAATGGGAATGACTAGGAAAAGTGGTGACGTTGAAAATGGGAAGTGAGACAGAAGCTAGGGTGATGTTTAGCCATTTAAAGAATGTATGTTTTGCTTAAGATTGTGCAGTGAAATCAACATCTGACACTTCAGCCTCCCAAGCTCTATGAATGCCTCTGGAAGATGAGTCATGCAGTCAGCCCTATAGAAGAAGCTCTGCTGTCACACTCTCCCCTCCCCACTGCTCATGCAATTCATTTGTAGCACAGCATGTACACCAATCCACTGCATTAGCTTTCCTGGCTGCATTTGTGTATCTTTCTCTTTTCTTGGGGCTCTACAAAATAAATAAATAAATAAATAAACAAACAAACAAACATACATGAAGAAATGGATGTACTGCTGGTAAATATCATCATATTTGCTTTGGTAAATCATGTGTTGCTGTGTTCTGATATGGTTATTCTCATTACAATCTAGATAGTGATTGGTAAAGTGTATATGTTCATTATTAAAACAATCTCCATATGCCTTTTATGATGGTGGATGACACCATCCTCTAGCCCAGAAAGTACAGTCTGGCATTGTTTTACAAGTCAAGTATAAATACCTTCACAAGACAATGATCAATACCTTAGTGAATGATAAGGAATGAAATTTAAATTATAATACAATTCAGCAGGTAAATGAACATTCTGGGTCCCATTGGCAATTATCTATTTCTTCAAGTTTATGAGTGGCCATTTCAAGTAAATTCTGATGAATTGATGAACTGCTTATCCTGAGCTCTAGATTTGGTGGTATAATAAGTGTTAGTTGTCAACTCAACCCAAGAGAGAATCACTTGGAAAGAGAGTCTCAGTTGAGACTCTCAACTGGTTTTGTCTATATTAGGCTGGTCTGTGGATATGGCTGTTGGAAATGATCTTGATTAATTGAACTAGGAAGGTCTAACCACCATGAATCGTAGGATTTCCAAGCTGGGGACTCAACTGTACAAGTGGGGGAAAGAAAATGACCTGTACGGCAGCATGCATGCATTTATTGCATTCTGCTTTTGATAATATATGTGATGTAACCAGTGTCCTCACGTTCCTGCTGCTGCAGCACCACTGGTATAATAATAGACAGGAACCTGGAGCCTTGAGCATAAATATACAGTTTCTCCTTTAAGTTGCTTTGCCAGTGTATTTATTCTCAGCAACCAGAAATAAAACCGAGATGGGAATGACAGGGCTGGAGAAAGGTGTCTTGGTATGTGGCTTTAAACGTACACTATTATCAGATTTTTCAGCAGGTTAAAAAAATAAAAAATAAAATAAAAACATTTATAGTTGCAAGAAGGAATTAAGCAGCCTGCTTTTTCTGTGGCTCGCTTCCTCAACAACATGTCCTGGAGAAGGTGACAGCATTCTCATTTCATTCCAAGAGCAAGTGACACAGCCACTGTGGAGAGAAGATTCTTCTTCCTGAGTTTACTGATAACTTGTCATGTGTAGACTGATTCTGCTTTCACTATTTAAATGCAAAAATCTATTAATATAACAGGTTGGACACCCAGGATAGGATTAAAGTGCTATGGAACTATTTTTTTTTCCTGGAATGAGAAGAGAATTTGTGCTGAATCAGAAGGTTCCCTCAATATGCATAGTTCTAGCAAGCTCATAATATTTTTCACTCAACATAGTGGTCATTGATTTCACTTGTCCACACTAATGGGAATAACGGTATATGCAAAACCAGTTAGTTCAAAAATATAGTCAGGTAGATAAATGTTAGGCTTACTTGGTATTTTGCTAATTTATAGCTCTCTCTCTCTCTCTCTCTCTCTCTCTCTCTCTCTCTCTCTCTCTCTCTCTCTCTCCTCTCTCTCTCTCTCCATGCTAAAAGACCTGATCAGAAATGTAGAGGAGAAAAAGAGCCCTTTCCTTAATTTAATTTTGCCGATATTATACTCCTTGTATCGCTGCATCCCTGTCCTGAGTTTGATGTAGAAAACTTGCCCAAGATGTTCTGGTCTTCCTCATTTTCTCCTTTCCAACATTAAGGGTATTATTTTTTTCTTTTGTTTCAAGAGAGGCTTGATTTTGAGCTGTAGACAAGGTGGTAAATAAAAATAAGCACAAGAGAGTAAACTGGGGGTGTAAGTGATATTGTGTCCTATTTAATGACGTTAACAGGGACTGTAAAATAATTATGAGATGACTGTTAGTATTTATGTCCTCCTATGGGTGTAATGGTTTTTTTATTGTTGGTAGTGCTTTTGTTGTTGGTTTGGTTATTTGTTTGTTTTATTTTTCTTTCTTTCAGAGCTCTCTAGGATCAGGACATTCAAGGTATGTTTATTCGAATGTTAGTGGTTTTAAATCTCAAGCATCTTTCCTCTTTCTCTTCATATTAAGACTGAAATTCAAAGGCCATTTGCTCTGGGCCTTTGGAAGAGGAATAGAGCAGAAGTAATTGCAGGCGTTAAGCAGAGAATTTGAGTTATTCAAGTTTTCTTTGAAATTTGAACACAGTGCTTTTCTGACACCATCTAGAACTTATGACAAATTCCTTTGACTGCCTGCTAATCTCTTATTCAGTTACAAGCAGAAACACTATGCACTCAACGTGTCCACATCCACTAACCTGGAGGGGAAAAGCCCCATGTGGGAGTGGGTGGGGATTGTGTTGTGGACTTCTCGTACCTCTAGCACATGTCAGATGCATTCTGTTTTATTCATTTAATTTTGTTAGAAAAAGGATGCTTTCTGCTGAGGCCAGTCAATAAAAGTTACACGATGCACTCAATTTCACTTTGTTAATAGGTTAGAAATGAGATTAGACTTGTGAAACATTAGTTTCATTCAAAGCTTACGATTATCATGATTTTTTTCGAGCACCCAAACTACATTTTCCAGACTAAATTACCGTTCAGTCTTTTCTGAGTGCAGTTTCATGTTATAAATGAAAATAACTACATTTATCTGAAATTAAGACAAATATTTTAATTTAAGAACTTAAAAATTATCTCAGAAGAATATTCAGAGTAAAACTTTGCTTCATGTCATAAAAAAATCTATTTCAAATAAATTGATTTATCTTTCTGATCAGTCACTATCTTAGTCTGTTTTGAGCACCTACAAGGATTCCACTCCTGGCTCACTTAAAAAGAACTTGGCCTCACAAGAGCCTGAAGCATCAAGCTGGGGACCTGTGGGGGTCTCCATCACGTCCTCTGCATATATGTTATGGCTGTTACCATACTGTGTTTGTGGGACTCCTAACAGTGGAAGCATGTGTTATCTCTAACTCTTTTGCCTGTACTTGGGACTCTTTTTCTCCTATTGGGTTGGCTTGTCCAGCCTTGATATAAGGGGGTTTTTTGTTTTGTTTTGTTTTGTTTTGGTTTTGCCTTGCCTTGTTGAATTCAGTTTTGTTTTGTTTGGTTGTTGTCTTTTGGTGGCTTGCTCTCTTCTGAAGGGAAACAAAAAAGTAGTGGATGTGGGGGCATTGGAATGTTGGAGGGGCTGGAAAGAGTGACGGAAGGGAAACTGTATTCAGGATGCATTGAATGAGAGAGGTCAGGATGTATTGTATGAGAGAAGAATCTATCTTCAATTTAACGTGAAGAACCTTAGTTATCACAGCTCAGAAAACTGGAGAGTCCAGGTTTATTTATCATTATTATTATTAGTGGTAGTAGTAATAGCAATAGTGGTTGTACTAGTGGCATTATTTTATTTAATTTATATGTCTGTGTCAAGTGTATGCTTTGTGTGTGTGTGTGTGTGCTCACACACGCGTGTGCTTGCGTGTGTGCCCATGGAAACCAGAAGGATAGAGGCAGTTGTAAGTAATCTGATATGTCAAGTGCTGGGATCCAAACTCTGGTCCCCTGCACGAATGCACATGCTCTTAACTGCTGAGCAACCTTTCCAGCCCCCTATTTTTCTATTTCAGTCACTAGTGTCTTCCAAATTAGGATGCAAGACTTCATGTATAGTACTTTATGTCTTGAGTCAAGTCAGTTCATCCTGTGACTTACTGTTTTAATGGTAGGTGCCATTTGTCCATTCTGATCTCACCAGGCATGCAAAGATGAGAGTTTAAAAGGGGCTGCATAAACTTTACTTCAACTAAAGGGGAGAGGGTTGTCAGTATAAATAATGCACTGGCAGAATAAGGAATGCACTTTGCAGAATATAAATCAGCATCTTCAGATATCGACTTCCAAAAACATTTTGGCAACCTCAGTGGCATTACCAATAATATGTGTCTCTAAAAAGCAGGACTAAAGTGCTTAGCGATATATTTCATATCACAATGTACATAATTGCAAGTGAGAATTTCCATATTGCTGAGGTAACAGGTCAAAATATAATCTGGTCATTGGTTATAAGAGAAATACCTGCCTCAATAGAATTCTAGCAAGCTGCGTGTATTTTTAATCAGAACCATTTCAATAAGGAACGTTTTCAACCTTGATCAGCCACAATCTAAGATTACCCTAATCATCATCTATCCTTTGTAGTTTTCTCTTTGGGAGCCTTTGTCTGCAAGTCTAATCATAGAAATCACAAATTGCAATCTCAAGAAGACACAAAGAGACAACATAAACTTTGATCCTGAGCATTTCTTCTTGCAGAATTCCAAACAGCAGCCTGGAGTCGTACAAATTCTCTGTGCCAGCAATGATTAGAAGCCTGGTGGCTGCACAGTAATTGCTCCATAATCATATCTGGAGTCCCTGACCTGGTTTATGCATACAATCTATATTCTAATAGCAGTCAACCGGTCACGAGTTAATAAAAATACCATTAACATCCCCTGTGACTAAAGAAGAGAGGTATTCATCTTTCTAGGCTGCGTTGGGCAGATATAATTTCCTCAGCTGTTAGAGTAATTAACCACATTGGCCTGTAGAGTTCCTCAGAGACTACTCATGACAGAAGATGACCTTGAAGTGTATGATTGGTGACATTGAGCCAAAGGGTACCATTCATCAAGGGTCTGGGTCAGCCTAGATTTTGTTTCCCATGATGATACCTGCTTTGAGATCCACACTGGAGACCACAAACATCTCTTTCCCCAGGCACAGGTGTATCGAGAGAGCAACAAGTGAGAAACTGTGATGTTCTCTATGTTTTAGCTACCTCTAGCCTACCATTTCCTACTCTCTTTCAATCCTCAGGGCATTTTCTCTTATCTTCCTCAATCCAAAGTCTTATCTAGCTTTCTGAAATTCTCCCTTATCTAATCAAAACACAAAAGCATCAATAGCAGCATTTTACCTTTATCCATGCTCCATCACATTAAAACTTAAGTCTTTTTGATTATTTGTATTTTTGAACTTTGGACAATGCTCAGAAAGTAATTTATTTATAATAAAAGGTGATAGTTACCTCTTAACCCGGCTGTTCTGCCCCCTACTGTTTTTAGTAGTCCACTTGCTTGTAGGAGACAACTGAGGAATGTAACCCGGATCTCCCCATTCTCCTCAGGGAACTCTACTATATGGGGATCTTGTTTTAGCTATATAAAGATGTACACATAGGGATCACAAGGGTCCCCACATTGCCTGAAGTCTTAAGTCCTGATACTTAACCCATCTCCATGTTTTTAATGTATTTTCATTGAAAAATAATTATATAACATATTCTGATCATGTTTTTTAATCCATATCTCCTCCCAACTCTTTCCCCACATGCTTACGTCACATGCTTATCCACCATTACCAACTCCTGTAGTGAAGATTCCAAATTCCATAACTCAAAATGTGGCTGTATTTGGAGACAAGATCTTTCAGAAATCAATTAAAAACGGACAGATGCTATGAGAGTCTATCTGATCTGAATAGTTTGCTGAAAAATCTGTTCCATTTCTATGAACTCACAACAAGAGCATAGCAGGTGCTCACAGAAAAAGATCTTGAGACAACATGTCTAGGAATTACAGCTGTCTGCAAGCCCAGGAGAGGGCCTTCATTGGGAAGGGAGTGTTTTACTCCTTGACCTTGAAAGTCTAGATTTTAGATCTGTGAGAAAGTACATTGCTGTTGTTTAAACTACCCAGTCCGTGGGACTTTATTAACACAGCCCCAGCCTACCAATGCATCAGTCTTCAGCCATGGATACATTTGCTTTCTTTCTGCCCTACGTGTATACACAATGCTCCAGTTCAATGATTTGAAGAATGGTAAGGAATATATGCCACAACTGATCTGTCCTTTCCCTCTCTGATAGACATTTAGGTCAGTCAGAATTTTCTGCCGAAATGAGCAATGTCAAGTGAAACAAAGTCTGCAATATTCACTTGCCTACACTTGAGAGTGTTTCCCTACCTAAGTAACTAAGTTTAGATATTTATATTTTTTTCTTGTGTTATTGGATATAGAACACAAGACCTTCACATCTTGTCAGATTCCCTAATCCCAACAATTTCTCCTCCCAGCAAAAGTCATATGTATGTGTAAATATGTATTTTCTATAATACACTTGTTTCCTTAACTTCCGGTCAATACTTGGTATTTCTAGACTTTTAAATCATTAGGAAAAATCTATTGTATTAGTATAATAACTAATTATAATAGTATAATATTTTGATATTTTTAGTCTTGTTTTTGTTCCACTTGACTTTTTATTTCTTTTCTTGTTTATTAAATTCTCCCAATTCCTTTCTCTCAAATTCTCTAGTTATAACATTTACTATTTTTTCAACTGTAATTATTATTTAACGTTTTGCTCTTGAGTTGGAAGAGATGTTTATATATGCAATATTCAATATTGTAAAAATCTTCTCAAGGATTTACTGTTATTTTTAACTTCGTGTATGTTATTTAATCTTAACAATGTAGTTAGTGTTTTGTTTGCATGTATATGTATGTACTGTATTTATGAAGTACCTAAGGAGGTCAAAACAGTGAATCAGGACCCCCTAGAACTGGAGTTACAGGTGGTTTTGAGAAACACAGTGTGGGCACTGAGACCAGATTCCCAGTCCTTGACAAGAACAGCGAGTACTCTTAATTACTAAATTGTTTCTCCAGTCCCAGGTGACATAACTAATTGGACAGGATTAAACTATCCTGAAAGTTATGGAGATGGCTTGAAATGTTTATGTTTTGTTTTAACATCTTTTCTGCCAACCTCCAGACTGTCATCTTACTTTCAAAATTCTTTAAATATCCATGGGGTCATATCTCTATTTTCTCTTTAGATTTATTGAGATATGCCTTACATATAGGCATATGTGCATATATACAGATATATGAATTAAAACATATAATATGATATCTTAATATCAGTATACATTGTGAGATTATAGTCACAATCAGGTTAATTAACCTTGCAGGTACCCCACACAATAAATTCTCTTACATGTTTGTTTTCTTTCTGTGTCTCTCTCTCTCTGTCTCTCTCTGTGTCTGTGTGTGTGTGTGTTCACTTGAATGTGTGTAAGTGTGTCTGTGTGTTTTTATATTTAAGATCTACCCTCATAGAGAGTTTTAGATAGACAAAATGGTATTAATACATTTTTCTATTAGTACAAATTGCTATTAAATGCAATGACCGCATCTCCAAAACTAATTTTCATGCCTAAATAAAACTCTTTACATTTTGACAAACATTTTCTCATTTTCTTAATTTCCAATCCCTGATAATCGTTTTATGCTCTGATATTATGAACATGACACAAAACACAAATACTGGATGATCTCACTGGTTTGTGAAATCAGCAATGTATCTTCCAGCAAGCGAGATGGCAAAGCCAACAACGTCAATTTTATCCCTGAAACTCAGCAGTTGGAAGGAAGTAACTGACTTCCACAAGTTGTCCTTTGACCTCATGTATATATACACGTACGTTAAAGAAATATATGTAAAAGAAATGAACCTTTGTTTTTGGAAGTATTTTTAGAAATAAGTAGTGAAATGCTGATCACAAGCTTATCAACACTAACTGGAAAATGTTCAAGATTAGTGTAGGACATGTATATTACTCATTCTGTTAGTGGATGGATATTTTATCATGTACTCATACTTTCTTTTAGTTTTCTAGAAAATATTTTTAAAAATTATCCCCCTTAGTTTATATACTTTAAGTTGATATTTTGAACTTACATGGCTTATTTTTTCTTATTGTAAACTATTTTGACTATCATTAAAATTTCTAGCCAAAGTATATAGAGAGGCACTACCTACATTCCCAATCGACAGAAGTCTAAGTCAGAAAGATCACCTGAGGTCGGCTCAGGGTATCTGGGCTGTTACTGCTAGTTTAGGAATACAAGTGACTTTTATACATTTATTTTCTTTCTATAAGACTTACTGAACCTTTTCTTGGGGGCGGGTGTTGTACTATTTTTCTGTGTAGACAAGCCAGCAATGATATAGTGCTGTCAATTAATCATTTGTTCCTTCAGTGTAGTCTTATGTATTTTCTCTTGCCTAGCTGCCTTATGTATTTTCTCTTGCCTAGCTGCCTTATGTATTTTCTCTGCCTAGGCCCCAGAGTAATTCATGGTAACAGTGATGGCAATGTCCATTATTATTGACTTTGTTACTCCAGTAGTATTTTGACATTTTAGGTAATGACCCATTCTCTGAGGAAGAAGTTTTTAGAATCTTTTCCAACTGTATATCTTTTCACCTAAGAAATTTTAATGTAACCCAAGACATGTAGGCATATAGACTGTGTATGTAAGTGAAAAAATGTATTGATAATACATTTTGAAGAAATGTGTTTCCTAGACCAAGAAGCATGTCAAAATAGATGGGAAAACTTCACAAGGCCACAACACTTGATGAAAAGATAGAGGTAGTTAATGGCTGGTGAGGAAGGAAGACCAGTTTTCCAGGGACAGGAACCATCCTAGATTGTTAACTAAGTACTCTTAAACCCATGTGCATATGAATAACACTAACTCAACTTCACAGGTTGTGGTTGTGTGTGTTTGTATGCATCAGTGTATATTGAAATAATAACTATAGAAGGTATTGTGAATTTGAGATTTAAATGAGGATATAGGGCAAACTGAAAAGAAGGAAGATGGATGAAAATTAGGTAAATGCAGTACATTCATATATGTAATTCCAAATACAAGTACATTTAGAAAATAAGAAGGCATGAAGAAGGGGATAAGTGGAGGAAATAGGAGGAGAATTGGAGGGAGAAAATAGAGAAATCATGTATTCATGTTTAAATTCTCAAAGAATATTTTTATTAAAAAGAACTTCCTTTTGAAATGATTATTCAGTATGCATATAATTTTACCATTTATTAAAGATAAATTTGCTTAGTAATAAGTTGTGTGTGCTTAAGCATTTTCACATACATGATCTAATCTTGGCTGCACATCTCATTATTGCAAGGTTTAGAATCTCTTTAGTGTTCTCAGAGTTCATTGATATTTGATTTAGTAATCATTGATCCTAAGACCCTTCCATCATAGGAATATGATTAAAATACCAGAATTGTGTTTAATGTCATTTGAGAAATAGTTGAAAATTCTATCTCAACTCTAGACCAAAATTTACTGAATTTATTTTATAAGTGTGTGAAACTATAGTCAGTAACTCAAATGGTTATTTTTTTTAAATAAACATGATAGCATAATACAACCCAAAATGATACTAATCTGATATTAATATACTGAGGAATGGTGATTAAAATATATTAAAAGTCTTTTCTGTATCTGTCCATAGAGTCACTTTATGTGTTCAATAAGAACACTGAGTGACACAGCATACAATAGTATCAAATCCATGCCACTGTTTTTCTTTTTTCATTTTAAAGATTTTTGTTTATTTTATGTATGTGAGTACACTGTAATTGTCTTCAGACACACCAGAAGAAGGCATCAGATCCCATTACAGATTGCTGTGAGCCACCATGTGGTTGCTTGGAATTGAACTCAGGACCTCTGGAAGAGTAGTCAGTGCTCTAAATTGCTGAACCATCTCTCCAGCCCAAGCCCCTGTTTTTCAAGCAGTATTTATTGGGTTGCAAGCTATGCTGATATGCATAGTGTAAAGGGTAAATGTTGTAAAGTGTACATGTGTGTTCCAAAGGAAAGCTAAGGTGAAGTCTTATGAAGTAACATGAGGAAGCATTACCAGAAACTCCACAGGTTAGTGATGTTTGGCGGGTTGAACTAATGACACCTTCATTCATTTCATGACACTTGCACTCAATTATACAACCCATGTGAGGTTGTGACCTACAGTCTGGAAATATGGGCTTTAAAACTTATAGCTTCAGATGAGCAAATGGCCATCAGCAGCAGGCTCTGCTTATAAAGCTTTCACTGGAAACCTAAGTGCCCCTCCCTCTATCAAAATGTGACTCTAAACCTGGTCACTTAGGTTAGGCAAAGCGAAATGCCATAGGTGAGCACCACTCTTCTCTTTTTCTCTGAAAGAATCCAGTTGGTCTCTTTCTCAGTTGGCTTCAGGCAGCACAAGAGCCCAGCATGGCTTGCTGGTTTGTATTCTAATGTTTTCCCTCCAGACATATCTAACTCATGTGTAAATCCACTGATAGTATATGTTTATATAATTTCAGCTAAACACTCTTGTGTTTTGGAAGTAAAATTCTACAGAAAATACAAACATTATTGCAGAGCTATATCTAGCCTGCATACCTGCTCTTCCTATTATATGTACCACACTACGTCCAACTCCTGCCCTGCTACTAGAGAAAGATGAACAATGCTTTTACTCACAGCCTGGTCCAGATTCAGCAGTATGACTAAAAGAACAGAATAAGAGACAATGGATCTAAAAATAAAATGGGATGCAAGATTTAAGAAGAGATGTCGATATCAGCCATGCAGTATTGTATATTGGTGAGAGAAGTTATGTGTGCCAACCTCAAATGAATGGAACACAATTAAACCGAAACCATTTAATGTATAACACACAACTAGGTGGTTTTAACTTTGATGTTCACTCAGAATGATAGGCATAAAGTATAAAAAGTCTTAATGTGAATCTGGAGAGATAAGTTAATGGATAAAAATATTTGCAATGCACAGAGATGAACTTAAGTTATAATTTCAAAAACCAACATAAAAGCCAAGGGTGTAGCTGGAACACCTGTGTTTCCTGTGTTCTACAGTAAGATGGATGGTGGAGACAGACAAGTGTCCAGTACATGGCCAGCTAATCTTGTATATGTAGAAAAACTATAACTTCCTTGTCTCCAACAAGGAAGAATTTAAGACCAATACCTGAGACTATCCTCTAACCTAACATAGGTACCATGGCAAATGTATGCCCACATTCACACATAGGAATTAGTATACATAATCAACACACACACACACATATATACTCACACACACATGCACACACACATATAGGTTACATTAATACATTGTGTGCAGAAATAGGGAAATTTGGGGCAATAAAACACCTTGTTGTTTATTTCAAGACTTATATCTTCAAAATCTGGTTATTTGATATTCTCTGTATATTATTCTCTATAGGAGAAAAGGAAATTGATAGAGAGCCATATTTTAGTAGCAAATTTAACTTAATTTTTCAAATGTCACATACTATGAAACAGGAGCTCTGCAAACAAATACTTCTTACAGTAGTTTGAGTTTGACCCATTCAACGTCAAAGAATATATAGAGAGAATATATAGCTTTTCCAGTGTTTCCTCCTTAATTCAGTATTTTTTAATCCGTGAATATTTTGTCTACTCCCATACCTTTGAATGTACTTCCTCCCCTATCACAATCAAATAAACTCTGGGTATATAATTTCAGTTTTATTGTTAAGAAAGAAACTGAGCTTCAAGCGCCTTTTCTGTGACTCCATTTCAGGCAGGAGATATTTTAGAGTCAATGTTTTGTTGCAGAGTAGAATGCTGAAGACCTTCATGGAGCTGTGGAGCAGCTGAATTCCTACACTGTGCAACCACACTGTATAATTCCCGGTATTTACTACTTGTATAATGTCAGAGGATTAAAGGCATGGCTGGACAGCAGTAATGGGTCACAAACACATGCATGTATGTGTTGGGCATAGGCAAAATGAAACATTTTATTTTAAAGTTTGTGTATTTTCAGTAGTTTTCTGGCTTGGCTGATAATAGGGCGCTATAAAGAAATTTTAAAAGATTGTGCAGAAAGAGAAAAAAATATGTAAATCAACACAGAGAACAACATAGCATAAGCACTGGTGCAGTGCACTTGTCAGATAACCATTGAGCACCAAGCACTCACTTTCCCAGATGCCCGGTTGCTCCCTGAATCCTTTGCTAGAAGCTGTAATTAACTAAAAGGAAGTGCTACACCCAAGCCTCTGATCATTATCTGAGGGCAATCGATATCCAATAATTAGTAACTATGAGGATACACAAGTTAGGTATGGAAAGGAGGTTGTCCAAGCTGCAGAGCTCCCCATTGCACTGATAGAATTCTGTTTTTATAGCATTGCTACTCAAACTCCACCACCTGCCTAGTTCTGTGTCCCTACTTCTCCCAGATTGGGTTTCCAAGGACACTCCTCAAACCATCCATGAAGAATTACTTTTATTTGAGCCTAAGGCTTTAGTTGCCAGAAGTGAGCACAGAGAAGATATTTAAACAAGATCACAAATCTGGATCATATGTTGATTTGTGGACAGAAAGAACGTAATTCCTTAATACAGGGTAGATAGATATTCAACGAAGGTAGTGATCAATGTACATAGGGCTCACTCTACTACCAAATCCACTATCAAATCAAAACTGTATAATCAATAGTCTTCATGGCAACTGCTCAAATAAAAATCCCTATCATAACCCAACTTTCTAGTACAAAGTCAGTTATCAGAACCAAATCCTTCTCTGTCCCCACAATGATGGATCCTGATTTCCAGGAAATCAGAATTCCCAGACATTTAAAAATCTCTTGGAGAAGGTTCAAGTTGACCTTATTATGCATTCATTTTAAGGTTTATAATTTCCTTCATCTTACAGTGATGATGTAGATGGTCCAGAGAGCACCTCCCCCCAAAAAAGGCCTATAGCTCAGGAGAGATCACATAGTTGGATAAATGTAAAATGGATATGTCCCCACTAAATTTTGTAGAACTTTCCAGAAATTCTACATGGGCTCCTTGATTTGAAAAAATATCGGAGACCTATCAGTAGGTAAGATCACAGAGAAGCCTTTAGCAGCCAAGCTTGTGAGTTCTTGTCATAGGAAGAATGACAGAGTGAGCAGTTTTCTACAGCAGGCAAAGACTCTTTTAATGGCCATGTTAATTCTCAATTCTGGGATTTATAAATTGAGACAAATAATAAATAGAATAAATCACCACAACAATCAAATGATGCCCTAACTAAAATTGACTATCCAACTATGGTGATAAATGTGTTAAAATATAATAAAAGGATCTCAGGGCCTTGAAGAACAGCTATTGATGATGTACATGTGATCTTTTATGGTCACAGTATGACAGAGAAACAGGGGTAGTTTCACAAAAAGTATTCGAGAAGCAGAATATTATATTTTTTCCTGAAGGCTTCTCCATTCTATCATATCATGCTCCATGATAATATTCTAAATATTTGGTTCCAATAATTTTTAAAAATATCATCTCATCAATAATATAAAATGCTGGAGGCTTGGGTAGAAATTGTGGCATTGTAAGTATCTCTTATGAGAAAAGATACTTGTTAAAGCTAGGGCAATTACCAAAGAAAGAAGAAACATACAGTGAAGAATATTCTAGAGAAAGGATATATTACAAGGAATGGTGAAGATATATACAAAGTAATTACTGATTCCTGATTTAAGTGAAGTGGCTATTGATGGGCTGTTAAGTGATCATTATGACAAGACATTCGTCATGATCTGAGTTCTATTAGAACTACCATACCCTAATGTAGGAGGAGAGTTTAATAGTAACCTATTCCAAGTTAGATGTGAGAAAACTAGGACCACCATAAAGAATACATTATAATGCAATGTAGATAATATATAATCTGTTGGGTTCCTTCAGTACTTCTCCCTCAGTTCACAGTTGTAGGTAAATGTAGGACTGTGTAAGACTATCTTAGTTCTTGGCTGGGCATGGGCCTAGAACACCAAGACTCCAAGGGAGAAAAGGCAGGTGTTTGGCCCAGAGTCCTGACACACAGTCTAATCTCCATGGACCTACATTGTTCAGTCATGTAGGTCATTACAGCTCCTCCCAAAGTGCACAGGTAGAGGGTGTGACTACAGGCCTCAGGTCCTAGAGAGATTTACATACTAATGAAGGCCAGAGGGTGGAGCCAATTACGCATTCTTCCCCAGACCTTCCCCTTTCTCCCTCCCTATTTAACTCAGTTCTGCCCTGAGTTTCACGTGGGGGGGGGGGGTTACATCCAGAACCATCTACCATCCACCATGAAAATAAATCCTTTTGGAACCAAGGACTTCCTCTTGCTGTTGGGGCCTGCCACCACCAAAGCCTCCAGCCTTCAGAACTCCAGACTTTTCTCCTGTTTGTGGTACCTGCTTGCCTGGAAAGTCTTTGGGGCACTACCTCGACCTTTTTTTCCCACAGGCAAGTGTGATGGAGTGGAAAGAAATTTCCTTTTTATAAAGCCACAAAGAAGATGATTAAGATGATAAAGTGTTGTTCCAACATTTTCTAATTCAACAATAACACTGAAACATCAAGGCTGAGGAAAAGATTCTCTGACTGGACAGATGTTGAATTGTACATTTGGTTCACTTGAGTTTTTACTTTCCTTAAAACTAAATTTACTTTTAAAGGTGAATATATGGGTACACAAAAGAAGCTGTGAATGACTGGCTCATTGGAAAGATCCTACAAAGGCAATATCTGTGGTTTAAGAACATCTGGAAGAATATAAGGATGGATATCTGGTGTTGGTGAAGTAGAAAGAGGTTTGAATCATTTATTGACACTAAAGAGTTATCAAGGGACACTAATAGCAATGAGTGAAGCATTTAAGTCCATGTGATAGCCTTAGTTGTCTCCTCTTATTAGCTTCCCAAATGCTAGCACATAAATGGAGTCTTGATGGTGGTATAAATGGAAGCTATGCACAAGCCAACATTCATCAGTTCTAGTCTGATCTAGCTTAGGCTGCTAATGTTACCAAACTACAAACACACAGTTACTGATACCGCACCATTCTTCAAGGACAACAATATGTCATTTGACAGAAGTTGACCATATGAAACCCCTACTATTTATTCCTTCAAAAACGATAACACTGTAGTTTAATTTTACCTATCCACTTAACTATGAAAACATCTGAGGAGTCTGTTTAGCAATATTGCATTTCTGTACCTCCTTCTGTTCAAAATTACTTCCCTGATTGGCCATGAATGTTATCTAAGAATACTCTTCCAGAAACCACCATATAAGAAAATTTCTAAGGATGGGCATGATATCTCAGTGGTTAAGGCACTGACTAATGTTCCAGAGGACCAGGCTTGGATTCTGAGAACACACATGGCAGCTCACAATTGTCTGTAACTCTAGTTCCATGGGATCTGTTCCCCTTTTCTGGAGTAAATGAACACTATATACACATGGTACCTCAATACACATGCAGGCAAAACACCTATATACATAAAACTGTAAAATTTTAAAACTTTTTTATTTTAAAAAAGAATTCCTTTTAGTCTGTTTCTGTACATCCTAACCTAACACAGATGTTATGTTCCAGGACTGATCTAATGTAATTATCTTCAGAAAAGAACATGAATATCAATGATCATTTTTTCAATGTGTGAAAATTCAGCAAAATGACATTCTTTGTTGCTCAAGAATTACTTTTTTGCATAAGATAAATTGGCTGTGATATTTTGAAGAAATAAATGGTTTTATTCACATTCTGTTAAGGTTACATACAGTCTTCCCACGATGACCTAGAAATTGACAGAATTAGGTATTTGATGACTGTGAATAATAAATGCCTTCAGTCCATAGGATATCTTCAAGAGCATGCTACTACCTCTTCTTGTGCATTGCAAATGAAAATTGTAGAGATATGAACTGCCTTGCACAGGGGACATAGCTAGGTTATTACTGAGAAAGAAACCAAAGATAGAGTGAGCAATATTTAGTAGAGTGTTTCCTTATATCATTATGACATGTCCATGACTTCAAAGTCATTAAAGCAATGGAAAAGTAAGTTATTGTAATGGGGAAGTTTCCTCTGTCTCTAAAGAGATATTAACGTGTGTTTCCTGAAATTTGATTGAATAATACTCAGGTCTACACTTAAGGATACATGTATTGTTTTTTAATTTACATTTTTGATGGGGAAATTAAGGCATTTGCATTCAAGAATACTTTGAAATAACTGTTAAAAACTTAGAAGAGCCTTCTCAGTATAAATTTCCAAGTAAAGCAAAGATCTTTCAACAAATTTAGGATCTCTCCCTTCCATTTCAGAATAATGATATTTTTCTATCAGACTTTAATAGACACAACTTTTGCTATTAAGTAAATATTCTATGATCAGCTCAGCCAAGTTACAATTTATAATCATTGCAACATTATCAACTTTTAATAGCACTAAGAAGTAAACTTGTAATACTACCAGTGTATTCCTCAGATTGCAGTTAAGAAATGAAAGTTTAAGGACACTTATTTATAAGGAAATTATCCACCAACTACAAGCCATGCATCTTTATATTCTAAAGAACTAACTAGATTAAAGTAACATGATATATGTATCTGATAAAAAACCTAGCTAGACTGCATTTACAAAGCCTATACCATCCTAAATGTATCAATGTATCACTGGCTTATATAATTTTCAGTACATAAAGGTGTGCAGGGTATGCAATCATATCTTATCACAAAAAGAGAATGAGTAGAAAATATGAAAAACATATGTCACATATACATGTTTATATTTTATCATTATATATGTGTGTGTGTGTGTGTGTGTGTGTGTGTGTGTGTGTGTGTATTTACCCATATGGGTAAATACATAAGAAAAATGTGACTAATAGCAGAAATGAAGAAATTAAAGTTTAAAAACAAAGCACAGACTGGTGCACAGCTCAGTGGTTGAGTGTTTATCTGTTACATGGGAGATGATGAGTTTGATCCCCTGCAACATATCACACCATAGGAAATGATATGAATGTCTCTCTTTCTTTTTCCAAAAAACTAAGCTTTCTATTTTTATTTTACTTATGTTCCTATTTTACCTGCATGTATGCCTGTGTGGGGGTGTCAGTTCTGCTTGAAATGGAGTT
The DNA here is from genome assembly GCA_021653895.1 of Mastomys natalensis. Classification (NCBI taxonomy): domain Eukaryota; kingdom Metazoa; phylum Chordata; class Mammalia; order Rodentia; family Muridae; genus Mastomys; species Mastomys natalensis. The sequence continues at coordinate 2,029,801 of JAJTUV010000910.1, read as the reverse complement.
AGAAACAAGTGTGAGTTGCCATTGTGGTTATGGAAATTGAGCCTTGGTCCTCTGAAGAAGCTACCAGTGCTTTGAATCACTGTGCCAGCACTCCAGTCTCATGCATATCTCTTTCAATGACTCCAAATATTTACTGTGCAAGGAAGTACTGGACTAATTATGGAAATAATAAAGGGGCTGTGGTAAATGATAACTTTGTGACAGCTATCAGAGGAGCAGCTCTATCCTTGCTGCTTTCCCCAGCTCCTTGCCCTCAGGAAAACTGTCCAGTTTCCTTTGCTTTGACAGATCTCTGTAAAATAAAACAAGTTGGGGAGGGGGTGGTTCAAAGAGCATCCAGGCCTAAAATTCCAAGGCAACTCTTATTTTTCCAGACTTATGACTTAGGTGACATAAACGACAGTAATTTTAGAAATAACTATTGAATAAACTGTTAATAACTCTATCAGCACAGAACTTTACAGCTTTTCAAGATGTTGTCATATCCATTTATTCTATTTAATACTCACAATGATTTATGTGGGGTGTTTAACTAGATCTCTGTTTTATAAATTAGGAGTTATATACTATGAGAGGTTTATCACTCACTCAAGATTATAGAAAACTGAAGGGCAACTGTGAATTAAAGGTGAATTGTGGGCTACAGAGAAGGCTCATTTGGCAAAGTGTGAACCACATAATCACAAGGATTTGAGTTCAAGTCTTCAGAACCCATGTAAAGCTAGACATGTAATTCTCTAATCTATTGTTCTGTAAGGTGGGATGAGGGGTGTAAAGGAGTGCATTCTTGTAATCCACCTGGCCTGGCATAAGCAATTGGAACAATAAGAGAACTCATAATGGTGTGGTCATTTGAATGAGAATTCCCTCATAGGCTCATATATTCGAATGCTTGGTTTCCAGTTGGTAGAACTGTTTGGGAAGGATTAGAAGGTATGGCCTTATTGGAGTAGGTATGTCTATGGGAAAGGTTTCAAAATCCCATGATATTCCCAGCTTTGCCCTCTCTGCCTCTTACTTGTGGATAAGGATGTGAGTTCTCAGCTTCTTTCTCCATCACTATAACAGTCTGTTTCCTACCATGGCCCATGCCATGATAATCATGGACTCTAACCCTTTGCAACTTTGAGTCCAAAATTAAAATCTTCTTTTATAAGTTACCTTGCCCATAGTATTTTGTCACGGCAATGTACAAGGAACTAAGGCAGGTGCTAATTTTGTCGATTTAATGGAGTTTGGGATCAACTAAGATATGCTCTTTTGGGATTCATGCCATGGTGTCATATATGAATTAACTGGAACTGGTAGACCATCATCCAGAATGGATACTACCTTTGGCAGTAGCTCAGATACAAATGGGGCCCTGATAAGCAGCTATTGCCTTTTTCTGACTTTTTTTGTGTCTTGCAAATGATTGCTTTTGGCCTGTTGCTGTTTTTGTAGCTGCCACCTTCCACTGACATCCAAGCTTAACTCCTTCTCTGTTCTAATGTTGAGTGAACACTGCTGTCTCTTCTAGAAGCCTCTATGGGAATTCTAAAACTTCCAGCCTCATGGACTTGAGTACCTGGTTGATTATTAGTCTAATGAGTTGGGAGATAGCACTGTTGACTTCCAATTTAATAAATAATTTTGCAGTATATATGCATTCTGTTCTATTGTTCTATATAATCCTAATACAAACCCTCTCTTAAACAACACAGATAGTACAAACTGACAACTTTGTCCCCTACACACACACACACACACACACACACACACATACACACACACACAAACACACATACACATACAAACACACACACATACTCACAGAGAGAGACAGAGACAGAGAGAGCTGAATTAGATCCAAAGCTCTTTTGCTATCCAATTTTCAGTGATAAAGCAAGTTTCACTGTCTTTAAGTAGTACTTATTGCTTCTAAATTAGTTCAGAGTTCTTTGGTCTCTGAAGAAAAGAGATGCTGAACACCTCTCCCAATCTACTTTATAAAGATACAGTCGATTGCATCTGAGTGAATTTCTTTACCTACTTAGCTTCATGGTATTATTATTTTCAGAAAGTAGTTTAGGTTTGGAAAATTTTTGAAAAAAAACTGTAAAATTAGGTACTTTTGAAAGCATTATACCACCTACTACATATTCTCTAAACTATAAAGATCTCTGGATCCCTTCTTATACCCCCCTTCCTCTCGATTGAAGTGTTCCACGGCTTCATAAGGTTAGCTGATGTTGCCCTTAACTAATGAATGCCAATTGTAAAGGAAGCTAACATGAATAAGAGTGTATATAATGGGGAAGAGTCTGGAATCTTTAATTCATGAATTTCCTAAGGAGGAGATTATATTCAGTATACTCAAGCTTGTTTAAAATGTAACTTTTTAAAAGAAAAGAAATACTTCAACAAAATTTTGTTCTATGGAGCACAGCTCGAGAGCTTTGTCTTGTCACAGCTGGGGAATGACCCAGAAATCATTTATTTCTGCTTCTGCATAATATACATGAAAGCCAGAGTGGAGAAGCAAACTGCTCCTTTGCAGAGTGAGTGTCATAGCTCGGACCAGCTTCTAGGCCTTCTGACCTACATTAGAGTGACATTTCCCTTCACACACTCCTTTTTATGAATGGATATAAACCTACCTACACTTAAAAAAAAAAAAAAAAAACTGCTTTGCCACTTGAGACTTATTAGGAATAGATATCCTGTTAGTATTCATCTAGGCAACATCTAGTAAAATGCTACCTGAATCTATGCATCTAAGTACTAGAGGTTATTTACCATAAGTTCAATATATTTTAAAACATTGTTCATTTTCTGAATTCATCAAGGAAAGTGAAAATTATAAAACAATTTAATATTGTGTTTCCTGTCATCCATATTAGTATCTTCTTAAAACTATATATTTTGTTTTAATAAGAATAAAAGAAGTCATATGACTGAATGGCCCCCATTCTCCAACCCCTTTCTCAATTATGTCCTCATTTATTTCCCAAGTTAATAAAATATTAACTTCCTTTCTGAAAGGATAAAAATTAGACTAAGAATGGCAAAGTTCTAGGTCTCATGGCCAATGAGTAGAGGACTCAAGATTCCAATATAGTCTTGCCTAGACAATTAATTCATTGTTTTATGAGTATTTTCATTGTTTAAAATTTTTTATACATGCATATAACATGTTTTGATCAAATATACCTGCCACTCTTTTCCCCTCTGATTCCTTCTTTATCTGCCCCACTATTGTTCTCTCTCAGTTATGCTCTCTCTCTAGTCCTCTACTGTCTCTTTCTATGTGTTTCTCCTTCTGTCTGTCTGTGTGTCTGTCACTTTATGTGTCTATGTCTGTCTGTCCTAATCTCTCTCTGCTCTGTCATTGTCTTCCTCCTGTCTCTGTTTCTGCGTCTCTGTCTCTCTCTGTCTCTCTGTTCCTGTCTCTATTTTCTCTCTCTCTCTCTCTCTCTTTCTCTCTCTCTCTCTCTCTCTCTCTCTCTCTCTCTCTCTCTCTTTCTCTCTCTCTCTCCCTCTCTCTCTCTCTGAGACTGTCTTGTCTGTCTGTTTATTCCTTACTTAAACCCATTGGTACACTTAGCATTATTTACAAGCATGGGTGTCCTCTCAAGGGTCACATGCCAGAAGAATATTCACTCTTTTTTGGTTTTGTTTTTAGAGACAAGGTTTCTCTGTATAGCCCTGGGTGTCCTGGAACTCACTCTGTAGACCAAGCTGGCCTTGAACTCAGAAATCCGCCTGTCTCTGCCTCCCAAGTGCTGGGATTAAAGGCATGTACCACCACTGCCTGGCAAGAATATTCACTCTTATAAAACTTTAAACTTCCCTCTTTATTTACTGGAGGAGGGGAAAATGTGACTGTATGAAATACAAGAGAAAAAAAGACATCTGATATATCATCCAGTGTTTCATTACTATTCTCTGTAACAAACAAAATGTATCTTAATAGTTTTGTAGTTTATGAGTCTGCTAGTAACACACACCTCAAGACAAATATCACCATCAGGGAAGATAAGAAAGCTCATAAATTATCCTTTTGTTGTTTTTGTTCTTCAGCTCTCACGTTACATTCACAGTCACACCACAGGCCTTGGATGTGTTTGTTGATCAGGCATATAGAAAGCTGAATTTCTTAAACAAAAACGTGACAATTTATGGGATTCAAAATTGCTCTGGGAAATGAAAACATGGCTTCATTTATTAATAGTCACTAATGGTGTATAATCAAGGCAACAACTGCTACACAAATAAATAAACAATTAGCTAGCTCATTTGAAGTGCAAGCAGTAACTGATTTAGACCTTTGTTCATTATTCTTATCTGCTGGGCCTTTACCTCTCAAGTCTGTAATAGAAAAATAAAAATGAAATAGTATTATATTAAATTATATTTTAAGTAGTCTTGATGAGTTTATGCCTACCTCTTAATTTCAATTTTGTTTGTATCTGCATTTTTATTCTATATGTGTACTAAACTATTGAAATACTGTAACTTCTCACCTATCCAAAAGTTCAGATTGTCAGAAGTCTGTGATAAAGGCCTTAGAAAAGGCAGAAATCTCCTCCATAAAATCCTGCATTAAGGCACTTAGGGATTCCCACAGAGCTTTATTGACTTTTAAATTATATGTTTCTTTTAAAGCTTAGTTATTTGGTTTCTCAGACTCTGGTAGCTGAATGGAAGTAAATGAGAAGAAGTTGGAACAGATGAAGCAGGCAACATTCAAACATACAAAGCTGATCCCTGGTAGCCTGATTCCACACTTCCCCAAACCCAGGTCCATTGTTAGCTATCATAGGTCTCAAGAAAAAGCTCCATGTCCTTAGCAATGCTTGGCATGTTCTCATGAAGTCCTACTTTAGAACAATTGTGTTGAAATTTATGTAGCTGTAAAATGACCATATATGCACATCAAGTTTGATGTGTGTATTATTGGCAAGACCTTCTCATTTAATAGTGATACATTTATTTCTCCATTGACTGACTATCTATCTATCTATCTATCTATCTATCTACCTATATAATTGCTTCATTATTTTAAGGAATATGTTTTATTGTTTGAGAATGTCATACATTAAAATAACCATTGAAGAAGAGTCTTGGTCAAAAATATGGAAATTACTAGGAAGTAAGAAATGTAGACTATATTTTGGGAAGAAGGAATTCCATGAGTTTTATTGAGTTGAAAAAGCAGTGAGGCAGGCTAAGGTTTGGAGTATGGTTGAAGTTAGGCCAAATATGGAAGGTTACAGGAAGCCTAGTTCCATTTTTTCAAGTCTTTACTTACTGTTGAAGTCTCTTCTTACCAAAACACAGTGAATCCATTGTGCATTTTCCCTCAATAATTTTCTCATGCAATGATCAGTGGTTCTGAGATTAGAGTGGATTAAGTAGGAAGAACAACAATATCAACCAACCAGACCTTCCAGAGCTCCCAGGAACTAAACCACCAACCAAAGACTACACATGGAGAGATCCATGACTCCAGCCACATATGTAGCAGAGGATGGCCTTGTCGGACATTATTGGGAGGAGAGGCCATTGGTCCTGGGAAGGCTTGATGCCCCAGTGTAGGAGAATGCCAGAGTAGAGAAGTGGGAGTGGATGAGCAACTTCATGGAAGTTTGGGGGAAGAAGGATGGGATAGGGCATTTCTGGAGGGGAAACAGGGAAAGAGGATAACAGTTGAAATGTAAATAAAGAAAATATCCAATAAAAACAAATTCCTCAGGTGAAAAAAAATGAGATTGAAGAAGCTAAAGGTCTTACTTTCCAGAGATTGTCTGTGAAGTCACTTTTTTTGTAGCAGGGCCAAATAATTGCCTTAGATATGTAAGGCACATGTTTGTGTATGCTTACCAAACTACTAGTATAGGGGAATGGGCCTCATAGGAAAAGGAGAACAAAATGGAGGAGAAGGAGGAGGAGGAGAAGGAGGAGGAGAAGGAGGAGGAGGAGGAGGAGAGGAGGAGGAGGAGGAGGAGGAGGAGGAGGAGGAGGAGGAGACAGAAGTGTGCTGTGGCTCATAACAATAAACTTGACCTATGATTAAAATTCATTGGTTTGCATTCCTGAATGTGTTTATACAATAATGAAACAAATTATGAAATCATAAGCACACGTGGCTATCAATGATAATAACGAGACAATTTGTTGATTATAATCCTAAAGGGAACATCTTATATAGTCTATGAATTATTTCCTTTCTTGTCACTGTGACAAGGTATATTTGACATAAATAATTTAATGAGGGAAGGATATATGTAGCTTCATGATTTCAAGGATGTCAGTTCAGGGAGTTTTACTCCATCAATTCCAGACCTCCAAGTGAGAGAGAATATCATATCACTGCTGCATTGTCCTTAGAGGATGCTGTTCACCTCATGGTAGGCAGAAGGCAGACAGACAGGAGGAAAGCCAGTAAAAGCTAGACCTCCAAGTTCTCTATCTTAGTGATTCAGTTTCAACAAATAAGCCCCATCTCCAAAAAATTCTAGAGCCTCACAAAATAGTTTAATCAACTGGGAGCCTAGAATTCACACATGAGGAACATTTAAATTCCAGCCACAAAATTCTATTCTAATCTCCCATCAAAAAAGAAAAAAAAAAATAAGGTTTCAACTATTTTCCTACCACTGCATGAATCCAAGCACTGAGATGAGATGAACTTTCCCCTACTTTCATATATTACCTCTCTAATATTCTACTAAAAGCCAAATTATTGGAAGAAGACAGGAAGCTGTACAGAAGTAGGAAATGAGTATTTGATGTTAACAGCAGAGAGCCTCTCATCAACACTTATCATCAGCTGTGTGTACATTCATCGTTATAATAGAAGCACCATAGCGACTCATGTTACTCCTATCACGATGTAATTAGCAGTGACGATATACGAGTGCTAAAATTCTACTATATACAAACTTCTGGTCTTATTTAAACTTTTTCTTGTGTGAGTGTGTGAAAATACATGAATGCAGATGTGTACGTACAGTTTCATGTGTTTGTTCATGTGTACAGGGACAGAGGAAAACTTCAAATCTTTTGCTCAGAAGCAGCCCGTGCTGTCTTCTGAGGCAATGCCTCTTAGAGGGACATAGAGTTCACCAACGGGATTAGGCTGGTTGAAGGTGAAGGTCAGGACCTCATGCTTCTGTCTGTGCCTTCCCAGAACCAGGGTTATAAGAGCCATCCCCGTGAGTGTTAAGGTTCTAACTCTAGTTCTCACGTTTACAAAGCAAGCACTTTATCAGCTGAGCCGCTTTGCTGCAATTGTCTAACTTTTCAGTGTTTTGGGGTAGTCAACTTTCTATGTTACCAAAACCAAAGAACATATGGGTGCAGTTTACATAGAGAGGTGGGAGGGAAATCCAGGGAAAATCTAATTCACAATAGCTTCAAGTATATTTTAGAATAAATCTAACAAATAGAGTGAAAAGACTTATAAATGAAGCCTTTAAGACATTGAAAAAAAAAAAAGAATTTGAGCAAGATAGCAGAAGGTAGAAACATGTCCCATGGTCATGGGTTGGATATTAATGTTGTGAAGATATGCATTCTGCCAAAAGCCAAGAAGGAATTCAAGGAAGTCTCCATCAAAATTACAATGCAATTCTTTTTGTGAAAATTGGGGAACCAGTGTCAAAATGACTAGTAATATGAAGCCGCTAACTTCTACAAGATCAGCTCTGCCTTACTCAGCCTTTGAGGGAGTGATACTAGCCAGGATTTTTAAGCCTGATCTGGTTGTTGAGCATTTTTACTAAATCTTCATGAGACATTGTATGAGTTTTGGATAGTTTGAAGCCTCCCTTCACATGCTGTTGGGATGCTCATGCAGTATCCACTTTTCTTGTCTGAACAGAACTGCAACATAACATAGAGAGATCCAACTCTGAATCTCTCTCAGTTGTGAAGCACTGATCAATTTGAACCCCTCAAGTCTTAGTATTTTCATCAATGGTATGTGCTCTCCATCTGGTCTACCCTAATAGGCATGTGTTTAAGATAAAAATGAAATAATCATCTGAAAGTGCACTAAATTCTCTAAAAAGCTGGGTTAAATGCTCCACACAATCATCTTGTACAATGTAGCCATATTAAATGTTTATACAATGTCCACTTGACAAGGAGCAGGCCAGTATTGAATATGGTTAAAGGTACAGCCCCCTAAATCAATCTCTCTCAGTTCTAAATCCAAATCCAAATTTAGATGAATAAATTAGCAAGTTATTTATCTTCTATGTCTCTTTTTTCTCAGACATAAAACAGGAAAAGGGGAAATTTATCTTTCAGTTGTTGTGAAGATCAAGTAAGTCTTTGTACAAAAAATGAACCACAGTATATTGCACCCAAGTCAATATGTCATTAGATAACTAATATGCTAAAATTATTCTCTTTCTGAGGTTAACATGAAAGCAATTAATAGGAGGTCCAGATTTTAAAAGACTCAGTAGATTATGTTGTCTGCTGGAATCCTATTCTGAGTGTTGTGGTGAGTGGTTAATGTATATGGATAAAGATAGTTTAAGTCAATAGCTTCTGTTCTATCTTTATTGTTTCAGGAAGGATAATAATTTCTGAAAATTCAACAATGCCAGAAAAATTATCTAAGGATATACCAAGCCAGTCAAATTCCCCTGACCATTCCACTGGAATAATATTAAAAGAATCCTAAAAGTAATGGACAAAAGAAGAAACAAGCTTAAAAATAGGGCATGGTATGTTACACACATCATTGATTTCATTTCAGTCAGACAGGATTACTGGACAATTAAACACAGAGAGATGCTATTTTCTGTCTTCTGCGTTCTTCCCTCTTTTCCCTACCTAATGAACTTGGAACTTTTCCAACACCTAAGTGTCCCTTCCTGTCTCACAGCAGGTCTGACCAGCTCTCTCCTGTGGTCTCACAAGAAATCCTCTCTCTTTCAACAGCAGCACCTTATGTGACAAGAACATTGTTAACCTCTGTTTTTTGGTTTTGTTTGCTTTTTGTTTGTTTGTTTTGAAGTATGTCAATTCCTCAGAGAGAGGACTCTACACACCTTGAAGCAGTCCCCAATAGTACATGCTTATGGAAGCGTACCACATTGTTTTCTTCTTGGTTGCATTAAAATGCCTCATTTTAACCCTATTTGAACAAAGTTTAAATCGTTCAAATAGAGCCTGGGTTGCATCTGATGGTGACTGCCTTTAATCCCACCTCTTGGAGGCAGAGGTAGGCAGATCTCTCTAAATTTGAAACCAGCCTAATTTGCGTAGTGATTTCCAGCACAGTTAGGGCCACATCAAAAGATCCTGTTTCAAAAATACTAGAAAATCCAAGAATTTTATGTAATTTCTTTTTTGAAATATTTAGTTTATTAAGATGTTTTATTATTGACTTTTAAGCAAAGAAATTCAAGGAAAGAAAGACAGAAAAAAAAAAGACATTTCTATGAGGTATGTGGGCTTCTCAACAAAGAGTGGCTGTTTTACAGATTACTAATGACATGTAATAGAATCTCCAAATCTTTACAATTATCAAAGCATCTTTATTTTATAGGCACATTTCCCTAAAACTCCTAACTTCCTGTCAATATTCTGTAAACATGCTAGCTATGTTTGACTTAGATTTTTAGCAGGACCTCAAAGAATCAGCTTTGCTTGATTATCTTATTTCTCTTGAATGGAAGGACCAGGTTTTTCCCCACTGCCTCCTTTTAGCCATTGACATGAAGTAAAAAATTATATATATAATACATAATATATAATATATATTGCTCAAGATATTTTCCACTTACTCTATCTATCTATCTATCTATCTATCTGTCTGTCTGTCTGTCTGTCTGTCTGTCTGTCTGTCTGTCTGTCTGTGTGTGTGAGTATGCATTTCAAAATAGTCTCCTCATACTCAAAAGGACAAGAATGACTGTTCCCTTAACACAATTACATTGAACTGCAAATCAACTGTTTCTGTTCTCTCCTTTGTTTGCTTGACTCATTGGCTCAGTCAGGGAACCTTTTATCTTCCTACAAATAACACTACCTTCTGTGTTTTCATCTCCAAACTTTTGTTGAGACTCCTGGGAGTCTATATAGATTACTTGATTACCTTTGCAGGGAAGTAGCAACTTGAAATTTGTGACCATATAGTTATTTGTATTTATTCCTTGCATGGAACAAATATAAAGCTATACACCAAACTGGGTTGCCATAATGCATGTTTCCCTGAGAACCATAGGCTCTAGTCCTGCATTGTATAGGAAAACAATCACTTTCCTGGCAGTTCACTTTCAGTGTTATTCATTGCCCACTAGTGTTTGGTTTCATAAGTATGTCTTTCTGCTCTCAGTCTGAAGGAGAAGAAAAATGAAGAATGCAGCTCTTGTCCTGACTGACAGCTGCATTGACTGCATGAAACAATAACACACACTTAGTAGCTCATACTTATTTTTAAAAATTAAGTCAGGCTTGTGTGACCATATGTTCCTAAGATAAAGAATAGGTAACAATAAAAAATAAAGCCAAAAACTCATCATATATTCTCTGGAAATATAGTTACAATAAATTGTGAGAGACAGCAAACGTTGGAATTAAAGGATGGTTGAGAGGAAATAAAGGAAATTCAATAGAAAGGATTATTCTTCATCCTTGATAGGTAAGGAAAGCCTAAAACTAGGTGTATCTACTTTAAACTGAGGAACTATCAGTGCCTATGGATCTACCTAGATAATGTGTATTTTCTCTCCTGTGCACACCTAATAGTTATGAAAACCAGGTTGTACAATCGCTTGCCGAACAACACAGTAGTGATTTCACTAAACTTGTCTTTACTGATAATTGCATTGAAGGAAATTCGCCAGCCAATCACCTTCAGCGTCATTCAATGTGTTCAAATCCATCAAGTTTGAAAGGCTTGCTGCACAGCTGTGTTTAAGACTGTGTAATGACTTTAAATCTAGGACACAGACTCTTTTTGCATGTCCAATCAATTGGTTAGAAATCTGATCCTGTGCTAATAGGTCCATGCACATTAAAATTCATTCTTTAAAAATTGCTGCTGAACTGGAGGCTGCATGCAGACTGGATGGTATCAGTCAGTCTGGTTTTGTCTTTGCTTCATTTTCTAGAAAAGCATTTTCCTACTTTGAGAAAAAGACAATTGTTTTCAGAAACATGCATTAAAAACTAGAAAATGTTCATTTTGTGTCATTTTAAATTCCTAAATAATAGTATTTGTGGGCTTGGAATGGTGTGTTCTTATTAATTCTAAAATTATGACCACGTGCAGTGAGTTAAAATGGCACTTTCATCTCTAATATAAAACACATTTGAAATAAGTCTATCAGCGAAATCACTAATAGAATAAATGAGGGAGTACATCATAAAGTAAAGAATTTGAAATACTGAAAGTTAAGCAAGATTGTGTAGTTCTCTAAAATGTACCTTCAGTTAAATCTTGTTTATTTGCTAACCACTACCATAAGCAAAGGTTTTGAACCCTAAGTCTAAATATTCTTATGTCATCTGACAACCACCGTTGTAAACTTCTTTGGTTTGGTAGTCTTATACTCTTTGTTTTGATTGCAGATGTCATGCTCATAATATACTGCTGCATGCTTCTAATCCTGCATATGATCCTGTTAGCCTACCTTGTTTTCATAATAGTGTGACACAATATTAATCTGTGTAACCCAGTGTTTGGCACGAAGCTGTCCAAATCATAACAGTGAATGAAGCATAAAAATGTCATGACATGATTATCAGACCTCAGCAAACAAGCACTGTAATTGTCACGTCCTAATTTTCCAAGCTGATGGAGAAGCAAAATGCTCTTTACCACTACATTGGTTGCACAGGAATCTTGTGGACCCACTTGAATCAAGGCCAGTTCCATTTGACCTTTAAAGGAAATCTCATGCTAAAGAAATGACCCCTATTTCTTGTTCCTGGAAATATGGAGATTATTTATGTGACTAAACAGTACTGTGGTTATCAGTGAAGAGATCATAGTTGAACTGCTGGACGATCATGCAAAAGAAGCTAGTATAGACTCCTAAGCTGACAAGTCCTTCGATAAAAAGAACTGTATTCTAATTTATCATTCTTCCCATCAAGCATTGGTTTATGCAGGTACTTGAACAAACTTTTTAAATAGAATTCATCGATCGAGTTATGTAACAGGTCACCTAAATCAGCCAATGCTATAGTATTGACAAGCCTAGTGTTTAATCATACATGTAAAGAGGCAAGATTGTTGGTATAATGCTTTTGAACTCTTTGGGGAAAGAGACAGAATAGAATTGATAATATATTTTTTTAAAAAATTAAAAAGTTAATATAATATAATTTCCATAGTTCACCATGCAATTGTAGAGAGGACGTATTTCTTTTTAAACATATAAGAAACAGAACATCTTTAAATTACAAATAAGGTCAGGAAATTGAAAGAAATTTGTATCTGAGACCAAGCAGAAACTTAAGGAGTTCAATATCCTCTTGATTCTGGTACACACATTTTTCCTCGACTCTTCCTTCATTTCTTCAATTGGCAGCACCATCTACGGTGTTCATGGAGTAGGATCAATCATGAAGGTGAAATATCCCAAAGATTTATGCCTTATGCTCCCAACAGCTCTTTTACCTTAAGTCATCAGGCATTTCCAAAACACAAAGAAAGCCAAGTGCTCCAAGAGGCATAAGGCAGAATATTCTACCTGTCCTTTGTTCCTACCATTCTAGAGAAGAAACTGCTTCTGTAACTATGGTTCACAGTATTGATTTGGCATTCATTTACAAAATATACAAACTTTTACATTCTCCTTTATTGGGCACAATGCAAACAAATTAATGCTCTGTAGTTGAGAGAGTCACTTATTCAAAAGGTAATAGCCAAGTGACCAACAGTTGGAAATATTTTAAGTAATTTCTTCATAGTTAAATGTTATATTTCTCATTACATAAAATATGTTCCTGTGAATAAAATCTGGCACTCTTAGAAATAAAAGGTAAGAAAATATAAAATAAATACTCGTAGTTTCTCAAATTTGAATCGTGGTTTGGACTTTCAAATTTTGAACTTATTTCTTGTGGTCAAAAGCTAGAAATGCATTTAAAATGCTTTGACTCTGGTCTTGCCCAATAGCTGCTCTGTCGTACCTCCTCAGAATACTCTGAAGCATGTGAGCAACATTCTCTTCTAATTAACTTTAAATTTTCTTTGTTTTATACCAGCCCCCAGTAATTCCATTTTGATAGTGGGTAACATAAGTTTCATTGCAATATTTATCTTATAACTAGCATATAACAACTTGATCATGTTTTAGAATATTGAGAATTACAGAGAACTGCACTTCTAAAACTTTGGGAAGCCATACGGCTTATTTCAATGATGGAGAAGTAGGTTAGTCAGTAAATGTTTCTTCTATAAGAAGATCTGAGTTCAAATCCTAAAACCTATATGAAAAGCTGGGTGTTGTGGTATGTGCGTATAATTTCAGCAATGGGAAGGTAGAAATATATTGATGCCCAGTGTATGCTGGCCTCATCCATGAGTCTCAAGTCCCAGGGAATTACCTTGTCTCAAGAACAACGATCCAAGATGGGGGGTCTGGCACATGCACACACATGCACACATATTCACTTTCAAAGTTTCATTTGAAACCAGGTATCCATACATAATTCAGCAAATAAGTGTTTTACTTCAGACAAAAATAGTTATTAATAATGAAAACTGGAGTGAGAAATACTCAAATACTAACAATTCATTCAAAAATGATTTTACTTTTGAAAAGAAAATGGACATATTAGTTTCAAGGTATAAGTTCGGTGTTTGAACATTTGTATTGGTACCTCTTGAAAATTTTGTTTCTAAAACTTGATGCAATATTATATCATAATGATTCACATAATAATGAATTTCATTATCTGTCTTTGTTACTTACCTGATATGAAGTTTTGCAGACTTTATACTACAAATTGGAGTTGAACATACAGAGAAAAAGGATATATACCTATATATGCATATATATGAATTCATTTATGTGGCATTTAGGCATGTGTTTTTTATAAACACTGCATTAAAATTGTGTGTGTTTGTGTGTGTGTGTGTGTGTGTGTGTGTGATTGTACAATTCACTGAGAATAACATTTCACTTTTAAACAATCCACACAGAATGAACTCCCTGACAAGGACGGACTACAGAAGCTTTCCATTAGATTGTAAGTGCCTCTGAAACGCACATACAAAAAATCAGAACTCTCACAGTCTAGGGTTTAAGGCATAACAAGTTATAATGAAATAAGCAGATATAACCATATAAAAGAAAACGGCAGCTTTGCCAGCCACCTGAGAGGCTCCTGTGTGTGTGCAAGTGCTGGAATATTACCATTTCAAGGGTCCCTGCCTTCCTCTTTCTTCTATGAGAATTGCCACCTGTGCAATTTCTCCAGAACACTTCAGATGTCTGTACACTTACCTGAAAGAAAAAAGAAAACAACAACAAAAAATTAAAAAAAAGAAAAAACATTGACCAGATTTTCATGGTAAATTTGTTTTTACAAACTTAATCAAAGCAGAGCAATTATGTATAATATAACAGACATTCCTTCAGTGTTACATATGCACTGAGGTTTCTTTTCCCACATCAAATTCTTCGCCCATTTTCTGTACATCACAGCCTTAACTATTTTGTAAAGTCTGATGCTTTATTGATTATTATTTGTGATAATTTTTAATGATTCTGATATCAAAACTAGGACTTTGCACATATTAGGCAAGTGGTTTGTTACTGAGATGAATCTCAGACATCTTTTTATTTTTATTTACTTTAATTTTCATATAGAATATTAGTTCAGTCTGCCTTGAACTCAGTTTTATCCCAGGCAGCCCTTAAATGGCCTGACCTCCCATCTCAGCTTCCACATAACTCAGCTGGAAGCCAATCATTCAAATATCCTAATTATGCTTTATTTACTTATCCTATCATGATCAAGATCTCAAATCAATACAGAAGAAAATGCAAATTGAAATATATCTACATGCATTTAATTAATCATTCATTGTTTCCTTTATCCAGAAAATAGATATTGGCTAAATCTTTTGCCATATATATGGTGAATCTGGATATTGAACCAGGAAGGACACTGTCCTTGACCTAACAGTCCACATTTCACCAAATCATCCTTGCCTGTAAGTAGCACATCTACTGAACAAGACAACACAGAGAAGGTTCATGTTCCTTGGCTCCTAATCATGTCTGAATGTATAAAAGAAAATCACTATCTTTTCCTGTTGGTTTGGTTTGGTTGGTTTCCAAGCCAGAAGAAATGTAGCCAGTGACACAAAAGGGTACCTTGAGGTCATAATAGTAAGGTACATCTGAAGATGTTGTCATGCCATCAGGAAAGAATTGCTTCCTGTATTTCAGGTACCTTTATTTCACTCCCAGAATTTTCTGGTATCAGCACTACTATTAATATCATGTCCCTCTCTTCTTTCAGTGATGCATATACTGGTCCTTGGCTTAACTGAACTTTTGCTCCCCATCCTCTCCATGAGAACTACTACTACACTCCATTAATAATTTCTAATTACCATCAGGACATCATACATTTTACACTACAAGACAAATGAGCCAAACTGGTTCCTAATCCCCAGAGCAAACAGAAAATAAAACAGCACTTTGCACTCCAGATGAGCACTGTCCTGGCTGGCACATACAGACTAGCATTTCTCTCTGTTACTTGATGTCACTGGTTTACATTCTATCTTAGCATCCATAGTGAACTTTGGTAGCTATTGGCTTTCATCCCATCCAATCTGTAGACAATGGGCATGAGACAAGTGAAGTTGTTATCATCATACAATAGAAGTTACTAGAGCAATGGTAGAGGCTTGGGGATGAGCAAAATCACATTATAGCCCTGTATGTAACTGTCCGGTTGGTATTGGCTGAGCCAACACACTAGTAAATGAAAAAGTCTGGACAGAAATAACACAGGTGGCTGCCAGGATGACTACATTCAGAAACACAGCTAGGAAAATTCAACAGTTTTCTAGTTTTCATGAGGTATACACAGTTTGGGGAAAAAACATGTCTTTTATTCATTTATTTATTTAAGTTTTTAATCATTTCTTTTATTTTGTGGATTATAATGTAATTATATCATTTTCTCCTTCCTTTTCATCACCCCAATCCTGTCCATATGCCCCCCCTCTTGCATTCTTTATGTATCATGGCCTTTCTTTTCATTAATTATTGTTACACACATGCACCAACTGCTCAGTGTGTATAATTTTACTTGTATATGTTGTATATGAATTTTCAGGTATTTTAACACAGGAAATTTTGAGTTGTTTCTCTTTCATTATAAAAGTTACAAGTTTTAAAAATATTTTAAAAACTCTGAGAGGTGTAACAGAAATTGATAGTTCTATAAAACCCCCTTTTAAAGCTCACATGAAGATCTCAAGATTAATAAAAAAAAAAGAAAGAAGAAAAAAACCTATGGACTTAATTTTTATTCCAAGACATTAGTCTTTGTGTTACTAAATAAAAATGTAATGTCTTCAACAAATCTCTGTATCAAAGAGGTTAGCATATTTAAGCCTCTGTCAGCATTTACATAAGATTATGTTGTGTTACAAATGTTTATATTTAAATTTGTATGGAAAGAAAACACAGTGCTTAATGTTTATGTGATTATCTATACATTTATAATTTCACTTTTATTAAATGACAATTTTGTAGTTAATTAAAAGAATGAGATCCAAGTCCAAGCTACACATGAGGTCACAATGCCACAGTCATATTTATTGTTTAAAATACTGACCCTCTAATGGGTAATGAACTATAGGCCAGTATATTTTAATTTAGCCTTAAAAAGGGTTATAATAATAATGCTCATTTAACGAAGTTTGATGGCTACTTCCACATTTACAAGGTTTCAAATTCTCATTAAAATGCTAGGCTGTTTGGGATAGCCTCATCAGAGGCAGTCTAAACCCTGTAGGTAGTGCTGCATGTGATTAAGTGAATAGATACCAGAGTAAGAACACTAAGGTGTGAGCTACAATCATAGGCTAATCAGGTTAGATGGGCTCAACTATTAAACTCCATTATACTCAATTTCTTTTGTAATATTATCCAAGAATTAATCTTGGTTGTCATCTTGATAAGGTAGAGAGACATCTAGGAGATAGGTGGATCTGTGACGTTTCTAGAGACAATATAATCATGAGAGTTTTGACCTAACAAATTTCCACTGACAGATGTTAAATTTAAACAGACTACAGGAAAGACGTGGAGACTTAGAAATTGAAGTCAGACATCAGGAAGTAGGTCACTGGACATGTATTGAAGGGCAGATCTTGCCTGGCCCACCTATGTATCTTTCTACTTCTTGGCTACTGTGAGATAGAGATAGATATCATACTGCTGCACTTCTCTGGTCTCTATAACCCAGAAACACTGAAAACAAAAGCAAAACAAGCAAACAAGCAAACTCCAATTATCCACCTCTCCAGAAATGTGATCTAAAAGCAAACCCTTTCTCCTTTAACTTTTTGGTATTTGTTCAGAAACGAAGAGAAAAGGAAGTCCAACTGATGTACATGATGTATATAGTGATAACATCTGAATACACAGCATGGTAATGTTTAGCTTATTTCTGCTACTACAGGTTCTCTTGAATTCTTGTTTCTTTTTGGGTAACCCCAATAGCAATTCTTTTGATCTATTTTATGTAAGGTAGCCTGGAGGTAGAAAGAGGGTCTTACATATAAAAAAAGTTTTCCTTTGAACACAGAACCTGCTGTTGAATCTTCTCTGTGGAAATAGCTGAGGGAAGTCACTGAGGACGGCAACTGTGCTTCGAGATGAGGATAAAAGCGATGCAGTGCATTCACGCACTCACAGTTTAGTGAGCCCTTCATGAGCGTCAACAGATTCTGATGATGAGCTTGGAAAGGATAGCGAAAGGAGTACTGAGAGATGCAGAGATACGCACATACTCATGTATAATCATCTCTAAGGTCCCAAAAGAGGGGCAGCATTCTGAGTCCTAAGGTCCCTCAAAGGATGAACTAGAAAATCTCAGTATTTAGACCTGGAAATAAACTAGACAAGTTTTTTTGTTTGTTTTGTTCTGTCTGTGAATCACAGTGATATGGTTTTAGTAGTACTTCAGTCTAAATTAGTTATACTGGTAAGGACAGAAACTGATAGGGAGCATGAACATGGTTCACGGACCAAAGCTATATTTCCAGGTCCCATAAGATGGCAGGAGAGAAATGACTATGGATAGCTGTTCTCGGATCTACACACATGTTCACCCCACATGTGTATTTTACATTCACATACAGACATGCATACATATATCCATCATACATACATACGTACACATAAATAAGTAAATAACTGTAAAAGAAAATAAAATATTAGGAGAAAGCATGTCCCATTTAATACCTGAAACAGAAATTGAAATAAAGACCTATATGACGCATGTCTAAATATTTCTTCCTTCCTTCCTTCCTTCCTTCCTTCCTTCCTTCCTTCTTCCTTCCTTTCTTTCCTTCCTTCCTTCCTTCCTTCTTTTTTGATGAAGTATTGCTGTGTTGCTTTGGCTGGTCTGGAAGTTACTATGTAGGTCAGGATGACTTCAAACTCAGATACATATTCCCTCCTCTGCCTCCTGAGTGCTGGGATTAAAGATATCTACCACCATGCCAGGCTCACATGTCTAGTCTAAATATTCTAACATTATCAATCACAATATCATGACCGAATGGTAATTAACAATTAAATTCTTCTACATTTATGCATATTATACATTATATAGATATATATGTGTATGTGTGTATGTATATGTAAGTGTGTATGATTGTATCAGTGTATGGGTCTGTATGTGTCAATTTGAGTGTGTTTGTGTGTATGTGTGCACTTGAGTATGTGTATGCATGAGTATGTACAGGTGTTTGTGTGTCTGTGTGTACCTATATGTGTTTGTGTGTGTGTGTGTTTGAAGACCACTTAAAATTGAGATTTTTCAACTTCTTGAAGTTCTGAACCATAATCCGATATTAAGTACTTACACCCTGATCTCTGAGTGAAGACTTCTCATCTTCTTTTCATTTTCTTCCACTACCCACTACCCACTCAATCAGCATTGTAGAAGACTCGTATCTAATTAGAAGCCCCAGGACTACACATCCAAGTTTGATCTGTACACAGTGCTCATTGGCTATGCCCTTTTTTTTTTTCTTTTTTTTTTTAGTTTTTCGAGACAGGGTTTCTCTGTATATCCCTGACTGTCCGTGGAACTCACTCTGTAGACCAGGCTGGTCTCGAACTCAGAAATCCGCCTGTCTCCCAAGTGCTGGGATTAAAGGCATGCGCTACCACTGCCTGCCTTGGCTATGCCCTTATTGTACAGAAAAAGCATTAGTAACATAGTCATCCCTTGAAGACCCAGGAAGAGATAGATAGATGCTGAAGGCAATCTTACGGCTATTTAGATAAAAATATTCTACTCCTTTGAGCTAGAGTAATAATTTAGAAGAGGTAATATATACCATAGGGGGTGTCATATTTCTTCTTCTTCCAAAAGGATTTCTCAGTTTTTGAGGAGGGGAACAACTGATTGGTCTTTGCTAAATGGAATCTTCTCAAGGTTTAAGATAGATACTACTTCTCAGAATCTTGGAAAATACCTACCAAAGAGTAAAAAATAAAGTTTTCTTAAAACAAACAAAGCAATTATTGCCTTCCAAGTGCACACTGAAAGTTAGCCATAAAAGAACTAATGACCAAACACTCTAATTACATTTGTACCACTTCTCTCATTGTGGTCATTGTTTTGTGTTGGCCCCCTTCTGACGTAATTCTCTTGGTTTCCAATATACATTTTGTCCTGTGGAGAGTGTAATGAGGCCATTGCTTAAGGCTGCAGCTAATCAAGAAGACAGTTTGACCGAAAAAGTTTTCCTCCGTGGAACTTTGCTCACATGAAGAAGAGTAAGTTCAGATTAGCAATTGCTAGTTTCCTTGACTTGACATGAGGTCCTCAACCTATGATCATGCCCTGGGTTACAAGTCTCTGTAACCCTTAATGAAGGTTATATGTGAATTTTCTGAAAATCTATAATGTTTGGATTTTGGCATGAACTAGTGTACCAGCCAGCCAAGCACGTTTCATTGTTTTCTATGGAATGTACAATTAACTTGCTCTATTACAGCTAAAACTCACTATTCAAAGTAATGAATTTGCCTGTTTAATAATACACGAGAAGCTGTTCATTCTTAGTTCCTGAGCTAACTGCAAGTACTAGAATGCTCAAAACCCTTAATGAATGTTATATGTGAAGTTTCTGAAAATCTATAATGTTTGGATTTTGGCATAAACTAGTGTACCACTCGGAAAAAAAAAAAAAAAAAAAAAAACAAGTTTCTGGAAGACAAGCATACAAGGACCAAGACACCAGTGCAAGAAGCAAACTATCTTATGCTAATTCATGAATAGTGTAGCTGGAAGAATGAATTTCACAAGAAATATCCCACTTGAAGTTCCGCATAAATCAAAATCATAAATAAATAATATTATGTAAGTACTAAATGGACTTGGCATCCTGTGATAGTTTAATCAGAGCTTCAGGTGTTCTCAAATTAGATTTGTTTACATTTTCTTCTGGCTCCATTTTTTTTTTTTTTTACTTTATGATAATGAAACAAAAGCTTTTCTAAAAACAGACAAAAATGAATCACTGCTACCTAGGATAAATGCCTTTTACATTTGCCCCAAAAGTCTTTGCAAACCTAATGCAATCAAAACAATGGCAGGAAAGTTCCAAACCCTTGTTAAGTAACCATTAATTATTCACTGAAAGAATTCATTGCTTGTGAGTAGATGTAAGCCTTGGGGCAGACACTGTAGGCTTTTTTTTTCTTTTAATTGGTTGAGGCTGTTGGGGTACAATCACAGCATTTTTTTTTTTTATCAAAGAAAGCCTGCTATCAAATTGCTTCAAAATTTAATCTAGTTTATATTATCTATAGAAATTTATTATACTGTATATATTCATATTTTTAGCCTAAATGATCACTTACACACACACACACACACACACACACACACACATCACCCTCCCTCCCTAAAAACTTTAGACAGAATGAAATGTCTATTCTGGTATAATAGAAATGTGTGTAGCTGCATCTCTAAGAGTCTATAAACATTATTTGAATAATTCAATGCTATATGAGACCGTAATAAGCAGAATCTTAACCTAATAGTTTATAATTTAACAAAAATTTGCAATATATCTCATTTGATTCACAACTTTGCATAAAATGTTGTGTCCAGGTAACCAGTCTCAGAGTTCACAAACTGTTCTCTGTTCTCTGGAATTTTCCTACACTAAACCTATAAACTACCAAGGAAGAAGTCCCTCCATCAATAGAAGAAGTGATTACCTATGCATTACCTTGTACTTTTT
The DNA here is from genome assembly GCA_021653895.1 of Mastomys natalensis. Classification (NCBI taxonomy): domain Eukaryota; kingdom Metazoa; phylum Chordata; class Mammalia; order Rodentia; family Muridae; genus Mastomys; species Mastomys natalensis. The sequence continues at coordinate 2,008,323 of JAJTUV010000910.1, read as the reverse complement.
CCCACAGCACACTCTGGAGTATATTGGCAGAAGTAAGTGATTTTACATGTAGTAAATTACATTTGCTCACCTGGTATCTCATCTTTTTCTCCACAAAACTAGAGGATAAGACCATAGAGAAGCATCATTTGCTTAGCCTGTTATAACAAACTAATCTCAGGTAACTTTCTGTTCCCTTTATTAACATATCTGATCCTTTCATTAGCTTCACAGTCACCTCTTTTGTCTTATGGAATTACTACTGTGTTCTACTTCCTTAAACTTGCTGGTCCATGAATTTGCTTCCTACTCATTATAAAATCCTGCAAAGAGGGGATGCCTAACTCTGTCTATAACTGCTCCTTTATACACATCTAGTCCCATAAACCCCTATTCTCTAGTGCTGTAAAACAAGCCAAAATAAGCAAAATTTGCATCTGGAATCTAATATATAGGAACAATGATCTTTCGAAAGCCTTCTAAGTCTTGGCCAGTATATCATGTCTTACTAATGCAGTTTATTGATATGTATTTAATTTCCATTATTCTTGTAAAATTTTATCATAGTCCCCCACAACAGTTACATCAAGCTATTCAGCCTCTTTAGGTTTTCTTTGACATGTGTCCACTTCCTGACACTTGAACTTGCTTCTCCTCTTTTGCCATTATATTTTTAATATTTGTATTCTATTATTAAAAGACATTTGTATTCTATTATTAAAAGTATTTGCTAAAGCTTTGCAGCTAGTGGAAGACTGAGTTTCTGTGCAGGAGTGCATGTGTTTAAACCCAGAATTCAGGAGGACGATGCAGGAGGATGGAGAATCTGATGCCTCCCTGGGTTACCTGAGAAGATCCTTTCTCAAAACAAACCAAAACAAAATAAAGTTCAATAAAACATCTGCAAAGAGGCTGGTGTCAGGATGAATTCAGTTTCACAAGGTAGAAGGGCCTGACTCAGAATCACTCCACAATCTTGTTTCCAGGAAACATTTTCTCCTCACCATCTGCTATCCACACTTTTTTTCTTCATTCCATCTATAAACCATAAATGGAAAAAAGGCAGTGAAGCATAAAGCAATGGAAGGAAAGGGGAATTATGAATATTTCCCTCAATATTAAAGCAATTGGCGTGTATGTAATAGAGTGAAAGCAATTTGCATGCTTGTGCCTTGTGTTCTTCTCCAGAGATTTTGATTCTGCACAAGACACAGATCAGACTCTGTGATCAAGGTATTTTCTCAAATATGCATGTATCTATTATCTAGGAACTGTCCCAAGTTTAATTTTCCTGAAATGCTATTCAAAGCACACCCAGATTTCACCAGTAACAAACCTGGCTTCGCTAATGTGCTGGGGAGTTGCTTCTCTAACAGCTGCATCATCTCCCTAACTCTGTGCTCCATCATTCTCATATCCCTCCTTACCCCACCCCTTCTTTCTCCAGCAGGAATGGAGAAGTAAATCAAATTATATTCTTTGGCTCCATAAACTATGTCAATTTTGTTGGAAACAATATTAAATATGGAAATTCTTCCTCTCTTTTTCTTAATCCATTATATTTTCTAACCTCAGTCACACTGTTCTTTGAAAGAAAACAACAGCAAAGGCATCTGGGTAATGTCATTATGCTAATTTACTGGCTATAATCTGTGGAAATAAAATAGTAGGTATTAGAGTGAGGAATGATTTAAGAAAAAAATCCATGGCAAACCTTCTCAGGCTTCTCTGCACCTGCAATTTCCTCAGCTGAGCTCTCTTGAGAGCTGTCTCTTTCTCTCTGTCTCTATCTGTCTCTGACTCTATCTATCTATCTATCTATCTATCTATCTATCTATCTATCTATCTATCTATCTCTGTCTCTCTGTGTTGACTGAAGATGACCATGATCTGGTACTCACACTGGTTCTTCAGCTTAGGAAGTATTGACAGGCATGAACTTTTTTTTTTTTCAGTAAACTTGTTCTTTCACATTTTCACACATGTACGCTATGTATTATGATCCTCTCCCATTTCCTTCATATTCCCACATGCTCCCTTCCCCCTCTCTTGTTTTTACTATTTTGAACCCTGGTTAAACTTTGCTATACACTAACCAAAAGAAGTCAGTGGTAACTCTGTCTAGAAGACAGAGGAAAGAGAATTCTATTAGAGAAGTAGAGAAGTCAGTTTCTCTGTAAAAAGGAAGAAAAGTGGCTACAATGTGGTCAGAGGGCAGCTACTAGAACCACATCTTACAAAATGAAGTTGGTGTGTTTGAATGATAAATGTCCCCATGGTCTTGGGATGTTTGGGAGGTGTGTCCTTGTTGGAAGGCTGTGTCACTGGAGGTGAGCTTTGAGAGTTTAAAACCCTAACCCATCTCTAGGTCACTCTCTCTGCTCTCTGCATCCTGGTTGTGGGTCAGGATGTGAGTCCTCAGCTTGGACATTCTCCATGCTTTGCTTCTCCCATTATGATCTGAAGTCTTCTGGAACCATGATCCCAGATTAACTTTCTTCCACAAGTTGCCTTGGTCATAATGTTTCATTGGAGCAATAGAAATGTAACTGATACAGTAGTCAAGGAGGTAGGTTTTATCTGACCCTAGTGAAGATCTGTGCACAGCCTACTTAAGTGACAACAAAAACAGAAATTGGGAATACTGATATTTTTATTTCTCTTATCCACCAGTGTGCTTTAGTTGACATGGTTGGAGGTTTTTCACCAGTCCATAAGCTCTCATCAGTTTACTCAGTTTGGGATCTTATTCTAGAAGGACTCAGAAGTCACAGAGAGCACTAGGTGTATCTTCGTGGGATCTGCTCTCACTGTCTGAATTTTTTCAAATTGAAAGAAGGCAGAGCTAGTCATGCCGAGATACTCTTCCAGTTTTACTCCTATGATATGAACATGAGAGGGCATCCTTCTATGAAACACTAAAATTCAATCTCTTTAGTTTCTTAACTTTCATTACACTTACTGCACCATACACACAGGTCTATAAGAGAGTACTTTGTGTAATTGAAATTCTATGAGAATATTCACACTGAATCATATTTGACTGCAGGAAAGAACACCCACCCAAATTCATATATAATAATTGGAATTGAGTGTAAATAGATGACCCTAATTTGTCTCAAATTCACAAAGAGAATCCAGTTTGAAATTCATCTAATAATTAGAGAAAAATTAAAAGGTAAAATATGTACAGTGATGTTTTGTTTTGACACAGCCTTTCAGGTTTTTTTGAGATACAATATGTAAAATCCTTCTCCATTCTCCCTCATATAGTCTGGCAAAGCTCTGCGTTACTATAGTAGAAATGTAATAATCGCCTAACTGTTGCTCTGCACTACAGCACGGGCTTACATGATGGAACATGGAAGGACGATGAGGTTTTGCATCTTCCAAGTTCAGGTCACAGGAGCAGGAGGAGGGAGCTGGGAAGTCAGCTGCTAAGCTACCTGTTAAATCCTGTCTCAATTGCCTGAGATTACTTCTTATGCTAATAATAATTATAGGAATTTTGGTCCATAGTAAGGCGTTTGGGCTGTGTGTGTGTGTGTGTGTGTGTGTGTGTGTGTGTGTGTATGAAGGGGTTGCATTTATTTTAAACTATGTATATCTAGGAAATGAGACAGTTTGCAATAGGTAACTAGGAACGGTACGTCAGCATAGTTAAGAATAGGAAAGTGTATTAGGAAGTGTTAGAAGTTTTCTTAAGATGTAGCTTCTCTTCATTTTCTAGGATCCCCCTTATCTAGTGTGTCAGAACTCAGTCCATTCTTCAAATTTCCCTTCAAGTGTTCACAATCCAGAGAAGCCGGCTCTAGCCTCGTCTCCCAACTGAGCTCACACTCACATGCCCCTGGCAGCTGGCGTTCCCCAAGGTTCCACACTGGTTAAACTTCTCCTCCAAGTGTGTTTGTTTGTTTGTTGTTTTGTTTTGTTTGTTTTTCCATGAGGTCGCAAATTCCTTTCGAGCAGAGCTGCCCATAAAGGAACAGGTTTTTATTTGTTTGTTTTGGATATTCTAGTTCTCAAAATATTCTGTTTCTTGCATCACAACAGTTGACTCAGAGGCTTCGTTTAACTGCACTTATAAAAACCACAGTAGCTGTGTTCTGTCTCTTCAGCCTGCTCTGTGGATAACAGGATAGATAGCTTTAACCAATATATTATGCTACATCTGTTTGGTGCGTCCTAATTTCTGTAGTACAATGACAAAAGACAAAAGAGAAAGCAACAGTGTATGGCAGTGCCCAAAGGCAGAACTTTAAAGCTACTTGCAGGCCTCGTGGGATGTCTTCTGTTGCCTTTCCGCAGGAACAGTAACTGCAAGCTTTGGTGAGAAAAACGAAACCATCTTATTTTCTTTCTTCCTGTTGCCTCTACTGCTCTGCAGTGGCTTTGGTTGGAGGAAGGGGGCGGGGGGCAGACCTCTGAGACCACTCTGTCACTGGTGGCTTTGGGTCTGAGGGAAAGCTGGTCTTCCGTCGACTCCACCCCTCAGCAGGTGGGTTCTGCGAGAGAGTGAACCGCCACCACTTCATGTAAACAAGGCAGAGATTACACATGAGATGGAGGCAGCTTAATAAAGCGAACACACGCAGTTTGGTCCCTTTGGAGGAAAAAGCCAATAAAGATATTGACGAGGAAGAGCTGCTGTTATTTTTGTAGACATTCAGAATGCGCCTCTAAAAACATCCCCAAACAGTATCTGCCTTTTCATTTTCTGCCCCAGGACCCTCTTCTGACCAGGTTACCGAATGTTTACTACAATCTCGCCAGCTTCAAAAGAGTGGCTGGGGAGAGAAAGCTTTGCTCCTCTGAGCTCAGAATCTGCAGCTCAAATTGAAGCCGAGCAATGCTGTAGCGAGGAGATGCGGTTCTGTGAAGCTAGGGGGAGCCCGAACACAGAAGAATAAGCACAGACAGCCTACACTCATTCAGCTGGTACATCCTGCAGCCCAGACAGTTTTCCAGAAATTCCTCTCTCATTGGCCAAGGGAAGAGGCTAGACGTTTCTGATTGGAAGACGGAAAACTATCCACAGCATTATCCTTCTGATAGTTTTAGGGGTTACACAAGTCGCACTTGGGGACCAATTTCTGCTGTTGTCTGCAGCTGAAGTAAGAACGACCCCAAACAAAGATCATTTTATGACTAAAACAATTAGAGAATTAAACACTGCTAATCTTCGAAACTGGCTGTTGGTTAAGCAGTCCACAACTTTCATTTGGGGGTTTTGGTAGTTATTTTCTTTTTTAACCTTGTTTTAGTATGATATTGTAATTGCATTTACAAACCCCACCCAACACAACGGGCGAAGCCAAACAGAAAGAATTCACAGTCAATTCTTTCTTCATGAGAGCTACAGAAATCACGTGCTCCTGACAGGTTTCTCACATCTCTTCTTCACCTGCCAACTTGAATGGATGATTCCTCTCTCTCCCTTCCTTCCTTCTTGACAGTAATAACAGTGGCTCTCACTCTTCTCTATTTAGGTTATTCCAAAATTCAGCAAGGTTGAGAGCTGTGGAAGGACTTGAAAGGAGCATTGTGGGTATGTATGGGAGCAGAGGAGGAAGTTGACAAAGATAGCAAGACTCAGGGTTGAATAAGAAACTTAAGTAGTGGTATTAAGTCTCCTGAGCTATAAAGTAAGAGTGAATCTCAGAATCAGGATAGAGGGACATCACTTTTGGAAAGGAGAAAGTGACAGCATGAATTGTGGAACGTGGTGCAGGGGAGAAAAGAGCATATGTAATGAGAACGAAGTGTGCATTATGATCTCCAGGAAAGACGCTGCTGGGGCGGGGGGAGGGGAGGGGCAGAGGAGAGCTCTGCTGACATGGGGCTTGCAATGATGCGATAGAAATAGTTCCATAGATGCTGTGTGTAACGGGGAAGAAAATGGCTGGGTAGGCAGTTTTATAGGCTGGAAGAGAATGAAGGAGGAAAGCAGAAATAAGCGCTGAGCCATGTGTGTATAAGGTTTTTTTTGGGGGGGGGGAGGGAGTGAGGATTTCTGATTGTTGAAAGATCTCAGCCTGTGGGGTGCAGAGTTGGTCTTGTCTATTTGGCCAGAGAAAATGAAGAGATAACTTTTCAGGAATGAGGCCGTGAAAGGCTATACCAGGAAATTGTAGATGGAATCCATGGGAAAACACAGTACCACGTTGGCGAAGGAAGTACAGCCAGCAAACTGGAGTAAAATTTCATTATTAACTAGATGGATTTTTCAGAACTGGACCACCTCATTTTCATTTCAGGTGGGGTTGGAGGGCGTCAAGATAAGGTCTATCGGTTTTGGTTTGATTCCCAAAGCTATTAGGGTCCTTCAAACTGTTGATGCTACACTCCACTGACTGGGCTGGTGGCGGGTGTCATCTAACTCTGAGATCACATTCTGAGTCCTGTGAGTGCAGCTTCCATGAGGTCTGTTCTTCCTTAACTTCCTTTTGGAAGTTCACATTCCCTTGCTGTAGGAACTTAATTTCATCGCCGAACCTGCTTCTTCTAGTCGTGAACATTCCCATTTTCTGCCTCTGTGTGGTTGAACTGCTCTATGGCTGGACCCACCTCTAGTAGAAGTAAAGGATCTCAACAAATAGTGATGTTTCCTATTGAGAACATCTCAGTTAGTGACAGTTTGCACTACTGAGCAATTTAAATGTAAATTTGGTAATTCCGCAGAATATGTGGGACTTTTTGCTAAGGCAGCGGAGGAGTCTGTTTCATGTCGAATTTGGGGCTTTTCATGTTTGTGAAGGGAGCAGAGATGCAGAAACCGAGGGCATCGTGGGTGAAGGTGATGGGGCTTCATACCTTATATCACATGTATGACTGCCCTGAACATCTAGAAGAAAGACAGAGCCAATATAGTTATGCCTACGCTACTAATGATTTAAAAGAGCTGAATGAAAATCACCTGATAGTGATTTCTCGGAGGAAGAATACTAGCTTCATAATGACATGTTTAAATACTGTGAACCTTGGTGTATTAAAGCTTTTCTCTACGATGTAGGAATATTCAATTCACTGCACACTTTACCATGCTTCAGGTTTTCTATTTATAAAATTAAAGCTATTATTCAAACTCACAAAGACACTGGAAGCACTAATGAAATGTCAAGGACAGAAAAGCTGTTTAGGAGGCCGACATGTGCGAGTATATATTTAATAATATATGTCTGCATATATATTTAATATATCTGATTAACTTACAGACTTTTTTTGACTTGGAAATATAAAATAAGCAAAAGTAGCATAGGTTCTGTCCATTATTCCACTTGATAAATGACCTTGGTGGAGAGTCACTAGCTCCATTGGAACCGCAGTTTCCATGTTTTGATGTGATGACTCATACGAAAATGCTACACAAATCATGAAATGTTTTATGTGAGTGTTTCTCTGCAATTCAATGCATGTGGGGGCAAATAAAACATTAAATTTCTGGGGAATCTTTTTGTACCATACAAATGCACTGACTCATATTCTAAATACTAAAATAGAGGTACTCAAGTAAATAGCATAAGACTTTATAAATAAGAACATAATAAATAAGAAAATGGATCACGTGTGTTAGGATATTTTAAGTATTTACTCTTTACAGCAAAGTACAAGCAAGGGCTTAAGTACTTAGGAAATATGGGGTTGGTGGAGAATGAGAGAGTAGGTAGGAAAGAAGGAGAGGGAGAAAGACTACAAATAAAGTACATTATGAAGTAATCATACATTCCAAGAGACATTCATGATCATATTAACCTAACTGGAACAGTAAAGGAAAGAACAGCTGACATACTGGTAATGTCAACCTTTCTTTCCCTTTCTTTCTTCCCTCCTTCCTTTCTCTCTTTCTCTTTCCTTCCTTCCTTCCTTCCTTTCTTTCTTTCTTTCTTTCTTTCTTTCTTTCTTTCTTTCTTTCTTTCTTTCTTTCTTTCTTTCTTCTCTTAATGCAGTGCCCTCTGCCACTACCATAAACACTTTGTTTCTACTTCTGTGTATTAATACTTAAAAAAATAAAAATCTACAACCTGGACTGTAAAGTTTGGTATACTGTACTCATTTGTTACATGTGTAGCTTTTCCAAGAATCTAGTTTTATTGTGAGACATGATAAAGTTACAACATTCTTTGCTTAACAGAGCAGTTTGTGACAGAAAAAGAATTAGAATTCAGACTTTAGACATGCTCTGGGCATGCCTGCAATATCAGCGCTTGGGAGAGTGAAGCTGTAAAATCATAGATTTAAAACATACCTCCACTCCAGGAGAAAGATCTCATCTCAAAAGAGCAAACCTTAAGGTCAAACAAACAAACAAATCAATGAGAATCTTCAGACATGTTTGGTTTCATGGAGTTAGAAACGGATGTGAAGAGACAAAGAGAAGGAACATGGTAGTATCAGGTAGCAACCCCTTCCTGTGCTATTTTAATGACTTTTCTAGTGTGTGATGTCAAGAGGTTATCAAGACAACATAGACCAGCAAAAGAACGGAGTGAAATGCCAAAATGACTTTAGTCCCTCTGCAGAAGGAGACACCTATATTAGATGTTCGCTTCTATTTGTAACACATCTGACCTGCAACTGGCTCAGTTAGATGGGAATGAAGCCCTTATCCTTCTACAGAAGCAGGAAAGAATATGTGAACAGTGTGGCCCTTAGCTTGATTTTCATTCAATACCAACTTGTACTCAGGACACTTTTCTCTCTCTCCTTATCATACTTTTCCAGTATTTTCGTAAGGAAACATAACCTATGCCCCGACCAATTTTAGAAGATGGTTTTTGTTTTTAATCATACACATCTCTTTCCCTCTGTCTCTTCCACACTGTTCCTCAATCTCCCTTACCTCCTTTTCTTCCTTATCTTTCAAAGTGTTCTGAGTCTCTTCTATAAACATTAGATTGGGCACTGGTCATGCTCTTCAAACTGGTCAGTCTCTACAAGCTTTTCTACTGTTTGTCTGCACTGTGTCTGTTTCAAGTGATATGAAAACCAGCCATGGTCAACTTTTGGACTCAGATTCTCATTATGGTGGGAAAGCATCACCCATCTACTGTTAAATAAACTATCAAACAGTATGTGTACACATAAGCAGCCTTTCCAAGAGTGCTTCACCAGCACCTGGATCATGAAGGAATTTGAACATGGATTTCAACTGCTCTGTTGCTTCGTGGAAACTGTATGGGAAATTTGATTTATGGATAAACAGATGAACATCTCTGTTTAAAACCAGTTCCACGGTTTTTGTTGGATTTTCAGTTCCCTAAAACTCATTTTAAAGCTATGGAGCTCTTGGAGGAGTGTTTGTTCTCACATAGGATTGTGCGATACCCAAATGGAGACTTTATCGGGAGTTTGATGATACATTTTAATGTTTGACCTATCTCAACATGACATAAACAGAACTTGAAACACTCAGAAATGGAAGTTGGTGCAAGATTTAATTTGCAATGTATATTCAATTTTAAATTAATATGATATAATTGTTGTTTAATATAAATTATTTTGATAGACTCAGAAAGCATTGAAGTGTACCTTTATGGAACTGCTTTAAGCGAAAAAGAGGTTCAAAGGAATTAAAATTCCAATGGTGTTAGTGAGCTTTTCACACTATGTGCTACTGAATTGATTGGGAATATGGCCCATGTTCATAGCATTGGTTTGGGATCACCCTTTAATATAATGCACCCAAATGAACTAACATCCGACAATGGATACCAAGGTGGGAAAGTCTTCAGCTGTTCTTGCCTTAATAAAGCAAAGGTGCCATAAAAATCAACATACCATATAGTCTGGTGATATTGTGTCATCCAGCCCTGGAAGCCAGATTTAAATGCTAAGTTCACTCCTGCTGGCTGGGAGCCTTCTTCCCTCACTTCTATCATAGGAAAGCTACCATAGCTAAACAATGCAAAAAGAATGACTGGCAAGATGTCTCAGTGGTTAACATGACTGTTCCTACAGAGGACCCAGGTTCAATTCCTATCACCCACATAGTGGTTCACAATCATCTGTTACTCCAGATCCAGAGCATCTAACCCACCTTCTGGGTTACATGGGCACCATCCATGCCTGAACAAAAAGTACACAGATGTGTGTGCAGACAAAGTATGCATACACATGAAGTAAATTATTTTTATAGAAACCAAATAGAACTATTTCTCTGAAAATATATAAATAAAAATTAACCCCATTACCCACTCACTGTTACTTTTATAGTAAAGTTTCAGGTGGAAATAGTATCATGATCTGGTATATAATATTTTAATGTGAATTAGCCATTGGAAACACCAGCTTTTTCATATGTGGCTTACTGTGGAAAGAAACTGAGAATAGGTTGGACTAAGGAAAAATATTCTTATCATGATGACCACTTATTTAGGTGATCTCTATTAAGATATGTATGCAACTGAATTAAAAACTTACCTCGAAAAAATTGGTTTATCCTGACTTACCTACAAATGGGAATGAGACTAAATTTTCTCTATTACAAAATGGGTGGATGAAGTGTTTTATTTATTTCTTGAAGGAATATAAATCAGTAATAACAAAGTCGTGATCTGTGTCATGACATGGATAAATGTATTATCCTTATTGAAGAAGCCAAACCCAAGGTCACATACTGTATCATTCTAGGTAATATTCTAGGTAAAGGAACTGTGGGGATAGAGTATGTCAATGATTATTAGTCCTGAAAGACGAAAGCTGATCCACAGAGTTAGCAGCCCTGTGTGTGTACATAATAAGTATTTTGAGTATGTGTGCGTGTGTGTATCTGTATGTAGGTGTGTGTGTGTGTGTGTGTATGATGAAACTATGTATTAGGATCATAGTGGTATTACTCTTCTCCAAACTTACCAAAGTCTGTAACACACACACACACACACACATAAACACACAGTCACAACATAGACACACAAACACTTGATTATATATGTATATATATATATATATATATATATATATATATATATATACACATACTTGAAAATCGATGCCAATCAAAAGTACTCTAAGTTCATAAATAATCTTACTTGGTATCTTTTGTTTCTAGAACTGACTCTTTGAGAGAGAAATTCAGAGAAATCAAACAAAAGACTAAAAAAGCTCATTTCCCTCAAATATAATTGTCAAAATTTAATGAGCAAGACAAACAAGTAGAGAGAGAGGGGGAAAAAAGAACAAATAAGGTTAGTAACTGTAGTAGAGAGGTGCTAAACAGAAAGAGGAATATGTTGTCAGAATGGTTTTTCATGTCTAGTAGGTATTTTTTTTTCTAAAATGCATTCCCATAGCTGTAAATTTTACTACTCAAACAAAAGAACTACTGGGAAGGGAGAACAGCCTGGCAATTCCTGCAGATGCCCCCTGGTTGTTCTTGAACCTGTAGGGTACTTCCAAGGGACACAGAAGCCTGTTACTTAAGTTGCCACTATGCAGCAGAATGTGGTCCCTACATCCTTGGCTGCTCCTGTTTTCTCTAGAGTGGTGTCACCTCCATGGTCTGGGAGTATGATTAGGATATCAGCTAAGTTAACTCTTGTGAGTACATAGACAAACTGGCCTGGCATTGTTTCTATATCTGCATTACATATATAGAGTCCAGAGTTTAAACAAAATATCTAAACTGCATTTCTTCTAACTCCCCACCCCACCCTCTTTCTGATTTCCCCATCTCCTGGGATTCATTGAGCATCTCCCACTCTCCTTATCTCACTGACTACAGTAATGAGCTCCAGGGGGACCTTTCTCCTGCCTTTGATGTAACAGGTTTCTTTGAATACTCTTTGAAATTTCTCTTCGTACATTGTTTGTTTTTGTTTGCTCCAATGGTCTCCTTTGAGGGAAGGGGGGGCAGGGGACTATGACAGCTGTTGCAGGGAGAGGAAGTTCAGCATGACAGGTCTGGAATATATAAATAGAACAACAATACAATCACAAAATGTGTGTGTGTGTGTGTGTGTGTGTGTGTGTGTGTGTGGTGTAGAGAGAGAGAGAGAGAGAGAGAGAGAGAGAGAGAGAGAGAGAGAGAGAGAAAGAGCTATTCTGACCCACCCCACTGCTCGAGCAGAAACATAAGCCCTTGAGATGGAAGTAGTGAAGCATCCTACAGGCTGCAGATAAGATGACAACCAAGGACAGATACAGCTGGGAGGCCTCAGCTGTCAGTGAGGAAAACTGCCTGGTGGGAACAGGTTCTTCTGGGTAGGGCAGAGAGGAAGCCCTAGAGACAGAGAGGCAGACAGCAGAGACAGGGACTCTTCTGAAACTTTATGTCCCTGCATAGCAGCCACAAGGTTCACACTGTTGATTAGTCTTGATTTTTACCTTCTTTACAGGGAAATACCTGAAAACCATTCTACAGATTCGAGAACATTCAATTTACTACTAAAGAAACATAAAGAAGCTTATACTCTTGATTTAGCTATCTACTCACACTCAGTCCAAAATAATTAAAATCGAATTACAGAGAACCAGCCAGCACTTCCATCACAGTGCCTGAAGTTTGATAGAGCAGCATAAGTCTAAATTGACTATCTGATATCAAAATTCTTGGATCAGAAAGGTCTGAGATCTTAGATTTGTTGCTGTTATTATTTAGATTTTCAAAAACTTGCAAACACAGAATGAGGTGTCTTAATGCAATGTAGGACTCAAGAATAAACAAGAATTCGTTTATGTTTCATATACATTTTTACAAATCACTCAAATGAAATGGAGTTTAATAATTTTAGTGCCTCTAGGATTTGTCTATTTGTTTGTTTTTCTTCTTGAAACAGGGTCTCTCTATGTACCCCTGGTTATCCTGAAATTCAATTCATAGTATTTGGCCTCAAATTTTGAGATCTGCTTGCTTCTGCCTCCAGGGTGCTGAAATTTAAAGGCATGGGCCACTGCACTGGGGCCACCTCTGAGTTTAAATCTCAACTGTCATGAGCACAAGGCGCAGAGTTTTCTACATGTGATATCATGTTATCATTCAAAATGTCTTGGCCTTTGAATTATTTTGAACTTGGGTTTTCAGATTGTGGAACCTAAGTAAGGAGTGGACATGCAAAGAAAACCAGATTACACTGGCCCTTAAAAGATAAAGAAAGCAAACGCCTCTCCAGAGTTCACCTAGGAATGAAAAGCCAATTAACCCAGTGTTATTAGCCCTCACTTTCATTAAAATTCTTGTCTAGGAAGACAATTGGATTTGGCAATGTACAATAAAGATCAAGAACTATGAAGAAGGCTTTTCTCCTCCAGCAGGCCAGCACGCAGTGGGAGTGAATCTCTCTCTGTCTCTCTGTCTCTCTGTCTCTCTGTCTCTCTGTCTCTCTCTCTTCTCTCTCTCTCTCACACACACACACACACACACACACACTGCAAAGTTTATATTGTTCCCAAGTAAGTTCAACTTTTCTGTTTTTATGTGTGTGTACATGAGTGTGTATGTGACCTCTTTATCTTAGTTTTACCCTGGTGTGCCTGTGTTTGTGTGTGTGTGTGTGTGTGTGTGTGTGTATGCATGTTCTTGCTTGTGCCTGTGTGTACATGTGTGAGTGTGCCTGTCTGTGTGAATGTGTGAGTGTGAGATTATGTGTGTTGGTAAGTGTGTGAGTACGTGTGTATTGGTGTGTGTATATTTGTGTGAGCATGTGTAAGTTAGTGTGTGTGACGATGTAAGTGTGTGTGTGTATCTATGTGAGTATGTGTGTGTATGCAATTGTGTGAGTGTGTGTGTGAGAGTGTCTGTCTGTGTGTGTGAGTGTGAGTGTGAATGTATATGAGTCTGTGTGTGTGTGTATGTGTGTGTGTGTGTATGTGTGTTTGTGGTCTGTGTGAGTATGTATATGTTTCTTCCCTTTCTTTCTCATCCTTCATCAGCACTCCATAGATGTTCGTTCTGGCTATTCCTTACCTTGCCCTCTGCTCCTTACCTCCAGATCAATTTTCTGAAATTACTGCTTTAGTGTGTAATAACAGATTAGGTAGCTTCATCACCTCTGAATTTCTGTGAAATAGTGGCTGCATCTCTCAATTCTTTATTTGGGATAAAACGTATTGGCAATTACCAACCTACCTCTTAGACTAACTTGTACTTAAACCATTATGACAACATTCCTATGTGCAGCTTTTATGAATCACTAACCCTACCCTCTCCCTGTCATCTGTGGTCTTCAATATATCCCACACGGGCTGCTCTCACCTTCCTTCCTTCTTACAGCTAGCACTGAGCAAGCTTAATATTGGTGTCACTTGTAGTTCAAGTTTCTTTCGCTCTAAGGTAAAACTCAGTTTAATTTAAACAAGTCCGTTATTTCACTAGTTGTCAGGATTCAGTTGTTTAACTGGCACAGAGGCTATTGATTCCCTCCCCGAAAGCCAACCTTGGAGATGAAATGAGAATAATAAACATGCTTATGAATCAATTCCTTGAGAAAGAAAGAAGTCATCAATGGTTCCCTGGGAGAGAGCTTCCTGGACTGGTGATGCTCTGAGACTCAAAAAGCATTGTCAGTTTACTTTGTCTCCTTGTTCTCCTTGTAAGAAAGTCCTATGTGCACCAATTGTTTTTGTATTTATGTAGTGTATGTGTGTGTGTTGGGTGGGTGGGGCTGTATGTATGCATGCACTATTGTGTGCATGCATACATGTGTTTATGTGAATATGAATGCCACAGCCCAAAGTTAGAGGCAGGGCTAGTAGAGTGGGTTCCCTTCTACCATGTGAGCTCTGAGTATGCTGAGTTCTTAGGTCATCAGGTTTGGGAACAAATACTCTTACTAATTGTGATATTGCACTAGAACCTCTACCACCTCTGTATTGGGGCAAGGACTGTGACTTACAGTTGAGAGGTTTTGGTAATGCCGAGACCCAGAATTGGTTAAAGTATTGAAAAAAATCAGTGACCTTGAGTATTCATCCCTAAATAGAACACTAACCCTGCCCCCCAGGCTCCCTCCTCCACACACAGATCAGGAGCATCCCAGAATGAATGAGAAATGAGTGTGGAGGCAGAAAATGAGGCAGAAAGAATTTAAGAGCTAGATGATGGAAATGAGTGTGGCAAAATGGTGTCTCATGAACATGACATGACTGCTACACTCTTGAACTCCTAGTGGCTATGACTACCTGTCTAAGACCTGAAGATGATTAATCTAAACAAAACTCCAGTATTTAGGGGTTCCTCCTCTACCCCTAATTAAGGAGCTATTGGTAGTTGTTAGCTTCAGAGGAAGAAGAAACATTCTTCCTCAGGTGTTGTGGTTATTGCTACGTTGTACACTCATGCATATATGGGCAGTGCTTATGGGACCTAGATTTTGGCCTTCGTTTGTTTTGTTTTACATAGCATGCATGGCATTGGAATATAAACACAGAGTGGATGCCCAGGAGTTGGGGACTATGAAATAGATATAGATTTCATTGCATACACTGTATGAAGTTCTCAGAGAAGAAAAATACAGGTAAGAAATATGGAGAGGAAGAAGAGAGAATGGGACACTTATGGATAGGAATGTAGTATATACTTCAGCCAAAGAAAAGAAAAAGCTGTCAGGATTGAATTGGTAATGTATGTGCTTAACTTGAGAATTTCTGTCCCACTCTTAGGTATAAAGTTCTGCATAGTAATTTCAATGGGAGGTGCTTAAACCTCAGGAGGTATCCAGAAGTGGTTCAAGAGATCTAGGAAATTACTTTGTAGGCATTGGCAAAAACTATTTGACTAAGTAACATTGAAATGGGCAGATAAAGCTAATGGTACCTGAACTTATGTATAGTAAGATGCTCTGCCATCATATTTCTCTAGATGTGGTGTATTAAAAAAGAAAAACATCACCAAGTAAGTATTCTTGTGTAAATAAGCAAAGAGATCACCAAAATATTCCTAACACATAAAACAAGTTAGGCCTTAGTATCATTTATCTATTAACTATAACCTTCAATTCACCTGAAATAAGGGTGATAGAAATGTTAAATATTAGAAGACACAATTTAAAAAGTACAATCATACCCAGAGTGTAAGAATTCTATTAAGACAAGAGATATAACTTCTTCAAGAAATAAATGAGATGAAAAAATTTAAGTGGAATGATAACAGATGAACAGAGACCTTAACTATAGTATGTGAAGATTTTTTAGATGTGATCCATATAGTGCAATAGAAACAAGGAACTTGGGAGCTGGAGAGATGACTCAGATCAGAATTGGGTGTGCTTCCTGAGGACCCAGGTTTGATTTCCAGCATTCTCATTGTGAACCACAACTGTCTGTAACTACAGTTCTAAACGATCTGCTGTCTCCTTCTGCATTATGTGGGCATCAGTCATGTATGTGATGCCCAGGCATATATACATGCAAAACAATCAAACACATAAAATAATGAAATAAGTTTTAAATAGAAATGTGAAAAATTGAGAAGGAGTAACAATGAAATATTAAGCAATGTCTACTGTTACAGATTATTATAAATGATGCTGGTTATAAGAAAGTAACATTATACACACTGAAACACATTCTAACGTTCTGCTGAATAAAGTTGAATGGTTTGGGAGTTTTGTTTGATAACTTATGTGTGTATGTTTGTTTGCTTTAGGAAGCAGGGACTCTCTACATAGTTCTATCTTAGAACTCTCCATGTAGATACCATGAATGTATTTCATTTAGACATTTGTGAAATATGATGTATTTCCATCGTATTTCCCTTTTCTGACCATCTGTTGATTCCTCCCTTTTCTAACTGGTCTTCCTTCTCTTCTCCCAGGGTGTCTTTCTGTTGCCATTCAATGGGCAGGCAATGGGAGAGAGTAAAAGGAACTCGTAGAAATCTCCCTAAGTCTCCCTTCTAAATGTTGGGATTAAGGCATATGCCACTACATCCCAAAATGATTTTATATAATTATATGTAATTATATAATTTTATATAATAATTTGTATGAATAATTTTAAATAATTATGTAAACAATATAATAATTTTATATATGATATAATAAAAAATAATAAAATAATTAGTATATTCCCCAAATAAAAATACCATAAAAAAGACATGCAAGCAGAAAGAATGGCAAGGTGCTAATTTTATTTAAGTTAGCCAATAGGTGTATGATAATGGATTATGCTACTCTGGTTCTGCTGCATGTTTGCAATATTTTTTGTAACATAAAGAAGATTTTCATTTATGAAAAGGTGAAATTTCTCTTGTCTTTAGTCTATACTGGACTAATTTGAAATTAATGGTTTTATTTTAAAATAACAAGTTTTGAATGTCATTCTCAAATTTAAAAATATTAGCAAAGGTGCTTTAAGTGAACATATGTCCTAGGAAATTTACTTTGTTCTAAAATGTTATGACATAAGTTAAATTCTGAATATTATTTTCTTGATACATTCTTCTTCCAAACACAGTCCTTCTTCCATTACTGGTAAGTCACTTGGAGAAAGAGGAGGAAGACCAGTTAGAGGGGGAGGAGGCAACAGAGGGTCAGAAGAGGGAAAGAGGACACAAATATATCATATTATGCACAAAATGTCAAAGTGAAATCTACTACTTTATCCAAATAATATGTCAATTAAAATATTTTCAAATTTTTTATCTTGCTATCCATGTAATATATTGAATGAATACATATTTTTTTGGCATTCTGAGAAATATTTTCTTCCATAATCAAACAAGACTGTGTGGTCTGTTAATGTCTAGACTTCTACTAATCTACCTTTCATGATTTGTATCATATGTTAATGTTCCTCTTGCTACCCATCAATAAAAGACAGAGCATAAGACTACAGTAACAGTATGACAGTGTTTAGCTATCTTAGTCAAGGAAAGGAAATGGGGAAAAATCAGGATTTAGCAGAGCAAGGATGTAGGTCTGAGAAACCTTGACCAAATGCATCTAGTTCTTCAGGCAAAGATTTCCTGGTTTGCAGTGGGAGCTTTAGATGCAGAGTATAATTTAAAAACAGCCTCAGCCATTGGCTAGCTGCTAGATGACTACTGCCAGGAGGTTGATATAGCTGCAGTTTTCAGGTAGAGGCCATCTGCGGAGTTCAATCTCCAGTCTACTTATGCCTCGAACTAGGGTATTGGCAATATTACTTACTTTGCCATAGAAATGTACATGGGAATCCTGTGAGGTAGACAACAGCAGATTCACTCATCCCTGAAGCTTACCTTGAAGGAAGGATGTGACCAACGAGAAAACATAACAAATCTAAAGACCCACAGAAACTTCCCAATTATTGCGGAGTGGTTAAAATCATACATGAAACATTAAGATCAATGCAGAGTTATGGGAAAGGATTTTTAAGCAGGATAGTCATATCAGATTTTTGATTTTGATCTCCATTTTGCCTATTAGAGATAGGGTAATCTAGTACTTTTGGCCAATAAAACAAGATGTCTAGGATAACTTGAAAACGGATTTTAGGAATAAAAATAGGAAATACAGTTTGTGCTATTTTTATCTGATCACATTGCAGACAAAAGAGAATGGAATTGTGTTTAAAAAAAAAAAGTAAGTGCTGTTTAGATTGTGGGATTCAACTATCCACGACAGAAATCAATTTGGAAGAATTCTGGCCAAAGACTCAGCCAAAAAAAAGGAAAAAAATCTTGGGGGGGGGAAAAAATAGTGACTTTTGCCTTTTTTCAGTAACAGGTTTTTTTCAGGTAAAAACATGATTGAAGGGGAAAAAGAAGGAAAAAGGAAGGGGAAGGGGAAAGGGGGAAGGAAAAAAAAGGAAGAAGGAAAAGGAAGGGGATAGGGGAGGGGGGAGGAGGGAGGGAGGGAGGGAGGGAGGGAGGAGGGAGGAGGAAGGAAGGAAGGCAAGGGAGGGAAGGAGGGAGGGAGGGAGAGAGGGAGGAAGGAAGGAAGGAAGGAAGAAGGTGAAGGAAGGAAGGAAGAAGGAAGGAAGGAAGGAGGAAGAGAAAGGTGCTAGAACCTTCTCTTTTGGGGGTTTTATTATGATGCTAATAAAATTAATCTCCCAAGCGTTTTTATTCGAATATGATGGCTGGAGTCTGCATTGCTTTTCAGACAAAACAAACGCACAAGTCACGAAAGAGAAGGGGACTTTGTAAGAGTCTCAGGAATGTGTTTTGGGAAGGCTCTGTTTAAACAGTCCTGATGGCTGTTTCCAGAACATACAAAGTGGAAGCTTATAAATATGAGCTATAAGGTAGGTGGGAATGGGTGGGTAGTGGGGGAGCATCCTCATAGAAGCGGAGGTGGGGACATGGGATGGGGGGTTGCGAGGGATACCAGGAAAGGGGACAACATTTGAATTGTAAATAAATAAATAACCTATATAATATATATGTATATATATTGTATTTTTCACCATTATTAATGCATTATGTATATACATACATAATTCTAATATAACCCGTAAAATACATATACTATTATTTGTATAATGTATTGTATATATGTATATATATGTATGTATGTATGTATGTATTGTATGTATATGTATTGTATTGTATGTAGGTTTTAAGGGCTTAATGTACTTCTGAGACAAGCAACCATCAAGAGAAATTAGCATACTTGAGTGTTCCTGGCATGGAATAGTAAAGTCCCCTTTTTTGCAATGAACCTAAACCCAGGAGCCTTACTACAGCCAGCTGCATGCACATCCATTTTAAAGAATGGAATATGATGGCCATCATCTGCCTATATACATAATTGGCTATGTTATGACTAAAACCAAATGAATCCTGGGAAAGGAACAAGTGAAGAAAAAATTCTCATGTGACTGAACCTTCAATCACTATGGAAACATTAAGTCTCTTTGCAATCAGTTTTCTTCTCATAGCACCATAAAACAAGGAGAGACAATACTTTGGGCTCTGGTGACTCTAATGCATGGAGGCTGCTACTCACATGCAATACATTCAAGTTGGAACCATTGCTGTATTTTACAAATGGTCCTGCCTCTTTGAAATCTCTTGCTTTCTGCAATTTTTGAATATGATGCCAAAAACCAGTAAGACAATGATGCCTGGTGATGTCCTTATTTTTTTTTTTTCTTTTTTTTTTAACATAGTCAAGGACTTAGGAGGAGAGGAAGCCCCCGTTGGAAATAGAAATATTTCTATGTGAGTAACAGGGAGAGAGAAAAATTTCTAAAGAGATTTTTAAAATGAGGGCAAGATCTTTAAGCCAAATTAAATTGATGGTTGATTTTTATTTGTAATAATTATTCATATTAGTAATCAATTTTGCATGTCTAATTCTTTTATTTTTAAAATTCCCCTTTCCCAGATTCTCAAAATGTGAAGTTCCATAAAATATGGACCACCCTGTGTAGATGATAAAAGTTAGTTCTTCTTTACAACATTAAACTAATTCTACATGCATCACTTTTGATGATTGATTAAAATATTTAGCTTTACCTACTTCAACAAAAGCGATATAATTATTAATGTAAATACATTACTTTAGGGTAAAAGACAATGAGTGTAGCATTTGGGTGCTACTATTTCCTGGGCACCTCTTGGTGGCAGAATCTCTAACATTGCGCATTATAAAGAAAGAAAACTTTGCTGTTGTTTGGTTCAATGCTAAAGCAATAGTTACAAAAGTGAGACACAGAAGGAGACCTTCACATCAACAAAATTGTATCATACTAAGTCTTATTGGTCTTAATTTGTTACTTTTAGCTCAATCCATCACGATTTTTCATGGCTAAATTCTTTATTATTTTCATTTTCAGACATTATACTGGCTTTTCAGTTGACATTTAAATGCCTTCAATAGGAACTAAAGTACTAAGGGGTGCTCAGAGCTACACTTGATGTTCTTGGCCTCTCAGAACCTTAGGGCAGGTGGACCCAGTGAGGCTATGTGTTCCGGACTCTGCTTGAAAGTGCCTTCAAAGATCATAGGGCAGTCTACTAAGTATTATCATTAATTTCATTATTGCTGAGATATAAACAATGGCCTAAAGTTGTATGTAATCCTAGTCATAATAAATTAGGCATTAAAATTTATAATTCTGCAAATAACAAAAACCTGGAAGCCTTTCTCCGTATGTTGGTAGTTTCTGTTTCCTAGTTTTGCAGTGGGCCTGAGCAGCCCATGGGGATTTTACACAGATCCATTTGATTTTCTTGAGCAAAAAAAGAAGCTCACAGCCCTTTGTGTACTAAACAGACCGTTGGCACTATCTAAACAGCTGTTGGCTGTATGATACATATTTGGCTAAACACAAACCCATCTGTATTTAATGCATTATTGCCAAAGTGTAGTAACATGCTGTTTCTAGTCTGAAAACACTGGTACCCTCAATGTGAGACAATCAAATTGAAAATCTCTCAACATGCTTCTTGCACTTCTTGGCTATGCAAGGGAAAACTTAGACATGTGGCAGCGGATAGCCAAGCTTCTTCCCAGAGGCTTCAGTTAGTGAGGGGAGGTAGAGGCCTTAAATAGATGCAGCCTGGAGCAGCCTTTCTAGGAGGATGTTTTTCAACCTTTTATTACTAAAAAGTCTTTTGAAAAGCTCTTTCTCTCTCTCTCTCTCTCTCTCTCTTCTCTCTCCTCTCTCTCTCTCTCTTGTTGTGTGTGTGTGTTGTATGTGTGTGTGCTCATGTGTGTGTGTGTGTGCATACTTCTGTGCACAGGCATGTGCATGAGTGTGCTGGTGTCTACTGACCCACAAGCACTGGAGGATACTCTAGATCTGGAGTAAAAGGTCATTGGGAGTCCTCTGACCAGGATGCTGAGAACAGAGCTTAGGACTCTGTAAGAGCAGGCAGTCTGTAACCAATAATCCATCTTCCAGCCCCAATGTTGAACTTTTCATTTGCTTCCGATAATCTCCACTTCTCTTTGCCTACTCTGAATATATTTTATATCACTTATTTCACTACTGGAAAAGGAAAAATACAAAGGGAAAAAAAAAACCCACCTAACATACATCCCCACATTTACTTGCTGTATCGTTTTTTAGTAAACTGATGAATGAATGACACAATTGATTAACATAATTCCATCAATCCATTTACTGAGATTCTGGCCTGGCTAACAAATGGCACACTAATAGGGGTTAGGCCACCTGCTAAGGTGACCCATCCTTATATACCCCATCTGGGCTTTGAGCTCAGGTTAGCTGCATTTGGAAATGAAGCTTTCTTAACTCTAATGGAGCATTTCACATGAAAATAATAGCATTCAAAAGAAGGTCTCAAGAGGTCAGCAGAATATAGACAACTGTTTTTATGATAATTTAAGATACAGTTGAAAATTTTAAAACAAGATTATATAATGGCTATAATTGGAAGGGACAGCTTGGCTTGGTCATGAGTAAAATATTCACCAATGCGCGTGCATGCACACACGCACACATACATGCACACAACACACACACACACAACACACACACACACACACACACACAAATGTGTCTGTAAACAAAGAGGTATGGGATTTCCTAGGATCTATCATTAAAAAATAAAAATGTGTTAGCTAATGGCTTTTTAAAGTTAATTAGTGTAATGGAATTTTCCTCTAAATAGTAGTATTTATTTTATTTGACAACACACTGAACAATTTGGGGAAATTCTTGTAGTGATTTTTTTTTTCCTCCTGATTTGAATAATGCATAGCTTTTCCTCATTATAGGCAAATGTTCAAATCAACCTCAAAGAAAGTCTCACCTGGAAAGCTCCAGCTAAATGAGCATTTTTCTCTGTTTACCACCAGCGCCTGCTTCTGAACAAAATAGTCAACAGCTGGAGTGGTAACAGGGAACTCTCAATGCAGCTAATGAGAGCCCCATATTTCACAGCTCACAGGCTGGAAAATACGTGTGTGTGTGTGTGTGTGTGTGTGTGTGTGTGTGTGTGTGTGTAAAAAGGTATTTACAAAACCTCAATTCTTTGTGTACAAACCCATGGAACTGTTGCTTTTACAGAGATAAAAACACCACTAAAAAGTGAATTCATGCAACTGTAAGCTCGAAATGAAGGTGGTTTAGAAAGTGACTGGTTTTGTAATATGAAATGACACAATTCCATTCAAATTGTGAGGTATGTCTGGAGTGTGACACAAATCTAACAATGAATATATTTTTTTAAATATTTTCTCCATGGTTCCTAAATAAAAGAGGGAAATAATAAAAGCATTATCTATGAAGACATTCAACTAAATATTGCAAAATGCTATGATATAGAAAATGCGCTTGTCTCAACAGGCTGCAGCAGCATCCATTTTATATATATATATATTTATATATATATATTTATTATGTGTGTGCGTGTGCGTGTGGTGTGTGTGTGGTGTGTGTGTGTGTACTTACTCTGGAAACCATTCTAAATAATTCAGATTTACTATGAAAAAAAAAAAAAAGGAAATGTTTGCTGAGTCTTTTGTTTACTTCACATTTCTCTCTTGCTCTGATGTATATTTGATTTACTTAAAAATGTTTAGAAGAAATAGCATGTTCGCCTCTCAGATATGCTATGCCTACATTTCTGAGAAACCTGGAGAGATTTGGGGCCAAATAGGTGGTAACATTCATCCATTAGAAAAAAATGGAAGCACTGAGCAAAAGGGGGAGAGATAGAACTAGCCGAGGATGATGAACTTGAGTGGCAGAAACAAGCAAGAGTGGGTTGTAGTATTAACTTTTATACAATAGCAGACAAGTTGAGAAGGAGAGGAGGGGGATATAGAGGTAGAGATGAGAGGCAGGGAGGGATGAAGGGTGGGAGTGAGAGAGAGAGAACAAGAAAGGTTTAACACATAGAGAAAAGGAGAGAGTAAGATTCAATTTGAGAGCTACATCTCTCAAGGTCATTTAGCTCACAAAGCAATTATGTGAAGGAAAAAATATTGACCTGATATAGCATTGTAGGAAGAGGGAGGGTGATGGATGGCAGTCAAACTCTGAGAGCTTATTAATCATGTGACCTTAACAATATGTCTCAGAAAGTTTGTCTCAAAGGCCAGCTGAGACGTTTTGAGCCTTAAAACTATGTGGCTAAGTCTAACATGCTCTATGTTTTTTAAAGCACGAGAAATGTAATTAGTAGCAACTGAGGCATCTGGTAACAGGTTGAATATTATTGGGCTTCAGAGAGGGTGAAGGAAACTCAGATTGAAAACGGCTCTGGATTTGGGTTTGTTTGTTTTGCTTTTGAATATGTCTAGCATAGTCTTAGCCTATAGCAGGCCCTCACTAAATGGTCACTGATATTATCAATGAGCACTTTGCTTAGGGATTTCCAAAGCCTAAACTCTTCTCACTGTTCAAATGATGGTGTTATCTGATGATAATGCTAAAACCTTATTACTCTTAAAGCCATTCTTTGTGGGCTAGCATTGTGGCACTTCAGACACTTGCTGTCAATGCTTTTAATCTGAATTCCATTTCTGAGATCCAACAGTAGAAGTAGAAGGAGAGAATATATATATTAATTCATTTCTTTGATACATCATAAAAAGTATGATTTGCACAAACCAAGGTGATTCTCAAATACCCCTTACTTGGTCTTCAAAATTAAGTTGTGGAGGCATTTAATGAATGTATTTTAGCTAGCCAGAAAGTGAATTATGCACTATCTTGGAATTGTCAGAGCAGTGTCCAATATAAATATAATGGGGGGACCTTAAATAACTCAAGATGTTCTAGTAGTCATATTTCAAAACATGAAAACAGATAAAATTGCTTGATCTTATTTAAGCAATTACATCCAAAATTATTATCACTGCCACACATAATCAATATAAAGATTTTTGAGCTATCCTATGAAAAATTTTGTATTAAATTGTCAAAATATACTCCCAGATAGCTCAATCTCTACCAAGCCTTTTTCAGGGGCTCCAAGACTCATGTCTCATGAGTCACTGTGCTGTTATCTCTGCAGACAAAGAAGAGTATCTGGAGGATCATAGCAGAAGGAGCCTGTGCATGCCTGCTCTGGAGCTTTCTCCTTCATGGAGTAAGAAGATCAAGAAACCTCCAAACTTGGCAAAATCTTCAACAATCAAACAAACAAACAAACAAATAAACATGCCCAGCACATTTTATGATATCAGATGAGCTGAGAAGAAAACAGAGTAACAAGTAATGAAAATCTTCCCCACATCTCTGTTTCCCAAATGTCTATGAAGCCATAACCTCTTCACAGCTTGTAAACAGCCACGAACTTCACCATATCTCTCTTCCTTCAGGTTCCGTCTCAAAAGAGGAACTGTCCCTTCTCTTCATTCCCCACTGAACTTTACTCCAATCCTCTCCATTGGGTGACTTCTTTTATACCTTAGTCCCCCTCAGACTCACTTTCTATAATACAAAGGAGAAGTCATTTTACTTCCTCAATTACTTTATCTTAGAAAAAAAAGAAGCCTCTCTTCCCTCAGTAAGCAAGGGCTCTACCCACAGACAACTCAAAATAACAGCAAAGCTGATTTTGACTCAGTTACCGTTGAACAAAGATCTTTTCCTCTTTCACTTTGTAATCTCTGAAAAATACACAGTGAGTTTCTAGTGTTTCAGAGATCTTGTCACCCACCAACCCATCACCTGCTGTTCTGTAATTCATGGACAATCAGCCACTGACTTTTAATCCCCTGGATGAATCTCTCTGGTTGGCAGCCACCATCTCATCGAAAATCAAACTTTAAGGAGGTAGGTTGAAGCTTATTTGAATATTTAGGCCACTAAGACAGGACTGAGCTTCTTGGTTTTTTGGTTTTTGGGGTTTTCTTGTTTGTTTGTTTGCTTGCTTGCTTGTTTTAATTATTTGCTTTGTTTTGTTTTTTAAATTTTATTTTATTTTTTACTTACTCACTTTACATTCCAGTGTGCTTGAGCTTTTAAAAACGTAGTCCTCCTTCTTGTCTACAATCTGCTCCCTGCACCCCCAAAATGTTACAAGGCTGACTGTCCCATGTATACATTCCCTGCCACCATGGAACCAACTATTGCCATGTTTTCACTGCCATGGTCTCTATCTCCTCAAAAGAAACCCTTCCTCTCTTAAGTTGCTCTCACCTGGTATTTTGTCACAGCAATATAAGAAAAGTAACAATGCTTCACTTTTCCTCTTGGATGCCCTGTTCTAATTCTTTTGTGTCTATTCTTTCTGCTTCATCTCTGAGAGATTCCTTTTCTTTATGATCTATCTCTATGGGGAGGTTTCAGCATAGACCTGCCACTTTTCTGTTTTCCATATAGCCTTTTAGTTACTACTCTCCCTTATCATTTAAATTATGGTTTCCCTTTGATGCTGTCCTTTCACATCACATATCCTGACCTCAGCAGAAAACTGGGACAGCTCTGCTTGCTGGCAGTGCCTGGACATCACTCATCAAACATGTTTGGTTTCTGTCCTCAGGCCATTGCTCGATATTACCTGCTGCACTTTCAGTATTAAAGGAAGCAGAATTTAGGAGGATGAGAGAGGGGCTGTTGGCCTTTCAGCCTCCATCTATAGAAGTAGGCTTTCGCAAACAGGCTACACAGAGTCTACACATTATGCATAGAGACTGTATCATTCAGGCTACCAAGCTGATTCTTCCTGTTTTGCTCAGCAGATCTCAAACCCGCTGTACCACCTCCATTTCTTTCCTTCATTTCTGACATCTGGCTTTCATTCTAACACACCTCTAAAACTACTTTTGCAAAGATTGTAAAATACTATGATAAAAATCCCCTGGAGTGCTCAGTCACTGTCTTACCAGAACCAGCTTCCAACATTTGCATTTTCTTCAGAAATGAAACTCTTCTTTTTTCTCCAGGAAACAAGGACATTGAGCTCTATCTTGCTTAGTATCCCATGCTCCTGTGCTCCCCTTCTCTCTACTTTGTAGCTGATAGAGAGTATGTTTCTAGGGTTCTTCTCTGACTTTTCCTTTAATCTATGTGCTTTCTAGCCAGGCAGCCTAACTTCAACTCCCACTTAAACTCTAAGGAATCTCCATTCTTCTTTGACCACCACTACCCATTGAAGCTAGACCTCAAAATCCAACCAGCAGCTAGATGTGTAGCTTTTCAAAAGTGAACTAAAATCTATATGTCCATAGCAAAGTCCTTTATCTACTCTCCAGCTGATTCGTTCCTCCTCCAACTGTCAAAAGAACCCTTGTAAAATGAATGAATCAGGAAAATTTGAGAGCATGAGAAACCAGGAAGGCAGGAACTGTGAATGTAGTTTTGTATCAGCTTCCATTGCACAATTTCAAAGTATTTATTTATTGACATACATCTTTTTTTTTAATTGGAAATTTTATTTACATTTCAGATGTTCTCTCCTTACCCCATTTCCCCCCTCCCTCCCAGGAACTCACTATCCCTTCCCCCCCTCCTGCCTCCACGTTGGTGTACTCCCACCCACCCTTCCCCATACCTCACCTCCCCACCCTTGAATATTCCCCACACACGATGCCCAGCCTTCATGGGACCAAGGATCTCTTCTCCCACTTATATATAGCTCCCTTGCATATATAGCTGGAGCCATGGGTTCCTCCCTAAGCGCTCCCAGGCTGGTGGTTTAGACTCTGGGGGCTCTGGTTGGTTGGTATTGTTGCTTTCCTCATGGTGTCAGGAATCCTCTCAACTCCTTCAGCCTTCACTCTATCTTCTCCATTGGGAACCCCATGATCAGATTAATGGTTAGCTGTGAGCATCTGCCTCTGAGTATGTCAGACTCTTGCAGACTTCTAAGGAGACAGCTATTATCAGGCTCCTGTCACCATGTACAACCTGACATCCACATCAACCTCTACCTTTGGTGACTGCACATGGGATGGATATCCAGGTGGAATGGTCTGTAGACGGCCCTCCTTCAGTTTCTGTCTGCACTGTGTCTCCACATTTGCTCCCTTGAGAATTTTGTTACTCCTTCTAAGAAGGACTGAAGCCCCGCCCCCTACTTGATCGTCATTCTTCATGAGCTTTATGTGGTCTGTGAGTTGAATCTTGGGTGTTTCAAGCTTCTGGGCTAAAATCCAATAATCAGTGAGTGAATACCATGTCTGTTCTTTTGTGATTGGGTTACTTCACTCAGGATGATATTTCTTTAATCCCTGCTAGGTGGCCCTCAATTGAGAAATTGCATTCTAACTTCTCCATCTAATTCTATAGTTTAATCTGTTGGAAGGACCAGATTAGGGCTTCAAACTTCAGATATGATGAAACAAAAATTTAGTTAGCCTTGTTAGTACTTATTTAATTGATCAAACATATCAAAACATTAATCATGTTTATGTCGTGTAATGCACATTCATTAAATCAGTCATATATTTTTGTAACTAAAATGTAGATTGTATTTCCATTCTCTTTCTTGATACCTTCAGATAATAGCCAAGACTGACAAATGAAACCAAATTTCCAAGATAAAATGGTACATGACTATAATTTACTTAGATGTAGTCTATTCATAGAGGACAGACCTATTGCAGGAAGTCAAATGAGTGAATACACATTTCTATTTTTTTTTATCAAAACAAAGCATTTTTTAAGGATATTTACCTATAAAATAATAACAGTTTATTTAAAATATTTAAACCCTTCTGGTTTGGATAGTAGGTTTTATGTTTATTCTGATTTGCTTCTTTTTATCTCTAAGAACAAGTATCATCTGCTCATGAATACTAAAAATACTCTATTTTGGTTGAGACCTTGGTTTTTTTTTTTTTTTTCTTTTATACCATTTAAATTACATGCAAGTATTAAGGTCAGTTCTAGGTTGAGGAACTAGCTGTAAATAGTCAAGGAACAAGCAAGACAATAAACACAAATAGTCAAAGAACAAGCAAGGTAATAAACAAAGTCCCCTGATCACTCCCATGATCACTGTTTCTACATTTTAATGATTTTATGGATACTAGAAGGAGGGCTCAGGCCCTTTGGACTAGCTGTCCTGTCATCTGTTTGCTGATGCCTAAAATTTCAGGTCAAAGCCTGATTCACTTAGTGTAATGCAGTGATCTCTATTCAAATGCAAATTCATCTTTATTTGTCCTTTACACCCCAGTAAAAATTGATTTAGCAAGACATTTGAGACAGCAGATTTTGATTGTAGGAATGTCCAAGGGGACACCAAGACAGATTTAACAATAGAGCATTATGGGAAGAGAAAGTATATAAGATAAAAGGAGGTGGAGAGAGAGTGTGTCTAGGCCCACAGCTTTGCCCTGGCTGCAGTATGTATTAAAGAAGGTGTGTGTGTGTGTGTGTGTGTGTGTAAGACAAATACTAGTGTTTTTTTAATATACTAAGGTAACCTATATTTGAAGTTTCAGTGTTTCTACCTAGAAAGATTACAAAAAAGGAAATTTACAATTTACAGTGTAACAGGAAAAATTGCATGGAATCAAACCTGTGTGGAGTATTGCCAGCTAATCTTTGAGTCCATGTATTTACAGAATGTCTTCTTTTATGGTATTACTTCTATGACTACTATTATCTCTTTCAAAATATTTTTGCACTCTAAACTAGAAATATTTTTCAGGATGTGTAAATATAATGTGCTTACCATTATGGTCTTTTATTAAAATTTGGAGCATATATGGATCAGGAATTACCTTCATTAGCTTCATACTTAAAATATGAATCACTACACAGGGAAGAAATATGGACTCATATTGAACACATTCAGTATTCTTTTATATGCTTGTTTACTTAAACTAATAGCGTACAACACAGGGTACCACCTTTTCGTCAGCATTGAATTTAGAGTGAATTAAAAAAAATGTTTCTAGGAAGATAAAATGACATGCCTCTGGTCAGAACTCTGGACAGAATGCAAACAACTAACCATATGTGAATGTGCACTGTTATGCTTCACAGTTATGGTTTTCTAATAATTAGAGTATCTTTATAGAGTAACAAGATCAGTGAAGACATTCTCACTCCAATGCCCACTGGGCCTCAGACATCAGCTGCATTTGGGATCAAATCAGGCTATTAAACCACAGGGCAGAGTGTCTGTGATTTGCATGAGTAATTAGAAATGATTAATAGAACACCTTGCTTAATTAAACTTATCTCATAAGAACACCTCTTGAAAATGTATTAGCTTGGCAATTTGTAATCACCTTAGGTGTGTTAGGTATAATGCTTTTAGGCTCCAATGAAGCACTTTTGACTATTTAAAATAGATGTGATTGAGTGGTACAAACCAAGTGTATATTAGATATCTTGAAATTTTTAAACTACAGCATAAAGGTGTGGTGAATGAGAAATGATGATGCTGTTTTGGAAAATACTTCAAGTTTGAAAGGGCTGTATAGTCTTGCAGTGAACCAGTCATCAGTCAAGATATTTCTTTAATATAATACATAGAGATATTAAAGGAAAATAATCAAGTATTTGCCCAAATTTTAGTTTAACAGGTTAACATCTTATAATGAAACAACAAAAAAAAAAGTTTGGACTTGTTGAGCTTAGTATCAGGGAGTGAAGTATACGTAAATATATAAAAGAATATAAGTATTACCTAATAGTGTGGAAATAATATCTAAAGATGTATTATGCTAAGTAACATACTTGTGATTTAGATTTAGATTGATCAGCAGGTAAAGACACTTGCCACCCAAGCCTGGCAATGAGATTTGAATAGACAGAACAAAAATGGTGGAATGAAATAATCAACCTGACAAGTTAATTTTTTTTCATCTCTACACATGTCCTGTGGTGCGCGCGCACACACACACACACACACGCACACACACTGTTTTGTGAACACATCAGTCCCACTGAATTTGTGAACTTACAGTGTCTATAGCTGCCTGTTTATGACCTACACAAGAATAAGCCAGCTGAAACCCCAGCAAACATGAGACAGGACTCAGGAAGATCAACCCCTAGTTCAAAAGCTTGGCAGTTGACAACTGCTGTAAAAGGGAAGCTCAATTTTTCCAAGGAAATAGTCCCTATTGGGATAACCATGCTTCAGTGGATGGCCCTATCCCCATGCACATAAGGACGGCAGTACTTTGATTCAATCTTGAGTCAATTGCCTTTGAGAAGAGAATAGGAAGTTAATGAAGGATATGGTAGAATGTATTAGGGAGAAGTTGGAGGTTGAATGTGGCTTAACAAGATCAGATCATGTAAACTTATGTTAAACAAAAAGATGTAGAAGTTCTCACAAAACAAAACATTTGGTTAATAGTGAGGCATTTACTCAAGAAAGGATTTAATTGTCAGTCCAAACAATGAATTGCTAAATGAGAGTATATCAATAGTCCATAAATCATATTATATTTTTTCCTTTTACTATTATATTTATGTATTTATTTACACTCCAAATTTTATTCCCTCCTATCCCCCCGACTGTTCCACATTCCATACCTCAAACCCAACCCCTGTCTATGCTAGACTGTCCCCATTCCCCACCCCCTACCCACCTGACCTCTAAACTCCCTGGGCCTCCAGTCTCTTGAGGGTTATGTGCATCATTTCTGAGTGAACACAGACCTAGCAGTCTTCTGCTGTATATGTGTATTTTAAAGAGACAGTGATTACATTGCATTAATCTCTTTTTTATCATAATTTTGTTTAAATTTTGTGTAATTGCCCTTTTTCTTTTGGTCTATTAAATTCTCTCTCCCCTCTCTTTCTCTTTCTTGTGGTGGAGAAGATGGTGGTGATTGTGGGTGTGGTTAGGGAATCAAACCAAGTGTATTGTACACTGGTTTATCTTAACTTTGGCCAACCATTCATGTACTATATTCCTAGTACTCAAAAAATAATCTAAACTGATATTTATTTTGTTGCCATGGCTGACTTGAATATTAAGCTTTCAAGCCCACTCTATTCAATTATAATTTTGACATAGATCTTGAAGTCTATATTATTAAATGAGCAAGTATGCCATAGACTTCATTCTATGAAGGTATAAATAGAAAAGTTTCTAATTTTAGGTTTTTAAATATTGTGGGATGGTGGAATCTTTTGGGTATGTGTCCAGTTTTGGGATAGCTAGGTCTTGAGGTAGAACTACTCGAAGTTTTCGGGGAAACCATCAAATTGATTTTCAATGTGGTTGTACAAGTTTGCTTCAACCAGCATGAAGGTGTGTTCTTCTTAGTGCACATCCTTGCCAGCCCTGTGTTGTCTCTTGAGTTTTTTATTTTAGCTGTTCTAGTGAATGTAAGATGGGGCCTCAGAGTTGTTAACAATTATTACACAAAATGAAACATAAACTATAAAATGTAGAAAAAATGAGGCCAAGTATGATGCTATTTAAGCAAGGTCAATGAGTCCAAACCATGTGGTGTTTCATGTATTTTGCTTTGGGCATCCAATCTGGTACTGTAGTACATGCTGCCCATATATATGTCTCATAGGCTTGCCACACATCACTAATGAGCTCCTATTGCTACTCAAAGCTCCTTAACATTACAGTCTGTTTCCCTCCTTACGGATTAGGGCATCCAGAATTTTGCAATCCTTATTGTGTTACTTTATGTGAGGAACTTAATAAACACTTGCCCAGGGAATCTGATATGTGTTGAATCTAGTTAGATGGACTAGTAGCTAGAATTTGCTACTTTCTAATTCAACATGGTCATGTTATTAACTCTCCACCTCGACACCGAGGATAGGAGAATGAGGATGATTGGAATCAGCTGGAAAGGAAAAGTGATGGACTGCTGTCATACAAAACTCTTGTGAGTATCCATGATGAGCTAAGGGATTTCTCTATATCTGTTGTTGGTACACAATGTACAAGGCGTCATTCTATGTCATGACCTCGAGTCTGCTGTCAGTTAATGATGTGATCTTGACCAATTCCGTCAACGTTTATGATCCCTAATATCGTTTGTAAGGTAAACTGACACAGCATTTTAATTAGATCATTTCAAAGTCCTTTATAACTTTCTAAAATTCCATGCTATCACCTTCCAAATGATAATGTGGAAGGACTTAGTAAATATTTTATGGGAATAAATCCTATAACAAAATAAGTTTGCTGCATTCTTGGATTAATTTCTTAATGTCTTTACTATGCAAATCTGTATTTTAAAACTTTCTATAGAATCTCATTAAGCTCTTTTGAGTATGAAAATCTGTGCTTAAAAATAATGCCATTAACAAAACAAGGCATGACCATACTCTACATAACAGAGTCTGGAAATTGCACATTTATTAATTGGAAAGGTCATAGATACTCTTTACCCAAATCTTATAACACATAATGCTCTAGCCAATTTTATACATCTTTATTTACTACCTTTTATGTGGAAAAAAAAAAAAACCCTTCCCATATAAGGTCACAATGTAATACTAATGTTCACACTGTTGCTTTATAATATGAATAAACAAACTGAGCTCTGTGTCTTCCTTATTCATTTTCATAAGTTTAATTCATATGGCTACCTTGATAATCCTATATTGTGAATCTAAAGTGCTGTCTATCTTCCTCATAGCCTTGAATTACCTCTGTAGGTAAGACATGGAAGACATTCTTACTTGGAGTGCCTGAGCAAGTCTCAGTTTTTATGAGTGATTCAGAAAAGGATAATTACTGTTTTGAAAAATATAGTGAAGAAGATATTCCAGTAACTACCACTATAATTCTAAGAAACAAAGAAAACTAAATAATATATATCTCCAACTTGGAGCCTTTTTCTCTAAAGAGGAATTTTCATGATGTTATTTGTTTAAAATTTGTAAAATCAGTCTCTAACCAATGTTTGTTTTCCAAAACATACAGTCCCAGAACAGTCAGAATTATTTATCTGTACTGTGGTTTTTTTCAAGAAGAATCTCATTCTTATTTTATCAGGAGGGCATTGATGCATTTTGAAATTAATGACTAGTGATGTCTGAGCAACTTGGCAAGTTCCCCAGGATTCAAAGGCCAGTGTGCCATCCCTACTGCTTCTATCATTCTAGAATGTGGCCTCTATTCTGCCTTGCTTCTAATGGAGAGTCAGCTTGATTTACATGTACAAGTTTTTTTTAATAAACTATAAAGAATAGGAAATAAGGAGAAAAATATTAGCCATATGTCTGTAAAGAATGCTTTATTTATTTATTTATTTATTTATTTATACTTTTAGTATACTGATTTCATGTCTTTTATTAGTTATGAAGAGACACAAACAAATGAAAAAGTGATGTCAGTGTTCTGTCTCCCAAACTGAGGTTTTATTCTTAAAGAAATCATTTCAAAACATGGCTATTGCTTTGTTTAGTGTCTTTTCAAAAGAAGAATTCAAAGCATCTTCAGTTGTTTTAAACCAAAGCCAACATTTTGACTACAACAAAAGCTACTTGCCAGCCAATTGGTCTTATTTGTCTATGTGATATTTTCTTCCTGAACTTAAGTTTTTCTTCCAAAGGTCATAAGGTGGAGTTGATTATGTATAAAAGTTAAATATGACTGGCTGATGATTCAGCCAACTCCATGCCTCATAGTCTCCATTTCTGAACTAAAACTAATTTTTCTTGGAGAAAAAAAAAATCAATGTTGGGTATTAAACCCAGGTCCTGCTACATGCTAAACAAGCATTATACCAATGCACTACATCCCTAGATTTAGCAAACTATTCTTATTCCTTAATTAGTTACAATCTGGATAAACTGCTATAATACAATGCAATTAAATAGGATTTAGTGCAGGTAAGACTGTTCTTAAGGAAGGTTGTGTATTTTTTTTCTTGTGTGTGAATTCTCTAGAACTAACCTTGTTGAAAGTATAGTGAATGAAAAGCCAACCCTAGGAAATAGATCAAATAAGTCTATGGGGTCATTGATTACAAAGACCAAAAAAGACTCTGAGCAGCAGCTGTGACCTTGGTGAGACTTACCCAGAGAGAGCATCTGACAGTTAATAGAGAAAGGGACTCAAATCTCAATTCCAGACACTTCCATGAGCTCTGCCACAGTAGCTATGTGCAGCTCAGACAACTAACTTAATCTTTCTAAACTTGACTCCTTAGTTGAGGCCATGACTTTTGTCTTGCTTGCTTCACAGGGTTGCAAAGAGGATCAAAAATAATAACAAATGAGAACATGCTCTAAAATATAAAAATCTTAAAAAAAAAAAAATTCTATAGCTACAGACACACAGAACTCCCAATCTGTAGGATGTTTGACCCTGTGTCCATCTCTGTAAATTTTACCTTACCAATCCATCTGGGATTGAGAAGGCTGAAATATAAACCACACCTATGCCATGGTTGGTGACCTGCTGAAGCAATATGATTGCAAAATATTTCTGGAGCTATTGTTGCAAAATGACTTCATAACTTCTTTAGTAGAGTTACCGAAGTCAACAGTTTGTCTCACAGCTCTATGATGTTCCCTCCCCAGTTCTGTCACTTCTCATTTTTATTGTGCTGGTAAAATAAACACAATTACCAAGTATAGGCATGGAAGAAATTGAAATGAGAAGTAAAGGAGAATTAAGAGCAAGTAAGTCTGGGTTTGATCGGATGCCATGAGGTAAGTGATAGAGTAAGGTATGGGTTTTCTAGTTTCTAGGTGGCAGGAGCTGAACTGATGGTTACTGGAAAACTGGAAATATATTATGAGCATTAGAAATTAATTCCAATGTACTATATATACAACTCTACTATAGCTTGAAAATAAGGTTAAGCTGCATTGTGTCTTTTCCAATAGACTTGGAGCCAAAATAGCATCTAAGAAACATTAAAAAAATATTCTCAGTATCTCACCTAAAATCTTTTATAATGTCCTTTCCAGGATATAAAAAACAAAACAAAAACAAACAAACAAAACAACCAATTCTAACTAGTCTTCCAAAGTCATCCATGTACCTTCTCAAAATTATTAAGGATATTCAGCACCTGAAAACAATTGGTAAGGACAAGCAATTCCTCTTGATGCTCTTCTTTCACACATTCTCCTGTAACCCCAGCTTCAGCCCAGCTAATCATTCCACTCAATCATATTTTCCCATCAGAACAGGCTAGTTTCTACCATTGAGTGTTTCAGTTTCTAATTTCTCAATCAATCTGCTCTTCTTTAGCTCTCTCTCCGTCTTACATTAAGCCCATTTCCTCAATTAGACAAGAAACAAAATAAATCAATTTCTTCTTAAGGAGGTAGAGCTGTTATGGCTTTTGTGAGTAACACTCCTACCTCATGGTTTCTTTCAGACTGTCTCCTGCTGATATATTCAAATACTAGTGACACCTGTATGTAGATTTTGTATCAGCAACTTATCTGAAATTCTATAAGTTCTAACAGATCTTTTGTAGGGGTTGGCAATATAGTTCTCTTTGTATATAAATACAAATTTACTTTGTCCTTTCTAATTAGAATGTCCTTAACTTAATTTTCATGGTCAAGATTTCAGTATTGTGTTTAACTAGTCTTTCAGGTCTTTAAAGATTTGCTTTCAGCTTTACCTCATCAATCATGGTACACGGGGCTTTTATCATATTTAGCTGCCGAGTGCTGAGTGATGCACATTTTAAATCATTGATGTATAATTTAAGATGTTTGTTTGTTTTTGTGCTTTGCACTAATATTATTTTTTTGTTTTTGTTCTCTTTATCATAAATTAATCATTTTATATGTTTACATTTCAATGATACCCCCCTTTCCAGTTACTCCTCCACAATCCCATCCCTCCTAACTGCCTCCCCCTTTGCCTCTAAGAGGGTGCTCCTCTACCCACTCACCTGTCCTGTTCACTGCTCTAGCATCCCGGTATGCTGGGGCATCAGCCTCCACAGGATCAAGGGCATCTCATCCCATTTGTGTCAGATAAGGCCATCCTCTGCTACATATGGTACACGGGCTTTCTATTGATAGATACCCCGTGTATAGATACAGGGGTATCTAAGCCATGGATCCTCATGTATTTTGTTGGTTGGTAGTTTGGTCCCTGGGAGCTCTGGGTTGCCTGGTTAGTTGATATTGTTCTTCCTATGGGGTTGCAATCTCCTTCATCTCCTTCAGTCCTTCCCCTAGCTCTTCCTTTGGGGCCCTGGGCTCAGTACAATGGTTGGCTGTGAATATCTGCATCTGTATTGGTCAGATGCTGGTAGAACCTCTCAGGGAACAGCCACACCAGGCTCCTGTCCTTCTTGGCATTAGCAATTGAATAGGGGTATGATGTCTGCAGATGGGATGGATTCCTAGGTGGGACAGTCTCTGGATGGACTTTCCTTCAGACTCTGTTCCGTTTTTGTCAGTCTTTCCTTTGG
This sequence comes from Mastomys natalensis, assembly GCA_021653895.1. NCBI lineage: Eukaryota > Metazoa > Chordata > Mammalia > Rodentia > Muridae > Mastomys > Mastomys natalensis. Next base: position 1,971,220 of record JAJTUV010000910.1, on the reverse strand, counting down.
ACAGGATCATTTCTTGGTTAAAATTTTTGAGATGGATGGGTAACTCTATCCCTCAACGGGGCCATACCTATCTACTGGAAGTGGTCTCTACAGATTCTAGCTCTCCTTTGTATGGTATTTCAGCTAAAGACGTATCTGTTAGGTTTTGGGAGCCTCTCACTTCTCTGGCATCTGGAACTTTCTAGTGGCTGTACTCACTTCCCCATCCCCCACTGCTACATATTTCTATTCAATTCCCTGACCCTCTGTACTCTCCTGTCCTTTCCAATACCTGATCCTACCCCCCTTTTTTCCCTCCCCCTCCTCTCTCCTTCCCAGGCTCCTCCCTCCCTTTACCTCCTGTGAATATTTAATTCCCCCTTCTATGTAGAATTGAAGCATCCACACTTTGGCACTAATATTATTTGTGACAGAGAGTCCTATGAACTGACCAGCAGAAGAAGTGGGTTTGCTAGCTCATGTACTGGAATAATAATATCTTTTTTCCCTTTGTACTAAAACCAGATTACTTTCCTCAAATAATATATTTGGATTATGTTTTTCCCCTCTACCCTTCCAGTTCTTCCCTATTTCTCCACCCATTGGAGTCTACTCCGTTTCTGTCTCTCATTAGGAAACAAACAGATTTCTAAGGGACAATAATACAATAAAATTAAAAAGTTAAAAGAAAACTATACATCAAAATTGGACAAAGATAGAAGGAAAGGAGCCCAAGAGAAGGTACGAGAATCAGAGAGCTTCCACCCAAACACTCAGGAATCCCATAAAAACACTAAACTAGAAGTCATAGTGTTAAGTACAGAGGACCTGGATAGACCAAGCAGTTCCTGTGCATCTGTCTCAGCCTCTGTGAGTTCATATGAGCTTTGCTTCTACTGATTTAGAGTACCTTGTTTTCCTGGTGTTCTCCATGCCCTTTTGCTCTGACAATCTTTCTGCCTTCTCTTCTAACAGAATACAATCTGAGTCTTGAGGGTAAGCATTTGATGGAGACATTCCTTTTAGGGCTAATGTACCAAGGTCCGTTATTCTCTGCATAATGTCAGGTTGTGGGTCTCTGTATTTGTTTCCATGTGCTGCAGGAGGAGACATCTCTCATGGTTGCTGAGACAAAGGGACTAATGTGAAATAGTAGAATGTCATTAGTAATCATTTAATTGCTGTATTTTATTAATTTTATTATTTTATTAGAAAACAAGTATTTGGTTTTACCCTAGGTCCCTAGGCTATCTAGTCTCACATTCTTTGTCATCCAAGCAGAGTAAACTGTGGGTTACATCTTATGGAGTGGGCCTTAAGTAAAATCAGATGTTTGTTGTTACTTCCAAAGACATTGTGCCACCATTGCACTAACATATATACAAGGCAAGACACCTTTGTCAATCCCAAATTTTGTGGTTGGTTGTCACTTACATTTCTAATATGGTATCATGCAGAGTACCATTCTGTACCATAGATGCTAGAACATCAAGTGAATACTCTATATAGAGCCAGTTCAACTTCATATTCAATCAGTTATGTTTGTGTTCTCTTCAGTACAAACCCTTGCCATCCATTTGTGGAAAGGAACCTAGAGGTTAGGCCACAGCCTGGACTGCTCGGGGATTCCATGGTACCTCTTTGGCCATCACCTCAGTTGGAGTAACCCAATTTGGGACTAGAAACTTCATTGGATGACAAGGGTGGTCAGTAGGCTCGGTCTCTTCCATTATTGGCAATTCACGTTAGATTACCTTGAAGTGTGTATATATTTTTGGAAGCTTCTACTAATTTCAGTATCCATACTTCTTTTCAAATGGACCTCAATTTTAGCTGTCTCTCCCATATTCCCTCCCTCATGCCACTTTTCCCTCCTCCACTCCATTTTAGCCCCCCCCCAGTTATCTATAACTATATTTTATTACCCTTTCTTAGCAAGATCTTAGCAGAAACCCCTCCTAGTTTCTTCCCCTATACCTATCTTTCATGCTTCTACAGATTGTAGCTCGGTTTCATTGATTTACCAGCTAATATGCACATATATGCAAATGCATAGCATATTTCTTCTTTTGGGCTTGTCATACCACACCCAGGATGATTTTTTTCTTGTTCCAAACATTTCCTTGTGAATCTCATTTTATTGTTTTTTAAATAGCTTAGTAAGACTCTACTCTATTGAGGTACCACTATTTCTTTAACTATTATTATGCTGAGGAACATCTACTTCGTTTCAAATGTGTGAATCTGAAAAGAGCAGCAACAGACATGCTTGAGCAAGCATCTCTGTGGCAGGAGAAAGCATACTTTGCATACATGCCCAAAAGTGATACAGCTGGGTCTTGAGGTAGAACGATTCCATCTATTTGACATATGCCCACACTGATTACCATAATGACTGTAAAAGTTGGTAATCTCACCAGCTACAGATAAGGGTTCCCCTAACTTCATATCCTGACCAGTGTGAGCTGTCATTTGGTTTACTGATCTTGCCCATTTTGACAGGTATAAGATGAAATCTCAAAGTAGTTTTGATTTGTATTTCCTGATGGTGAAAGATGTTGAAAAAATTTAAAAGTATTTTTCAGCTATTTGAGTATCCTCTTTTAAAAATTCTGTGCTTAGATATATACCCCACTTTCAAATGTGTTATTTGTTTTCTTGATATATAAGTTTTTAAGGTTTCTTTATATATTTTGGATATTAGTCCTCTATTAGATGTGTAGTAGGTAAAAATGATTTTTCCATTCTGTAGCCTATTGCTTTGTCAAATGATGTTATTTTTTGCTATGCAAAAGCTCTTGTTTTTACTGGTAAACTTTAAGTATAATGTGCTCCTGATACATTTTTTCCTTTCATGAGTATGCAGTGTCCTTTCCTGTTTATTCAGTGAGTTGTGGTAGAGAAGTTTGGAGGGGAAGATCTCTGTGATCCACTGGGAATAGGGGTAGGAGTTTGCAGCAGCTGGTTTGTTACACAGCTGGGGTAAAACTAAGTTATTGGTTTTGGAGGAATTTAGGTGAATTCTATGGAGTTAGCCTTCCTACTTCCCTAGTTGTAGTTGCCTGTGGGTTTCAATGGAACAAAGTTTTGTTGTTTGTTGTTTGTTGATAGCTGTTGTCATGTTCCTGTTTAGCTTTGGTTACATGGTCATGGCGACTTCATAAAATAAGTGGAAAGCATATTCTCAATTTCAGTTTACATGTAGTATGAGCAGCATTGGCAGTAGCTTGATAATAGAAGAATAATGCTACATGTCCATTTATTATCACATACACAAAGGAATTCAAAATGTATCAAGGGATCAATCTACAAGATATGAATTCAAATCACAGTAAGATGTCATCTCATACCTTATAGGTTGATCAAGAAGGCAATATCTTGCAAAATTGTCTGGAAAAGGATACTCTTACACATAGTTGGTGGGAAGAATATAAATTAGTACAGGCTTTATAGAAAAATAGAGATACTCCCTGAACCAACAACCTCACTACTTGTTTTATCACTAGAGAAAAATTACTGGGCCAAGAGAACCTCTGGGCCTAGATTTATTACAGCAGTACCGGCAATTGTCAAGACAGGGAATCATCTAATGGAATTGGAAGACATTAAGTAAAATAAGCCAAGCAGAGAAAGGCAAATATGACATGGCATCACACACATGCATGAAAGCTAAAAGTATTTTTTTCATATTGAATTAGATAGCAAAGGACTTAAAAGATGGCCTAGTGGGCAAAAATGCACTTGTTGTTCAAACTAGAAGATCTGAGTTTAACAATGGACATATAGAAACAACTCCTGAAAGTTATCCTCCAACTCAGTGGGTATACATACTCACATATATCTCAAAATGATGATGATGATGATGATGATGATGACAACACATTTGAAATACAAACTTATGTGAGGCTGGAAAATGTGGAGAGAGAGGACAAAGCAATATTCACTAATGGTATGAAAATATAGCCAGGGGAAACAATTTCTAGTGTTTTATTAATACAGTTGGGATATCACCATTTGTAACTATCTATTATATATCTCCAAACCAAGAAAAGAGAGAACTTTCAATCTTTCAACAGTAACATAATCCAATCACTATAAGCTGGCTGAATACACACAGACTATAAACATAGGATCTCCAGTTATCACACAAACATGGAAAATTATTATCTACACTAAACTGAAATGTAAAACAAAATTTCAGGTACCTACTGGTATCTGTAGTCATCCTCAGAAACAAATTTTATTTTACTATAGATTGGCTGATATGACAGAGAAGGAACATGATATATTATTCAACTTACATCTATCTACTTACTGTAAGTTTGGGGAAAAGATAGTCATAGAAGAAAGACATGTTGAAGGTTATATATATTAGTAAGCTTACAGAGTTGACATACATTGAACATTACAGGTGTCCAAGACACTGTCTTTGTTTCACACTTGAAGACACTGAGGTTGAGAAATGTATCATAAATCCACATAGACTGATTTTGATAGAGCAAAGGAATTTTGCTTTTCAAAGAACAGATTCTTTCCAAAAGCATTGGTAACTTGAATCTAGCAAAAATGGACACATATGTTTGGTTATTCATAAGTGCACAGACTGAAAAAAAGTTGAATGTTTGATATTAAGAGTCATAAGATATTTTGAATGATTAGAATAATTGTTACTAATGATAGCTCATTCTGGTTTATGTTTCAAGGCCAGCATATAATTCTATGTGTTTTGCCCTCACCTTTACATGATCCCTATTTCTACAAACTATGACACCAATGATTGGCATATATTAAACATAATATCTTCAATTATCATAATTCTGATTTTATGGTTAAAAATGATATTCCCTTCAGGTGATTTTGAATATTTTTTTCACAGCTTTTATTTTTCTCAGTCTTTTTCTCTACGACTGAAAGATTGACTTCTTGTTAATTGGGTCAGCAAGTAGTCACTAATGAAAAATAAATACAAGCTCTCATTAAGAATCACCCTGAACCTGAGTTTCCCTTAATTTTAGTACATAATAGCATGTCTCTAGAATACACTTCCCTATCCTCAAAAAGATATAAATTTGGTCCCTGGGCCATGCTCTCCATGCTGGGTCATACTAATTAGTCAGCGCTCCGCTCCTGGATGGTAAGTCTCACTGCTTTCTGGAAATCAGGAAAGAAAAGACCCTGGGCCTTATGTAAACTGGGTATGACATGGGCTCATTATTTAGTAGCATTTCTGCTTTCTCCTACCTCACCTATCTTCAGTTGCCAAGGAGTTCATTGTGAGGTTTTTACCAACTAAGATCATTACAAACTAGTTTTCCTCGAACATGTAAGGATCAGTCAGTCACCAGGAAGTTGTTATGTTCAGGTCCATGGAAGAGAGTTCATAAATAATTTGTCTGCCATGAATCTGAGAGACTAATGTATTTGGTTTTTATATGACTACAAAAATACACCTGGGAATGAGACGCGAGTAGGACAGGAGAAGACTCTCAGTATTGTGCAAGGCTTCATCTAGTGCTTTATCTAGCATGTAGAAGGTGTTCAATAATTGCTTGAGGAATGAAGTAATGCTGTCTGGAGGTCATAAAGTAGATGAATAAAAGAAAGAAAGAAAGAAAGAAAGAAAGAAAGAAAGAAAGAAGAAAGAAAGAAAAGAAAGAAAGAAAGAAAGAAGAAGAAAGAAAGGAAGGAAGGAAAGAAAGAAAGAAAGCAGAGATCAATGGTTCTTCATACAAGAAAATACAGCCAGCCAGCCAGCCTGATGCAAATTCAAGAGAGGAGTGCTGAGACCTGCTTAATGACAAACTCAGAAACTGTGTTCCCTTTCCTAACATTGCATAATAGTTAATATTCTTATACCCCTAGCAGACTAGTTAACCTCACTTCAAGAACACAGAAACACTCTATTTGATGCTATATCAGATACTTTATATTTGACCAAACAGGTCCAATTGGGAACCAGGTAAAACAGGCAATCAGCAATTCTTGTTGGAACCTTTATTCAACATCTTGCATCAAGTCAAGTAACGTACCACATTCGGTCTCTAATTTACCAATTTGTGAAGGAAGTTCGTTGGTGAGATAAGTGAATTTTGGGATTCTTAGGCATTAAAATTGTCTTCTGTATCTGTTATTGAATGTTTATGACAGAGTAGGTATGCTGGAGACTATGCCAAATCTCCTTTACAGACTTTACTGAATGTAATCCCTTCAGTGACCCTAGAAATTATATGTCATCAAAACATCCTTTTAAGAAAGAAAACCAAAGCCATTCAATGGCTAAGAATATGCTCAAGGTCATATTGTGAACAAATGGCAAAGCTGGAAGCCTAATTCAGAGCATGCTCATTGCTGCAAATTTTGTAGACAGATTAATGGGAAGCAGCCTCACTCAGTCTCATCTTGGAAACAACAATAATGGAATGATCATTCAGATTGCATCCTGGGTCTTAAAATAGATCTGTGACATGAATCGTCATGAAATGATTATTTTCTCCCTTGTGTCAGATATAAATAAGTGGGAACTGCAGTTCAAACCTAAGAAAAAATATCCATATGGCTTTGAAATTATCATTGGATACATAATATAATCGTACCAAACACTCCATTAACCCCAGCTCTCACTTCTACCAAAAAAAAAAAATGTACTGAGATGTCAAATGTAGACTGAATGCTGATTGAGGACTTCCAGTAAACTTATCTTTACACTCTGAACATTCAGACATTGTTTGTCTGAATGGCAGATACACCACATAAGTCCTTTTATTAATAACCTAGATTGTAAGTTTCTGTATCTGTTAATCTACCTTCTTACATACCTAGCTACACATGAAAACACAAACAGAAACACGTATGTGCATATTTATATACAGTTATCCTTTCATATTCAAAGGGTATTTCCCAACATACCAAATTCTATTTAGGCTTGAGTCTCTTATACCAAATGATGTTTATATTTGTGTACAACCTTCCTTACTCACCTTCCTTACTACATAACACCATCTTTAAATCACTTATGATAGTTAATGTAACTCTATTTAAATAACTGTTGTACTGTATTATTTAGGAAATAATTACCAAAAAATGTATACATGTTAACAACATATTTAATGAATCTTTAGATATCTTTGCTCCATGATTAAATAAATGTATATAGAAATTTCAGATATAGGTACTCAAATGTATTATATGCATATATGAATAGAATAATAATAGTATTATATATTAATATGCACACATGAATGACATATGATTATATATTTATTTACCTTTAAAATCTAACAACAAAAGCCTATATATAGGGCAAGAAAATATGAAGTTCTGAAAATACTTTTCTTATGTGCTAAAACCAAGGACATTAATCTCAGGTTGTATAACAGAAAAATGAAGAGCTAATTTAAACATTGGACTAGATAATTTCTAATAACTTTTCTATCATTAAATATACATACAATCCATATTTTAGTCAATTTACCTTATTGGGCCTATTGAATTTTATTCAATAAGTATTAGGAGTTATTTCCATTCTGCATGTATACAAAATACATTTATTCTGTTTCTTCATCATCTACCATCTACTAATTTGCAAATGTTTTCCTATGATACTATAGGAACTACACACTAAAATGAGCTGACAGAAGCCCTTTATGTCTCCCAATCATCAGAATTATTTGGACCTGAAATTCTTTCATAGTGAGTAACATGTCTGTCTGCTGGACAGAAATAGTCAAAATAATGAATGTGCATTCTCTGTATGCTTAGCACTATGATAGACATCTCCTGTACCATGTTGGAAACATTCTCCTTACATTAGGAAATGGCCAAAAATATGCCGCCAACTTGCATTTCTCTCTGTGCAGATTCTGGGGCCTTTTATATGAGTAAAATCTCATGCCTTTTTCTATATTTTGTCACCCAAAAATATCATATCTGTTTAAACTTTGAGTTCCTTTTGAGAGTGGAAACTATGGCTATCTTGAATCTGGAGTTCCCCATTTTAAAAAACAATATATGAATCCAATTGGGCTTAGGAAATAAGAAACTAGGTCTCTTATGGATGCAGAATGGTATCTCTTGTCACATTGCTTTGAGGATTCATGCCAATTCCTAACCCTTCCTAATGCCTCTTGCTAAGAATCTGAACAAGATTCGGGCTATGTCAAGGTTAATGACTTTCAAGGGGCTGTTTTGTGTCCTTGGTTGCTCTTGTCATTTTGTATAGTGTTTCCTTCATTTTCCCCTGCTACTATATATTCCTGAGGTTCAGCGACATTTCTTAGGATGACTCAGTCCTGAGGTCTTCTGCTGGAAGTGCTGATAAACTGTATTTCATCCACATGTCTAATTTATGACCAGAGAGACGAGCATCAGTCCTGTGCAGAGTACTGTGTTCAGCTCTCTCTCTTTCATCTTACACCATATCAAAGCACTGACTGTCTCTGGTAAAGGCAACGCAAAAGAGCTTTCCTACTGCTTTTTGTAATACCAGTGAAGGTGGATCACAGCCAAACAGATAGGAAAATGGAGTTATTCTCATCATTAGCATAAAACAGGGCATACAGTCTAGCTGGTCAGGTATCAGTCTGTGGTTCAGATCTTGACTCTACTTCTTCCTCTTTCCCTGGAAAACTTATTTGTGTTCCTTAAACTACATTTTTTTTCTTATTTGAAAAATGAGATAAATACATTCAAAACTGTTGTGAAGACTGAATGAGAAATTACATAAATTGGAGCAAAGTGAATAAGCAAAGAATGTTAATTTTCCTCCTCCTCCTCTTACTATTTTTGAGAAGGAAGAAAGCCCACAATCTTGACAGGAGCTCTCTAAAAATAATAAAACCCTCCATGTCACTCATTTTAATACATAGGTAATAGCCCAGTGAGATATGTTGCTGGAATAGCAGATATAAAATCATATGAAGAGACAAATGGGCAATCGGTTAAGGATTCATACCAAGATTTTAGGAAACTGAAAAAAAATTGGTATTTTTCTTGCACAGGAGTTTATGAAGCAGTATGCAAGACATTAAAATCTTTGGTTCATGGGTCAAAATCTGTAGGTTTGGATTCAGGCTCTTCTAAAATTTGGTGTATAGTGTTCAGCAAGTTGTGTCCTCGATAATAATATCAGTAGAAACTCCAAGTGTGACTTTTAGGTTTACTTGAATTAATACATGCTAAATACTTATGAAACCATGAGACATAACAAATACCACTCAGCATTTTTGCTTGGGTGCTCACATGTATACTTGTATGGATGTGTATTAAACTATACATAGCATATTATGCTAGGTGCTATTTCGGGGTATGCATCAGTTATTACCAAGTATGTCAATTTGCCATCCTCATAAAGACAGTGGAGCCTTGAAGACATTTTCACATATCAGGAACTAGGCTAGGAAGACCATAAGATGCAGAAAATATATGATGAGCTAAATTCACCAAACAAATAGTACCATCCCTTCAAGTGAAGTTGCAGAGTGTGGAACTGAGCCATTTATAAAATGAGGATTCATTTCTCATGCCCTATTCCTAAACATGAATGTATTTTGATGAAGTATAGACATTTTTGGAGAATGAAAGTGTTGCTTTAAATAATTATGCCAGGCAAACCTCATGGACTCTACTATCCCAGTCAAGGAAGACAGTCCTTTCAGTCTCTAGTAAGTCCCAGAAATTTGCACCTCTATTAAGTTACAACTATTAAGTCTATCTACTGAGCAGATTCTTTCTCTGTGTTAAATGTAGAAAGATGGCGTAAAACTGCATTGTTCTAATTGGACTTAATTAATTCAGACCTTGTTTTACAACTACATTTCCTGAGGATATTTCTCGAAAGAAAGAGCATATTCATTGCATCTCATACATTTCTGCTAAGCCCTTCTTCTTCATGGTATGACACTGGATGCTATAAACTATACTGAGGCTTTGCTACCTGTGCTTTTGAAGTTGAGTGTTTCCCTGGCAAATATGGTAGAATGTCATTCCATTTGCTTTTTCTATTAATGTTCAAGATACTGACTTTGAGATTAAGGAGGCAGTGATTATTTTACTACTCTAAACAATACAAGGACCAGGACCAGGATTTAACTTCCTGTTATGGTATGAATGTGAAATAGATCGTCACAGACTTAGTTTGCATAACACTTAGTTCCCAGGTAGGGGCTGCCATCCTGGGAGGTTGTATAATCCTCTGAATTTAAGGCTCAGTTGGAAGAAGTATGGTGGACCACTTAAACCTTCAGCCAAATAAATCCATCTTCTCTTGTTTCTTTGATTGCAGGGATGAAAAGAGTAACTAGTATGGTCCCTTTGGCTTTCCTCCTTGTTCATAGCATTCACTCCCAGAAGTTGAAGCCTCTCAGGTATCCATCAGCATGTGGACTGATCTCAGGAGGCCCCATCCAATCAGACCTGAAATCCTCCTCATTTTACATATTCATTTTTTTAATTGGATATTTTATTTATTTACATTTCAAATGTTATCCTTTTCCCAGTTTCCCCTCCCCAAATCCCCTACCCATACCCACCCCTGCTTCTATGAGGGTTCTTCCCACCTATCCACCCACTTCTACCTCATTGCCCTGGCATTCCCCTACAATGGGGCATTGAGTGCCTGTCCAAGGACCAAGTGCCTGTCCTCCCACTGATGCCTGATAAGGCCATCCTCTGCTACATATACAGCAGGAGCCATGGGTCCCTTCATGTGTACTCGTTAGTTAATGGTTTAGTCCCTGGGAGCTCTGGGGGATCTGTTTGGTTGATATTGTTGTTCTTACTATGTGGTTGGAAACCCCTTCAGCTCCTTCAGTCCTTTCTCTAACTCCTCCATTACGGTACCCATGCTCAGTCCAATGGTTAGCTGGAGGCTCTACATCTGTATTGGTCAGGCTCTGGCAGAGTCTCTCAGGAAACAGCAGTATCAGGCTCCTGTCAGAAAGCACTTCTTGGTGGCGCACGCCTTTAATCCCAGCACTTGGGAGGCAGAGGCAGGCCGATTTCTGAGTTCGAGGCCAGCCTGGTCTACCAAGTGAGTTCCAGGACAGCCAGGGCTATACAGAGAAACCCTGTCTCGAAAAACCAAAAAAGAAAAAAAAAAAAAGAAAAGAAAGCACTTCTTGGCATCAGCAATAGTGTCTGGGTTTGGTGTCTGCAGATGAGATGGATCCCCAGGTGGGGCAGTCTCTGGATGGTCTTTCCTTCAGTCTCTTTTCTATACTTTGTCCTTGTGTTTCCTTTAGACAGGAGCAATTCTGGGTTAAACATTCTTAAAAAGGCTCCTTCATATTTTAATGCTCATATAACCAAATTGTACATATTCCTGGTGCCAAGGTGTACCTGTAGCCCTTGGAGAAAAGCCTTTGTTTCCTTGCATGCCCTGCAGCTCTTTCGAAGCACGACCTGGAGTACTCTGACCCATCGGTATGCCATGGCAGTCCATCTGTCTTTCCACCTCCCCAACAACTCTGAAGCTTGCGAAGGCCACACAGTTCCACATCACCCGCTACTGCTTCTTACTGGACTCGTCCTCTTTTAATGGACTTGAACAACTTACTGTTCTATATACATGGACTCTACTATCCAAGCCAAGAAAGTGTACACGCCTTACCATCTCCAGCTTACCAACGGCCCCCAGACTGGCAGTTAATTCAAAAGCTTGAAATTTTCTTTCCATTTGCAGTGATCCTTTCCTTAATCCCAACAAATGACTTATGGGTTTACTGCACACTGTTACCCCGCCTTCACAACCTTGATTTTAAATCAGTCTTCTCTCTCTCTTCCTATATCTTACTCTTCAAAGTTACTAATTTTATTTCTTATGCTAGTTACCTGCTAGTTACCATGTCTTCATTATTTGTGATCCTTCATTACCTTGTTTTTGATGTAGTTTAAGATATTGTGATTTCCTGCTAATATTCTCTCACTGTTGGTTTCCCTATGTTGAAACTATTGTAAAATGTCACTCTATTGCTCTATGTCTTGGTATGAGTGTAATAAATAGGGGACAGAATTTATTAGACTCTGATCAATTGCCTGCTCTAAAGTACAAAATATATATATATATATATATATATATATATATATATATATATATATATAGTGTAACTTTAGAATTCCAGGTACAATATTTCTCAGGTAAATTCACCATTTTACACTTTAAGTGAGAGGACTCTTTCATAATTTTTCCTCTCTTTGGAAAAACTCAGCAAGAGTCAACATTTTTTCATTATTGGCTTCTGTCCTCAATATTTAATTGAAAAAATAGAAGCACTCTGATAGATCACTTGTCTTCCTTCACATCCACTAACCTGCACACATAAAGATCAATAGGTGTTGCCTTTCCTCCTGTAGGAATTGATGAAATGTTGCTCTGCCATCTGAAGCAAAGCTCTGTGCTTGTGTACTGGATAGCTTTTCCTTTCACCTACTTACGGATCATGATGCCCTTATTCTTTTTTCTCTGGACGTTTATCTTAATGTATTCACAAATGGTAGTATCTCCCATGATGCAAAATCTATCACAAACAACAACAGCTTACCTATCAACAATCCATGATACTTTAAGGTTAAAACAAGAAATTGGATAACTGCTCATCATCTTGAGAACTACTTCCCTTTACAGAACCACTGTCCTTATTTTCTTTCCCCTTCATTTCTTTAGATTACCAGCCACTTGCAACTTCCCTAGTTTTTCCCATCCTTGCCTGTGATTGTGTATTCACACATTGTAATGTAGTGACATTTGGAAGTAGTTCATGTCACACTTCGCATCCTTCCTATATTCTGCTGCCCCCATCCTATAGCTCATCATAATAGCATCTATTTCATAATTTTATATGGCAGCTGTTTGGGCTGGGGAACAGCTCATTGATAGAGAGCCTAGCATGTGCAAGGTCTTGATTTTAATGCCTACCTACTGTCAAGTTAAAACAAAATAAAACACAAAACAAAACCAGCCAGAGAGGCTACTCTATAAAGAAGCAGGTGCTATCTGTTGAAGTCTGTTTATCTTTCTAAGATCATTGGCTGCAAGTGTTCCTCTGTCTCTCTCATTCTCACTATCCTGAGCTTCTGATGGCTCCAGACACATCAAACTCATTCGGATCTCACAGTGTTTGCAGATGGCTTATTTTTGTCAATAATGTTCTTTCTATCATTTCTTCATGTCTGCTTATCACCTTGTAAAAATTCCATCTGTGACTGAACAATTGCAGGTCAGAATCTTATGCTTTATTTTCCTGCCTATCAATAATATATATCATCTACAATTATATTTTATCTATATTACTTACTTGGAAGTTTTCTGTTTACTCAGCTATAATGTAAATTCTATTGGGCCTATTTTTTCCTATTATATCTTAAAGCATAGAAACTTATAAGTGAAAATAGGGAAAATGTGGATGAATCAAATAGATGCTGAATTCTGCGACATGTTTTCACATAAAAGGGGTGTATAAGTTCATGTGAACATGACAGCATCTTCTTATGAAGACAGGCTTTCTCTATGCACCTTCCCTAATACAGTTTTAAACATACCTAGTGCTCTATGACATAAGCCCCTCCATAGAAGCAACTAGTGGCCCTAATATACTTGGTGCTGTAGTACAAGCTGACGGCTCTTCAGGGTAAATTTGCCTAGACTCAGCAGCTCACTGCCTATTCTCAGAAAGGTATCTTTACTTAGGAACTAGTCATTTTCTTATTTCCCAAATGATATAGTATTAAAAGTGTCACAGGGAGATGGATTGACTGACACAATCCTTTTAGTGATTCAGAGTGAAGCAGGAGCAGTAGTTCAACTGTAAGACCCTCTACTTCTCTGAACAGGTTCATTCTATAAATGGCTTACAGCCTCGGAACACAGGATGGCGGGCATTCTGTTTAACCAGTCCTCACCTGTTTTCAGTCAAATGCACAGTAAAGTTCAGTCACAACTTTACTGATTGGTTCAAGCTCCCTTGACACCACTCTGGGTTTCAAATTTCCAAGTCTTTATTGCTATGAATATGGAAATGTACTACTCACTTCCTCTCTGATAGGTGGCTACTTCCCTAGCATATTAGGTCAGTATCTATGTTCAGGCTATGGGAAACTCTTAATATAATATAAAGGCCTCATGCACTTGAAATGAGCACTTTCAGTGAGCATGAAGAGCATCTGTGTTTTTATGTCTGCTTACAAATAATTTCATTTGGCTTCTCCGGGGCTGACCTTTATTTCTTGTGTAATTCACCTAGGAAGAAACTGGAAAGATGAAAGATATGCTTATCCCAACTGTGTAACAAGGAAGAAAAAATCTAAAAAGCCAATTTTCTATTTAAGCATCAAAATCCAGTGATTTTTATCTGCAAATCTTTTATTCTCCTTTTGGTTTTGTGTTTCCTTCCAGCTGCCTAAATTGTACCTGGGCTTATTTGATACATCACTGAAGTAGTTTATGGAGCCTAGCCATCTGTGCTTTTCTCCCCCTCTCAAATGCATAACACCATAATCCACATACATAAATTCATAATCCACGTGCACATCTCATGGCTCTATTTAGGAGTGAATTTTCCAGTGCAATTAAACTATGAGCTAAAGAGATGATTGCAATTTAAGACGGCGTCATAAATACTCAGGCCCTTATACCTATACACCTGCTGAGGAATTGGGGCTGATTTGTGTTTCACAACATCTTAAAAGAAATCTAAAGTAAAAGCATAAAGTGACAAATCTTTATCCCTTGCTTGTCCAAATTCTCATTGGGCAAACTCAGCATTATGGAAGAGTTTGATGTAGTTAAATGCATCCCTTGCTCTAAGCTGGCATTATAAAACAAACACAGAAAACAAACAAACAAACAAACAATCCTGTAGATTTATGTTGCCTTTTGAACATGAGCTTCATATTTGATTTTCTGTTTTTTAAGTTAGGTTCTGAACAGATTTTATAAGGGAAACACAGTTTATTTTTATTTTAAAATTCTGAGTTTTCCACCCTTTAAATTAATCTTATAAGAGAGAAAGCCAAAAGCGAACATGAACTACTTGTTTTTCCAGAGGCATGTATCATGGAGAAAAAAAGAACGTTTCTACAAAGTGAGAGCAAAGTCATTTGGGGCATTTCTGACTCTAACAATTATGTTACTCTATATGTTCCTAACCATCATTTCAGGGCATTTTGGCAATTTTTTTATGATCGTTATCCACATAGCCCAAACCATTCAGTCGTCAGAGTAGCTTTGAAGGATACAGAGAACCATAGGGTTATCATTCCCTCAGAGAGACTGAGAATCCAGTGGAAGGTGAATTGAAATCGATTGGGTCAGTTCAATAACACTCAAATTTCAGGAAAATATATCTCTTAGTTGGGCATAGGGTTTATTTATTCCTAACTTTGCTGTCAGCGTAAGAACTTATACAAGAGGTTCAAGTGGACACAAAACACTTTCAAAGCGGAAGTTATGATTTTTTTTTTTAAAACAGAACTTACCACAGTGTTATTCACAGACCATTCACGTATATGTTAAGAAATTGAATTGATTAATAAAATTTTATGTTGAATTATTTTGTGCACTGTGGGTTAGAAACCTATGTGTGAAGCAAGACTAAGGAGAATGATGATGACTGTGAAGGCTATTCTTGGTTGCCACCTTGGCTACCTCTGCAACTAACTAAAGCATAAGTGGCTCGGTATGCCTGTGAAGGATTTTTCTTGACTGAATACTTGAAGTTGGGAGACTACCCAAAATCCACATACTTTGAGGTGAGAAAATCTACCCTAATTCTAGACTGTACCTTCCAGTGGTAGCCTACATGTGAATGTATATATGAATGTGTATATGTATGCGTATATGTACATATTCATTTTATTTGTTCTGTTTCTCCTGTCTAATAAGATAGGCTTAAAAGAGAGCTTCTACCTGGGAAGCAGTTAGAAACTCAGAAGCATAATACAGAGAGAATAATTTCAGTTTGGACTGACACAAGTCTTCCCATATTACATATGAACATTTGGATACTTCTGAGCTTAGAACTATAACATAGACATGGTAATTTCCTTTCAATACTGTGTTGGGTTTTTTAGGTTATAAATAGATTTCCAAGGGCTCAAAAACCATGAGTCTGCCAGTATTGGAGCTGAGATTTGCCAATGGTTTAGATTTAACTGTTTTCAGATAGTGCCCAGGCAGGAAGAATGTCTAAATATACTTAGTCATCTGACTTGTGCTATTGGGTTTGGATGGGTACATAGATATAGCACAGAGATTGATAGCTTATGGTATAAGAGAATGGCCTTTCAATATTCAGTTAATGTTCAGTTGCCGTAGGTACTTTTATTTTCAGCATGTTAATACAGGTATAATATTAAAGAACAAAATAGAAGATTTTAAGTGAAAGCTATGAGGAGTTTTCAACAAACCCTCCTATAACTTTTAGCCTATGAAACTGGAGAATATTTGCATTTTACATATAAAAAGGCCAATTCTTAGTGAATCCCACATCAAGCCCAGAGATACCTCTTAGCCTGCATTCCACAGTTTTGCCTTCTATTCTAGAATCCCCTTATATTGAATACAATGGGACATACTTTTTGATGCCTGAATTATTTTGTACAAAATGTTTTGTTTCGTTTTCTCAAAATGTTTTTTGATATGTCTGTTATTGTTGTCTGTTCATTCTCTTATACTGCTGATATTTTCTTCTGCGAGGAAGATATACCAAGCATTCTTTACTTGTTCTCATGGGTATGGACATTAGTGATTTTGCAGTTTAAGTCACTATGAGTAAAATTGCTATAATCACTCTTGTCAAGGGTAGATGCTTGAATTGTCATGTAGTGGGGTTGCTAGGAATAGCACGCATGCAAGTCTACCATGAGAAGCTACTGTTCTTTTTTTCTTGGTACAGTGACACTCTCCTTCCACCTGACGCAGCTGAGAACACTTGCACCACTCTCTTAATGTTTAACAATATTTCTACCCTGCTCATTGCAAAAACGCTGTCTCATGGCTATCATTTTAATTTTCTTGATGACAAATGGTTGTAATTGATTTTCTTCACTAACATATTAGGTTTCCTCATCCCTTTCCTTGTGAATCATTCTTCAAGTACAATCCCATTAGTCTCACTTAATTGCTTAGCCGTGTATTGTTCCATTGCCAGAATAACTGAAAATATTGCCAGAAACTGAAAATATTGCCGAAAATTGAAATAATTTGGCTACAAAGTCTTAGGTAGATTGTTCTAAGCAAAGTTTTCCTCCATTTATGGGCTGTCTGTTTATTATTTTCTTAATGGCATCATTTGATAAACAGAAATTTTAAGCATCAGCTAAGTCCAAATAAGCCAGTTTATGATTTGTGGCTTCTTTTAAATGTGAGAAATTTCATCAGCGTCTTATCATTACTTATATTCTCCTATTTTCTGCCCAACAGATTGACAATTTCAGCTTTTGTGTTTGGATGTCTGATCTTTCTTGAATCAATTTTTACACATATTATAAATGTAGGAGTAGACCCATTTTCTTTTTCTTTTGTTATTTTTTTTTCTGCCAAAAATTTCCAGTTAGCTCAGGGTAATTTGGGTGGAAAGAATTTTGTTTTCCCTTTGATGGTTAGGTATTTATCTCAATATCTTTGGGATGCTATAAAGTGCCTTAAAATGGATAGTTTATAAATGAGGGTGATTTGTCACTTAGTGTTTCTGAGGTTGGGAACCCCATGATTGAAGCTCTAGCAGATTTACTGGTAGAGCTCACTTCTTGGTTATAAGACGATGCCTTGGTGAGTGTTCAAAAGAAAGGCCAAAGACTATTCTCCTATGGCAGAAATGATAACAAGGAACATCGGGTTCCTTTTGGTCAATTAATGAAACATTAATCCCCATTCATGAAGGTTAAACTCTCATGACCTAGTAAGTAATCCCCCACTTCTTATGGCATTGGGAATTAAGTTCAAACGAACAATAGAGGAGACAAACATTAAAAAAAATGACAAGTAATTATAAAATTAACTCCACTCTTGTTAACAATGTGGTAGATGTCACTGCAATTGACAAATAATTTTATGGAGAAAGGTTTTCTTTGCTTGATACACTGAGTGCTTCAGAAGCAATATTTACACTTCAAGATGTTTGCCCAAATAGCCAAGAATTTACTTTGAATATTTACATATTGTTCTAAACATATCTATAAATGCTGAATTCATGCAGCTATGACCCTACTTATGGCCATTCACTGTGCCTTTCTGAAACACCTGGAAAAAAAAAGATCAAAAGACATTTGGAATTCCTGTGTGTTCATCTGCAGCCTGAGACATAGGTTGTGAACATGTTTGCCATTGTGATTTGTCTACAGATAGTTCTTTGGATTTCATTGAGAGAAAACATTTTCAAGTTTCTCTCAAAGAACGTATTTCTAACTTTTAGGAAGCTGCCTTATGTTCTTAGATTGCATTCCTCTCTAGCCATCTGTGAACCCGTCAACGACCAGTTTTAACACCCCAAGGCCAGCTTCCATCAACTTAAGTCTGGAGATAGTAATATTCTGACATCCATCTCAACCAATGGCATTTTACTTTTTGTTGGTAACACAATATCACTTTCATTTAACAGTAGACAGGGCATTTAAAACAGTTGTCTCCCTAACTATTGACCCCGAGAAACCTGTGTTGTCATTGTATTTAAACAATAGTACTAAAAATGGTTTGTACTATCATATCTTTCGATTGATTTTTATCTGAAAAATAAGTATATATGAGGGGCTCTAAGTGTGTTTTTACTTGCTACAAACAAACAAGCAGTGCAGTTCTTACGTGTGCCAATACTTTTGTACCTTTATATGTTCACCAGTACATCATCTTTGTCTCTTATATTCTTTGGCTAATCTTTAGTTGATAAAATCTGATCTCATATGTGTTAAAACTGATTATTGCAGATTTAAAACTCACAAAAGAGGAATGTAGACTAAGTATATAAGGAGATTTTATTCAAGTTTGAAAGGACTTTTCTTCAGGAAAAACATAAACATACTTCTCAATGGAACCCAAATGTTTTCTAATAATTTTTTGGTTCTAGACCCCCTTTGTTACCATCTAATCTATACCCTTAGCTGTCAGGACACACATGATTGTAGAATTCAACAGGTCAATTGGCATGATTCTTCTGGAGCTCCTCAATAAAGCTTGCTTAAACTCATTCTGTTTGCTATAAAGTTACCAGTACAGTTTCCATTCACCCATCCCAACTGAGAGTTGAAGAAAGTAGTTTCAGGCCATATTTGAGTAGAGGTAGCTATGTCATATAGATTGTGTCTAGAATCTTTATATCTTCAAACTAAATCCATCCACACCCTACACACGATTCCTCTTTTTGATTCCAACTGCATTTATGTTAAGCACACAGTCTTGTTCTTTCCTTTAAACTACAAGTAAGACATGTTAGGAAGGAGGGAAAAATGAATAAGGAGGAGGTGGAAAATATTCACCTTAGTGAATGATGAATTCAATTGCTGGAAAAATACAGCATTTTCGTTGAGTACTGAAAGCTGACTTGAAATCTGTGGTCATAAAGTTTGTTGTTCTACTACTGTACAGACTTCGGCACTTTGGAGGTAAATGAGATCAGTGGTCTGCACTTAGTAGGTTTTGAATTTTGTCTCACGCATAAGAATAAAATAGCATGGGGAACCAGTGGGGTGTGGGGATCTATAGAAAGGAGTGGTTATGCTGGAAAACCCTCTGCCTCGGAGACAAGAGAAAGATGAAGCCTTGAGGAAATCAGTGAAAGTGGATTGATTTAAGTGGGGCTAAAGCATTGATAGCTGGCTTTACCCATTACAGTAAGTGACATTGAAGTATTAGAGGAATTATTGAAGTACAGACTTTAGACTTTGGGCTATTGATTTATTTAAATTACATACAGCAATACAGGTAGGATGCAAGAGAATGAACCAGATATTAGTGGTTACTACATGACTAAAATGAAAAAAAATGGTAGTAGATGAAATGGCTGTTAAGAACTGCAGAAAAGCAAAGATATCAAAAGTAGATCGAAGAAAATGATTTAAAAGAGGAAATGAGAAGCAGGGACCTCAACACCACCTCAGCGACTTAATTTAGATAGGATCTGGAGAAAAAAACATCTGCAGTCATTCCATAAGACAGATATGACAATATCTAGGTCCTTAAGTAGTGACCAGATTTCTTTTTTTTCACTCTTCATTGATTTTTTATTGACTTAATTTTAGCTGTTTACTAACAATGTGGCTAATCTTCTTTTCCATAGGATACATATAGGATACTCTAATTATCACCACAGCAATGATTATAATACTTGCTTACTCATTTAGAGATTACATATTTTTTAAAACATCTATTAATAAGAAGCCTCATGACACTCCTGTGAGGTGGCTATGTGGATCCCCACTTGGAGATGGGTTAATAGAGGCACAGAGATGTGATGTGACTTGCCTAAAAACTGGGGAAAATTCATACAGAAGAGAGGCAAATCAGGGTACCACCCAGATTTCTATTGAATGGAGACATAGACACAGAGCTCAGGAAAACTAGTAATTTTATTACAACCGAGAATCCAGAGAGACTATCAGTACCAGGCCTCTTAAGAAAGACGAGCCACACTATAGGAGACAGGATGATTTGACCGGCAAATGGATGAGCAGACACCGTGAGCTTCCAACGGAGAGAAAGCCAGGAGAGAAAGCCTCTGCTGACAGCAGTTTTGGTCTCTTGTGGGAAAGTTTCTTATACATACACACATACAAATAAAATAATCAAAATAATCATATACACTTCATTCAAATAAAAAGACAACTACTTAGTATGTTTAAGCGAAGATGATCTATAAAGTTCCACATAGTGTCCATATTGATTTTCTTTTCTACACTTGCTCATCTATGTTTACAGTAGGAAAGGATAAAGTAGCAAAGAAGATGGTTGGCATAATAGTCATTCTGCAAGTGATTCAGAAACTAAGAGGCACACTTGTAGTTAGTGTTGTTGGCATCACCTACGATTTCCTCTGAAGGTGACGGTATGTCTTTCCTGGACTCAGTAGCATCCATGAGAATTACAGACGAGGTGAACATCTTAGCCATGATGCAAGAGGGACAGGGCATTCTGAGGGAAGGAAGCATTATAAGAACTCAAACAAAGTGCTTTTCCTTTCTTCAAGGAGGGACTCCTGTTACATCATTTCCATTTTAAATGAAGCAAAAAATCCTTCCAATATCCAGAGAAACACTTAGAAATGAAGAAACACTTGTTCTAGTTAATGTGTCTGAATCGTACCAAGGGGAAAAAAGTTTCCCCCAGGAGGTCATTATTATTCAAAAATTACTCTAATTAGGTCATGAATATATTAGTCCTTATTCAGTGCCAACAAGAGACAAAAAAATAGAACTGAAAATGTGACACATATAGCACTCCCAACTTGTTAGGGCGATTTTATTCCAAAATGCCATTAAAAGATGAAAAGGTCACCCTGTAGGGAAGTAATTGGTACAGCACTCTTGTAACTGATTAGAGGGGCTTTTATTTGGGCATTTTTTTTTCTTAGAAAAGGGGTCTTTCTAGATAGACAAGAAAGAAATTGTGTGTGTGTGTGTGTGTGTGTGTGTGTGTGTGTGTGTGTGTGTCTGTGTGTGTGTATTTTTTTCTCTCTCTCTCTCTCTCTGTGTGTGTGTGTGTGAAGGCCTAATTATACAAGTGTGTGGGTCTTTTCAAATAATGCCAAAGGTGAAAAATATCAACTTTTACATATTAAAAGAGAAACACTTGTAGTCTTATTTACAAGTTGCACAAACAAGATAACAAAAAAAAAATGGTGGTGTTCGTTATATGACTTGGTTTTCATTTCTTTTAATTACTCCATCTATGTTATCTCCTGGAATAGCTACAATTTCGAAAATTTCTGTGTTTAGTTAAGAAAGAATATAAAATTGCAATGAGTTAGTGATATGTAAAGAAGGTAGAAGTTTAAAAGTCTGTATTTCCATTTTTTATTTTAAAAAGCTAACTTGAGAGTATGACAATGAATACTGGAAGATGTTGGATGCTCGAATGTGACTCTAGTAAATGACACTGAGCTTCATATACTCAGAGAACTGAAGGCACACACCCCAAAGAACTGCACATGCATCTGTCCCTGATTAGGGAAAACAAAATAGAGAATTTGCATAATCAGTTACAGCATGACTTCTAATTTTCTTATAAACTGGCATTTGTGAATCAGTTTCTGAGGACAGGACATGACTTTCCTAATCAGAATTTCTTCCCTTAAGGCTTTCTGAATTTTGATTTTTGCTCAATAAGTCTCTCAATAAAGAATGGACCTCAGCCCATCTCAAAGTCACAGTCAACAGTTTAGTGATCAGGCAATGCTAGATGGCATCTTCAACCACAGAAGAAAAATAGTCAGCATGTCACTCAAGTTCCAGTGGTCCAAGATGCTACAGTTCTGGTGAAACAAGCTCAGTGATTACACCATTGTCAAGTTCCCCTGGCCACTGAGTCATCAGTGAAGAAGACTAAAGGAGTAGAAGAGACTGTTTATTATGGATCTCAAGTTTGCAAAGCACCAGGTCAAACTGCCTATGAAGAACTATGATGTTGATGTGGCTACAGTAGTACTTGAATCAGGCCTGACCAAAGGAAACATATGCTTTACCATCTCAAGATTATGATTTATCTCTGTTACCAATAAAATTAGAATAACCTACAATGAATTTAGCTGGGTAGTTCTAAATATGTGATTTTCTTCACCTTGAATCGTTATATGATTTATTGATTGGTTTATATGAAGCCCAGGCTGGCCTTGGACATGAAATTCACCCATGCTTAGTCCCGGAACTGAGTTCCAGGAGGAAACACACTACCATAGTGACTGGTCAAAAAAAAAGAAAAAAAAAAAAAGAAACAATCTCAAATTAATAAAAACTTGTAACATTTAGCATGTGCATTAACTCAGATTCCCAATGGTACATATGTCCTTATATAAACATAGATATGCATATGTGTTTTCTTGAATACATAAACATTTACTCTGAAATGGTTGAAGGTCAGGGGCAGGTATTTCAATCTTTTACTCATAAATTCTTTCCAGTTATAGTGCTTGTGTCAGAACTCCTCAGAGTCCAGAGTACAGATGTCTCTGTAATCCTGTGATCCTAAGCTTCTGTGTGGAAGAACTCCTGGGACTCAGGCCACCTCTGGGATCCTGAAATCCTGCTGCTCTGAGTACAGTGGCTCCTCTAGGATGGCTCAGGATATGGTATCTCCACAGGAGCAGACCAGCTAGGTGTCTGCCCCAGCCAAAAGGACCAGGCGCGGGGCGGAAGGGAAGTAGTATTCGGGAGGGGCAGGGTTTGGGTGGCTGATGGTTCCTGAGCACCTCTGGCCCCCAGTTATTCGTAAGTTCTTCAGTATAAATTTTAGAAAATGAGGTCATTATTTTACATAATAACAGCACAAAGCTCAATACCAAGAAAACAATAATTATTTCAAGATCTTTATGTAATTTGTTAATATATAGACGTTCCTTAGAATTTATTTTTCCAACAACTATTTTTGACTATGTAGGTTTTCTTTTCGTTTTTCTTCTGTTTTTTTTTTTATTTTTTTATTTTTTTTATTTTTAAGGGAAGTGTAGTTAGGTGTATATAGTATCTAAATATAAAGTATGTCTGAGAAAGTAAAACATTCCAGAAAGTTTATGAGAATGCATTTTTTTAGTGACTAACGTAATAGTAGTATGTCCTTTACTTTTCAATACTCATCTTTTATTTATACAATATATTTACATACTGAATTTTTATATATAATAAAGACTAACTTCCTGTGGTTAAGTACTTATGATAGGTCAGCCAGCATACTAATTTCATGTCCCTAATAAGCATATAGAGTAGACAGCTCTACCTTTTAAACGAGCAAATAGGGCTTCAGAGAGAGAAAGCGGCCTGTTTGTTCTTAGGGCAAGTTAGTTGCAGATCTGAAATTATTGCCCAATATTTTCTGGCTAGAAAACTTAACTCTCATTCACTATTCCATATTCCTCACAGCAGGCAACAAGAGACATTAATTATGGATGTTCCATTGCCCTGGAACTTATCATCTTCCTGAGACAAATGTACAAATGCATAAATACTTGGAACATTAGAGGAAGAAATTCGTCTTCATTGAAAGTTGTAACCCAGTTGATACCCTGCTCTCAGCATGCCAATTCCTTACTCTTCACCTGTTTTCTTCTTAGCATTTATTATCATTTAGCTAACTAAAAAATGCACACATTTCCTTTGCTAGTGGTATATCTCCCCCTGCTGCAAGAGAGTAGCAAATTGTATTCTTTTAATACTTATTCTATTATTTTATTTTTATCTCTGAATCCTCCAAAACATATGAAAGTGCCTTGTGTGTAATGGTGTTTAGTAAAATCATTCTGGAATAAATGAATGCATTTCTTTAACTGGAAGGTGAAAGTCAGAAAGAGCAAATCACTGAAGGTCAGAGCAGTTTAATCACTTGCAACCAACGCCTCTGAATTGAATACCAATAGCTGTGACAAGGACTGATCGACAGTATGGAGGAGGAGCTTATTTAGGAGTCCAGCAGAAAGAACCTTTAGCTGTAGAGAGAAGAAAAAGAGAAGGCCATAGATAGAGTGGACAATCTTTCCTAAGTAAAGACACAAGGGAAAGAAATTCAAAAGGTAGCTACTTGTCATATTAGATGACCAGATGAAGAGAAAAGATCATTATGGGAAATAATAAAGAAAAGGCTTGAAAAAGAGTTATTTTGACAGCCCAGAAATACATAATGTATATTTATATATAATGTATATGTTATGAGTATATTATGAAAATTTTGAGTCTTATAAGCAAGGTAAATTATATATTTATTCTTGATAGAACATTCAAATTAACAAAGGATAATGTCATTTCTTCTCTGAGCAAAAACATTACCGTTGGCAAAAGTTAGATAATGATTTTCCAGGGTTCAGTTACACATATGTCTTTCATTTCCTTAAGTAGTCTCTGGTCTTGGTGAATGTGATACACCATTGTTTACAGACTGACTGGCTCAGATCATATCGTCAATAGAAATTCAGTAATGTCAGCAAACAGGATGAGGAAAATATTAAAAATGAGCAAATAGTTACTAAAAGAAACAAATAGATGCCAGAATGCAAAGATCCAGAGAGCAAAGGGAAGATGTGTTTGGTTGATGTTTAGTATGAAGAAGTAGTGAAGTTAGAATCTGACCATTATGAGGTTTCATTTTTTTTTAATCTTTGTTTACAGATGCATGGCAGGTCAGAATAGTGCAAAGTCTGGAAGCACTTCCTCCATTGATTGAGAATTCTACTGATTAAGGCTATCCGCCTAGGCAACAGGAAAGACAGTGCTGAAATTAAGGCCGGATGGGTCTCCTTTAAACAAAACAAAACTCTTTCTACTATATCTGAGATCCCAAAGTTTCTTTTATAACTCTCTGAATTGTCAAAAGCTATTGTTCTCATGTTAGACATGAAAAAACTAGTCTGAGATGCTTAATGATTACATGAGGTTTTCTCAGAGAATATAAAAAGCAAAATTTGCACTTTGATCTTTCGACTTTAATATTTTCTCATTTTTTTTCTTTCCAGGTTTTACTAGAAGCTACATTTTTAATTAGCATGCATTCATTGAACAAAACAATGGATTTCATTAGAATAATGTTGTAAATGAATAGTGTATATTTTTATTTACATTTTCCAAGGTCTTGAATCAGTTTCTGTTATCTGCATTCTTTGTAGTAAGTGTAGAGAACATATTTTTCTGTACAGTAAAGGTTCATAATGGAGAGTACTGACAAATATCATGGAGTATGCTACCAACAATTCCCCCTTCTTTGCTCATATCTCTAATACTTCTGAGACTGTAGTCAAGTTGCAGAGGGATACAAAACCCCTCTCTTCATGCACTGCTTTAAAAGTCATTATTATTCTGCTTGCAACCAATACAGTAGTCATTGCTTGAATAACAAGTCAAATGGTCATAAAACAGGGGAATATAAATGATCCTTGTTCATGTGCTGATTACATTCTCAAGCTGCAGATGGAACCTTCATGTTAGATTCTTGTGAGTGTGTTTCTACAGCTTTTATACAAATGGAATTATGCTTACTTTCTTTACTTTTCAATATAATTTGAGACAGCTTCTTATGTATCCACAGACTTTTCTTTATCCAAGTGCAATAATTACCAAATTTGCATATGTTTATTTAGTTTCTCAGTTTCCTGCTATTAGAAACATTTTTTTTTTTTTGCAAGTCTTCCGTACTACAGACACACTTGTGCACACTAACAGGAACACTGAGGAGAGAATGGATGACTCAGAGACTAGATAAGTTCAAAAACTTGCTGGCTACTCTGGAATTTTCTCTTTAAATATGTGGGTCAGTGACTGGATAGATGGCTCACTGGTTAGCAATGTTTGCTTGGCTATAATGCAGATGGAAACTGGATCCCAACACTCATGTAACCAGCCAGGTGTCCATTAGTGACAGTAACTTTAGCTGTGAGGGATCATATAAACTTTGCAGTCCTTCCACATGTTTATGGGCATGCGTGTGTACACATATATGCATATATTCTTTTTTCTCTCATACATACATACATACAATCAAATAAAATAAAACAGAACAAAATAAAATCTATTTTTAAAATGTGTACCAGTTTATATTCTCATCACAGGAGCACTGGTTTATATCTCTCAATCTGCGCCTCAATTTTCAATGTTACAGAAACTTATATTTTTCCAGTATTCATAATGTCTCATTTAAATATGCATTTCAGTGATTATTTATGAAAATGATTGACATTAATTAACATTTCTTTTTTTATTGCCGCTTCTCATAATATTTACCTATCAGTTTCCTTCTGTAAGATTTCAAGTCACACAAATTCTGTGTACTATGGAAGTCAACTTTTAGCTGCCTTATTTCTCTAGGTTTTATTTCTTGTTATTATTGATCATTTAGCTTTTGCCATTTTTAGCTATGTAGATAAGCTATTTCCCAAGTATAATATATTATATTCATTTTATTTACTTATAATGTTTTCTCTTGAGATATTACATAGGTCCAAATTAAAATAAAATAACTTTTCATTTCTCTGGACATCTAGGCATTTCCTGTAATATTTAAACATTTTATCTATCTAGAATTTATTATGACACAAGTAATGAAGTATGAGTCCAGGTGTCTAAACAATCAATTTCTCATTGATAGATGTTTCAACAGTATTTATGGAATCCATAATTATTTTGTTTTGTTTGTTTAATTGATTTTGACCTTAAGATAGAGAGTTCTATATAATTCTCATTTTATTGATGACCATTCTATTGTTTTAAATAATTTTCTTTAAAATTACATACTATCTGAAAGCTTGTCTACTCTTTTAAAGTCATTTTATAAGTTTGTCTGGATATTCTGACATCTCTAAGTAGCAGTTAGTAGTGATTTTGAAAGTCTTTCAAAATCTTGTCTATACTCTGAGATTCACATTGCACATTAAACATAATTTTTCTTACTTTTGGAAAAAAATTAAAAATTTTAAAGGTTATAACAAACTTTGCGTTATCATCTACCCAAGTCCATTTCTGCACTTGAGTGAAGTTTGAAAACTTTCTTCATATCAAATGAAATTTCTTCATACCTTGCTACTTAAGCTTGTTATATGACATTATGTCTCTCTTACTGGTCTATTGAAATGTAATTTTATTTCATTAATTACTTGTCTCTAATTCAGGTACCTATTTATATTGTAATCAACCACCTCATAAGATGTCCTTATTATTCTACTAGATTTTCACTGACCTACATAGCCCTGTACATACAGTCAGATCAAGTATAAGCATAATGCAAGTTCATTTTTCCAGGTTTGTATATGTGGTTCTTTGAAAAACATTTTCTATATATCATATGCTTCTTCTAAGAAAATTACTGGTAATATTACTTTTCCAGAGAAGCAGGAGAATGACCTTTCTCTCTCATTGCTAATAATGACCTTTGATTCTCTTTTAAAATTTGATATTGATCATGTTAGGAATTTCTCCATTGTGTCAGTTTAGGTAAAGGCATTTTAAGTTGCCTTTAAGTCTGGAATGGAAGTTTAACATATCTGTTTATAACCTTGACCATTATTAACATATAGTGGTCCCTGTCAGCTAATCCATAAGCCAAAACAACTTTTTATTTTCTTATGTATGTAAGCAAGATCATTTTTATTGTTTTTTACTAACATGTGTATAAATTTAAATTATTTTATATTAAACAAATAGTAAGAAAAAAATTTTAAGATCAATGTAGTAAAATATGTTTTGCACAAAGACTTGGCAGTTGGAAAACATTCCTTGGCCCACCCATGTCTGTATCTTTTGTTCCATGGGGAAGACATGAGTATAAGTCTGTTCATTTTTTATATGACAGTGATGACAGATTGCTTAGTGGAGCAGCTAAGCTCATTGGAGTTGTCTACAAGAGTATGGGTGAACCAAATCAGCTAAGTCACTGAAAAGCCCATCCCTAGATAGGTAATGACTCATGATAGTAGGTTCTATGTAGCTCTCTGCCCAACTTGCAGAATTTCAGATAAGCCTACTTCCTCAGCAATCAACCTTTCCAGGGCTTGGTAAATCTTATATTTCAAGAACTTCCTGTACCTTGCAAACTTAGTTTACTTCCTAAGCTGTCCTGTGAGCTTCTTAGAAGGAGACATTGTCTCAATTCAGATGCAATGCCTACAAAGTATACCCTCAGAGCACTGTAGAAGCCCCCAGCTTCTTCCTCCTCTGCCTGTACCTGCTCCTGTCACTATATTTTATCTGTGATTAGACTTGCTTCTTCTTTTATTGAAAATAGATTTTTTTCTTCACATAATGTTTTCTGATTATGGTTTCCCCTTTCTCTACTCCTCTAAGTTCCTGCCTAATGTTCTTCTGATCTGAATCTACCTTCTTTCTGTTTATGATTAAAAACAAACAGAACTCTAAGGAATAATATAATATTAAAAACTTTAAAAAATGGAATAGGAAAAAACCCAAACAAGCAGAAGGAATAGAGCCTAAGAAAAGGCACAAGAAACAGATAGAGATACAAAGAAATACTTGATTGCACAATCAGGAATCCCATAAAAGCACAGAACCAGAACCTATAATATAAACACAATATCTAGGGTAGGATATTAAAAGTAAAAATAAATAAATAAAATGAAAGTTAAAACACAAGTGTAAATTTAATTAAAATTTAAAAATTCCTGACACATTATTTTTAAATTTATTTTTCAAGTGTTATTTTATTGTTTTTAATTTCCAAAGTCTTTTAGCATATGCCCCATTCTTATTTTATTTGAAAATCATCAAATTTTTCTCTCCTTTTACTTTGTATATTTTTGTAAATAGATTTTTTCTTTTCTTTTCTAACCCTTTTAATATAAGGTAGTTTCTTTGATGATGAGATGTGTTTCTTGTAGTGAGAATCTACTATTATTACTCTGGCAAATGAGTATGTGCCTAACTGACTCTACTAATGACTTTTCATTATTCTATAGACCAGCACATCTGTCAATCATCAGCAGAGAAGTTTCCCTTTGCTGTAGATAGCTACTAAAGTCATGACTTAGCTCATGACTAGTCAAGATGCAAAAAGCCAGAGACTGTGGTTTGCTCAGCCTTATGTGAGAGACATATGTATTATTACACAGCTTCTCCCAGTTCTCAAGGATAATTGTGGAAGAGGGACTAACAGCATTGTAAAAGGCAGAAATAGTAGCTGACTACAAAATAGTGGGAATTTGGACACAGCAGGACAGATGTGAATAAGAATTCATAACAGTTGAGAAAGTACACACAAAATTTGCACAAGCTCAAGCAAGACACAGTTTCACCATGGAGACCTAGGTGAGCATAAACTCCTGCCTCTAGCTAACATGCTGTTGATGAATTCTGGTAGAGAGTGGTCATTATTCTTTAAGAGTATAGGCCCTGTTGGGTTGACCATCATTTAATAAAGCCAAAACATTCAAGGGTATATGAGCAAGACAGGTTGGACCTCCTGACTGTGAAAATGTAAAATGACACAATTGAGTGGTTCAGAAATAGGGTTCACTTGGATGGAGTGAGGTAAAGAGGGTGAATGGTATCACAGAATAATGTTCAAATTCTCTAAGAAGGAATACAAATGTGGAAAATAAAAACTCAGAAATTTTCAGATATATTCCTTGACTGACAACTGCATAATTTATATAATGTATTTAGCTTATATTTACTCCATATCACCTCCTCTTGCAGCCTTCCAAGTTTTCTGAACCCATTTCTCTTCCTAACAAGTTTTTCTCCTACTACATTTCTAAAAAACAGCCGCTGTTTAACTATGTTTGCTTATGTGATTCCACCTAATCCACGAGAGTGGAATTATTTCCTGAATCATGAGTATTTGTACTTTTAAGAAATTAAAATAGCAGAATTTCCATGATTGACATATTTATTTTACTGTTCTATTTATTCCAGTTTGTTTTTTCTCAAGGATATTGCTTGGCAATATTGTTGCAGATTTTATTGCTAACACATTTTTCATATGCATATCAGAGATGTGAGCACAGTAGCTAATTTCTAGACATGTTATACTTTGTTTTCCTTTTAGACATGTGCTGATAAATATGCAATAATTTCGCTTATCTTATGCTATTTCATGTCACTGTATTAACTTTATTTCTATTTTTACCAATGCTTCAGGGTCATTATAGTTTTGTGAAAAATCTTAATTTTTTTCTCTTTGGTTTCAAATTTATTGAGGTTTTATTTGAGTTAGTACTGTAATACTATTATATAGGTGGTTACAAAAAAATCTTCCAGTTGCCATTTCCAGAGACTGAATTTTGATACACCTGGAAGGGTACCTTTTGTTTATACCATCAGATTCTCTAGGACCTTACTATTGTAATTATAATTTATGTGAGGTAAACTCTTCAAATATGACTAAAATCACAACTAGAAGGATAGATGTTGCTTTGAAGAAAACATACCATGGCAGGTTAAAAACGAAAAAACATAATAATTTGTAATAGTCATGTATGCTTTGAGGTACGACCCATGTAAAAATCTATCTTAAGTACAGATGTATTTTGTATTTGTATTTCTCATGTGATTCTGGATGCTTTATTGAGGACAGACCCAGAAATAGTCATCCCAGGATTCAATACAGATTGCTCATAAGTAGTCTCCAGGGCAAAGAATAAAAAAGCAGCAAGCCCATCCCACTTCTAAAGCATCCTGATGCTCTCTGTCAGAGCAGGCCTTGCTACATACGGCCAATTCTGTCCTAGTTTCCTGGCACAACTGATCATTATGGTCTTATCAAATGACCTCTCCCTCTGAACTTCTGAAGCAACTCTTTGCTCTGAAATCCCTATGAAGAAAACCACAGTTTAAATATAGGCTCATCACTCTAACACCCAGATTTATTTATTTATTTTTTACATGGTAGAATGCAGACAAAAATGATGCTATAGCGTGACTTAAACATAACTCATTAGAGTGGACACTCTCTGCAGTAGAAACTGGCTCTCGAGATGCAGGAATGAGAGCATGGTGACCAAACAGACAGCTCATTTCTGCCCATAGCAGCTCTCTGAGCCCTTTTGTATATATGTAAGTCCCAAATCTTTTCAGAAACAACCTGTGTGATCTTTCTTTGATAGACGATTACAAAGTAAAATTGAAATATATGACATGGATCCAGAAATGACAGATATCTTGGGATAAAGCAAACATGAAGGAAACCAGAACTCCATAGCCTTTTTTTTTTTTTTTTTTTTTTGATAAGACAATGACCTCTTCTCCCATGAAGGCTCTCCATCCAAGGTATTTTTCAAATTAGAAAAATCCCATTGATGTGATCATAGGATGTGACTACAACTGAAGTTATTCATTTATTTAAGTCACCATGAAATAAATTACAAATGTGCTATTTTTGTCCTGGCTATAATCTACAGAATTGGCTTTGTGTGCTGACTCTGCTGCATTACAGGATATTATAAAGTGGAAGTTCTGGATGTTGCTGAGGGAAATGTTCCCCAATGTGTGAACAACTGAGCCTAGATCATGCTTGCTTATTACTGAATGAGTGTCTGGAGTACCTCTTTCAGAATATGCAATTCTTAGGCATATTAAAATTTACAGCCTTGCACTGGAGAGCTGGCTTAGTGGTTAAGATCCCATACTGTTCTTACACCAAACCTGAGTTTGATTTCCTGCACCCACCCTGGGTAGCTCATAACTGTCTTTAACTGCTGCTCTAGAGGATCTGATGCCTCAGGCCTGTGGAGCTCATGCACTCATATGCACTTCCCCTACTGCCCCCCATATACACCTAGTGAAAAATAAAATAAATCATAAAAACAAAATTCAGGCTCTCAGAGACCATCATCAAACATCCTAGACATGTATGAAATGACACTGCTGCCTACCCAGTCCATGGATGTGCTGTAAAAAATGCTAATAGAGCTCTATTTGTAAATGTATAATTCTGAAAGGATTAAAATTGATAGACATGAAATAGGCATTGCTAACTATGTCTCATAGAATTACGCGTGCTTGAGAAAAAGTTGTTAGGAACCCCTGATAAACAATAGAACCTGTTAGGAACTCAAGGAGCTGTTATACAAGGGGTACCAATGCTCTCACCACCTCTAGTTATATTGAGGGCTTGAAATACAAATACTACAGGTTTTGCAAACTCTAACTACTAATTTATGTTGCATTTGAAGTTATTGTAGTTTATAAAATTACATGTGAAATACAATGCCTTTGCATTTTTTATGAAGCCCATAAGTTTCAAAGACTTAAAATAATAAAATCAATTACTCTTCCAGATACATAAAGCCACACCTGCCATACAGCATGGTCTTTGGGATGTAAAGAGTGATGTTCTCTCATTTAGTTTTCACATAGGGCAGCATCGTGGGATCTGATGAGTTCAGAGAACAAGGCTGAGATGCTTCTATCAATAGGCCTGTGCTATAGTGGGACTCAAGAAGTAATGTAAACATTTTAATAGAATCCTATTTCCTTTTCTTTTTTGTTGCAGTGTGTGAGTGTGTGTGTGTGTGTGTGTTGTGTGTGTGTGTGTGTTTAGAGAAGTATCTGTATTTTAGTATAAATACAAGTGTGTGTTCCTGTGCTCACACAGTTGTGTGCATACAGATGTCTCTGGTTGACTTCAGGAGATTTCCATCACTCACCACCATATTAATTAAGACAAAGTCTCTCCATTGAAGTCAGAGCAAAAAATAGGGGCTAGCATAGCTAGTCAGCATGCTCTAGGCACCCCATATCTTTGACTTTCTAACACAGCACTAGAATCTCAGGCAAGTTGCCATGCCTACCGGGAAGTAATATGAAATCTGAGGATCTAAACTCCAGTCCTTAAGCTTTTTTGCTATAGCCACTAAGTCATCTCCTCGGTCCTCTCACAACAGCAATTATTTACAGAAAAGAGGGAGAGCAAATCTCCTTCTGTTCTATTCACTGCAGGTGCAATGACCTTTGAGCCCAGAGTGTCCTGAGTTGTCTGTGGAGTGTGGCTAGTGGATCTTGATTGTGCTGCTGCTGATGTTGACGGAGGATACAGAAAGGCTGGCGAGATTGAACAGTCATACACTCCTGATCTCATCTGTGTTCTTTGTGATAGGCCAGCTCTGGTAACTAAAGACTACCTAGTGGTAGCAGTAGCTGTAGTAGGTTATATAATGAGTATCCAAAGAAGCCAACACCTAATCCCTGGAACTTGAGAATTGTTATATTTTGAAAAGAAAGCATTTTTTGTTGCTCTTGTTGTTTATTTGTTTAGATTTAATGAGGGATTTTGAGTCTAGGCAATTATCTAGGATTTTCTGGATTGACACTAATGCTGTCATAAAAATTATTCTTTAAAAAATTTATTCTTTAAACAAAAGGAAGGGACACAAGAGGAAAGTCAAATGAAGATGCAAGAAGAGATTACAGTGATCTTTCCACAAGTCCAGGAATGCTGGAGAGCAAAAGAAATGGCCTGAAGTCAGGAGGGGCACTTTAAAGAGTCCTTCAAGATCTGGACTCCAGAACTATATGAGAGGAGACTTCAGTGGTGTCTTATCACCAAATTCATAGTAATTTCTTACAGTGGAGCATTGTCACAGCATTCCATATGCCTTCTATCAAGGATTAGGGCAGTTCTATCCTCCTTTTCTTATTCGTGTATCTTTACAATAAGGCCTTATGAAAAGAATGGCTCTAGTTCTGAGGCAAATGAATTTGAAAGAAAGGAACACACTCTATGTTTGAGCTTACATTTTGTACCTTCCAGAAACTTCTACTCACAGTGTATGCTTACAGCATGCAAACTGACTTCATAAAAAAGATATGTAATATTTGGATTGGGGAGAGAGCTCATCAGGTAAAATATTTGCTTTGTAATCACCAGAGCATGAGTTTGATCCCAGAATCCACATTTATAAAAAGCCACATGATATGCTGCACACTTGTAATCTCACTGTTGGGTGGGGTTTGTGGGCAGAGTCAGTCAGATTCCTGGGAATCACTAGTCCTTCCATGTATATTTGATATGTGCAAGGACATTGAGAGACACTGTCTCAAAAATGAATAAATGAACAAAGAAACAAACGAGGAAACAAATAAATAAATAGTGTACAGTGACTGAGGAATGACACCAGAAATTGTCTTCTGGCCTCCACACATGGACACTACTGCCACCTCCACCTGTACAAACATACATACCCCCATGCAGACAGACAAGCAGACATCATGAGCAGATATGTACTACAAATGCACTCACATGTGCACCTGTGCGCATACACACAAGTATACACACAGTACCAGCAGCTTTAAAATATTCCAAACGCATAATGATTGTAGAGAATTGGAATGTCAACCTTTTGAATATAGTTACCTTACTCTCAAAGATTAGATTCCTGTTTTGCATACAAAAGCCTAAATAAAAATCAAGGGGAGGGTGGAGATGCAATATCTAAGAGAGATGTTCCTCAAATAGTCTGAACAATGACAGCAAAATTAGAAAAGATGATACTTCCTTTGGTTAGCACATTGAAGAGAAAGCCCTATTTCCCCCAAATAACAATAAGTACATTTTATGACTATATTTGTAATGCATTCCATCTTTTCCCTCAGCTGTACAGTTCAAATTTGAGCACAGGTGTGGTCCATGCAAGTGTCTACACCAACCAGAGAAACCCTGTGGCCTTAGCATTAAACAGAGTATCTGTGGCAGGCTTGGTGGTACATGTTTTCAGCCCTATCCCTTGAGGAGCAGAGGCAGGTGGATGCCTGTGACTTCAGTGCCAGCCAGCTAAGTCTAGCAAGTATCAGGCTAGCTAGGTCTCCAGTGTGAGACATTGTCTCTAAAAGACATGCTCTGTGACAATAACACTTTTGGTGAGTTTTTGTTCCCCTGAACGACTCAGCCTACCCAACCATGTTTCTACCTGTGGCCTACCTATGATGTTATAAGGAAGTAAGAAGGGAACTCTAAAACAGAGGAAGTATCTTTTTAAAAACGAAGGTTGATTATATGAATTGGTGGAGAGAGAAGGCAAAACTTAGACAAAATTTTTATTAACGGAAGAACTAATTATTGCAACCTAGGGTGGCTTCCAAGATTTAGCCTTCCTTCTTTGTCTCTCTAAAGATCTGTACGCATATGAGAGAGCTGCCTACATGCTAACTGTTGGTATGATAACACAAGAGACCTAGGTCCTTAAGGGTTCTTTCCTCAATTAAGCAAGAAGAAAATTATTCTTCCATCTTGAGAGGAATCTGTACAGGTGACAGTTACTCTATGAATGATTTATGCTAGAGAAATTTGAAGAATGTGATTTTTTTCTAGTTTTCTAGGAGAGAAACTTTGAGTGAACACAGTCAAGTTTATAACCCCTCCCCCTCCACTGTGTGGCTTAGCTATAAAAGTCTGGGCTCTTTTTTTTTTTTCCTAAGACAATGATCTTGGTCTGCAAGTCTCAAAGAGGGTTGTCCCTGAGAAGAATTATAACAGCAATTCTTCGGCTTACTCAGCCAAACACAAATCAACAAGTCTTTTTCTGAGTTAGAAGTGTCTTTCTGAAAATGCCCAGGTTAATATCTAATTGTCTCTACATGGTAAAAAGTGGCAAGGTTGCCATGACAACTAGGTGGAAAGTTTAGCTAGAATAATGTTTTCTTTTAAAAGAATGAGGCAATTTCAAGCTTTTTAGTGCTATCTGGCATTATAAAAATTGCTTTATATCCCCATTTTTAGATTGCAGGAGGTGATTGATCATTTTTTTTTATAAAAAAAGGAAGACTTACTGATTCCCTTAATGCCATTTTTGATTCAGTGCTTTTCTTTCTTTCTCTTTTCATCTTTTTCCTCCTTAAGATTTTATGTTCATGAATGAAACACATGAACTTCTTGTTCACTAGTTCACTGGACCTCAACGAGGTGAAGATTTTGCCACAATTCATTTGATTGCATATTATAAGATTAGCTTCGAAACAAATCTTTAGTTATTGAACAGATAGGAAAAGGGGGGGGGTGCTTTTCTTTCTAGTGTGCAAGAAAGAAAATGAGATGCATACCTTAAGATTTCCAGATGACTGCTCCCTAGCAAGACACTGTGACCCTGATGTTTGGCAAAGAAGACACAATTCTTGCTGGCCTATTAACCTCCCCCATGTCCTTTTTTGTTTTAAACTTTCTCTTAGTTTGTTTCATGGGTTCTCTTAATTAGATTCTCCTACAATTTTATACTTCTTTCTAGAAAATCACCTTTTGTCATTAATTCAGCCTGTTCAGGATATAGAATGAGCTGAGTATTTTGGGCAAATTGGGTGATGTTTGTACTACTTTCAATTTGCAGCTAAAGCTGATCAAAATGGAGAGGTGATTTTTCTAAGAGAATTATAAGGAAATATTGCTACAGATTCTGGTATCATTGTAGTCATCTCTCCGAGTTGAATACTTAACAAGGGTAGGCTCATGAAATGAACTAAACAAAGGCATGTTGAAGGGGGCAAAAGATTAAAACTAGACAAAAAGAGACTGTACGTGCCCAAAAGCAGAGGTAGACAGGGAATATCTGAGTAATGCAATAAGGCTTTTGGGTAGTACCAAATGCAGTACAGGCATCCATATGAAGAACTCCAAGTTATAATAGATTACCAGAGCATCCAGCCAATAATTTTGCTAAAATGGGCAAAAAGATTTCAAGGGATAGATAAAATGGAACTAACTGAAGACTAGCTTCCAGGATCTGATCACTCCCTTGGTTTCTATGCTAAATCTAAAATTTTTTTTTGCCAAAGTATTTAGGACTTTAGTATTTACAACTACAAGTTTCTAGTTCTGACAGAAGCAAAAAAGTACCATGGGGAAAGAATGGTACACAGGAGCTTGTGTCAGAGAGGCTCTACACAGGTGCTTCTCAACCTTCCTAATTCTGCATCCCTTTAATACAGTTTCCTTGGTTGTGGCGACTCCCAACCACAAAATTATTTTTGTTACTATTTCATAACTGTAAGTTTGTTACTCTTATGAATCATAATGTAAATATATCTGTTTCCCAATGGTCTTAGGCAATCACTGAAAGGGTTCCTCAATCCCCAAAAGGCTGATAATCAAAAAATTGAGAACCACTTCTTTAGATGACCAGAGTTAATTTAAAATGTTCGTGAAGAAACTTCTAAAGGAATTTAAGAACTACACATCCAAAGAAAGAATGCAGTAACTTTGCTAGAGAAACAGCCATGCCACATGAATCGAGTAACTATTTGACACAGCCTGAGTCTCTGGAGACAGTTTGATTCTCTGATCATCTCTGATGCCTAAAGTCAAAGGATGTGGGTGATCAAAACTTCAGATTCCAAGACAGGGATAGGATACATGTTTTGACTCTTTTCTTAGTGATATCCTGTATCTGTTTTTAAACAGGGCTTTGGTGAGAAAAGTTCTTTTTGTTGATAGTTTCCCTCCAGACCACCAGAGATTTGTGAGTAGCAATCTCTTACCCTTTAATCAAAACTGGTAAGACCATGTAAAAACCCAGGTTCAAGAGTAGCTAAGTACCATTGAACCTTTGCCCAGTTCACAAAACCAGCCAAAATGGCTTCTGATTTACCCAGGTTTATTTTTTCACAATATCAAATCCATGAGTTTCTTTTATTATTTGTGTGACATGGTGTGTGTGTTTGTGTGTGTGTGTGTACGTGATGTAACTGTGTATGGACATATGCCATGGAGAACTGTGTAGAGTTTGTTCTTTCTCCTACCTTTAGATGGATTAAAGAGATTGATCTCATGTCACTAGGCCTATGTAGCAAGTATCTTTACTTACTGAGCTATCTTGTCTCACATTGCCACTGTCAATTCTTTATTAAGACCTATTTTCTCTGACAACTGTGTAGCTCTTCACTTGACCAACTGTTTCCATCCCCATCTTTCTTTTCTTTTTTTTTTTTTTTTTGGTTTTTCGAGACAGGGTTTCTCTGTGTAGCCCTGGCTGTCCTGGAACTCACTCTGTAGACCAGGCTGGCCTCGAACTCAGAAATCCGCCTGCGTCTGCCTCCCAAGTGCTGGGAATAAAGGCGTGCGCCACCACTGCCCGACTCATCCCCATCTTTCTTGAATACAATACTGATTCTGTTCTCTTCATATTCACACACTCTCTTGCATAATGGCTGCTTTTTTTTTAAAAGCTTAAGCAAAATTACTGATTTCACTTTTATTTCAACACCTTCAGTTGCTACTCATTACATCTGAACTACAAGACAAACTCCATCACACAATCTGTAATGACCTGCGTTTTGTTTTCCATTTAGAAATCTCCAGATTTACCTTCAGCCACTTCCTTTTTGTTCACTGTATGGTACTCTTTGTTACAAACTGAGAAGTTGCTGAGCAAGGAAATGATGTCAAGTAGTCCAGTTTTGTCAGAAACAGAGAACAAGATGAGAATGAAGGAAAGCATGCCTACACTTTCAATATAGAATCTTCTTTCCCTTTCCCCTGTTATTTTAGTTTG
The DNA here is from genome assembly GCA_021653895.1 of Mastomys natalensis. Classification (NCBI taxonomy): domain Eukaryota; kingdom Metazoa; phylum Chordata; class Mammalia; order Rodentia; family Muridae; genus Mastomys; species Mastomys natalensis. The sequence continues at coordinate 1,932,143 of JAJTUV010000910.1, read as the reverse complement.
TGCCTGTAAAATGATTAGTATACAGTGGTTGTCCTCACCATTGACATTCTACATAGAGAAAAGAAACCCAGGGACCTTGCTCTTGTGCCACAATCTTGGCAGTATACGTCACTAAGTAAGGAAATTTAAATACGGTCTCAGGACCTAATCAAAATGAAGACACAAGTGACTAAGACAAGGAAGATGACAACCAGAGTATTAAAGCAAGCAAAGCAAATACTCTCTCCAGCTCACTCTGGGGCTGGTGACAAAAGCCAACCGGGTCCCTTTCCCTGCAGGCAACATTCCATTGAAGAAACTTAAGTGTACAGCAGAGCAATTAGAAACAGCACATGGAGAGCGTTGCCAAGTGCCCCCCTCACTACCTTAATCAAAATATTTTCCTTTTACAAGGAGCTCATTTGGAGGAGATGTAATGAGCTAGTGTCACCTCAATTCTCCAGGGCTAGAGTTGTATCATGTGAGCCCGCCAGCGCTCCGTGCTCCAGTTTTATCCCCTTTTCTCCTCTTTGCCTAGAGTAGACAAGGCTGTCACTTAGAAGATGAAATATATTTGCAAATTAATTAACTTTGTCCAGCAACTGGAGAATTGGATTTCTGTTAAGGGTTCTGTCTGAGTGATGGATTCTCAAGACATTGAAAGAATTAAATACCAACCTCTTTTTCTTCTTTATTGTGGGATGGCATGACTATCTTTGTTCTTTTCCTTTCATCTGTTTCCCATTTAATGCTAGATTTCACCTACAAAGCCCAGGCTTTGCTTTGGTAGAGGATGATGCTTGCAAGAATTTTAAATCTCTACAACTATTTATCAGTGCGTTACAAAACCAAGAAGCTAATAAACATTAGGGTGCAGACAGGTAGGAGGCAGCTGCATGAGAGCATCAAATTGTAAGGGTTTTCTTTCCTTGACTAGCTCTTTATTCTCATTTTAAATGGACAAGAAGGCAGCCAGTAGATTAACAAATGGGGACAAGGGTTTGGAGAAAGTTGGATATGAAATGGAAGTCATTAAAGGATTTTTGCAATTAAAAATCCTTAGAAAAGAACAAGAAGTCTTACATTCACCTCTGACTGGTATAAGAGAGAAAAAATTGCCTACTGAAAGATAAGTTTGTGTTTAATCAATTTGTGCGTGCCTTTATTTAGTACTATCATTAAAATGCTAATAAATACAGTCAAAAGTAAATGATGCCCAAATGAAAGGGAGAAAAATAGGAAGACAAAGTAATACAAGGACGTGTTTATTTAGATTAGAGTCAAAATTCTGGTCCAACAAACACAGGAAGTATGCTTTAACAGGAGAGAATTGGTAAGAGATTTTCATGCCAGCAAAACCTCCAAATCCAAGGAAACAAACAGTGACTCAAAACAATAACAACAGCAATGGAATGACTCAAATAATAGTTTTCTGTATAGCAAAATACCCAAAAGAATAAAGATATGAACTACATTAGAGAAAATATTTACATAGTATATATGTGCCAGTGGATTTATATTTATCATTCTTAAGAAAAACAATCACCTTAATAGCAAGCAACATCATCAACAACAGAAACAAAATCAAATGTCCTACTTTATTTTTTTTAAGTTTTTAAAAGAAACTTTTATTTATTTTTTAACATGTGCGTTATAGGAAACAAAACACAAGAGGGCAAGAATAAAGTTACTCAGTCACAAACAGCTCAGCTTGATGTGTGGTTCTAGATCCTGCAAGTGTACATACACTTGGGTAATTGAGATTATACAGTATGTTCCATTCTTTCCACACATTGTGAATATTCACCAACTATTTTGATAACCAAGAATACAGCATGCTGTCTCAATCTGTCAGGTAAAATTGTAATCCTGTCTTCCTTGGCAACGGAAATTTCATAGAAGACCCAAATGCCAGCAGGCATCTAGATATATGTCCTGCCAAAGTTGCAATTGAAAGGTTCCTCTTAAACATGGAATTCTTAAGCCATGTCTGGACAGTTTGAGGAAGTTCATGTTGCTAGGCTGACTGGAGGGGCAGAGAGGTTCACAGGAAGAGATCTGAAGCCCTTCACTGAGACTGAAATCCTGAGAGCCCCTGCCATAGGCATCTTCCAGCTGTTCCATGGGAATACATTTCTTGAGAAGGAGCACCCCATCTACATATGCTACTTATATAGATCCGATGATATACTTAGTGTACTCTGTTGTTTTGTTTTTCCTTGTGAGCTGAGCACTGAGGAAATATCCTACTTTAAAACAAGCAACAGGTCTTCGAGGATGGCTTAGTGGATAAAAGTGCTTGCCCTGAAAGCAAGTGTTGCCTTCCAACACTATTTTGATTCCCCAGGTCTCACAATAGAAGAACGGAATCCTAAGGGTTGTTTTCTGCCTTCCACATGTGCACCATGATACATGCATGCACACACATATACATACACATCATGCAAACCATATACTACTACTACTACTAAATAATGATATCGATAACATTTTAAAAACATACAATAGACCTAAAACTTCACTGTTTAGGAAATTTTCCCCTGTACCCATATGTTCAAGGCTCTTTCCCACTTTCTCCTCTATTAGTTTCAGTGTATCTGGTTTTATGTGGAGGTCCTTGATTCACTTGGAGTTGAGCTTTGTACAAGGAGAATGGGTCAATGTGCATTCTTCTACATGTTGACCTCCAGTTGAAAAACTTCACTTTTTAAAAGAAGCAGTTAAGTATACAGATTGAAGGTTGCTAAAAGAAAAGATGCTGGGCATTTAAGAGGAAAACAAAGTAAGCCTGTAAGGATATAGCCCTCATTCTAGATAGAATGACTACTATATAAAGAAAAAGATAACAAGTGACAGGAGAGAATCTTTGCACACAGTTGTTAATTAATATGGTAATTGTGAGAAATGATATGGAGTTCCTCCCTAATTAGAAATGTAATACATTTTCCAGCTCTCAATATGCTGAAGAGAAATATGAACACTATCACAATAGTCATGACTGGCAAAATTTGAAACTGCGTCAGTGCTCATCAACTAACTGATGAATGGACAGAGAGCAGAAACAGTGTGTGCTCAGACAGAGAAGCATGTATAGGAAATTGACAGAAAGTCTGTTCAGTGAAATATGCCAGAGATTAAAAAGAAATACTTCATGATTTTATAAATCTACAAGGTTAATTTTATAAAAATTAAGAACAGAAAAAGTGGATACTAAAGCGTTGTCAACTAGGGAGGAGGGAATGCTTGCAGTGCCTGGCCAGCATTGTAATGAGATAGAAGGAATAATTTCTGGTGAAACACTGGTATGCATAGTAACTAGAGACGGTATACTGTAGAATATATATCAATAAGGCTAAGAGAAAGGATTTTGATTCTTTTCGATTTAAATAAATGATGGTTAGATGTAGAACACACCTGTATTCCCAACACTCAAGAAGGTGGAAACAGAAAAACTAGGCTATAGAATAATGTCAAAGTCAGCTTAAGTTAAAGAGCCAAACCCTGCCTCAAGAATGCAATGGTTGGAAGACTGTAGGCTATACATATAGGGCTTGCCTAACAGACTCAAAGCTCTACCTTTGATGACTACAATTGACAAAAAGACAAGAAGATCATATATTGGAAGATATACTTAACTTCATCTGAGCATGTACATCATATGTATATATGAATCAAAGTATTATCACAAGTATTTTTTATTTTTAATGTGAAAATTAATATGATCACAGTATGTTTATATGTATGAAAATGGTATAATAAAGTCTATTATTTCATGTAGTTTTGTAATAATACATGCTATTAATAAAACATTTAAATCATAACAGACAAAATTGCCATCATTTTCTTTCCATTTTAAAAACAAATGTAGTAGTAAGAAAGCACCAATGAGTCACAAATATGCTTTCTATCATAAATTTTTGATAATTAATATTTAAAAATTTACCATGTAAGCACAGCATATATTTAATCGGAGGCTGTGTTTCAACTAGTGAATTTGTGTGGGTGACTCATTTATGAGCACACCTGAAATTCCAGACATAAACGGGAAAGATGATCTAGCCATAAAGTCTTCTTTGTTGCTGTTGTTTCTAAGTGTGTTCATTTTAACTACTGAAATAGTCATTGCTTTTTCAGTCAGTATTCTTTCACTGATACCATGAGATACATACAAAGTCGTATAACCCAAGAGCTGCTAATAGGCATAAACTAGTAGCTGACTGTTCCACCTTGAAGAGCTATGTCTGGTAATTCTTCGGGTAGCAGTGTTTTGTTTTGTTTTGTTTTTTTCCATGTAGAACATCAAGCTTAGATACTTAGCAGTAGAATCATTACTATCAACCTCTCATTAATATGTTAAGTATTTTAGGAAAATGTTTAAACTGAATAGTGCAGAGTTACCTACCTAGTTTATTTTTGGAGCTACGATGGAGATCCAATCCATGGCTCCAGTGTTAGGTGGATGCTTCTCAAGGATACTAAATACCCTGTCTACCTGAGCTTAGTAATTCACAAATACAGGACTTAGAGAAGTGTATACTCTCTTCTCAGCTGAATAAAATGAGGCTACTCAAGGAATGATAGGGTTTTTAAAAAGAATTTATTTATTTTTATATGTGCATATGTGTGCTTACATGAATTTATGTGTACCATATACATTCAGGTGTCCACAGGACCAGAAGGGACTGTTAGATCCCTGGGTCTGGAGTTACAGATTCTTGTAAGGAAGTTTGTGGATGCTGGAGTCACCTGGAAAAACAGCCAGCATTCTTAACTGCTGAACCATCTCTCCTGTCCCAAGAAAGTAAAGTTTTTAAGGTGCAGACAATAGCCAATCAGAAGTTTTTTTCTGTGCTGGTATAAAAGAATTCATGTCAGTCAGTGCAAGTGACGCTGGCTGTACTCAAGACACCTTCACCAGGAATACATGTGACAAACCAGTTCAGAAACTAAACATATATTGTTGTAAGTTTGAAAGTCTGTTCTTGATATTTTCATTTTGCAAAGGATGATTTTTGCCTCATGCAAACCTATCAGAATTTTATTAGGTTGGTATTTCAAATGTTTCTCTCATAAAATTAATAAATACTGTTTTGTTAAATAACACATTTCACCTCAGAATTCCAGTAGTCAGAAGAAAATATCAGACTTTATACCACTATAATTTGTGATGGGTATAAATTGAGTGATTTATATAAATACAATAATTTCTTTATGTCCCTTGTTATGTGTGGTCAGGTTGAGAAGCACTTATCTTGTTTTGCTTTCTGTACACCATTACAGCTAAGCTAGGAGATTTAGTGTTTCTGGAAAATGGAGATATAAGATGGGGAGAAGTTATTTTCATAAAGAAACAGAAAATGGAACATTGGTCTCCTAAAGCTAATGGAGAATGAAAGAGGGGCAAGAAGGTCGGTCAGAAAGGTGGCTTTGACTTTAAGTAGTGAAAAGAAATAAATAGTCCATAGACTCTTACTATCTTGCCCGAGTTATTTTTCTGAATGTAATGGGAAAGCGATGGTTCAGTTCTAGGAAAGTGATGCTCTAAGGAGAAAATGGATTAGAGAGATGGACCTGAAAGAGACCTTCCTTTCATGCTGATGACATTCGCTGAGTCAGGTACAGCTTTGTTGGCTTCAAAAGGGATTGCTGGGAGGGCACAGATCTATGACCACAAGAAGCCTATGCTCAAAATAGTCAGATGGTTGTAACTAGGCCAGTTATCACTGTCAGCAGAACACTCCTAGAAGTCACTGGACCAGTGTACCCCTCTGGTCATCAGTCCAAAGTCCTGTACAGGTGAGTGAGCACAGAAGAGAGCATTATTCATGATGTCATATACCTTAGATCTACAAGTGTCATAAAATATGTCCTGCTGTTACTGGGAGACAGACTCTATGTTAAACTGGGGAAGGTGTGGAAATGTCAACAGTAGTGTTTATCTATAGGATTTCTAGATGTCCAAAAGAGTCCAAAGCTGAAGGATGAACTGGTAAGTTTAGACTACTGAGAAAGTAGAAGACTGGGGGGCGGGACTGGGGGGAAAGAAAAATGTAGACAATTAGTGACATTCCTTTCCTTTTTTCAATTTACTTAATCTTCTGCCTTTATTACCATATATTAAATGTAAAGAGGTGATTATCATAATGACATTTGCATGCATGTATAAAATATATCTTGATTGTATTCACCTCCTCTTTTACCCTTTTCTTCTTCTCTCTTACTCCTTCTCCCTATTTCCTTCCCAAAGCCCTAATGGTCTTAACTTTACGTACATCCCTTTTGGCCACATTGATTCCACACGTGAGAGAGAAAATAAGTCACCTTGGCATTTAATTTTGCCATTTAAGTGACCATATGCAAATCACTATGCCAACTGCAAACAATGTCCCATCTAAACACTGTCTTTTCAAAGGTGTTGTGTGTTGAACTTTCTGCATATTCAGAAAAAGTTGTAGACATTCCTACATCATAGTTCAACTGAGAAGCACTTGCCATGCCATGTTCAGCTAAAATAAAGATATCTCTACCTACTCCCAAGTTTCTTCCTATCTGGATGCCTGCAAAAAAAAAAAAGCCACCAGCACACATGGAATTTAGGATGGAAAAGGGTTTTGGTCCTCTATAATTTCCTAGGAATCATGTTGGTTTCTCACATGAGCTACTGGAAATTTCTCCTACTGTATTTCTTTTTTCTAGTCTTGAGGTTTGTTTCCCTCTTCTCCCTCTACCTCACACATAAAACTTAATGATGAAACTTCATGCTTAGCACCTTCTGTATGGCCTCTTAGAAACGATAGGTTGTGTTATATACCTGCTCTTAGGAGCACTGTAGTCTGTTTCTCATTACATTGTAGACAGTTGAAGGCAAAGTGGTCAAGAATTAAGCAGTAGGTCTCTCCCACCCTTGGTACTCTATTGTACACATAAGATCTTATAAAGCCAGCCCCCAAACTCAATACAAATTGACTTCCAAGCTTATTCTTCAGAGCCTGTAGCTTTTTTCATTCATTCATAATTTAAATCAAAATTATAATATTTTCCTCTTCTTTAATTCTTTGTTCCCATGACTCCTTTTTCAAATAGTTCATTTCTAACATGTTGACCCTTTTAGCAGATTTATTGTTCTGCATCTGAAATTTTCTTTACAATATATTTCCAAAACTTGAGCTATCACACTATTCCTGCATCATATTGCTTACTTGTAAGTAGATCTCTTTTCATATCCAACCCAGTCCTAGAAAATAATACATACAATAACCTCTGCATTCCCATGACTTCATAGTTCTTACCCCCCGCCATTCTCTAGCAGCAGTTAACTACAGATTAAGATCTTAAATTATAAATTTCACTATTTGCATTTTAAATTCCTTTTGCCTAGTTAAATTTATCTATCAACCCTTGGAAGTTACAGGGTATAGATTGCAAATTACATTATGCTGCTAACCTCCTTGTGGCTTTAAGAGGAAAGAGATGTGAATTGTGTTCATTAGTGGCCACATGATCATGAACATGTTGCTTTATTTTCTCTTGTAAATTGAATCAGTCTGACTTTTACCAACAACTCCTTTACAAGATTGTGGGAGGATTAAATGAGTACTGCTATAAGCTCTTTGAAACAACAAAAAAAAGTATGTTCAGGTAGAATTATCATCTCTTTTGATCACTTCATGCTTAAGAAAAAGAAAGATGCCACAAAGACAAAAAATTACAGTGACTTTTATTTCCTGCATAGGAACAAGCTGTGAGTGTATGCCTGAGATTTTTATTTTGGTGTGCCAGCAGATCTTGTACCTTCTTAATAAAAAAATCCTAGGCAATAATATTTCCCTGCTTGCAAAAAGCAATTAGTGGTATCTTAAGACACAAGAGCTATCCATTAAACATATTGCATCTGCTCTGTGAATTTTCTGGGACATCCTTAGTGAGCTTTTCTGTTACTCTGTGGTTTCCTTGCTGAATATCTGGATATAAGAAGAAGGAAGAAACCAGTTACATCAATGGAATAAATCAATTTGGAATTAAGGAGCCAGTGCTACATGCTGCTTTTAAAATACACAACAGCAGAATAAGGAAACAGCTCTCTGCTTAATAAGTCCACTTTATTGAAAGTTACAAGGAGGTGCAGTCTTAGGGAGACCCAGGATTTCAAATGACTCATTCACTACTACATTTCTTCAAGAATGCACCCTAAGTCCTTTGTTTGACTAGCTCTTAAATTCCTCCTAGGATGTATTTTGTGCCATAAACCAGCTAATTTCCCTCATTTGTTGACTACGAAGAAAGTTTCTTTATGCTAACATTACCAGTACTGTTCACCTTTACTTCTGCCATTTTCTGTGAAGTGAAAGACTAAATGTTTTGTATTTTCCTTTCAAAAGACATGCTGAAGTCTAAATCCCCAGTGTGATAATATTTTGGTGTAAGTCTTTTAAGGGAGTAATTATGTCATAAGTGTAGAGAACCATACATTCAATAAATGTTCTTTCATGGGGATAAGGAGAGCAGAATGTTTTCAGCATTGGCCCACCCCTACTCTAAAAGACACACTGAAAAGATATTTGTAAGGCAGGAAGAGGGCCCTTGGTAGGGTTCATTTATAATGGCATCATGTACTTCGCCTACTGGCCTCCAGGAACTGGGGGCATAACTAACAGTTAAGTTACCCTTTTATACCAGAAACAGGAAAATTCATTTTTCATTGTTCATAAAAAGGAATGTAGCAGGCTAATATTTAGGGGTAGGAATGTATATATCTAGGGTTGTGATCTCAGTAACTTAAAGCAGCTAGTGAGTGACAGGTATGATGGTGCTATGCCAAGAGTCATGATCTGCAAGAACCTTGGAAGTAATAGAGGACCAAGCCACATCCCCCCAAGAACACTCATTCGTGGGAATTGCTAAAACCCAAGAGTGACTATGGATATTTTATTAGCAGATAACAACATCTTGGTGACCAGAAAACACAGAAAAAATTTATAAGGGCTAGCAAAATTTATTTTATTATTAAGAAAAACCAAAATCTTTGTTAATTCATAGGGCAAAGAGGAGATTCCCTTACATAAAAGAAAGACAATGTTTATATTTTTATTTTAACTTATGTTCCATATATCAAAGTATACTTGAATTGTTTTTCCCAAAGTATTTTTCCCAATTGTACCAGATAAGATTTCTACATAAGTAGTTCCACCTTCTGGAGCATAAAATTGGTGCTTTTAAAAGATATACAAAAATATTATTATATTCAGAAAACTATGCAAAAATTATCTTTTGGTTCAATATACATCCACTTCTAAAATAAGTAGAGGGGAGTTAAATGCCACAAGTTTACAGTTTGGATATCCTGATAAAAATTGATTAGAATGCTTTTTTGCACAAAGACAATTTTAGAAATGAAATCATTGCCGGGCGGTGGTGGCGCACGCCTTTATTCCCAGCACTTGGGAGACAGAGGCAGCGGATTTCTGAGTTTGAGGCCAGCCTGGTCTACAGAGTGAGTTCCAGAACAGCCCGAGCTACACAGAGAAACCCTGTCTCGAAAAAACAAACAAAAAAAAAAGAAATGCAATCATTCTCAATGTGCTACAGATATCCCCATTCTCTGTAACTTATTAGCCCCAGTATTTGGCTGTGAATTTAATCAATATCCTACTGTGATAAGGACTTTCAAATTCTCTGTTTGGTGAATTTGATATAGTTCAAAATGCATAGATTTGAGTACTAGAAACCCAACATAAAATTTTGTCATTTGCTTACACATGTTTATTTTATCTCAGTATCCTCTCACTGGCAATACAGCACATTAATATTGCCATAGTATAGAATTAAAGAATACACTCATGACACTAGATAAATCAAATTGTTCAAAACTTGTTCAAGACTTGGTTCCTATTTGATAGTGAGATTGAGTTTGGAACTGTGATATTAGATGATAGGACAGTAGAGGTTAAAGTACCAACCAGTACAAGACTGGTCATCATTTCTTGAATGTTTACTATGTGCCAACACAATGAACATTAAAGACAAAAATCTCATTTAAACTTCAAGACAACCCAAAATTAAAGTTTTCATTCTGAATTTTCTAAAGGTGAAACACAGCAATGAGGAAAGTAGGTATTAAGATAAACTAATAATAGGAGTCCTAAGGGCATCTCAATTCCAGACACAGAGACCCAAAAGCCGATCCTTGGTCCTCTGCCTCTTTTAAAGATACTGAATTTTAACACTTGTGTCCTGCATGGTTCCATTCATTATATTTTTTGCCTCCATGTCCCACTTTCTAAGATAGGGATAAAAAATAAAAACCATGCTCTGTTCTATTTATAAAACCGACATGAATATATATATATATATATATCCCATATGAAATTGTTTTTCTAATGATAGCACATACAGAACTATAACACTGTTATACTGCTGTAGTTATTGTCATTTCAGTAATGTAAAACAGGGAAGTCCTGTAAGGACTCTAACCAGAAAGCAACCACTCAAGTCTCTTCATACTCCTTGGATGTGCGCCCTAGCTACTCATACTGCAGACATCATCTGTGCAGAGAGAGAGAAAGAGAGAGAGAGAGAGAGAGAGAGAGAGAGAGAGAGAGAGAGAGAGAGAGATTAACAAGGCCACTCTTTCAGTAATGTCTGAAATATTACAGGGAACTTTAAGTTAAAGCTCAGGACAGCCCAAGGTAAACATTAGAGTGGTGGCTAAAAGCAAGTGCCATGGATGGGTATTCAAACAGAGATATTTATTACATGTGAAAACAACATAGACAGTTTTCTTTAACTGTTGACCAGTAACTGGTGCCTCAGAGCCTCAGGTGAACCCATGCATCCCTGGTCATCCTCAGCTTTGATCACAGGCTTGTTCCAAAGAACTCCCTTGGCTCCATGATTCTTACAGTTTCCTTGAATAAAAATAATCTTATGCACAGTTAGGGCTCCCTGTGGCTCTAAGGACTGAACAAGGTTGTTCTCACCATTTGTTCCTCAAACTAATCAAATTACTAAACAATAAAAAATTCATGACAGATTTACTTCAAATGTTAGCATTTATACATTTACGTCATTTTATGAATAAGGGTTCACAGGTTGCCTCACGATTTGCTTTCCAATACAGATCTCTTTCCTTTATCATTTTCGATAGTTGCCTTCCTTTGGGGAGCAACTGGATATGCTTGATGGATGCTACTCTACTGGCCTGTATGCTTATAGACAATGCCTTGCGAGTACTGGATCTTCCTTGGTTCTTAATGTTAAACTCAGTGAGTGGTAAAGAACAAGGAGGGCAGAAGGTCACAGACCCTAATGGGATAAATAGTGACAGGCTTCGGGGATTTTTCTCAAGCTTGAGCTGCCTAACCTTGATGTTACTGGCTTTGATTCTCTGAAAAGTGTCAGGCATCCTAACCTTTCCACATTTTTTGTTAACATATAGTCAATAGCTTTCTTCTTTTTCGAAGCAATTGGAACCCCCTCATAACTTGCTTTAAGTATACTGAAGACAGAATAAAGCTCAAAATCAGATATACTTGGGTTTAGACCTATTACACATTTAGATGTGAGATCTCTAATATTAAAAGCTGCAATTTATGGAGGTTCATTTCCCTCAGATCCTACTACTATATACAAGGAGATTGGTTATCTTATAAGAAATATTAATATATGGAAATAAAACTCGAAGAGAACATTAAGTGTTGTCTAGTACTCAAAGAATAAGTTTCACTGTCCTTCCACATAGAACTTTGAGCTTTGTGAGTTATAAATCTCCGTAAATTTTATTATAATATTAAGTTTTAGAGGAAGCACCTTAAACCTATAATTATAAAGACAAATATCGGACCTAGACATGTAAGGTGACTAATATAGGACACACAGCAGTAAGTAGTGCTGGAATTAGAGGAATGGTACCTTAAGCCTGCTGAATCAACAGAATCTCAATTCTGCATCAAAAGAATTTTAAACCTCCAGTGTATATATCTCTTTAAGATCAGTGGTAGAGTTGCTTCATGGGACATTAAATTCAAGTTCCATATGCATTGTGTTCCTGTATGAATTTGTATAAAGTGCACATGATGCAAACACAGCAACAAGGAGGTTGCTTTGCTCTTCGCTCCTGGGAGAATAACATCTCTTCTTTATTTGGGTTTTTATTATAACTTTAAAGGGTCTAATTCATATATATCTCATGTAATTTCTAAACTCCAAATAACCACCTTCATGCCTGTTGAATCACCCATAGGACAGCTCAAAGAATGAAGATATCTGCTTTATGAGAATTCAGTTTCCTAGCAAACTTGTAGGCTTCGGTGGACTGTCAGTCACACTGCTGGTTCTAATGGGGAACACTGAAGGACGCTATGAATTGCTTTTAATCTTTCTAAAATAATTATCTCAAGAATATTATTGTGTACTCTTGACATGAGCAGCTCTAATGTGCTCTAGATGGGACTCAGAGATGGCAAGCATGCAACTGGTTATATGGGAGACAGGCCAGTTACGCTATTCATCATAAAATTTTATGTTGTGTTTCTCTATCTGCTGAACAGCTGTCATGCTCTATCCTGGTGGCTGTATTCCAAGAGTGAGCAAGGAAGCCTCTAAGCACACTAAAAGCACTAGGCAGTAATTGATAATTCAGTATAGCTAGATGCACTGAGTTAAAAATGTATTACATAAATAGCACATGCCCTGATTTTGGAAGAAAAATTAAAAGGAGCTTATGGAGAATTTACTAATTTCTCTAGTATTCAATTCATCTCAGCAAATGCTGGGCTTGATGCTGAAGAGGTAAATAAAATAAATGCTAGGTTTTGCCTTTTATCTTAGTGAAGTCAGAAGAACATGGAACTAATTTCTTCATTGGACCTAGATCATAAAAGTGTGCCAAAAATCATTCTTTTACATGTGGTTTTGAACACAGTCATTCCCTCAGAGTGTCTATGTAGTTTTATGGAATCAGTCACATTTTTTTTTTTATAGCTGATATCGTCGTGATTACAATCTCAACCTCCTTAGTCTGACCTGGAAACCATAAACCAGTGGTTTATGAAAAATGTCTGTCTCTGAGCACCTTCTTTGCCTTCTTTGAACATACCAACGTGTGACAGTGAATAAATACTTTCTTAACCCCTTGATAGGCTGCTGCTCAACAGAGTTCTGTGTAGTCTCTCATATGAGGCCTGAGCACAATGAAGTCACCATTTTTCATGGAACTGAAGAATGGATTGACTCATTACTGGTTCATACCCAAATAAATATCTCATGGTTTCTTTTGAAAGAAACCTAATTATTGCCCTAAGTATAATTTGTTTTGAGAATGTGAACTAATGGATATAATATATAATCCAAGCATAGCTTACTCAAGCCCAAGCTCGACACTCTGTGACTCTCTTTACGCATCCCCTCTAATATTGATGGCTTCCTCTCTGGCACCTGATTATGATATCCTTATAAAAATCATCACCCATCTCTCTAAAACTGCTCATGCTTATAGATTTTTGCCCTGAACATGACCATGTGTTTGTTTTTATTTTACTTGCCAAAATGCACCTTGCAACCCCTGTCTCCTTTCCTTTCTTCGGGGACTCTGCTAATTACATATTGTTCTTGTGGCACTGACCTTTGTTTTATGAGTCATCTTCTATGCTAAAATATCAATTTACCCTTCTGATTATTTCTAACTCTGCTCATGATTTGGAAAGCTCTAGCCTAAAGCAGAACCGTCTGTAAATGTCTATGTAAAAAACACATCAGAGGTCATTGCTATATTGTAACCTTCTACCTCGGGCTTCTGCACTCAGACAGGCTCTTTTTGCTCAACAGTTTGTGGTTGTATTATAGGAAAAAGTTAGGTCCAAGTATCCATGGAAAAGTAATAGCCAAACATGTTATCCTTAAAGAATCAAAATTTCTGAAACATCCTTGTGAGGGTACTTCTATAAAAATGTCACTAAGGGAGCGACATGTTCAGTCAGAGATTAGCTAATATGAATATGAATTTCCTACTAGAGGATGGATTCAGAAATCCATGTAGAAGAGGTCAGAAAAGTACAATAAAGAATAGACCTCTGTGGGGAGAAAATAATGAAGTTCACACTAAAGGATAGGCAGCTTTCAGAACTGCTACAGAGAAGGACATAAAATTATAAAGTATCCAGAAGTTTATAATATTCAATGAAACACAATGTAATACACAGTCTTCAAAACACTCATAATATACACATTAGAATCTCCACTTTGCAGGCAGACAGACACTCAATTATCTTCCTCTCTTGTGTTCAGATAGAAAGTGACAGTTGGATCTCCATAACAATTTGATAATATAGTCAAGCCTCTTTCCCCAATATCAATTACACTTTAATTTAACTGGAGTTCAAGAATCCAGGCAGAAAGAAAAGACAAGTCAGGGTCTCTCAATTAGAGGGATGTATCTGTTCTTTGATCTAAGTGGGCCAACAGAAGAAAGTAGGCAGCCTAGAGCCCAGAGGGGGGCAAAAGCTGATATACCTAGCTGAAGAAATGCCTGTTGGTTCTGACAAAGAGAGTGACGGGAAGGAGCGGGAGAAATCTCCTCTCAACAAAGAAGACTCGTATTTGTGCAACATGCCTGTTTGACTCTCCCTCCCTCCCCACCCAGAGCATGTGCACTGAAGCCAAAATTACTTACAGCATTAAAACAAATGAATTTAATGAGGCCGTATGAAGCGAAATCTCCACATTCTCATACAGTAAGCTCTAGTGAGTGTGGAAATGCTGAGGCAACAGGAATAGCAATCCAGAAGGCTCCTGTGAGTCCGGGTAAGTGGGCATGAAAGTGGCATCTCAGCATATGAGCTTCATTCAGCGTGAGCAAATGTAAGGTAATAAGTTTGGGGGGAAATAATCCAAAGTACAAGATTATGGGCTCCAAGCTATCATTAACAGTCTGGAAACCTATGAGTGCAGTCATCACTAAAGGCATTGGCTGAAAATGGTGCCCGAGGCAAGAGACGTGTGAAATGCTTCCCTTCTTTATGGAGATTCGTGTATACAGGTCTGAGAGCACTGGCCACCTTTGTGTCGGGAACAAATGGCATGAAACATGCTACAACTCCACCCGAGTGTGCAGTGCATAGTCTCTCTCCAAGGTAAAGAAGAGCATTGCCTGGTCTGGCCCCAGTGAGAGAAAATGTACCTAAACTTTCGAAAGATGTGAGGACCCAGGGAGTGGGGAGGTCTGGTGGGGTGGGGGATGGGGACACCCTCTTGGAGACAGGGGCGGGAGGATTGGAATGAGGAACTGTTGGAGGGCAGACTTGGAGGGGGATAACAACTGTACTGTAAAAAAAGATTAAATAATAATAATAATTTCTAAAAAGTAAAAAGAAAAAGAAGAAGAACTTTGGATACGCTCCACATAATTTAGTATGGTCAGGATGAAGGGGCTTCCCTTGAAAATGACATGTTTAACATCTAGCTGTTTGATGGGATAGCAGCTGAATAAAATGATGATGGGAAGGACGTCTTTTCATTAAATTATATTAAACTACTGGAAGTGAATATTTCTAGAATTTTAAAGTTTCATTCTTCTACAAGCATTATATTCAGAGTCCTGCCAGGAGCACTACTTAGCCTATAGTGTCCGGGCTTTCACCTTATAGCCGTATTCCCTGATCCCTTCATATATTCAATGGCTATGTTTGATCGGCTATGGTGAGCATGTGTCAGTCATAATAGGTGTTGAGACTGATGTTTCACGCAAAACCAGAAAAGAGCTTCCTTCAGAGCTCTTATCCTTCTTAAGGAAAAAAAAGACACATAAGATAATATGTAGTTATGAACAGTGAGCTGATTTCTATGAATTGAAAACTGTCTTCAAATCACGCATGTTGGAGAGAAATAAGCCCTGGTTTAATTAGAGGTCGGATCTAATAAGATGTGTGTTCTATGACATGGCCTTGTACACTCTCCTTTTTATATGGCTTTTTTTCAACTGTGAACCGATACTTTTTAAGTCAAAGAATGAAAATACTCAATTACGGTTGTAAGAAGTATTAAAACTGAGCATTTAGTATGCTCAAACCCTTTTATTCCAACACTATTAATATGGTGATTCTGTTACTGCAGATCTCCTATGTGTATAAATTCATATTTCACACATATCTGTCATGCTCCTCATAATATATGGCATTTATTTTTAAGTGCCCAGTGCATTTTTGCCTGGTATTAAAACACTATAGTGTATTTTCTGACTTAGGTATTAGAGTGCTTAATTTATCAACGTTGCCCTTACATAACATAAAATGTTGAGTTTAATAGGATAATGCATTTTCTTTGTTAACATGAATCTGATCTTGCTGTATTAACTGCAGCAAAGCACAGATAGAAAGTAATTTACTTAAGCACACATCATCTGAACTGAGTCTCCAAATCTAAGTTTAAAATATTTCACAGAGAAATCTTAAGATTGGCCTAGTGCCTTTAGAATCCATAAGATAGACAAGCATTGCTTTTTCAGAAGAATTCAAGAATGATTTCATACAGCTCTTGTTCAAATTGAAGTTCTTTGCTTGGTTCTTTAATAACCCATAAGTGAAGCATAGTTAAAATGATACAGGGAACACATACACACTAACTTTTAATCTTAGGTATACTCTATTTGCCTTATTTTTATACAAGCAAATGAGGGAGTATATGCATTTGAGAGCCATCTCTAGGTAATTAATAACGAGGAGTGAAACAATTCAGGAAGAATTTTTAGAATTTAGAGTGCTATTTACATCATTTGTTATCATTTAGAGAGACTACTTCAGAAATATACTCTTTGTCCTCTGGTTTTACTTGAAATTTCTTTCCAGTGGGCTGTGATCTAAGAGATCAAGTTGTTGTTTGCCTCCTGGGTTTGAAAACAGTACGGCTCTCGATTTGATTCTGGAGTACCCATCTAATCTATGCCAGCAGGCTCACCTTCCACTCTAATGTATTCCCGTCAAACCTGCTATTAAAATGCATGAACCGGCACTCACTTGCTCTGAATTTTTCATCCTTTGATTTTTCTCTGAAGATTGTTGCCCCACAATGTCAGAAGCCTGGATGGTTCAGGCTGAATGTCTAAACTCAAAGGCGCCTGTGCAAAGTTTGATCCTACACTACAAAATCAAACCCTTCACATTTTAGTCACATAGCCGGTCTGTTACCTTCTGACAATAGAAATAGCAATTAGGAAAACACAGCTTCATCCTTTTCTAGCCAATTTTAAGTTTGGTCATAGAATGACTTTCTTTTGTTTGGGTTCTTCTCAGTTCCTTTGTAGTCCTGGGCTGGCCTCTATATCTGAATTTATTTTTTATCTCAGCCTTTCTCTGTGCTAGAATTAGCAACAAGTGTTGACATCTTTTTCTCTCATCACTTTAAGAAGAATAACGTGCATGCATGTTAAAATTCCACCCACATTAAAAAGATATGTTTAATTTAAAGATTTTAGTGGTGGTGGTGGTGATGATCTTGAGAGAGAGAGAGAGAAAGAGAGAGAGAGAGAGAGAGAGAGAGAGAGAGAGAGAGAGAGGAGAGAGAGAGAGAGAGATTGTGTGTGTTTGTCAATTGGCTCATAAGCAAATAAGCACACAGATGTGTACATGTCAAGATGTGTTTAGGAAAGTCAGAGGATCGCTTTCAGGAATTGGCTCTCTTTTGTCATGAGTTCTCTCCTTCTACAGTGAGTTCCTGGGATTAAACTCAGGTTGTCAGCAAGTGCTTTTACACACTCAGCCAAGTCATTGGGCCATGCATAGTTTGAAATGGTTGAATGATCGTTTCCCTGTTTTCTTGGTGGATTGACAATATTTCCACCAAGTGAAAACATTTTAGAGATCTCTTTCCAGAGCTGTCCTCAGAGTCACCTCAGGTAAAAACATTCGTAGTGGTATGCCCAGGTTGTTAGAGGACATGCCCTAGGACCTGCTGTCTTCTTTTTCTGTGTTTTTTCTCTAGCTCTTTCCACTCAACCTGACGGAACTTGGACAACCTTCAGGGTAGTGCTACCTGTTTCAAAGAAATAAATGGGGCTACAATTGTGTCAATAATAAAGCACATGAGTCAGACACTGCTAAAATTTAGAATAGTTTTGATGCCATAAATCTGTTAAAATGCCTAATACTGAACAGCTACATGGGATTACAAATTATCCAAAATTGATACAGTATTTGGATCAAAACATTTCAACAAACAGAAATAAGTTGTGCTTACTTAATATGACTCATAGAATATATTTTGCAAACATTTGTTAAATTATTCTAAGGTCTTCATTTACCTCATATCCATACATAAAATAAGAATTTATCATTAATAACTAACATGTCTCTTTTTTGCCTTGTAATTAATCCATACAATGAAACTAGATGAGTGAAAATAAGAAAAAATGATATTGTTAAGGAACACTACCTATGGGAGGATGACTTTATGCCTCCTAACAAACATTGCAGCTTTCTAGATTTTGGAAATTTTCCCTGAAAAGTTCTCAATAAGACCCAATGAAGAAACAACATTGGAAAACAACATGGTACATCTGATGGTGCAAAAGTCCAACAAGTATCTTCAGGGGAGAGCAAGAGAGTTCCCAAAACAGAAAAGTTGCCTCATCTGGCCTCAAGGGGAGAGGAAGCACCTAGCCTCTCAGAGACTTAAAGTGGCAGGGTGGGGGATACAGGAGGAGGGGGTACTCAGAAAACAAGAGATGGGGAAGGATTGTGGGAGGGGGTGACTGGGACGGGTTATAAAGTGAATAAGCAAAAAAAAAATAAAATTAAAAAAGGAAAAAAAATAAATTATCACACAGGAAAATGTGTACATGCATTTGACATGATGAGCAAGAACCTAGATGGTGCTCAAAGGATGCCAGGGAAAAATGGAAGAAAGTAGCACTATGGTTTTGTAATGGGAAGAAAAGACAATTTGGGTCCATTCATTTTGCTTGTCTTTATTTTTCTTATACAATTTCAGTCTTACCTCATTGCGCGATGAATATATGGTGGTTTATAAAGATGCAGACACAGTACATGTGTAGAATAGTTTTGAAGTCATTTTGATACAAGCTAGAGTCATTTTGGAAGAAGGAACCACAATTGTGATAATGGCCACACGAGACTGGCTTGTGGATAAGCCTGTGGCATATTTTCTTTTTTTTTTTTTTTTTTTTTTATTGTGTGTTTTGGGGCTAATATCCGCTTATCAGTGAGTGCATACCATGTGTGTTCTTTTGTGATTGGGTCATCCCCGATTTCAAGCTGTACTACAAAGCAATAGTGATAAAAACGGCATGGTATTGGAACAGAGACAGTCAGGAGGATCAATGGAATAGAATAGAAGACCCAGAAATGAACCCCCATACCTATGGTCACTTGATCTTCGACAAAGGAGCTCAAACTATCCAGTGGAAAAAAGACAGCATTTTCAACAAATGGTGCTGGTCCAACTGGAGGTCAACTTGTAGAAGAAGGCATATTTTCTAAAGTGATGTGAAAGAATCTGGCTTATTTTGGGCCATGCCACCTCTGGGCTGGTGGGCCTGAGTCATAAGAAGTCAGGCTGAGCAACTCGCTAGAAGCAAATTCATATGCAGCATTCCTCCAAGGCTCTGCATCAGCCTTTAGGTTCCTGCCTTGTGTGAGTATGCACCCATTTTCCTGTGTGTGCATTTAAGAAGCACACAGACTATGGTTCTTTGGGAGTCTCTTGCTTATGCATGAAGATACTTGCTGGATCCTTGCTCTGATTTCTTTCAGTGATGGACTGTGATGTGGAACTGAAAGCTCAAATAAACCCTTTCCTCCCAAAGTTGCTTTTATGGTATTTTCTCACAGTAATAGACACTTTAGCTAAAAAAGAAATTTGTAGCACATCAGGGGGTATTGCTGTACCAACTTGACCATGTTGTTTTCAGGAGTGTGTTAGAGGTTTTTAGAATTTGATATTTGAAAAGCCATCGAGTGAGGAGAGCTTAATGAACTTTTGTGAGAATGTAGAAGATAATCCTGAAAGCAGCACAGATGCACAAGGCCTGGCTTGGGAAGTTTCAGGGGCAAGTTTGAGAGTCCCTTAAAGACTCTATCAGGACTGTTAATATTTTGAATTAAGAAGCATTAAAATGAAATCTTTGTTCTCTGGGACAATCCATGCTGGCTAGATGGAGCTTAGAAATTAGCCATGATTACTAAGAGGCAGGTATCATTGTGTTGATATCTTCTGGGTTGTGTTTCCTCGAGATAAGCATATAGAAGCTGTGGTTCAGAGGCAACCACAGCTGTAACTCATGCTGGCAGCCAAACTTGACTATGTGTAAGAGTCTCCTACGAGGTATTGGTTTTAAGAGTATGAAGGGGTCATGGGAGAATGAGACTTGGTACATGAGAGTCCAGGAATGCCCTTTGGAGAAAGTCCAGCCACAGTTGTAGTACAATCTCCAGGACTGAAAGGGTTGTGGAGAAGGGTTGAGGTTTGGCACCATGTGACAAGGTCAGAATCCCTGAAGAGAGTCAAGAGGCTAGTGGTGAAAGTACAGTCCAGTTGTAGTAGTAATCCAAGATGCCAATAACATGAGATGAAATGACTTTCAAGAACAATAGGAGCGCTGGCATGGAGACAGCCTGAGACTAGGAGAAAATCTCCATGTATTATGATTGCCAGATCGAGAGAAATATGACTCTCTAAGCTTTTTGCAACCCAGAATATCATGAATGATTCCCAGACATTGAACACTGAGTTATTAACATTACTGGATATTAGTTTTACTTGTCTGTGCTTTTTGGAATGAGAAGATTTATTTATTTATTTATTTATTTATTTATTTATTTATTTATTTATTTGAGTGTACAATTAAGAGACTTTAGACTTTTACAGAGATTAAGTCATGTTGAAAATTTAGATATTTAAGAGATGCATTAGAAATTTTGGAGATCCTAACTATAACTATAAATAAAGATATACATGAATACCACATGATGTGGTTAGTATCAAAATAGCATGGAGCTTGAATACTATACATTTTCAATGACAGCCATGCCTGTCCCCAATGAAATTTCTTAATATTCTTTTTTTTTTTTTTTTTTTTTTTTTTTTTTTAGTTCATGTGTCCATTTCTTGTTGATTTGGCAGTTAGGTGTGTTTTTTAAAATTATTTCTTTAATATTTGAGATTACAATATAATTATATTATTTCTTTAGAGGAAAATTATATCAGTTATACGTTATACAAAAACCTAACAATTCACTCTATGTATAATACAGAAATGACCTATATTGTAAATGTGGACTTGACAATAGTGTAAGCAATTCACTAATAGTAATCCTGGCAATGAATTCTTAGGAATGAATTTTCTCTTATGTTTTTTACAGAATCAGGTAGTATTGGAATGGGATTCAGTGAAAGATAGTAGTTTTCATTTGATCCACTGTGAGATGATTATTATGTTTTTCTCTGTTTAGGCATGAAGACCAACCAAAGACAGAAAGTTAGAATTTAAAATCTGTGAAAGAACCATTAGGAAGCTTGTTCCTGTGTCTGTGTATGAGATTGCCCAAGGTGTCCTGGCAAGGCTTTTGGGAATAGAACCAATGTCCTGTAAAAACTAAAGAAGCTAACAAGGCAATATCCTGGACAATTTTCCCTATCACCATCAGAATAAATAGCTGTATTTGTATATAAACTAAGTTTCCTAAGAAAGTAATTTCATGTAGAATATTTACTTTTAAAATCTCCCTTCATCCAAACTCAGAATTGTTTAGAATAATTAGAGGGAAAGAAGATGAGAAATTGCTCAAATTTAGTTTTAATCACTGTTTTTAGAAAAAGATGTGATTAAGTTAATGCAATTGCACAAGGAAACACTTGCTCATATTTCTAAAGTCATGCAGTAAACACTGAAAAAAAGAGAAGGATGAAGACAGATATTATATGTGCTATAAATATGTAAGCATTGCCAAGGAGGCTTAAGGTGAGAATGAGCCACAGGTTCATGAAATAGCCGAAAATCGATAAGAGAAAATGCTTCAATTTGCAAGTTTATTCAGAGAGGTTCATGGCTTAGGGAAGATAGTGACTTAGCAACCAATGTAACAAGGAAGACTGCAACTCTTGTGCTTTATCCATTATCTACAGCAGAAACTAAATGTACCCAGTAGAAGGGCTGAATAAACATTGAACAAACAAATTAAAGTCTGGCAGATG
The DNA here is from genome assembly GCA_021653895.1 of Mastomys natalensis. Classification (NCBI taxonomy): domain Eukaryota; kingdom Metazoa; phylum Chordata; class Mammalia; order Rodentia; family Muridae; genus Mastomys; species Mastomys natalensis. Next base: position 1,909,967 of record JAJTUV010000910.1, on the reverse strand, counting down.
AACTTATAGCAAATTATAACCTGAGCAGTTTAAACATTTGCATATTTCTGGGCCTATAAAGATCTTATTGCAAGAATCTAAAAGAATAGGTATTGAATCACAGAGGTTAAGAAGGGACAAAGCTACCAATTTTAAGAATTTGGAGAAAAGTGTGGGTCAATGAACGTAATGCTAAATTTTAATAAAGTTCTAGGATGAATGGAGGGCTACATTATGCAAGTTTCTGAACAAAAGGTCCATTCCTATTTATAGAATGAGATTTTTTCATTTTTATTTGTAAAGTGGTAAATCAAGTCTTTAGTTCTTACATATGATTATGAGTCAAATATGAAAAACAAGATGGGAAGCAGAAAATTATAGTTTAGATAATTAGTTAACTGTGATCAACTCATAAGTATAAAATCAAATAAAAACTGTCCTGTTCCATGTAACACTTTGTAATGGTGAAATATTTCCTAGGTGTCTATGTCTCTATTTCTATCCATTACTGTACATAAATGTGTCCCTAAAGTATAGATTCATCAAATATATACTAGAAGAGTCAATATGAGAGACCCTCATGTACCCTTCCTAAGCATGTCATGCAAACACAGAGGAGGACTGTTTCCCAGCCTCAAGGTGCTGAAATTGAGGAGATGTGAGCATGAAGAAAGATAACAACACATATGACAAACTAGAGGTCACAGAGGAGAAAAGACCTGCCTATGGTTGCAGGGGAGATTTGCCACTGCACCTAGAATGGATGATAGAGGTAGAACATTGAGGATGCTTGCTTGGAGCTAAGTAGTACTTAAGAACCAGAGACCTGAAGGTCTCGTAAGTAAGGGATGCTCAGATGAACAGGCACTAGGAGACAAAACTGAATGTTCTCCAAATAAAAAGAAATGAAAAGAAAAAAGAAAAAGAGCCAACAATCTATAAAACTGTTCTGTTAATTCAAGAATATGAATAAAAATATTGTGCTTGGATTAAAGAAAGGAAGTTGTTGCTTTAGGTTTAGACTTCTCTTGCCCAAGATCTTAAAAAAAAAAAAAAAAATAGTAGGCTACAATAACATAATTCCATGTGTGTGTTTCATTTTATAGTTGAACAAAAAATTTCTCTGAGATAAATGTTCAGTCTCATTTCTCCACATACTCAAAAGGAAAATGGGATTGGTTTGTAATAAAATCTCATCCAAAAAATGTATTTTTATTAGACATGCCTTTATAAAGTATCTCTGTGGTAAAATATAAGTGACAGGTTTTATTTTGCTTTTAAATATTTTTCCTTTCATTCTAATATCTCCTTTTTTGGTGCTTATCTTACATTAGCACAACCTTCATTAGTGGAAGATAGTCCTCCTTATTAAAGTAAACTAAGTGTTCCTTTGAAACATCTGCAGTAAATGAAATGTCTAAAAACTATATCAAAATATATTTTACATAACCGATTTTTATGTCTTAATAAATTAAATGTGTTTTAAAAAAAAAAGATGAGTAAAGTAGAAATCAGAGCATGTGGATAATGTATGTTATATAGCTGTGGCATATGTGTGTGTGTGTGTACTTGATTTGTGCATGCATGCATGCAATATGGATTCAGTACCTAACAATCTAGCCATACCAGTTTACAACCAACAGTCTTTTCAAGAAAATCTCAAAGGTATATGCCAATTTGGATGGAAAGAGTCTCATTTTCCTAAATCTTTAAAATTCTCTCTTAATCTCTTTGTTTTTTATAAAAGCTACACAGATAATTAAATAAGACCAGCAAAGGAATGGGGGATTTCTCTCACTGTTCTATGGTGTACATTAAAAGTATGACTCCTTGCACAATGACACACTATATTGCGAGATGCTGTCACCCTTACAAAACTATGTAAATTTGAAAGGCAAAGTTGTTAGAAAATAGTGTATAATGATTTGAGTTTGCATTGATAATCTCCCTCCTTCATCATCCTGCTCTCCTCCTTCTTCTTCTTTTTGTTTTAACTATCAGTGTAAGGCGGGTAGAAACTGTTGTGAGCATTTGTGTTGCCTGCAAAGAAGGCTTGCATGAGGTTTGTGTGTACTTAGGAATTGTAACAGAATGGACCCAAAACATTACTACAAAGGCCCAAGTCACTAAATATCTGAAGAGTCTAAGTTATGATTTATTTGCTTGAAGTAGAAAGGTTAATACAATGATGCTTTGCATATTTTATGGTTGTTTCAGCCAAGAGAGTAGTTACTAAGAGCCAATCTGGCAACATCAGCAATTATTTAACTGAAGCAGATCTCTTAATCCGGTTTCACTCTGTAGCTATGCTCATACACTTGGTACTTAATTAAGAGGTACCATGTATAATTATACAGTCTATTCTCATTTTTGTATATAAATTTCAGATATATGTAATATAACTATTTAATTAACATATCAGCAGATAGCCTGACACTTGGTGACAGATGACAGGGCAATAGGGAGAATGAGAAGATATATGTGAACTGCAATTTCATGGTAGTTAATACTGAGGAAGGGAGATTAAACTAATGCCCAGGAAAAGATGAACACTGTGAAATATGGAACAAAACATTGTTGATAGACACAAGGTACCCAATCAATTCTGGCATAGGAAACTGATGGCATGCTTGCTTATGCTGCTATTAAAGTTAGCAGAGGTGACTAGAGGGATAAGACCAAGGAATCAAAAGATCCCAACTTAAGAAAGGACTCAAAACTTTAGTTCTAAAAGAATCAGGAGAACAAGGGCAAGGCCATGTAAGTAAAAGGCCATGTAAAATCTTGAAGGGTAAATAAGGACTTGAAATACAAGGTAAGGAGAATATACAGGTCTCCATCAAATAAAAGTATCATCATCCTCTTATTACGTCAATACGTGCTCACATTTAATGATCACGTGTGTGTGTGTGTGCGTGCGTGTGTGTGTGTGTATGTCTGTGTGTGTGTGTTTGTGTGTGTCTGCGTGTATAACTAAGACCATTTCTACTCAACAGATGTGGACACTGAAAATGACAGAAACTAAATCAGAAGCTCGAAGTCACACAGATACATAGTAGGATCAAACTTTGGTCTTTGAATGCAAGTTCAGTGCTCTGCCACAGAGAAATCACTGTCTTCAGCAGATAGAATATGTTCATTAGCAGGATCCTCTTCTTAGGAGTCACCTTCATGATATTTGGTCTTAGAGAAAGAGACCTCCAAGTAGTTCCACTATAATCACTTGAGGTCATTCCGAAAGAGAGCACATGGAGAAGGCAGATTCTGGGACTTTACATATTCCATTGATAGGATGGAGAAGTGACTGAAAATTTTTTAAGACTTTTTTCTAATCTTAAAATACAATTTATGTTAATGTTGGGTCACAGGTAATGGTATCATGGTGTTTCGAGTCACTCTGCTTGAATGAAAAACAAGGAGATCAATAGTCCCATGGTATTGGGGTATTTGCACATCTGGACAAAAGGCTAAAAGCAGAAGACATGACTGGTAATATAGGTTTGAGGAACCTTCCAGAGTAACAGATGTGCCAGTATTCTGGATTCCTAATGACTTGTTAAGAGAGAGAAATATCTCTCGAATTAGAAATAAAAAATTAGTTATGCCTCATGTATTTCATTATTTCATATCAAAGTGACAGCCAACTCATGGACTGAGAATTTTGCTGTCTGTTGCCTCAGTTTCCTCATGAATATAGTAGGGTCATGTACCTAATTAATATTTGTGACTATTGACTCAATGAATTCAAAGAGAGTGGCATATGATTAGAATTATGGCCATGTTTTTAAATGGGACCTCATTGGAAGCTAATTATATCGAAGTCAAAAGACACTTTCCCAACTATGTTTGGCTTATGTTGGTGGACAGAATTCTTTGTTTTGTTTTGTTTAACCAATGGGTGTCATCCAAAGCAAAGACATCATGTAGAAATTTAGTTACAGAAAATACCAGTCAAGTTTAATGCTCCCTTCAAATAAAGAAACAATGAAAAACTAGAGTCTTGAGAAAGATGTTACAAAGAGCAATTCTTTCATTTCCTTTTGCTAGCTTTATTCTGTTTTATTAATATACACTTAATATGAATATCACTAATGTGCATGTACATGCAGTCTGCTGGCCTGAGCTGGACTTGTAGCTCTGCATTTCCTGACTCTGTGAACCCCCACAGCAAGTTAATTAACCTCTGTGTGCTTCAAGTTTCTGATCAATAAAAAGGAAATAATAGATTTACCTCATGGGGTTGTCCTTAGGACTTCAGGTATTAAAACATGCAAAAGGCTTAGAGCAGCTTCCAGCCTTTAATAAGGTTTCAATAAAGGTGAGTGACCATTGCTAACATCTCTCTCGTTCCTTCTTTCCACATTAATTTTCCTTACTGTGTTTTCTTTTCCTGTGAATACTGCTAATTGTCTGGAAAAGGACGACAATGTATAATAGAAAATGCAGAACAAGATTGACCCTTAAGATTGGATTCTTTTAATTTTATTTTTACAGGAATTGGCACCAAGTGGTAGGGAAGAAATCCACCAGTACATGTGCTGCATTCACACACCTATCCCTGTGACATAAAAATGAAAACTAATGGGGCTAGGAGAGAAAAGAGCATGATATTATCTTCAAATACCATTTAGGGAATTGAGGAATAATACATTTTAATACTAATATTTTACATGAACAAATTTTCCCTCTTTGAGAGGAGCTTAATGTGTTTAATTTGGTTTTCATTTATATTAATCATTTCTTATCTCTATTAAAGCACTTATCATATTGTATTGTAATTTATCTATTTATAAGTCTATTTCTCCTACCAGACCATGAAATCTGTGAAGACATAGGCTCATGTATTATCCATCTTTTGGCCTCAAGTTTAATAGAGTTCTCTCAGAAAAATCCAGGTGCTCAATTATTGCTTGATGAATAAACAAATGAATGAATGAAATCCTCTATCATAGTGTCAACTTACTTGATTTCATTACAGATCTTTCAAGTTAAACAAGCTTTAAATAAACCTATGAGAAAAGAAAACCTGGGATTTATAACCTAGGCAATATGCTTTGCTAGATCCTACAAAAGAATCTGTTTTTAAGAGATATATAAGCATAATGTTTTTGTGTACTGTATAAATATTATCCTTGTGCTATTGAAATTCTGATTTCTCTACCCTCAAATCTTGTTTCCATCAGGACACAACATTATAAGCCTTATGTCAAGAATCTCCTGTCTCAAGTTAGTGTAAACAATGCCCTCCATTTATTCTCTGCCTTGTCAATAAAACCTGATCGGCCAATTGCTAGGCAGAAGAGAGAGCAGGACTTCTGTCATCTAGGGGATGGGAAGTAAGAGGGAAGAGTAAGGCAGATGTATCCAGAACAAGGGTGAAAGGAGACATAATGGGAAAATACATCTGAAGCCCAGAGAGCCAAACCAATACGAAAATGGCAGTATCTCATTTTGTCAGGGAAGTAGCCAGATTAGGTAAGAGGATTAATATAGATCAATGTCTGCTCAGGTATTGCAGTAAAGCACGAGCAAGTAAATCTTGTTCTATCTGTGTAGTTATTAGGGAGCTAGTTAGAATTAAAAAAAAAAAGCCGAACACCTGCCATATTAATTTACTACAATACATTTATATTAATAATTACCATTACAGTGTCATGCTATAGACTATAAACTGTTTCAAGCTGGGCGTGGTGCCTCATGCCTTTATTCCCATCACTCTGGAAGCAGATACAGACAGATCTGTTTGAGTTCAAGGCCAGACTGTTCTATAAAGTGAATTTCAGGACAACCACAGCTGTTACGCAGAGAAACCCAGTCTCAACAAGAAAAAACAAAACAATCAAGCAAATGAGCTGTTTCCAAAGTAGACATCTCCTTGGTCAGAAGTTTAGTTTCTGAGACTTATTTGTGAAATAGAATTCATACCATGCATAGATAAGTCTTCCTCCCCCATCTCTAGGAGGATGCACATTGGAGAGCAAGCTTTTTGTCTCTAATTATTTTCACTTTACAGGGATCCCTAATGTGCAGTTCTCCTTCTTGCTCCCTTCCATGTACCTTATGTCTGGGGATATTCTGAGAAACAGTTACGTTAATAGAGATCACAGCAACAAGCCAAAAAATAATTCTTCCTCTTCCTCTTCCTCTTCCTCTTCCTCTTCCTCTTCCTCCTTCCCTTCCCCTTCTTTCCCTTCCCCTCCTCTCCTCCTCCTCCTCCTCCTCCTCCTCCTCCTCCTCCTCCTCCTCCTCCTCCTCCTCCTCCTCTCCTCCTCTTCTTCTTCTTCTTCTTCTTCTTCTTCTTCTTCTTCTCCTTCTCCTCCTTCTCCTCCTCTTCCTCCTTCCTCCTCCTCCTTTTCCCTTCTTCCTTCTTCTCCTCTCCCTCCTCCTCCTCCTACTCTTCCTCCTCTTTTTTCTTATTATCATTTTTGTGGGAATGCAAAACAGAGATACCATCTCTTCTATCAAAAGGTTAAATATCACTATGTAATCTAGGCTATGTTTCAAATTCTGACATTCCCATCTTGAATGCTGGACATACAAGGTCAGATGAAATTTTCTATCTGCAGGTCTTTCACTTTAAAACTCAGGGAGCCATCTGAACCATCCTTTGTCTGGCGTCTCTAACTCTACTTCCCTATTTTAATTTCTTTCTTTTTTAATTTCATCTTCTAAAGAATGGTCCTGGCCATCTATGTTCACAAGATTGCTAATTTTGTATCAAGATCTGAGAGAAAAGCAAGTTAAAGTAAGCAAAGCTTAATTTGCCCTCTAATATAGATTCACTCCATGATCAGTTGGTTCCATTGTTCTGGACTTTTGGTGGGTCAGAACAAAATGGCAGGGATTATTTTATGTATAAATAATCTTACCTTGTATTAGGAAATATACAGAGAAAATCAACAAGCAGGGTACTGGACCTAAGATATGTCCTTCTAGGTCATTTCATACTTAACTTGTAGGCATTTTGTCCTCTTTTTAAATTTCTGATTAGAACATTTTCTACGTTTCTGTATTTCCTTAAATTAATTTATCTGTTTTTTTTTTTTGTTTGTTTGCTTGTTTTTGGTTTTTCGAGACAGGGTTTCTCTGTGTAGTCCTGGTTGTCCTGGAACTCACTCTGTAGACCAGGCTGGCCTCGAACTCAGAAATCCGCCTGCCTCTGCCTCCCAAGTACTGGGATTAAAGGCGTGTGCCACCACAGCCCGGCTGACTTAATTTATCTAGAAGCATTGATTTTCCACTAACTTCTCTCAGTTATTTACATAATGAATCCATGCTGTATCTTGCCCAAACACTTACAAATAACTGAGTTCTCCAAACCAGCTATTGTGACACATTAGTTCAGTATAAAATCATTTAAAGTGAGTTTCATATTTTTTAAACAATAGGATAGAAGAAAAATATACCACATAACCAAGGACACATATTGTTTTGTGAAGTATAAACATGAATGTATAACAAATACATATAACTGTAAATATGCATGCATGTATATTTATATTAAGTATAACATTACTTTAGGTCTTGACCAAAAACTACTTGAAAGCCATTGACCAGAAAAGGTATTTAGTTTTCTTTTAGTGAAAGATTATAATGTCAACATTGTATTTTTCTTAAAGAGTGTTTAATGATTTTTCACCTTCAACTGTTAAAACTTGAATTTTCAAAAATAAGGAGCCTGAAGATGGGCTGATGACTCCTATCTCAGCTGTGGGTTGCACAGAAACTGTGTGCAGTCCAATTTCTAATACTGTTCCAGTAGACAAAACTGTAAATCAATCTTCGAAGATATAATTTCTATGTAGACTTCTTAGAACATTACGGAAGAAAATGCATGCATTCCTTCACCTGTTGCGGTCAACGCCTGCAGATCAGCTTAATTCTACCTCCTGGTCCCCGCCCCTGTGCTATTCTTTTCTGAATATTGTTCTGGTTCTCTTATATTGTATTAAAATCTCATGCCACTTGACTAGTATCTTTAGAGCATACAAAGACTGTGGATGTGTGCTTGAGATGCTCATTGACTCTAAGGAAAGGAGGAGGCTCAAAGGTGATCAAGAGGCTACACTGTATATGAATCCTTCATGGGTCTAGAAGGGAAATGGATGCAGAAGGAAAAACAAAAGAACAAACCATTTCTAGACCAATGATCTAAAGTTATGAAAGTAATGTTTCTTTTATCCATCAAATATGTATACACATCTCTGTGTGTCTCATTTTTATATTTAAAAGAAAAGTAGCCATGAAGATCACACAGTTAAAAACAATGTAAAAGAATGGTATATTGACATATACCACCTCACTCATTGCTGCTGCCATTCCTCCAGTTATTCACCTGAGAGACATAATGATTTTCTTCTTTCTTCTCCTTAATTGTTCCCTGCTTTTCTGAGTTCCATAGATTCCCTTACATTTCTACAAATGACTTCAGTTTAAAACACTGCTTAGTTACTCTGGACATTGTTATTCCTTCCAAAGCAAAACAGAATATGAGACACAATGAAAAGAAACTAAAATAAACCTCACAGTTAGTCTGTGATTCCCATCATTAGTCTCAATTAGGACAATTTCTCTCATCGAGGCTACTGTCCTTTGGTCACAGAACAAGGGCCTTTATTCTACCTAGCAGGCTACTTTGCAAGTTATTATTTCTGGCTCTTTTGGTCCTCATCTTTAAGTCAGTGAGATGAAAGTGTTCCACTTAAAGAGAAAAACACCATAATGTGGTACCATTACCATGGAAACCGGAAAGAAGAGCTTTTTAAGATGGAAAAATAGTGAGGGAGAAGTGTTATTATTTATTTTGCATTAAATAAAATACATGCAAGTTTAATAGTTGAAAATAGCCTTGAACATTAAAAAAAAAAGATAATAGCATATCCTACCTCCACTCCACCTTCCTACTTAGTCTGTTTTCCATTATTGGGAGCAAAATTAGAATCATTTGTAGAAGAATTCCACTTTTATTCAAGAGGATTATGAAATGGTACCAATTATTTCAAGTCATTTATTATTCAAAGTCCTTTAGGATGCATTTGGAAAATAAATAAACAGATGCCCCCACACCCTTAGAAAAAGAAATTGATGATAAGAACATGAAAGGCAGCCTTGCTCTTACAACTCCAGTTCTCAACCTTAGTTATATCAAATACTGCTCAACATATGGATCTCAGCCAGCCATCTTGTTTTGCACTGGAGAAAGAACTTGAATTTAACGGACGGTTGACTCTGAGATGTTTCAGATGGTAGAGGCACTATGCTCAACCATCTCATTGACTGTTAACCCTAAGATGCATAACTCCATGTTTCACATAATTGCATTTTTAGATTCAAATTTATCATAAACTTAATAATTTAAGTAACAGTTGTACTTCAAATAAATACTGAAATGTAATGGTCTCAACAGTACTCTCTCTCTCCCCCTTCTCTCCTCTCTCTCTCTCTCTCTCTCTCTCTCTCTCTCTCTCTCTCTCTCTCTGTCTTTCTCTCAAACTTTGAGATAGTTATTACTCCTCACTGGCCCAGACTTCACTAGGTAGTCCAAGCTTACCTTGAAGTTATTGTCTGGATGCTTCTGTCACAGCTAGTAACGAAATTGCTAGCATTAGACACTATGCCAGGTTTAGAGTATATGTCTTAACATTCTGCAGCTGTATTTCATTATTTCACCCATTATTACAAATTTTTAGTAAAATAATGCTTGATCTTTCTATTTCTATGAATGTCAATGTTTTTGTTATCCTGGAGAAATTAAAAGTAAAACTTGAAATACCAGTGAGAAAATCACGGACTTGTGGTTTCACTCTGAGCTGGAGGTGAAAGTCTTCCTCTGAGTGAGACAAGGCCCCTGCTGTCAGAGTGACAGAAAGAGAAGTGAGGAATAGAGGGATCATCTCCTCTAGTATGTGTCTTGAGATACTCCAGATACTGCTTTCTGATGCCATGCCATGTCTGGATTAGAGTCTGAAGCTAACTTCATAGGGATCATCTGTCCGCCTATTGGTGTAGAGAAATGAAAGTTCTTGGCTTGAAAAAACGACTCTAAATGAAACCAGTTGATAACTCAGAAGCCACAATGTTTTATTTTGTCTGAGTGAAGACACCTTACTATTTCCAAACAAAGTTTTCTATTGAAACACATCTCCTCCATCGGAAGAACAAAGCACTTTCTTGTAAAAGACATAACTAGCTAACTGAGCGCCTACTGTAGAGCCTTCAGCCCTGCAAGTGCTGCCCAGGAAGAATGTAACTGGGAGCAGAAGTAAACACTGTCAATTTCTTCTCTATGACAAACTAGCCCAGGGACTTAACTGTCATAGTGCTCTTGGCTATCAGCCAGTGGTTATGACTTGATTCTCGCCATCATGAAGCATGGCTTAGGAAAGTACTGATGGGTGCTGTCACTAGGAAGAGAGGCATGAGAGAAAGTAGGCTTCTCTTTTCCACTCTTCCATGCTTTTCTCTGAAGAAGAACAGTCTGCTTCAGAGCAAACCTCATGTTGGGACAGCCTGAAATTCCTGGTTTGTGATTTGCATTTTGTCTTTTTCAGTCCACCTTTCATTCCAATTTTTCATATCTTCTTTCAGTTCTGCTTCCTGTCCTTTGTTCCTCACTCTCTCCTAATTCCCCATTCCCTTCTTCCTTCCTTCCTTCCCACTTTTTATTTCTTTAATCTTTCCTTTTCATTCTCCAAATCTACCTGAAATGAGATTTGAAACAGACAATTTTGGGAAATGCTTGTGCACTAGACTTAAAAAGCACTCAGAGCCTTTAGTATGCTTGTAACGGTACTCTGGAAACTTGATTTACCCTATATACAAGAATTTTTGACTGGACAATATTTGTAATTGAAAATCTTAAATGATCATATTTCTTTTTTTCTTTTTTGTGGTGTTTTTTATTGTATATTTTATTTATTTACATTTCAGATGCCATCCCCTTTCCCCATTTCCCCTCCCTAGAAACTTCCTATCCCATCCCCCTTCTCCTTTTTGCTTTTATACCATTTTAATTACATGCAAGTATTATGGTCAGTTCTAGGTTGAGGAACTAGCAATATAATAGATGCAAATAGTCAAGGAACAAGCAAGAAAATGAACAAAATAGTCAAAGAACTAGCAAGACAATATACAAAAATCTGTGAAAAATGGGGAGAGGTGGAGAGCCTTTGGAGCTGATTGGCAAGAATCTGACATGGGCCAAGGACAAGGAAATGCGCTGTTTCAGGCAGGAATCTTATATTAGGCGAGAACAAAGAAGTAATTTCAGGCAGGAATCTAAATCTTAGGCTAGAACAAAGAAGTAATTTCAGGTAGGAATGATCATATGTCTAAGAACATGTTATAAAATGGTTAAGAAACTGGCCTAAGAGCAGAGATGGCATGCTCAGTCTTATAGTTACCAATGACAATGACATTGAACTCCTCTCTGATCACAACCAAGGAAGTAAATCTGCTAGAGTCCAACAGTGGTTCTTCCTAATGCTGAGACCCTTTAATATCATCATGTTGCGGTGACCCCCAACCAAAACATTATTTCATTGCTACTTCATAACTGTAATTTTACTACTGTTGTGAATTTTAATGTAAATGTCTGATATACAGGATATCTGATAAGTAACCCCAATTGGGGTAATAACCCATAGGTTGAGAAACCCTGTGCTAGAACATTATGTCATTTGAAACTCTACATTATTTTAATTGTAAAATAAGATCCATGTAAAGTTTCTGATTCTCAGCAATGCTCTCCTGAGAATAATAACTAAAAGGTATATGAAAAAACTTTGAAGACTTATTTTTCTTGGTACAAATATGTGGTTTTATCATATATGATTATTATATATTTTAGTAAAACAATCCAGTTTTAAGCTATTTACACTTGATGAGAAGCCACTGTAGCTCCCTCAACATGAATTTATTCGGACATCAGTAAAACAGTCAAAAGTCCATGGAAAAGCAGCAGTAAGCCCAGGATAATATTGAACAACAATTAAACTCCTTGCTTAGTTATGTGTTTCCTGAACTCCAGTGGAATTTGCTTGTTTGTTTGTTTGTTTAGGTTTGTTTTGTTTTAGTTGGTTTTTGTTTTGTTTTAAGAGAATCATAATGAAATAGAAGAACAACTTAGAACAACAAGATTTGAGCATTCCAGTTTGAAGACAACTTTCTCCATAATATTTACTGTCCCTTCTTACATAAAGTAATAAAATGAAATGGTAATGTAAACCTAAACTATGATAACCCCTCCCATCTCTTTCAATAGGGTCTCATTATGCTGCTCTGGCTGGCCAGGAGTGCTATGTAAAATAGGCAGGCCCAGAACACACAGAGATATCTCTGTGTCTGCTTAGCAACTCTGAGATTAAAGCTGTGTATAACCACACCCAGGTAATTTCTTTTATAGCAATATATCCAATGTGGAAAATGACAAAAACAGGATATATTTATGTAAATGCTTGTATATGAATGTTCATATAAACTTTATTTATAATAAACTAAACTGAAAACAATGAAATTTTGTGTTAACAGACAAAATAGTAAATAGCATGTGCTATAACACCAGAATTAAAATATTCCAGCAATATAAAAAATTGTCCTAGATACCTGCCACAATATGGATGAATAAGTGAGTAAAAGAAGCATGACCAATACAAGCAGAAACAAAACAGAGTTAAGTACTGTAGGATCTCAGTATAGGAGATTCTAGAAAATTCATATTAATCTACACTGAGAGGAAATATGCCAGAATATTTCTAGAACTTGGAGAGAGAGAAAGGAAGGAAAAAGGTAATTGCAAAGTGATAAGGAAACCTGTTCAGATGATGGTGACATTTATTAACTTAATTTTCTTATGATAATTAAAATTTGTGCATGTCTAAAATGTGCAGTTTGTTTTAGGCTAATTCTATTTCAATAAAGCTACGTTAGGATAAAAATCTAAAAGAAATAGGCACCCTTGGCCACACCTGGGAAGCTCCTTTGGCTAAAAGGATGATGACCTTCTGGGTATTATAAAGCTCCCCTTCCCCAGGAGAGATTTCCCACACAATTTCAGTGATGAGTACACACTTGTTCCTTTCAGAAAACCGCTGAGCTATGGGAACCCCTTTATTCTCCACTATGCTAGAGGACACAGTGTCTATAGAACAGGACTCCCGATTCTGTTTCTAAATAGTAGCACTATGAATTACCACAGTGTGCGTGTGTGTACAAAGGCACCTCTCTAAGCAATTAGTTTTCTGATGCTCTCTCAGTTCTAACCTTCATCCTGTGAAATTTCATTGTTGCTCAAATGCTTTAGAGCTACTTTGTCTAAAAGCAGTTTTTCCTGTAGCATCCACATGTAAAAAGGCTTCCAGTGCTCAAAGTATCAGCTTAGAAACACACATGCTTGTTAAAGGACATGGGTACTAAGCAGCATCAGATTTTAGCAATTCTACTGAAATGTTCTCCCAAATTTTGACTATTAAAAGATACTGTTGGTGTAGGGGCACTAACAAGATATGTATACTGTATTGATGAACGATCAGCATACTACTTGTAGTATGCTTTTAAGTGAAATGGATGCTTCTAATGAAGCGATTTTAAGATCATGAATAAGGATATATTTTCTTCCTGTTAGGTGGCACAAGATAAAAGTATACTTGGAGAGAAATGTTATCATTCATTAAAACTCTTAATGGAAAATGGCTGAGAAACAAACAGCAAAGTTCAGGAAAACAACAGAAATAAAAAGAGGAAAGAATTTGGGGCTGGGTGGGGCTAATAGTAATAGTAATAATAATAGCTTTGCAATTGCTAACCAGGAAGTAAGTAATCTTCGTAGGACATATGTTAAATACCTGTTGAATGAAAGGTTCTAATAAGTGTTTTGAAATTTTCTTCTATTTCAGGTACATGTCTTGTGGCATAAAATAGGCAAAAGAGAAAAATTAGACTGTATTTAAAATTTCTTTAGATATGACACTGCACAACCTGTGAGTTGTTTTCTTGTAGCATGTAATACAACAAGTGTATTATTTTCAACTTGTTCATGAACAATAGGGCACTGTTATGCTGTTTGGTATCATGCAGTCAAGTCATTTATACAAGTGGTTCTTTACATATTCACAACCTCAAATGTCTGTTAGAAGTACTCTGTCACTTGCAAGTGTAGTGCCTAATTCGTTAGGACTTTTATTGCTATGATGAAACACCATTAGCAAAACAATTTGAAGAGACAAGGGATTTATTTGTCATACATATCACAGTCCTTTGAATGGAAACTAAGGCAGGAATTCATACAGGGAAGTGTCCTAGAGGCAGAAGCTGATGCAGAGGCCATGGAAGAGTGTTACTTACTGGCTTGCTCAGCATATTTTCTTAAAGAATCCAGGACCACTAGCCCAGGAGTGGCCCACCCAAAATTTACTGGATCTTCCACATCATATTCTAAGAAAATGCCCTCTGGCTTGCCTGCAGCCTGATATTATGAAGGCATGTTCTCAAATTAGACTTCCTCCTCTCATGATTCTAGTTTGTGTCAAGTTGACACAAAACTATCCAATGAAGTAGCCAGTAGAACACATGCCTAAAATGCATTGGCAAAATGGAGCCTAATTGGGAAATAGCAAAATAAACACTAGAAAAACGATTAAATAACAACAGCTCAGCAGATATCTTAATTAGATAATTTCAGGTTTGAAATAATACTATCATTGGGAAATTAGGAACCACTGGATTACAATTCACTGCCTGAAGCTTGGAATTAAATTTTGTGTTTGGGCTGTGGTATTTGGATGTCTGTGCACTTTGCAGAATGTAAAAGATTTATATATTTCCATCTAATTTTATGCTTATAACCTATTAGAAAATAAAACCTCTTCATTTTCAATGACATTATAGCTAGTTGCTGGTGATCTTGTTAGAAGCAAAAGTTTTCTTTTCAATGAAATATAAAAACTATTTTTTTTCTGAGCACAATGACTGACATGAGGCTATAGAAATTGCTAGAAAAGTGATCATAGGTTGTCCTTATAACAGGAAACAATAATAACAATGGTTTCACAATAGCTAGCAGCCATACACAAGTTGATACATGAATTTTTGATATCCCTCTCAAAATTGCTGTTTTCATCCTAAGAATCCCAAGGTCTGAGGCACTAGATGCCCCTTTGAATATGTGTGTATATTGTTTGAAATCTGATTTCTACCTTCTATCTAATCCTTCTCGCAAACTACATTTTAACTTGGCCACAAAGATTTAATTCAAGGCTTCCCTTTTTAAATTTATTTTTATTCCACCTGTTTATTTTGTATTTGCTGGATGGGTGGCAGGTGTCTGTACATACATATGCTACAGTGCCCAAAGAGGTCAGAGAGAAACAAGCAGAATTTAGTTCTGGTTTTCTCTTTTAATTAAATGGTTCTCAGAAATTGTCCACAGAGTTGGCAAAAAGCACCCCTATTCTCTGAGTCATCTTACTGGCCCTCGATGCTTCTCTCTTTAAAATCTAAATCTCAACCAAATTCCATCACAAGCTCCAGGTAATAAAGATATGTGAGTCTTCTATGTTTCCATTTTGAATTGCTGTGAATGCCTGCGTGTCTAAATAGTGACATACTTCTTAAACAAGACGGTTAACTTCTCATTTCCAGATAGAGGTAGGGAGCCATTTAAGTTTTCGATAATAAATAAATAAATTGATGACCAAAGTGATTTTATTTAGTCTTAATCTAGACTAGAGATATTTAATGGGCAAGAAAAAGCAATTAGGTACCCTCAGTTATTGTCTTTAACATAGCAAAGACTAATCTTTTTTGACCAGTATTGTTAGTAAAAGACATACTATGGTCCAGAGTTTTTCACTTCAAAATATGGTATAGTCCTGGCAGCACAGAAGCCTAGTATACTATTGTTCTGTATATCTTTATTTACTCATGAAAATGTGAGGCATATTGAAGTTTAACTCTGGACATAAGACAATCTAGGAGGACAGCTTATGTTCTCAACTAATTTGACACAGAAGCTACTGAAATCACCACTACAGAAGAACTTAGCTCCTACATCTGAGTAATAGGCTATCCCATATCATGAATTCAACTGCCTGTCTGAGGATACTTTTCAATTAGTTTAAAGGGTGGAGTCAAATGAAATGCACTGACTTTTGTTCTGGACAGAAAATAAATGAAGAACAAAATCTGAACATATAGACCTACTCCCCAGAACATTTGCAAAAATGTTTAAGTAGACACTAAACTGGCTCTTGTGAGAAATCAGAGAAATGGAGAATAAACTCTCAAGCCAGATGCTGTGTAGGTACAATCTGGCTGACTATCCACTGAGTTATAGTGACTTCATAGAATGTAAACCAAGTGTAGACACAGTGGTTGTGTCATTTAGTTTTAGATTGACTCAATTCATTCAGTTATGCGTGAGACTAATGTTAGTTTCTCTGTATTCATTAAGGAGATATGAAACAAGATATTTGAAAGTGGAAAAATTAATTAAAAAAATTAAAAATAAATAAAAATAAAAAAACTGAAAGTGGAAAAATGTGGCATGAAATAAAATCACTAAACTGACATGAAAGATACATAAAGTTATGAAACAATCATCCACATAAGTTGGATATTCCTATTTATTAACAGTGATGGGAATTACCTAATTTTGAGTGTGATTCAAATATCTATATAATAAAAAAATACCCCATTTGCCTGGTTTTAACACACAGGTTTAACTCACATAAACTATATCCTCTATCTGAATGACAGTTTCTATACCTCAATCACTATGCCCAAAACACACTACATATGCTTCTGTGACCACTGAAAATTATGAATTTGATGTGGTCATTGATATTAGGTATTTTAAGATCATTAGTATGATATTTTTCTACATATTCTTACTCTGCTCAGTACATCACCAGCTAAGCATGTATAAAAACATCAATCTCAGTAACACTATTCTTACCAATGGAACTTGTGTCCTGGAGCTCTTGAGATTAATGGTAACAGATGGAGAAGAATAATCCAAAGGAAAAGAATAATGGGCCAAAGGATAAGTTATAAAAGGTCAGAGGGAAAAGACAGGACAGCAAAATCAACAAGTGAACAAACAAAATAACTAACAAAATATAAGATTACATTAGTATCACAAGAAAACAATCCACACAGGTGAATTTAGGATGGTCAAAGGGTTTCCCCAAACACCCAGTTTCCTGAGGTGGATTAAAAACAACTTATTAGAAGCAGAGCATGAATTTGCTGACTGTGGTGGCATGAAGTCACCTTGGACCTCATCAGCATTGCTAAACATTGCCTGTAACCTTTCCATTATCACTGAGGGTCTGCTTAGCACCAGGCCCAACTGCTCAAATAATTTCAATTACTTTCCCTGACAAATTTTATGTTTCATGTATTTTAGTGGCCCGATAATTATGATTTCTCTCATTTCTCGCTATCGAGCTTAATGGGTTCCAGCATGAGTGTGCAGTTTCAGAAATGAAGTTCCACTTGAATTCACAAGTTATTATCTACTTTCATTAATGGAATTGGGAGAGGGAGAATGGATAAGAGATAAAGAAAGTGGAAGAAGGAAGAGATGAATGAGCAGAAGGAGGAAAAAGAAAACAAAATATTAAGACTGGAAAAATGGGACTAAAATCCACACTAAGTATAAATTCAAGGGAGAATAAAAAATATGTGAATAGGCTTTTAAAAATACATACTCAGTAGGTAACTTATTGCTGATGCATGAGTGTGGAAATGTATGGTGAGTTGGGGAACTTTCAGGCTTTGTATTCAGAACACACCAAGTCTGGAGAACCTTCTTCATGTACTATCTACTCCCCATATTTGCTATTTGGTCATCCTAAGATTCATCTTTTTTCTCTCCATGAGAATAAACATTGACCATGTTGGACTGACCCCTTGTCTATTTTCTCAGTTCCTCTTCCAATTCATATGTTATGATGATGAACAGATGAGAAGGATGAAAGCATGTCTTCCGAGTAACAGCTATGTTCAAGACATTGTACCAGTGTATGGAGATGAGGGCTCTTGGTAGACACATAGCAAGAATTACACAGCTCAGATTGCTCAGCCTTATCTATCCTCTAGCATAAGGATGTGACTTCATTCCACAGGTTGTATAAAATGTTGGCATGCAATTTTGAAAGCATTTAAGTCAATGGAATTCCTAATAAAGATATCATTTGCATTGATTCTACATGATATGATTCTATTTGATTATTATCAAACCCACCAAAAGTCAAAATATTGTGTAGCAAGATATTCATGGTAACAGCGTCACCTAATCCTTATGACTCAAGTATGAGCTACAACCTTGTCATATTGTATGTTGCAACTGATCCATGATTTTACACCAAGAAATGAGAAAAATGACCCAATGGAGTTGTGCATGTCACTGTTTTTAAGCAAGTACTTTTTCCACCTGAAAGAGGTAACTTGGATTAGGAGATAGGTTAAGGAGCTGGAAATTGTAAATGTGGATGATAAGGGAATAGCTCCTGTATTCAAGAAGCTAACAATAGGGATTTAGGAGAAGTATACAAATACATTTAAAAGAAAATGGAAACTGCTGTATGTGACATACGCACATCTGGCAGATTTGTGGAATTACAAATAATCTGAAATGAAATAGGTTCTGAAAACATTGTTTTAAGCATTAGAATTATATCTTTAAAGAGCTGTCTGTCTTCTTGTCATGTTCAATGTTTAATAGCTATTTTAAACAAGAAATGTTCTATTTCTTCTGAGTCTCTTTTAATAAGAGCGCAAGTCTTAAGCCAGAGGAATAAGTCTTCCATTTTGCCATTTCACGCATCAATAAGCCACTTAGAAGAAACATAGAGGGAGGATTACCTAGCCCTATCCTATGTCTAAGAAATAGATCATATAGATGGCATAGTATACTAAGCCATGAACTGCAGGCACTTAAGATGATAAATGACAAAGATGTGCAAAGAAGGAGAAACATCCAAATAAACATTGGCACTAAAAATTAAAAATGCAGGAAAGCAAAGCAATAGTGAAAAAATAACAAAAATTATTCTATGCAGTTGTAACTGAGCTGAAACTTTATTTTAAATGATTTTAACTATGAATTCTGCAACTGAAAGGATATTTAATTTTCTCAAGTGACCTTCAGGAAGACCATAGAGTGTTAACTCACTTTTTTTTCTAAATAAGACAAAATATTCTAGTTAGTATTGACTACATAGCACACACACGCGCACACACACAGACACACACACACAGACATACACACACACACACACACACACCCTACACACACACACACTGTACAATGTGTTTTCTGCTAGGGAAACAAAGCCTAATGATTTGTCAAATTTTAAAACTGTCTTTATAGGAATATATTGTGAAAGACAATTTTCTGAGAAAAGAATTGATTTGTTTATGAATTAATTGGGAAAACCACAGTTAAAAGCAGCCCCATGTGACTCCCAGTGATGCTCAGATACTCAAACAAGGATTCCAGTTTCTTTAAACAAGCAAGGGTTTGAAGGGTTGTGGTAGACAACAGAAGGAAAACTAAAAGTACCTAGATATTGAGGCAAATCTTTGTTTAGAAGGATCAGTACTTTCCAATATTGTAATAGTTTTGTATAGCTTTTGTTTTCAGGGAGAGAAAAATCTCCAATTTAAATACTAGGCAAATATCCATTCTACCCTATGTTTAGCAGTGCGTGGAACAAAATATAAGCTCCCTGCTACCCCAAAAGCCTTCTATGAACTCCCCAATCCATTGGGAGAAACAAGCATGTATGCAATCCATTATAGTGCCTGAAAGAGAGGATTAAATACAGTGCTACAGTAGTGGACATAGTAATAACTA
Source organism: Mastomys natalensis (assembly GCA_021653895.1). Classification (NCBI taxonomy): domain Eukaryota; kingdom Metazoa; phylum Chordata; class Mammalia; order Rodentia; family Muridae; genus Mastomys; species Mastomys natalensis. Next base: position 1,890,130 of record JAJTUV010000910.1, on the reverse strand, counting down.
TATGGCCAGAAAGCAAGTGGTAGATTTCAAAGAGGGATCAGATTTTATCATGACCTTTGGTGAGTGGAAGGAAAAGACTTCAAGCATCAGGAAGGTTCTACGAAAAGTGCTGGCCTTAAGATTCATTATTCAGGCAATCTCTGCCTCCAGGCCCGCTACTAATACAGATAGAGTCTCCTAACCTACTTATTGGCTGCCTCCACATTGCTACATGGCTAAGGTAATGTTAATTGTCCATCACAATCTTTGCGAGTTATTTAAAACAATTCCAAATATTGTAGCTCAAGGGCTGTCACCTATGAGACCCAGTTGAATTAGGCATCTCTTTGCCGCATGTGAATTTTGTTCTTGAAGTATATTATTAGGTCTCAGACTAAGAAATTTCACATTGTTGCTCTAGTTTCACTATGTTAAAAAGTGATGTATTTTTTTCTCTATTGATGAGGATAAGATGCTGTTTGAATGGCTGAGTATAGGCAGTGATATTGTAGAAAGAGGGGAACATGGGGTTTGTTTTTTAAAATCAGCTTCATGATGCATCATTCTATGGTGTACAGGGCCTGAGCACTCTATGAGTTCCCAGAAATCCGGGCCCTCAGCAGGGTGTTAAGGCTGTTTTTCTTATTTGTTCCACTAAAGAGTCCCACTTTTTTTTCTGATCTGAAAATCAGCTGGAAAAGTGATAAAGAAATCTTGGCCAACAGAATACTTTGTAAAGAAAATATTTTATGGATTCATAAAGGGATCTTAATACAGTTAAAATAAAAAACTTTCCGAACTTCCTAGAATTAATCTCGACTTTTCCCCTTTCCTTTATTAATGAAAGGTACTCTCCATTTGTTGAGCTACAGCTATATTGATTTTGATGACTGTCACTATATTCTCATGCATAGTGAGTATAGTGGATGTGAAAAATCTCCATATTTACTGAAAAAATATATTTCTTTTAAAACAATAAGACTAGTTGCTTCCTATGCTAAAGTTTAAATACAACATGGACTGAGAATGTTATTTTAATCTTTGGGGTTATATCTTTAAAAATTACTATTTCTTACTGCCTTGTTCAGCATTTAATAAATACTTTACTGACTGTCTAGTGAAAGTAAGACTCACAATAATAGGCTCGTTAAATATAGATGATCATTTTGAGGTGCAAAAGTACAGACAGTGTTTTATTAAACCTTGGTGGATTTACAACTCCCTAGCATCTGCTTCTCCATCTTGGTCCCAGTCTCCATAGTCCCAGTACATTAATTAGTACCACATAATAATATTTATCATGTAAAACAATATAGATCCATTCATTAAAGGCTCATTATATGCCTAGCATTTTACATAATTTAAGTTCAATTCTCACCAACACATATTTATTATTGAGAAAACAAACTAGGAAATCTCAGACCAATTTCCTACAGTTAACAATGTAAATCAATGTGAAGAAAGAAAAACATGTAAAGGAAAGAAACATATGTATAATCTTCCCACTGCTATGTGCCTGTGCTGCTGACTGTGCTGTTGACTTCAGGAGGACACAGTGGGGACAAACAAGGACCAGGTGGGAGGAGGGCAGACAGCTTGAAAAGGACCAGGTATCAAAGCTCTAGCTGCATCCCACAGCCTGTAAGGTGTTAATGAAGGCAGCAACCAGGCCCCAGGCAGCTGTTGTACAGCACAGTTGTTATTCTAGGTACATTCACCTGCTGTTATGGTCCTGATGTTAAAGATAAAAAGCAAAGGGCTGGATCTGATATGGAGAGTGAAGAATAGATGAAAATAAGGTGAAAAAAATTCCTGAAAATGGGGTTGGCTAAGAATGACAGAGTTTGTCCAATGGCGTGATCTTGAGATCTCAGACAGTGTGACAGATTTATATCTGACTTCTACAATGTCAGTGTCTCTTGGCACTTGTTTGATGTAAACGATGACCCTACTCCAAACTATAGACAGGAAATGCTGAAAATCCATGCTTTTGAGCTGGAGTAAGTCTACTCACATGATGTAGTGAGAAGAGTCTTTCTGATGACCCCAGTAAGGTCAACATTTATTACATTGTAGAAGAACAGAAAAGGGCATCAGAAAGCTTTGATAAAATCTAGTTCCTTGAAATCTAGTGAATAATAAAGAAAATCGAGTTAAGAAAACCAAACCAGCTGATAAACCACTAAGATGTTCAAAGATGGAATCATAATACATTTTCACTTCTTTCTATTTTTCAAAATGTTTATATAATGTATTTTGATCATATTATTTTCCTCCATCAAATCCTCCAAGATTTCTTACTGAATTTCATGTTCTTTCACTCTCTTAAAATAAAAAAACAAAACAAAAGTGTGTATATGTGAACTCCATTTAAAATTTAGAAGCATATGCCTGATAATACCACACACACACACACACACAACACACACACACATAATCAATCAATCAATCAATCAATCAATCAATACAAGAAAATAAACAAAACTCATGGAGTCTATTTGTATTGACTAACTACTGAGAATCAGGTTTGCCATGGAATGTGGTTGATATATTCACATTTCTCAACTGAAGAAAAATAATTTTTCTATTCATACCAGGTGTCAGTTACAAAGATCTTCTTGCTTAGGGGTCAGAATATGGCCTCTTGCCCTTCTCTGTGCTGGGCTTTACTCTGTCTTGAACTTTGCATGTCTTTTGTATGTTGTCAGAGTCTCTGTGTGTTCCTAAGTACATCAGCCATGTTATGTCTAGAAAATCCTGTTTCCTGGGAGTCTTCTATCCCTTCTAACTCTTCAATCTTTCTGCCACTTCTTTTACATAGATCCCTGACGTGATGGTAGAGTTGTCATAAGGAGATCTCATTTGGGGCTCAGTGTTCCAAAATCTCTTACTGTCTGCACACTGTCCATTTGTGAGTCTCTGTGCTAATTACCTCCTTCTGCAAGAGCAAGCTCCTTTGATGAGAACAGAGAAATGCACTGACCACAGATTATGGATAGATTATGAACCAGGGTTTTACATTATCACTTCTATTTAGATAAAATTTTACTCATAATTACTTAACTCCTAGGATTACAAAAGTCTAAATGGTTGACTATATAATGCATGGATTTATTATAAAAATATTCTTCTCAACTTTTCTGTTTTGTTTTCAAATGTTTTTGTCAATATGACTGTTTATTATTAACAGATGTCTTATGTGTGCATAAAACCCATTTTGTTCTTTTTAATACTTCTACCTATTACTCTCTTATCCTTCTGGGTGTGTTATTCTTTAACGTTGTCATGAGTGCCTATGATGGGTTTTAGACATTTCCACCCTCCCACTTCTTCCTTCTACCTCCAGTGGAATTCTCCTCATTAAGTACTTCTTACTTTTGGATCACCCAATTGTCCTTCACATATTTTCTGCTTTGTAACAAACTCCACCCTTGTGTAAAGGAGGAACAATGTGTCTTTATTTACCTATCCTGGGAGAACTCTCCCACCATGATTCAGGGATCTAAGTGAAAGAGGTGGCAGAAAAATTGAAGAGATAGAAGGAATGGAAGACTCCCAGGATAGATTTATAGTTGAGACTCCTGAAAGGCCTAAGAGAAACATATGTAAGTTTGTTTAAGGTAAGTTTTATATGGCACAGAAATGTTCAAAAAGAAAAACAGAATCAGATAACTTGTTAAACATGTGAATGTTTATGCAAACTATCACAAACTATCATATGAAATATACTTCTGTCACGATTATGATAGAATGGCAAGGGGCTAGAGGAGCAGAGCAAAGCCCGTCTCTTCAGCTTCTTCTGTGGCACATTCACTTGGGAAATTAGGTGGTCATTCCTTCCACAAGCACAGAGGCATCTTACACATGAGACTTTCATGAACTGGCCTAGGGAAGGGAAGGTCAGAAATTCTAAGGATTTTTTATTTCCTTAGCATAGAATTACAGGGGATCTTTTTATGTAATCCATTTCTCACAATCCTTCTAATTAAAATACTTAGCATGCAAAGTTCAATCTTGGGATGGCATGTTGTCAACTCTGCTAGTGTGGCACATGACATCAGATGGCTTCTTGGGAATACAACTAGTTCGCATTTCTTACCTGTCTTTGTGATTAGATACAGTTATGTGAAAATGTTGGCCAGCAGCTTGTGGAAGAATTGTTAGCCTGTACCTGATACTTGTGATCCTATTGATTTGCACTGCCAGAGTGACCTTGGCAGATATAGTCAAGATTAAGGACTATATGGTAGAACGTGGCATCACAGTCACATAGAGTACACTGATTGTGGACTTGAGTTAATAATAATAATCTTATGTTTGTCACCCTAGACAGAAGTGAAATGTATGCTGAGCCATTATATTCTAATATGAGACTCAATGAACCCATCACACAGAGTCATTCAGTTTATATATGAAAATGTTCATCTCAGGTGTTTTAGGTTGATGCTAGAAGATTAAAGTTGATGATAATACTAAATAACTTAAATTTAATAGTTATTTTTTTATCTTTCTCTTCCCCCAATCAAATCATGCTTTACTATATGTGTTTGTGTGTGTGTGTGTGTTCTGTGTGTTTCACTTTCATAATTTATTTATTTTTATTCACATTACATCCCAATCATAGCTTTCCTCCTCTCCTCCCTATCCTGCCCTTGCAAATCATTCCCTCTACTACTCCCCTCCTCCCCAGAGAAAGATAAGCCCTCCTTGGGTACCACCCCATTCTGGGACATCTAGTCCCAGCAGGATTCTTCTCCCACTGAGGCTCAATCAGGCAGTAAAGGTAGGGTAAGGGAAACCATTACCAGGCAAGAGGGTCAGAGACAGCCCCTGTGGCACTTGTTAGGAGACTCACTTGAAGATCAAGCTGCACATCTGCTATAAATGTTTAGGAAGGGGGTAGGTCCAGCCTGTGCATGTTCTTTGATTGGTGTGCACAGGGATAAAGGTGGAACAGAGAGAAGGCCAACCAATGACTGGCCCGACTTGAGACCCATCCTGTGGGAGAGCATATATACATATTTCTGAGCAAACAGAGAAATGATGCCTAGTGATAACAGAAATGTTCCCCCAAATGTCTGAAATCTATTTCTACTGTTACAGAGGACAGTGTTCAGCATTTACTTTCCACACAAACTTTGAATGTTTGACCAGTTGATCTTGGAGATTCATCCAATTTCCAATTTCCAGAGGTAAACATTCTGTAAGTCTGAGGTGGGGGAGAAGAAAAACAGTCAGGTAGTATCTTCCACTTTTTACAGATTCTAGGGAGCAGACTCAGCTGTGAAAACCCTGAATTCTGGACTCTCACTTGGAGAGAAATGTAAGAAGTTAAGAGAAACAGTAAAAAAATTCCACAATATTCAGGGATTCTATTTGACATATCAAAAAGAAAAAAATCTGTATGGGTTCTTGCTTCCTTTGACCCTCTACTTCTAAAGCAGACAGATATTATTATTATACATGATCTATATACACATATATGATTCCCATCTACCCAAACCTTTGAGTTTCCTTGTCCTTTGAAGCTTCAACCTCTCAAAATAAGAGCTGTATTGTTTTTCACTACTGGATCCCTCTCCTCAGCTTCAGGCCACCTGCCCAGACACTGTCTTCTCTGCTCTGTCTCTGGCTCCTCTGAGCTGTCTGGTTCCCGCTGCTGCACACTGTGATTTAAGGTACTCTGTGTTTTCCTTTCCTTACCAGCGAGCCTTTGATTCACATACAGAGGGATACATTATTGATCACATTTTGGCTGCTGCTCTTAGCTTGCTGGTTCTGCACTACTAACTAATAAGCTAGAAAGAGAAGAAATAAGAGTCTGTCTCCATGTAAAACGCCAGTGGATGACAATCCTGCTGCCTCCACTCAGGAGACTTTGAGAAATGTTCCTAGCTTTCCTGCTCTATGTCCACCTTTTCTAATATCAGCCACCTTACTCTGCAGAGATCAAGAAATTTCTACCCCTGGCTGTGAAGCCCTGCTAGGGCAAAGACAATATTCTTCTCTTGTAGGGAGGACTATTCTCTATAGTACAGTAGTGCAAAGGTTTTGGCAAACACTTCATATTAAAACAGAAGAAATCAAGATGTTTTTGAACCCAAGGCGTGTCCATACTACCCAACTGCCCTACCACTGAACTATATCCTCAACCCAAACAAAAATTATAAACTATGTTAATGTTTTATAATTTTTATCTTATTTTCTTTAATGAATAAATTATGCATATATGTGGGAAGAATATGTTTGTACATGGGTTTGGAATGCTCTCACCGTATACAGATGCATAAACATCTACTTCTTAAGCTATTTTTCAATACACAATAGATGTTTGTTAACTACAGCTACCTTATTGTACAATAGAAAACCTGCAATTGCTCCTTCCATGGAAACTCTGTACAGACCTACCAATCTCTCATCTTTAAACCAAATTCTAACCTATGGTGCAGACATGTTATTCCTACTCTGCCTGAGAATGTTCAGTTTAAAAATCTCATGTGCAGGATACTGGAAACCTTCACATTGAAATCAGTCAAGTTGCAATTCCATCTAATGTTCATATCTGGTGTGAGACTAAACCTTCAGTCCTCAGGCTTTGAGAAGGAAGAGAGGTTTCTCTGCTGTGAAGTTTCCCTGGTTTATGTGTCCCTCACTCCTCTCAGAGTGACTGGAAATTAAAGTCAGTCATTCATTCATCTAGTGTCAAGCACCTTCCATCTTACATTCAAAATACTTTATAAAATTACAGGTGCTTAACCCTCTCAGTCCAGCTCCATCACTAATAAAAGTTCTCCTATATTTTTGTGTGTGTATTTTGGGTACAAATATATGCATACAAGCTCGATTATACTAACTTATAATAGCAGGCTCTTGAAAATCTTAATGGACTACTTATATCTTTTATATAAATTATTCTAAATGGACAGAGATGAAAAGTATTCAGCTAAATGCTTCTTTTTTTTTTTCAAAATGGGATAGGTATATGGTTGATAACATTGAAAGAACTCTATGCTATATTGCTAAATGGAAACATTTATATTGAATGAACTCTTGTCAAATTCAATAACTATCACCTACTTAAATCCTGAACACTGATCTATGTATATATTTCGGTAGTTCTGATGATTTATGTACAACTATTTTGAGAACGTAGTTAAAATCTAACAACTAAAACATGTCCTAATAACAGTGGCCATGCCAAATGGAGCACTAAACTTTGTAGTTCATCTTTTATATTTTTTTAAATTTCAGTTTTATTTAGATGTTTTCATTTTAGAAGAAGAATGTTAGTAGGAATTGCATATTATTGCGAATAACTTTTCTCTATTAATTGTAATGTGTGAAAACTGGCTGTATATGATGAAACTTGTCTGTATCCCAAGCACGTAGGAAGCAGAAACAGAGGATAAGGTGGAGACCAAGCTGTGCCACAGGGCAAGTTCCCCTCTAACTGAGACTACATAGCAAGATCTTGTCACAAACCAAACATCAGAAACTAACAAACAAAATCCTTTGTGAGGTTTTTTGGAAACCTGTTTTAATATGAGTCAGCAGTGATGTAAAATTATGGCACTAATCATTTTTCAAAAAAAAAAAATGAGTCTTGAAAGATGAAGACGGAACTATGTCTTTACCACACCCTAATAGTTTAAAGAGACAGAGTGGAGTAAGAGAAAGCATCTTGAAGAGAAAGGTTTATGTGAGTTCCCTCTCCATGTTGCATAGAGACTAGAGTGGTCCTCAGAAAAACTGGAGAACCTGCTTCTTCTTAGGCTCCTGTGAATGCCACTTAACCTCCTCAAATTCTGTTTCTCATTTATAAAATAAGGGAAATGTATTAGGTGATTTCTAAGGTGTTCTCAAGCACAGAAATCTATACAATTCTATGAAACACCATTCTTTCTCTCACATGTAACAGACAGGATGTGATAATGAACTGAAGCTTGGCAACCCATTCCTCTTCAGTGAACATTTACTCTCTCCTGCAGATACAAGTCATTGGTAAGACTTGTTTCTCTCCTCTTTTCACCCGATTGTACGTGAAATCAAATTTCCTATATTCAATTTCAGGGAGCCTTTCATCTGCTAGGAAAAACTAAGCTGCTCCAGAAATGCCCACCAGACAGAACACTGCTTTACAGAGTCAGCAGAGGCATCCACAACAGATAAAGCACTGGTCAGAAATGGTAGTTATATCAAAACAAAGACATAACAACAATCTTAGGCTGTATTTTCTCCTTTATGAGATTCAGCCCACCTGTCATTTTTAGGGCATCTTATCACCTTTAATATATTCTATTCCAAAGTGGCAGAGATGAAGGAAGCTTGAGTGGCTGAAGCCATTTCTAAAGACTGGCAAGAGCCCTGGCACTTCAAAGCCCCTGGCATGAGTATAGAAAGGATGTAAGAAAAGGCTGGAGAGCCACTGTTCAATATTGTGCCCCTGGGAGCTCTGTGCAATCTGAAACATCTTTCATGAACATCTGCCAGGAATCAGGCCACACTAAGCACTAAATACTCAATGAACATCTCTAACTTTGGAGAATATAGGATTCTGTATTCCAACGTTATAACAGCACACCTCGTGTGAAGAGGATGGGTAAGATGTAGGGAAGTGTTAAGGAGATGCTAGCCAGCTCCAGAAACAAAAAAAAAAAAAAAAAAAAAAAAAAAAAAACCAAAAAAACCAAACAACTTTTCTGCTGGGCTTAAAGACAATTAACATTCATTGAGAATGTTCTTTTTTCCATAAACTTGTATCTGTAGCAAATAAATAATTCTTGTCTCCATATCCCTGCAACATCTCTGAAAGTATAATTTTGTGTGGAGAAAAAGCAAGCTACCTGCAAAAAATCAGATGAGAAGTTCTAGGCAGGATCAGAGTTGTCTTGGGAAAATGGAAGAACATGCAAAGAGAGCTTTGGGTAAGGTGTATAAGAAGATAGCTTCGGGGCAGTGGCAGAGGCAGAGGTTGAGGGCAAGGGGGCATTTGCTAGAGATGTACTGTGCCTGTTAGGTACTGTGGGCTTTATTCCCATTTGATCTGTTCAGAGAATGGCATGTACTAGGATACTCCGAGGCTGCTATCAAAAATATACTATGTCCTCTATGGGCCCTCTTCTCCTGAAAAGCTGTAAGGAGCGTGGCAAGTTTGTCCTGAAGTGTTGGATAAGTGAAGCAAACTTAGCAACACAAGTAAAGTGTAGACACCATGCTGGGGTGAAGATGAATGGAAACACAACTGGGAAATCTATCACAACTAGCTGTGAATAGATGGGAAAAAAATAAAGAAAATATTTTTGTCATAGAGTGATTTAGACTAAGACACATAGCTGCACGTAGAACCCAATAGGAAGCTGTGTGAAAAGTACAAACATTGTTTTATTTTTTAAAATGGTGTATTAGCTTAAATTAAGCCAATAGATTTGTTTTTTAAGATTATCACCGTTCCATGCTTTCTTCCATTCATTCGGCGTGCTTTTCTTCTTATAAGTGAACATGCAGATTTGCTGAACTTGTTCAGTCAGGAAGGTGACCAGGTCTTAATTAGTCACTATTTTGAGAATAAACCACGCAGCTCTGCCACAGGGTTTTCCAAGAGCCAACTACTTCTGTGGCCAGAGCTGTTATGGAATATAAGGAAGTAAAGGTTCCACCAAGCTTATATTCAAATGAGAACGAATAGTCCAATATCCAATGCTAGTGCAGATCTACAATCATTCACGCACTTAATGAAGCAACTATGTAGAAGGAACTCTTTGCCTTGTGACTGTGGAGAAGAATTCAATGTGAAAAATATTTCTACTGAGATATCTGATACGTGATTCTAAAAACAAGGCCTTGGCAGCAGATTATTATCTAATTATTAACATCGAATTATCATTTCAAGTATTGTCTTGGAATCTGAGAAATATTTACCAAGCCCCATTCCATCGACTTGCAGGTTTACAATTTATATTATATTAAATTTATATTAAAGTGGAGAATACCGAAACCCCTTTATAACTATGATTCACATTGTCTTATTGCTTGAGCTTCATTATTTATATGGATCTAAGGACATTACACATATTATTTCTTTTATTCTGCAAAGCACAAGTGGAACATTCCAGGTCTTATTCATGGCCTTCAACTGCATTGTGATTATGGTAACACAGAAACTAAATAAAACTCTGAATGTGATATTTTCTGAAGATCCTGCTGTTTCTGAGACACCTATTGAGATGGACTCCAAAAAGACCAGCATCAGAAAAATCACTATCCACACAAAAGGAAAGTTTTTAAAAGGTATTTGAATTGCAAGACAACATCTTTTCCCTGTTTTCTCTTCAGACTTTGAAGTTGTCACATTAAGAGTCTATGTGATTTACTATTGACTGTAATCAGCACTGTGACAATCAACCTAAGAATATAAGGGGCAGGATCAAGGTATGTCCCGATGGCATTCTTGTAAGTAAAATCAACTCAATAAATAAATGAGAACTTAAGAATAAAACTTCATACTATTACTGTCTGGATAGACAAATCTGATATTTAAGCAGTAAGCATGTATTTTTTTATTTAAAACAAATGCTGTTTTTTCTCTGTCCATAAATAAAGTACATATTCCTTTGGAACACTACATAAAATAGCTGTAGGACGTAACCTTACTGAAACACTGATGTTGGTATGTGCCAAAGCCACAGATACATGAATATCACTGGCTTGAGGATATAGTCAAATCTGAACAAATCCCTCTGGTTGACTTTACAGAATATGAAGGGCATGGAGAAGAGAGATAGAGTGTAAACTTGGAAGTATGATTTTACTCTTAGTGGAGAAAAGTCATTTGCTTTAAAGCAAGAGTTTAGAGACAGTGGTTACTCAACTAGAAACAATCTGAGATATAAGGCTACTCTGAGGTTTATCTGGAGATGCTACCTCAGTAGGTATACCCGCTCCTATTTACTCTATTCAACTTGATAATACTCTGTCCTGCCTGACTGGTAGATATTGCAAAAATATACAACAAACTTATTTCTAGGAATTACTTGTTATCTCTTATATCCTTAATTTTCATCAATGATACTTCATTATTTCTTATAAAAGTGCTGAAAATAAAGCCATAATAATAAAATGCTTATTTTGCACCAAAGAAATTAACATCTTACCAATGTTTGCATTCTAATAGAAATATGTTAAGAGTATTTCACTTTAAATAATCTATCCTTGGTAATTATAATAGATAATTTTAAATTTATCAAATAGCATACAAAATATATTGAAAGTTGAAGGTTTAAAATGATTCCATTTAATTTGGTAACTTTTAATGAAGATCATTTTAATGCAGACATTAGAATAGTCTTTATGGAAAGGCAACTAAATAAAACTTGATTCCTTTTCTCAAGATTGTAAGTTTGAGTTTATATAAGACAGAGGGATATCACTAAAACAGTGCTCTTGTTGTTTACAAAAGAAAGATGTGTGTACTTCGTGTGGTAGAAAAGACGCTGGTGAGGGAATTTGTTCACTTCATCCAAATAAAAAATAACTAATTGACTACAGCAGAATAACTTCAAACCAAACTGAATACTGAATCCTGAAGGAAGAGGATATTCTTGAAGAATTTGTCTGTATAGTAGTCATTTCTTACTTAATTTGTATTGCTTGTATACCCTTAGCCAACATTAGTTCAAGCTTGGTAATGGTAGAGAGGAGAATTAGAAGTAAACTAAGAAGTATTTTTTGCCACAATCAGACAATCAGTTCTGTGTTGCTGGTCTACACACTCATACTCACACACACACATACACATACACACACACACACACACACACACACACACACATACACATACACATACAACACACACATACACACACACATACACACACACACACATACACACACACAATACACACACACACATACACATACACACACATACACACATACACACACACACATACATACACTCATACACACACACACACACACACACACCACACACACACACACACATCTAGTTAAGTATCCCTTGTATGGATTACTCCTATTTTGCACTTAGGTTATCACCATCTTTAACCTAACAGTATGAGACTAGCAATGATAGTGCTGCTAACGAGTCATCGGGAGTAAATCTGCAGAGAATTCTGGAGAAGACTGCTCCTTCTGTTTTCACATTTCTTTTTGTGAAAGACATTATAAACTAGAGAGGGAATGACCTCCAGAAGAGAAAATAAATGCTGAAACATCACAATACATCAAACTCTGACTTCTGAAGAATGTCTATGGCTATATATCTATCATGCAGGTGTATCAATCTTCATTCTTAAATGTCTTTCCCTTAATTAACATATTAGTGAACCTGAGTTTGTGTTGAATAAATTTGCATTTATGTCCTAGTGGATTCTTTGGGGGCCTGTGATACAAAGGTCTTTACTCTGCTACAAATGGTCATCCTTGCTGTATGTCAGCAAGTAGTTCTGGTGCTGGGAACATCATGCATTAGTTCCATCTATACTTTGATGCAACAGACCAGTCTTCACAAATTTCTGATATATTCTGAGCTCATTACACAAAATGTATAATTGTCCAGATGTATTAAAGTTCAAACTCTCCATACTAATTTCTAGATGCAAAAATGTTCAGTCTTTTGTTGTTGTTTGAGGTGTTAATTCACTAAAATAACTATGTTAAAGAACAAATTGGAGATACTGAAAAATAACACATTGCTACGTTCATTAGAATTGTGCTTTCTGTTCTTATGTGGATAATTACATGATAATGAACTATGTTAGCTGCCTATCCCAAAGTCAGACAGTTTTAAAGAAAAGAAGAGGAGGAGGGAGAGAAGGAGGAGGAAGAGAAGAGGGGTAAGGAGGAGGAAGGGGAGGAGGTGGAGGAGGAGGTGGTGGAGGAGGAGGAGGAGGAGGAGGAGGAGGGGAAGGAGAGGAAGAGGAAGAAGAAGAAGAATGATCTTTTCAGAGAGAGCAGTAAATATCAATAGCCACTCAAGCCCAGATAAACTCCATCATATTTAGCCTCAGGCAAATTCTAAATATTCAGTTTTTCTGTTTTTCCCTTGATGGTTGTATGTTATATGATGAATATTCTTTGTACATGCTAATGTTCCTTATGAAAATCTCCTCTTACAAAGTTCTTTGAAATGTGAATGAAGCCATAGCTTCAATGCCTTGTAATGCTATTGAATTTAAAAACAGGAATAGAACTTTACCCTATCAAACTTTCATCTGAGTTGGTGTTTGTTTTTTTTTTTTTAAATAGGTGTATTTAAATTGGAGAGTTTAGAAGGATAAATCATGAATCTAACATTACCAACAGCCAATATATCTGATTTATAAAGCTAGAATACATTTTTGTTATATATGGAAAATAAAAATATACATTTCCTAATTAGAAATTTATGGCATAGAAGTACAATATGTATTATGAAAAAAGATAACAATCTTTTAACAAGAATACATTTTTTGAGATAACAATATAAATATGTCATTACTTCCTTCTCTTTCTTTTCTTCAAACACTCTCATGGACCCCTTCTTTCTCCTTTCGCTCCTTCAATTTCATGGCCCATTTTCTTCTTCAATTGATATATACATATACATACATATATATATATACATTCCAAACTATATTTTTGCAAGTTATATCATGGTACTTGTATGTATGTTTTCAGGGCTGACCATTTGGTATTGGATAACCAATTGGTGTGCTCCTCCCTGAAGACAATTCTTTCTACCACACTTGGCATTCATTAGTTATCCGTATCTCTTTGTGCTGAGACACAATAAATCTCCTATATGGAGAGATCAATCCTTTCTTCTTACCATGTAATTGACCATGAAGGAATTCAGGTTAAGTAAGGCTCTATGGTTCTCCCATCTCAAGACAAACATTCATTCATTTTGAGATGGCATTTTAACTTATTGAGTTACTATGTTCAGATCCTTCATGCATTCGCATCTACTGAGACTTAATGCTATGGGTTCTACTTATTTATTTCCTAAAACGCTTTTATGAAATGAAAAGAAGACTTCAGAAGCATAGAAATTTCTGAATTTCAGAAATTCAGATTTCAGTTTCTTTCTATAGATTTGAGGAATGAATAAAAATGAACCATGAATCCATCAAAGTACAAATTTGTCATACAAATAATGAAAATACATGTACATAAGTATATATGCATATAAATAAAGTATAATTTCATATTATATATGTAACAATTCTTGTAGTGTTTGTGTATGTGTGTGTGTGTGTTGTGTGCGTGCATGTGCATGTGTGTGTGTGTGTTTGGATTTATTTTTTACATTGTTTGTTTTTCTTCTGGGAGGAGAGACATTTTGGAATGAGAATCAGTCTACATGCCAAGTAATCATTCAACTGGCAAGAAGCTCCTTACCATGTCCCAGCGGCTCTTGACCACTGTGAGACAAAACTAAGCCTGGTTTCCATCGCTTAAGCTGCATGACCTGGTTTTACTAGCAGTGAATCTAAATAACTGAAAGTGTAAAGAAAAGAGAGAGAGAGAGAGAGAGAGAGAGAGAGAGAGAGAGAGAGAGAGAGAGAATGTTTTATACAATAACTGTTGTTTTAAAGAGACTTTTATGAAAATGTATTTAATCATCCTATCTTTTCAGAGTCCTTTATCAAGAGTTCTGACGCCAGATGGAGAACAATTGGAGGCTTGACATAAGTGGTGAGTACATCCAGGTTTCGCACTTTGAGCAGAAGGAGGTATGTGGAGGGTATGGAAAGGATCCAGCTGCTGGAACAGTTACAAAGGGAAAGAGGGAACAAAAGGACAGAAACCATAAGCTCAAGTCAAAAGCAGATCTCAAAACAGCCTTTGCTGCCAACTCCAGCATAGAGATGAAGAGTCACCACACTCCTCTTTACTGTGGAAAGGGAGACGCAGGTAACACATGGACATCCAGTGCTGCCTTTAGGTCTGTGTGCTGATGTTGGGCCTGTCTTCACTGAGGCCAGTGGTTGAGCCTAGCAAAAACTTTTGACTTATATCCCACCTCTTTTTCATAGACCGTAGCCATCAAGTATCTAATAGATACCTCTCTCCTCTCTGTGATCCAACAGTCCTCTAAAACAAGAGGTTTTAGACAGAAATTATTTTGCACGTGTGTACACAGGAACTGAGTTTTATATTAGACTTTGCACTTTGTATTTGGACTGCCCCAAGGAGAAAAAATTGTTCAAGTTTAATATACCAGACTAGCTAGTAAAATGAAGCAAAAGAGAATTAAGAGGGGAGCATGACTTCTTACTTCTTCCTGTTCAATGACTTCACTTTAAGACTGACTAACTACTGTTTCCTAGATCCTTTAGGTCCTCATCCCAGACAGGGAACTATGGAATCTTTATGTCCTTACCCTCCATACAATAGTCTGCAGACCTTCTGTAAAGTAAATATTGCCAACACTTTTTAGTCTGGCTAATACGATGTGCTATTCCCACAGAGGCTGAATTTAGAGGAGCGGAACAAAAAAAAAATCTATGCACTGTCTAACTACAAGCCTTTCTGTATTTTCCTCCTCATGAAAATTCATCGTAACATAATGGAATGAAACTGTCTTTATTGAACAAATTACTTTAAATTTATTCTATGAGTCTGTCCTAATTTATAAAATGTTGTGACAGATTTTACAAATTGATATTGGGCCACATTATTTGTATACATCTTACAACCAGTCTTGACACTTCCTAGAATTTAATATGGATGAGCAATAACTTACAATATTATAGTTGTTTAGATGGCTATCCTGCAAGTTCGTGTTACTAAAACTATAGAAAGCCCATGCCCCGCCCTCTCCAGTTTTACTTAGTCTCACACTGGACAACTTTTCTAGCCTTGTATTCTAACACCTTATTTTCATAGAATAGCAATAATCAAACGTAGGATAGCTTACTTAATCAGGTTAGTATCAAGACGTCGTTGGGTTTCTGTCACTAACAATACCAACTGTTTAAACTCAGGAGGGCAGTGTTGGTAAACAGTCATTCATAAAAAGAGAGTTGATCAGCATAAACTAAACTTCCCATTTTCCCCAAGTATTGACTTGCTAGCATTTAGAAAAGTATGACTTTGAGATTTGATAGTAACTTCAAACAAATTTCCATTCAAATTGGGGGTATTTGAGAGGAACATGGAGCACAGTTTTCTCCGTGGCTTTGAAATTTATTTGAATCTTCTTAGTCTAAAAACTGAATTTCTGAGAGAGTTGTATACAATACCTAATAGAGGAATGAAAACTATCTCTGTTCTTACAAAATTTACTCCTGGCCTACTCTTGGTCAGTATGAGTAAAGAAGGACTGACTATCTACATACTTACCAACCATGGCTATTATCACCCTTTAGCATTTTCCTGTCTATATTATGTATAGTGCTCATCGGCTGTTATTAATTTGTGGTGTTAACTACTGTGCAAATGATGATGGGAAGTGAAAATTAAAAGTAGCACACAGACTTACCAAATTAGAACCTTAATGAGAGAAGATCTCTTCCTCATTAAATTTTTTCCTGTCTCTTCTGAATCAATTTTTGTGCCTCCTACTGTTACGCCCATTTGATTCTTCAAGCCATGCTTTAAGAAAGAATTTCCACCTTTGATTAAGGAGGGTCAGTGATTTCATTAATGAAATAATTAATTATGTCAAAACCTACATAATATCCCTGCATGTCCCCCCTAACATTAGATTTCAGTGTCGTAGTTTTTCCCTGAAGGTAGATAGTAATTGAAGATAGATGTATCTATCTATAATGTCAGATAAACCCTGTCCAAAATTAGAGATTTATAATTCTGAACCAACTGAGGGTTTGTTGGAATACAGTATAAAATTATCTTTAATGCAAAAGAATAAGCAAAGTTCTTTGTTTAATTATAATAACCTAGATCAGAATTCAAGGTGTGATTCTTTGCTTTGTTGAACTTTGAAAATCACCTTATAGTTAGACAAGATTTGCCCTCCATGAACAAAAACAAATTGGAGAGTTTAACAATTATCGTTATCCACCATCTAACTGATAACTTCTGTCTTGTCTGGTGTATAATTGATAAGTAGTACAGGTGAGATAGCATCCAGTCACTTTCAAGATTCTTTACTGGTCTTAAAATAGAGTTCAATAGATTTTTGTAATAGCAGTGATGGGGTCAGTTCAGAGTGCAAACAATCTGAACTCAAAATGTGTTTCTTTCCCATCAACTGAAATAACTATTATACTAACCTTGTCATGATTAAAAGATAATATGCCTAAAACACTGAATGTGTTAAGCACTGAAAAAAGTAAACAATAGAAGTTATTTATTACAATATTTTGTCTATTTACCAAGAAAACTATTTTGGGCATTTAGACATGTATTATTCTTTCATATTTCAATTTTATTCTTTCCTGCAGATGACATATTCTTTATTAATTTGTTTAGTTATAAGATTTGAGAATTTAAGGGAATTATGTGTCATTGAGGATCACAGATGGAATTAAAAATTATCTTACTCATTGATGTCATTTAAGACATAAAAGGGAATGTTAAGGGACAGGGCAAATGTTTGACAATGAGAGTTCCTGGGTAAGGAAGAACAGACACCAAGGGATAAAAAAACTTCTCTGAATAAGAGTACAAGCTGTTGCTAAAGGAGGAGGTTGGGGAAAGTAGATACACATGGGATACATGTGTGTATGTATGTGTGTTGACTTTATCACTGTCGTCTTGGGTGCCTTCCTTAACAAATGAGCTTGGCAATATTTTCCATGAAATTGCTTGCTCCAGGTGCGTAACAAATGGTTGGGCATTTAATGGCCCAAGGCAGAGTCAGGAAAGGTTAACACTCTGACAAAATGAACATTAACTATGATAACAATTGTTTTCATGGGAGATTATTGCTTTTATGAACCTTATTCAACATTATAATGCTATAAGTAATTTTTCTTCCTCCAACTTTTAAATTAAGTCAGGTTCAAAATTCGAAGTGGCACAGAAGACTGAAAACTCCAAATGCTAAACTAAATATCATTTTCCTAAGTTTCTATTATAACAAAAAATTACTCAAAATTTGGATACGTTATATTATTTAAATTGGATGAAAACAGTGGAGAGAATCAACAGTTTATTAGGGGCTACTATGATAAAAACACCACTCATCCCCAAGCCCTATCAAAGTTCTTTGTAAATTACTTGGATGCCTGGTTTGGACAATATGTGACAGTGTCTGGATAGAAAATGTCTTCCAGTTGTACAATGATTGACTGGAAGAAAACAAACCCAAAGACCTGAACTGTTATGGAAGAATCTAATCTAAAGAACCAACTGATGAAGTTGTAAGGTGCCAAGAAACTATAGAAAGAGGCCAAGGGATCCAGGAATAGATAGTGTGGATCCTTTATGGTGAAGTGCGGGAAGAAGTGTGATAAAAGTTGGCAGTGAGGCCAGTGTATGTCTAAGATTTAGGTCAAAGCAGGGCACCAATATAATGATCAAGTAACAGTGGCTTTCAACAAAAGCAGAAACATATCTGATGGCTAACAAAGATGTTAGGCACATTTCTAGGATAGTGCTAAAGTCCTGTAGACATCTCTTCATACTTACTTGCTTGCCTACTGTAAAATGGGAAGGTAGGCAAGGAAAGCAGACCAGAGTTTTTCAGAAGCAACCATGGTTAAAATTCATGTTGGCTGTAGTCATGGGAAACTGAAACATGGATAATTATCAAAGTGGCATATATAAGATGAAGAGGTGACCTGATGAAAATGGTACTTCCTCTGTTACATTCCCTTTTGAAAAACAGGAAAAGAATAGCCATTCAGGCAGCGGTGTATCTGTCAGGAAGAGGGGACCAGAACAGACAGGCTTCTAATGAAGGAATGGTATCAGGAAGGACAGTCTCTGAATGGAGTCTGATACATACATCTGTGAATGGCCTACGTTAAAGAGGAAAGCATGGAAAAGCGTATCACACGCTAACTCTCCCTGATTTAAAACTTCCAAATATGCCCACCCATGTCCCAGCACCTGTAGCTCTCCAATGCAGCCTGAACTGGAAATTGCTGACTCCACTCATAGACTGAATTTTTATTTCTGCTACATGAGCAAGACTGGATTAGCCCTTCTCCTCATTTCTCTTCTTTACAGGCTTTCATTGTTTTTGTGAGACTTCCTTTCTTATCTCTGTTGGCCTTCCATTCTGCTTCGAGTCTTCCCCTTCCTGTGTGTCTTTGGCTAATCTCTTTGCCTCTTTCTTACCAATCCATTCTCCACATTTAGATACACACCTTTTTCATAACACAAAAGGGAACTTTTGGATTCTTTTTTTATTTTGTTGGACTATTCATGCAATCTCTTGTCCTTGCCAGCTGGCAACAGCTCTGCTGACTGAAGCAAGGCCCCCTCACTGGCCACCAACCTTGGAAAGGGGCCATGAGTACTTTGACTTGTTCTTTCTCTCTGTGCATTGGCCCAACCTTATTTCTTTAGCTTCTGTTCACAAGAAGCAAGTTCCCTGCATATACTAACACACATAATGCTGAATTAAGTCTGCTTCATTGTATGCTCTTTCTGAATTGAAGATAGTTGGCAATTTATTTAAGCATATTGACAATACATATATCATTAGGGAAGTGACTTTTTGGCATAAGTCTGATAGGTAGTCAGGAAATATTTCCTTGACTGCTGCACAAAACTTGCTCTTTTAATAACTGCTACCCATAGTTGCTAGTTCTGCTTTGTAAAGAAAAGCTAATAGCTATCCACTTTGGGATCATTTCATCATATTTAATGTTCTATCCATACTGATTCATCTCTCAGCTAAATACTTTCATCTTCTCCAACAGTTAATTATGAAAAAAAGTCTTATATAAGTTTGATGATACACTTTTGAATCAAAGGATCAGTCACTACCTGGACTCTTCTATGAGGTTTAGAAATAACCTAAGAATCCCCACATCTATTCTGCAGACACAGTAAGTACATGTTGCTTATTTAAAGCAGAAGTTTCAAAAAGTACTCCTTCACAATTTTTCAGTCATTAATCATCTCCTCTCAATGACCTATGTGGGAAATCTGTCAGAGAGATAATATGATCCTAGTCTTCCTAAGCATCTATAGAAATTTTGGTGTTTTAAGATCATCACAATTATAACTTTCTTCCTTTTTCTATAAAAATCAAATCTATTACAAAAAGCATGCATTATACATTTATCATTTCATTAAAACCAAAACAACCCAACCCAGCTCCTGATAAGATTTTCAGGACCCTTTTAAATAATCGTTGGATCTTAGGTTGGACCATTAAGGCCATTCAAATATTCAGATCACAGAGATGTTAAAACAAAAAGACTATATTAGACCAAGACACTCAGTGTATTATGGCTGCTCATATAGGAGTATTTAAGCCTTCTATAATGATACTGGACTATTACCTGATCACATTCCAAGGTTTTAAGGATGTACTGCATGATGGTATCTCCGTAACATACTATACCAGGTTTTGGAGAAGCCAGCAAGGCAATGTTTTTTCTCCATTTGACGTGCTCATGACCTTTAAATTCTTCTGTCTGAGCCCAGTGGTGGTGGTACACACCTTTAATCCCAGCACTTGGGAGGCAGAGGCAGGCAGATTTCTGAGTTCAAGGCCATCCTGGTCTTCAAAGTGAGTTCCAGGACAGCCAGGGCTACACAGAGAAACCCTGTCTCAAAAAAAAAAAAAAGCAAAACCAAAAAAAACCCCAGAAACAAACAAACAAAAAAATTCTTCTGTCTGTTTATACGCAATGAAAAGCTATTTGATTAGGTCTGAGAGGTTTAGAGACTATGACAACAGCAAAGGCTTCCTATTCTTTCAGCTAACCTTGTTCCTTTAATAATTTGTAGTATTTTTAAAGTTGTTATATGCTTGGAATCGTGGTTCATTTTATGTAAGTTCACAGTAAAGATAAGATTTCTTTTTACAAAAATTAGCATGATTTTATTAAACTAAAAAAAAAAAAAAAAAAAAATGGTGTAAATCCTCCCAGTGTCCACATGGGAAGATTATCTCATTTTAACTCTTTCCAATTCCGAGAGACTCTCATGCCAGAGGTATAACATAGGCTTACAGTATGTTAGAGTCTGGAAATTAGAGATGGCAAATCAGCGGAGGCTCATGTTTTTAATCAATGTCAAGTTCATTGGAACACAACCTTTGAGGAAACAGTGTTTTTATGTGCATCCTATTTTGTGATAGGTTGCCAAGCATAGGAAAATTTATAGTAGAGAAATTTCTTGGCCCATTACTAGCTTTTGAAGTATGATTGCTAGATGAGAGTGGATAATCACTCACATACTGGTTAAGTTCTCAGCGCTCTGCCTGTTTTCCTCCATGTTCTCTTAGGCTGAGCTAGAGCTGTGTCTGTCCCTGTGTTATTGTTCTCTGAGCAGATTTTTACATCACAGTTTCTTGTGCACCTGACCTAAAGGTCTTCTCCTTGTCCCCAGGTGCTTAAGTATTGTGCCTCTTATGAGCCTCAATTCCATGCCTAGCTATTAGATGGCAAATAGGATTCATCTTTCATGTCAATAGAAATTGATTAGTAGTAGCTGCCTGGAACACTGTTTTTAGAAAGATTATGAGGCTCTGCCTGGTCTCAGTGTGATTGATTAAAAATGCCTGCCGTAGGTACACAATGGTGACAAGGTAGTATGTGTTCTATCCTCTGATAATTCCTCATGCAATGCTCTAAGACAAATTGACAACAAATACATATCCTGACATGTTATTTTTGTACAAGAACCATTTTATCCCCATAGGTTGCCTAATAAATAACTGAAGGCTAATACAGCTGCCATTTACTGGGGAAGAACAATGTGCTTCCACTGTGTTTGGCTGCATTATCCACAGTCTTTTCAACCACTCAACAGAGAAGGTATTGCTTTACACATTGCACAGATGCAAATGTGGGGCTCAATATATTTCAACAGCCTCTTCTGTACCATACCAATTATAGAGAACCAGAGTCAGAATTCATATACTGAGTAATTCCACACCCAACCCAAAGAGCAATCTTAAGCATCATAGACTCCCTGCAATCTTCAGGCATAATCTCTGTTTCCTAAGTGACTTGATGTGAAGGACACATGAAGGCACTTGACCTCTGTGTAAAATGTGACCTCAGATCATCTAGTGCAGTTGAAGGACATATGTAATTCATTACATTAATCTTATGATTCCTCAAAAATTAGCATTATTGTTATAATTTATAATCCAGGATGCTATAAATACAACCAAGCATTATTCTCTTCCAGTTTAATCCTATAATCTCAGAATACAAAGATACTTTTCTCATGACTTTTGCTGCTAGGTAGTACTCCATGAGACCAGGAGGCTACTCACTCAGTTTTTATCCCCTCCTTTTTTTTTTTTTTTTTTTTTTTGGTTTTTCGAGACAGGGTTTCTCTGGTCCTGGCTGTCCTGGAACTCACTCTGTAGACCAGGCTGGCCTTGAACTCAGAAATCTGCCTGCCTCTGCCTCCCAAGTGCTGGGATTAAAGGCGTGCGCCACCACCGCCTGGCCCTTTTATCCCCTCCTAACAGATAAGGCTAAACATAATTTCATCAAGTTCCACACACAATATTTTGTGCTGTTGTATAAAAATTTATTCATAGACTGAAGAGATGGCTCAGTAGATAAAGATGCTTGGTGCCAATCTTCAGGACCCACAAGGCAAATGGTGATAATTGATTCCTAAAAGATGTCCTATGACCTCCAAACATACTCTACATAATTTAAGGGATTCCTGCAATTCCTGCCACCCTGATGCAATTTAATTGATTAATTTTTGTACACATTCATTTTTAAAAGTATGCAAAAACAAAGAGGAAAAGAAAACATGTAGAGATGGGAAGTTTATTAATCTCAATTTGAGAAAAAAAATTAGAACAGAGTAGGTGGTTTATGCCCAGGATTACAAACAGAGAGAGCTAATTTCCTAGTGCATTCCCCTCCCACCATCAAAGAATCCACTCTTACAGATAGGTCCCCATCCTATGACACAGACATGAGTTTTAAGAGTTTAGATAACAGTATAAAAGCTCACAGCCCAGCAGTATTAGCCCAGTGCACAGAAAGAAGAGCAAGAGCTTGTAGTCTATGTAACGGAGTTGAAAACAGAAGAAATACGGTAAACAAATAAAAGAGCAATGCTACTCTCCACGTTGTGGGGACAGTATCACAAGCCAGAGAGCCACATCAACTCATTAATTGTGAGATAGTTATTTATTTTAAGAAACCACAGAGCAATTATCAACATAATGATCGAGGCTTATGGTACAACCTAGGAGGCCAAGTCTGTTACATAAATGGTGAACATCAATAGTACAGTTTTTAAAAATAACAGTTGGTAACTTAATGAACATGGAGTAATGGCATTGAATCTGAATTAATTCCGATCCGACACAGGATAATCTCAAGCACAGCATCTCATTGCTTTTCTTAACATTTAGGATAGATCCCACAATTCTGTGAATCAATACGGTCCAGTTCAAGTTCATTGTAAAAGCAGTTTTCTCCTAGAGAGTGTAGGCAGCATACTCCTGGCAACATTGATGTACGTTTATCAATAAAGCAAAGCTGTAACTCGGGCAATTACCAGAAGTACATTTTACCAAACATTTTCATCAAAGTACATTAAATTTGCTTCTAGGATGGACAGCTATTCATTTCGTATTCTACAACACTGTGTCTCAAATTTTATCACTGAACTATATTTGTGACAAAAGAATCATCCTTCAGCCTCCTGTGTCCAGATATGTAACTCACTAAAACTGTAACTTCATCCAAAATTGCTATTTTCTCTTTAAAAGTACCAGACTTTTATATTTCTTTTTCTAAGATATATATGAGTTTTAGTAAACTTGACCTTTTAGATATGTATAACTTTTCTTACCAAGAGTAACACTGAAACTTACAATGTTTCTACTTGAGTTACACTAACTTCATCTTTGAAAGGATCCACCTAGATCAATTTAAAATTTTAGAAGGTAACAATTCTCCAAACTGAACTCTCTTTTTTATCTTCCCTAAATTACCAGGAGCATCATCTGAGAGGCCATTCGTTCTCATAATTTAAAAAAATTAAATTATACCATAAGAGTTTATATATTTTATGGATGGAAGTTGTAGTTTGTTTAAGGAAAGCCAGCTTTAACTTATATTTTAAATTTTAAATCTTTCAAGTATTAACAAGGCTAGAGAAGTGAGAATAGTACATATTTTTGTGGATTCAAAATAAACACTAGAATATTGAAGCTTCTGAGAAATTCTTACTAGTTCTTACTGGTTCAATTAATTCTTATATTTTTCTTACCAAAATGTTGTTATTTAGGGGCATAAAGAAGTGCTTTGTAGAATACTGCTAGTAGAAAATACAGACTTCCTTATGTCTTATGCATATATTATAATTCATGTTAGTGTTGGTTTTTCAAAATATAGAAATAGAATGCTACATCATAAAAATTGCTATTTTAAATGTCTGCTGGATCTAAGTATGCTAAATTACATCAACAAATATATGCATTTTTTATTTTGTCAGTAAAATTTTTCCATAGGCATTTTGTAACCTATCCATTGATACCACCCCTTCAGCTGCTACCTTAACCAACTTTGGAACAAACCACAAAAAAGCTAACATTTATTCTTTCTGTATCAACAGTGAGAGATTAGAACTCTCTCCAATTTGGATTTTATCTGCAATTTGGATTGTAGTTTTTCATATCAAATATTTTCATTAGAATATGTTGGTGCCCAGTAGCTACTATTTTTAGTTAATGTGCAGCAGTTTGAGTCTTACTGAAATATTAATCAATTTAGAAAATCACCCTTTATAATAACTTACTTGGACATTTGAATGTCTACCTATACAGCTGCTAAATTTCATAATGATCCTTTTATTTTTATCTTCCAGAAATGGACTGAATAATCTCTGACGATTTTTTTCCTCTTTCACCTGTAACTCTTCTTCATGATTAAAATGTAAAATACATAAAATAACATTTGTTTAGCTCATTATAGTTTATAGAAATTTATTTATTTATTATTAAGTATATATTTATTATTCACTGAAACTCTCTTACATATATATACATATGTGTGTGTGTGTGTGTGTGCATACACATGTACACACACATTGGTCACATACATACATATATATGTATATTTATATACATGTATATTTATATACATATATATATATATTTGTTCACATACATACACATATATGTATGTGTTTATACATATATATATACATATATATTAAATGTGTATATATATATGTAAAATATATTTTGATCATATACAGTCATGATTCTCCCCATCTATCTCCTTCTGGGTTATTTCTCTCTGTATATTCTCACAGTTTTATGTCTTTTTAAAATACAACTCATTATATCCCACTGAGTCCAGTTAGTTCTGCTCATATGCTAGGTATGATGCTATTCAATTCAGCATGGATAACCTTCCAGGTGTCAAACCTTTAAAGAAAAATGACGCTTTCAATTACAACAGATATCAAAGGCCAATGACTCCTCAGTTAGCCCTGGCGATTATAACCTCCTCTTCCCATCCATGTGGATTATTGACTGATTTTGTCTTATATAGGTAACCACTGTTTATATGCTATCATGAATATAATGGTTGTGTCATCTCCAGAATAGATGCTCACATCAGTTTTTCTCAATCGTTGGCTGTTACAATCTTTTTACTCCTCTTCTTAAATGTCCTCTGAACTTTGGAGTAGAGAGGTCATACAGGTGTCTCTTTTGTTGGTTAAAATTCCATAGATATTATTCACTGCATTTGGGCAGTTGTATCATTTTACAAAAAATTCTAAACATTTTGTGCCACTGTAATTCTAGTACTGAATAGTAAAAGGCTGGAGGAAAAGGAGAACTAAAGAGTCCATTACACTGGAATGGAATAGAAACTAGAAAAGGTCCAAATAGAATAGATAAGAACATGAAATGAGAACCTGAGGGAAATGGCAGATATGTTGCCAGAGGGTAATAATACACTTTGAAACCAATCGCATAAAAAATCATATATGGATAGGACATGGTTGAAGTAAATAAATGGGGCAGGGGCCTGGGTTTGTTGATTAACTCTCAAACCTAAGAAAGAAGTGCTTGCTAACAGGAGCCTGGTATAGCTGTCCCCTGAAAGGCTCTGCCAACATCACACAAACACAGATGTGGATGGTTGCAGCCAACCATCAGACTGAGCACGAGGACTCCAATGAAAGAGTTATGGTAAGGACTGTAGGAGCTGAAGGGAATTGCAACACCAAAGAAAGAACAATATCAACTAACTAGACCCCACCAGAGCTCCCAGGACTACACCACCAACCAAAGTGTACACAAGGTGGGACCCATGGCTCCAGCTAGATATATAGCAGAGGATTGTCTTAGGTGGCATCAATGGGAGGGGAGGCCCTTGGTCCTGAGGAGGCTCGATGCCCCAGCACAGGAGGAATGCTAGGGTGGTGTGGCAGGAGTGGGTGGGTGGGTGAGCACCCTCATAGAGGAATGGGGTGGGGAGCAGGGATGGAAGGTTTGCATAGGAGAATAACATTTCAAATATAAATAAATAAAATAATCAATAAAAATTATTTAAAAATAACAGAAAGAAAGAATAGCAAAAGGCCTAATAGTAGTCTTGGAAATTTACAAGAAGGAAGGACATTATATATGAGAAATCTCACTTCACTACTTCAGCAGCAGTTCCATCAGTTTCATATATATTCAGTCTAATAAAAATTAATCAGCATGAACTGGAGATGAATAAACAGTTACAAAGTAAAGTGAACTGCTAAGTAATTATTCACCAAATAATTTAGATGTTTTAAATGAAGGGCATTAATAGGATATACAGCTCTACAGAGAAAAGGGAGGGGAATACTAACTCTGTGACTTGAGACAAATCATGTGTCTAAATAGATGTGTCTAGAAGTCGGTGGTTCTATCTCAACTGAATGTTGTGCGTTTTGAGTACCAAACATATAATATTAATGTGTTAAACAGTGATTATTGAAAAAAATTATGATCGGGAACTTGGTTCTCTTTATAAATGTGTTCCATAACCAAGCCAATCTGCCTCATGGTTTTGTTAAAATGATTTATATAACACACTTTGTCTTCCCTGGAAGATGAAAGATGCCATAATACAGGTGACAATGCAAAGGGAAGTGTGAACTGCATAAAGATTGAAATGTGGAGCCGGGCGGTGGTGGTGCACGCCTTTAATCCCAGCACTTGGGAGGCAGAGGCAGGCGGATTTCTGAGTTCGAGGCCAGCCTGGTCTACAGAGTGAGTTCCAGGACAGCCCGGGCTACACAGAGAAACCCTGTCTCGAAATACCAAAAAAAAAAAAAAAAAGAAAAAGAAATGTGGAAATGGTCTGTGTGTTAGGATGTGGAAGGACAGACTTCTAAAGACAGAGGAAGGAGGAAAATCGACTTATAGATAGAAATATAGAGTGGGTGGGAGAGAGAATGCTGGAAGGCATGAGGCAGAATATTGCTCATATGCAGATAACAATCCAAACAATGGATTATTTGTGTCTCTTGCTCAAAATAATTTATGCACGTTTTTACGAGCATGATCTTATTTAATGCTCATGTCATCTAAAATTTCATTGTGTTGCTATTTTCTTCAAAGATTCTAGCAATTTTGTATTCTAGAAGAATCTACAGACCTTAGAATCAGACCTATCCTTTCTGGACCACCATTGCTGTATCACCCCATCTTCCTTGCCTAAGCTCTGATCCTTGTGAATCTTCACACATCCTAGACTATAGACACTTGGACTTTAACATATTACTTTCTGAACTTCTACATGTGGTTTGTTCTCTAACTTATTTCAAGAAATACGTGTCACTATTTCATGGCACTATCTACTTTATACTTAGAATGAATAAAAATTATCTCATATTTGATTATATCTATGGCCTTTTCTTCCTTGTGACGTTTTTCTTAAATTCTCATCACCTAAAAATGTTGTACAATTTGATTTTCTTATATTATGCATTATTTAGCTCAATTTTTCTAAAACAGTGATTCTTAACCTTCTCAATGCTGCAACAGTTTAATCTGCTTCCTCATGCTATGGTGGCCCCAACCCTAAAAATATTTCATTGCTACTTCATAACTGTAATTTTTCTACTGTTATAAATCATAATGTAATATCTGACATGTAGTATACATGATATGCTATCCTTCTGGGGGTCAAAACCAGAGATTTAGAACCACTGTTCTAAAGTATAAGCTCTTTCTGGATTCATTGAAGACTGCTTTTTTTTTCTTCACAGTTAGAACTGATTACAAGCAAGTAAAATATAAATTTTAGTTCCAGTACTTCTTATGTGTACTACTCTACTACCTCCATATTTAACCAATAAGTTATTAACCACAAATCTGACTCTAATTCAATATATTATGGGTTGTACTGTCTGCTTTTGTTTGTGAATTTGACACAAGCTAGAGTCATCACTGAGAAAGGAACTTCAGTTAAGGAAATTCTTCCATGAGATCCAGCTATAGGGCATTTAAAAAAAAATGTGATTAATGGGGGTGGGCCTAGCCTGTTGTGGATGGTGCAATCCCTGAGCTGGTAGTCCTGGGCTGTATAAGAAGGCAGGCTGAGCAAGCCAGAGGAAAAAAGCCATCAGCATCAGCTCCTGTCTCCAGGTTCCAGTCCTGCTTTAGTTCCTGTCCTGGATTCCTCCAGTAATGAACTATGATCTGAAAGTGTAAGCTGAATAAACTCTTTCCTCTCCAACTTTCTTTTTGGTTATGGTGTTTTTGTCAGAGCAATAGAAACCTTAACTGAGACATGTGTGCATATGGATATTTGGATATCAGAAAATAAGGCTTCCCTCCTCAGATTTTATGTATACCAGAATGCAGAAAAATAAGGAAGAAAATGTTTACAATTGATACTGATGAACCAAGCTCCTGCCGACAAACCTCCTGACTGTGATAAGTGTTCCATTCTCTCTATAGAAAAATGAATAGGGTAAAAATCATAAAGACATTCCCCCATTAGTCACCATGTATAAACCGTCACATCTGACTTCATCTTACTTCTATCTCCTTTCTTGTTCCATTTGCTTTTTTGTTATGAATCTAGTATTTATAGCTGAGGCAGGGCTGAGTGAGGAGCGGTGATTATGGCTGATTTTTATCACAGCTGTATTACTTACCTGCAAGGTGAAGCGTTGTGGTAAAATGGATCATGAATTCCTGAAATTGACTATCCGTCACCTTTATAATCCTGATGGAGGGGACCGGTCAGATCAGGCCTGACAACTTCTCATGCAAACCAGAGAACCAAGCAATGTTCCTGACTGGATTTGACTGGAAAAGTAACTACTGAACAATAGCATAGAGTCTGGTTGAAGCCACAGGTGAGAAGACAAGAGCACTGGGCAGATCTTTACCCCAGTCCACAGATGGATTGGAATTCTCTAATTATAAAAATGGGGTGATTATGTTATTTAAGGTACATAAACTTAGGGCCACTTCTGCCATTATTGATTAATTCTTGCATGGGCAATTCTTAACCTAAGCTCAGAAGTAGTACAAACATTTACTGTTGAATATGTCTTTGATATTTCTAGCTCGACATACCTTGACACATAAGTGGGAGTTCAATAAATTCTTATACTATAAATGCATGAAAAAAATAAATCAATGGGATGATTTAAACAGTAACTTGGCCTTTGGTTTGAACTTATAGCAATAAGGGGTTTGCTACTACATAAGAAATTCCATTTAATTATTTGATAGCACTTTAATGTTCAGTAGATTTTTTCTTATTATAAACCAATATTGTCACTATAGCTTCTATTAAAAATTCTCATGGTTGAGTCAAAAGTTTTGCCTTGATTATCACTTTCCCTCTGTATACAAGTATATTGAATTTTTAACTCTGGAATTATTAGACAGGTTGTAAATTCTATCATTCTTTACTTGATACTCACTACTAAGTATAGGAGAATTTGCCAAGATAATGCAAGGTCTTTGGCTATAGCCTAGAGTTGGTTTTGCCATGGGTTCCAAATCTTCAGATATAAATATAGCTCTCAATTTGAATAAAGGTAGTTCTCTTGACAATAGATGGAGACCATTAGAGAAAATTACAACTGATGAAGATTCATGTGATGGCTAGCCTGAAGTGATACATCTACAACATCTACAATCACTTTGAACCTGCACCTAAGGTTCAAAGGAAACTAGGAAAGCATGGTGGTAAGATCCATCAGAAAAGGATAATTGCTTTGAGACTAGTCTCCTAACAATTCAAGGGACACAACCATTATGTCACAACAACATAGCATTCTAAACAGGATTTGAGTTGTTTTACTTTTAAAAATAGAGTAACTTTCTGTACCTAACATGGGAAAGTTCTATGTTTTCAGTAATATGATACTGTAATCTTCCTCTTCAGCAGACATGCTTGTGTTATAAAAATGTTCTTCTTTGACACTATCTGGACACAGTCCAGCACCCAGTTGTCTATATGCATTTTAACATAGACTATGCAGTGAACAGTCTCTCAAGGGCTGCAATCATTACTTCTATAGTCTCTCCTTTTCCTGTCATTTGTCTTAGAACCTGCATATAGCTTCATACTCATAAACTCATTTCTGTACTTCTTTGCTCCTTCAAGAAAACATAGCAGGGCTCAGTCTCATCAAAATAATGACAAACCAAAATGTAGCTTTCTTTTCATAAGTAAAACTATTCTATTATGGAATATGACCCCAGTTATCAATTAGGGAACATAATTTATTCAGATAATAATACAACAAAAAGTTCCATTAATCAAAAGCTTCCTTTTATTTTTTATTTCTGGCAGGAAGGAATGATTTAGTTATACTTGCGCGCGCACGCACGTGTGTGTGGGCTCTCGTGCATGTGCAAGTATAAGCGCACATGGGCCTTTATGTGTTTGTTGCAATATGTGTATGTGTGGGTATGCGCATGTATGTGTGTGTGTTCCCTGCTAGTAAAATCTCAGCTAACAAACCATAAAATAAAAAGGCAAATAAGACTTGTGAGAAACAATTTGTTTCTTATTATACGTTCTCTTGTTAAACACCATATGAAGGACTTTCCACAGAGGAAGGAAGAAAGCTACTAACACAATTAGCTGAGTCAAAAAAAGAGATGATAATTATCATCACTATGCAGTCAGATGGATATTGAGACAGGCATGCCTGCAAGCTAGGAGGGAAATGGAGCATTGCAGTCAGGGATGGTCACAGGAAACGTGATATATGAGGACACACATAGGGACTGATTGCCAGGAAAGTCATTATACTAATTCAATTAAAGATCATAAGGGCAACTGTCTCTTCTGACCTTCATAGCCAACTGTCCTAAGGTCGAAGCAATGGCTACAAAACATGCTGTTGGAAATAATAATTGCCTTGGACATAGTTTTTGAAACCTATTTTAATGAATTACTATAGTACATAAGACATTGAAATGTTAATATCGACATGAAAATACATAGAAGGAACATATTTGATGAAATAGGGAGGGTATGATCAAAATAATTAAATTCCTAAATCTGCCAAAGTGAAGAGAATATGAACTTCTCAAATTTATATTTTGCATTATCTGATTAAGTAAAATAGTAATTCCCAAGGTGTATTGTCCTTGCTTCTAGATACTTTTATAATAAATGGTTTGTACATTTTGGAGAATTGTTCATACATTTATACTGCATATAGTAGTTTAACATTGAGATATACATAACAAGAATATCATTATCCTTGGAATATTCCTGGAATTTCATAATTATATGGCTCCTATTCCAAAACTTAAATCTATACGTGGGTATAGGCCTGTCTCAATTGCATGATGATGAGTTCAAACAAGAATGCTCTTTCTTTGCTCATCCAAAGTGATTTCAGGTCACCTAAGCGATTCTGTACCGACAGAGAAGATAGTATGAATACATCAGGCTATATAGAATGATGAGATTCACAGTGGTTTTAATCTTTGTTCATTGTGCTCAATATATATTTTTGCTGAACCTTGCTTCACTCTTGCTTTTGGGTTAACTTATACATACTTTTGTGTACTCCAATTGCCTATTTAATTGACCATGGCAATGTGGAAAGGACTCGGAGTTCTGACACTGTACCCCCTTTCCAACTTCATATTCATTACCTTTTAATATTGCTTCCACTTAAACTAATGGAGTGCTGACATTTCCTGGTAATAATTGACAAACCAAAAGGAAAATATGCAGTGCTAGTGTCAGTAGCGTTTAGATTTAATAAATCATAAATGTTGAATAATATGTTTCTCCCAAGAAAAAGAATTTTTCGTTAATTATCCTTCTTACATAGTTTGTTCTGATTTTACAAGCTACTCCAGCATGCGTGTACATGTTTCCCTACTAACACTTATTATCAGGACAAATGAGCACAGATAAGAGGTATTCTTCACCTACTCAATAACAAAGTATTTGCAATAACTGAAAGCTTTAATGGCAATGTTGATGTTTTAGTTTACCATAGTTATTAAAGTTCTACTAAACTGGCAAGGTCATTTCATTGAACATAAACCACACATAATATTAGAAGTGAACACAGTTAACAAGAATTTAATATACAGTCATTGCTCCTCAAATATCATTTCAATAACCTTGTGAGGAGTTGCATGATTTCCAAGGCAAAATGGTGTTAAAATATTTTCTTTTTAACTCGATGAAACTATGGTCCATATGAAGAAAATCAGTGGTTCACATTGCTGCAACAGAATGTATTTTATGTTTTGCTAACCATACCATGAGATACTTCAATGCCTAGCTTATTTTTAAGTGGTTTACAGAGTTTCAAATCAGATAGCACATCTTTTTCTATCCTAATAACATCCCTGTAGTATCACTTAATATTTTCATAAGAATTCCATGCATGAAAAAAAATTCCATTTTTTTTAATTTTACTTTTTCCCAATCTGCTTTTATACCATTTTAATTATATGTGAGTATTAAGGTCTGTTCTAGGTTGAGGAACTAGCAATACAATAGAGCAAATAGTCAAGTAGGTTTCTTTCTCACAATATTTCATACCATAAACCTCACTTAGATTTGGTTTAGTTGTGTAGAATGGTTGCAGTCATTGTTATCATAATTTTGACCTAAGACTAAGCAACTATCAAAATGAAAAGCTTAAAAACTACAGGCTTGTTCATACTTTAGTAACAGTGGTAAGTAATAAAAGTTGCTAGATAAAACTCTGTCCTTTGCATCACATCCTTAACTTTCTCTTTGACTGGGCAGCTTGTTCTTAGTATCCTATTTTTATCTACCTGGTAGACAATAGTTTGTGGGCAAAAACCATGCTTTTCTACTGAAAAGAAAGCAGACAGAACATGGAGAAGCACCAAGGTAACCAAAGTCTCAAGGACAATACATTCACAGTCATGTCCACTGACTTTCTAATACCAAGGATAGTAGCTTCAAATGAGCAACCATGCTCCCAGTACCTGTTTATTATTTGTCAATGAAGGAGAATGCAGATCGTCGTGGGCAGCTAGCCATCTCTAATAGCATTCCAACATAGTTGAAACACTGATTGATTTAAGCTGATTTACCTCACTGAGAAGACAGGGTGGTTGGAAATCATTATTACACTGACTAGACATAAGGAAGGATATTAAGATACAGAATAAATGAACTGACAATTTTTCTGCTATTGCCTAACAACTCATAGTGACCCTGGAAATGGAAAGGTTAGTAGTACAAAAGGGTAAATGTTAATGAAAATACATCCAAGTAGCTGGCTAGATTACCTCATAGTCAATGCTGATCATTTGGCTTCTCAAACCATTTGTAAAGGTTAGGAGGGATGTGCTTTATGAATCTCTAACTATAGCATCACAAAACTTCATAACAGAGCAACTATCTGAATGCTATTAAAATAATTAATAATTCACTTGGTCCCCATTTAAGTGACAATGGCTGCCTAACTTCACATAAAGAGATCAGGCTTCAGAGGTGAAACAAGGCATTAACAGGTGTCACAGTATCACAAAGGTGATTTCCCATTAGCCACAGGTTAAATGTTCTGGAAACAGCAGCAGGAATGTTGTAACTCACAATGCCACCTATGCACCAAGTCGTTATGCTAAATGAAGTTATTATTTTGGTTAAATAAATTCCAAGCCATTATTCTAAATGTATTAATTAAGGTTGATGGTGTAATGAAACAGGTTGACTGTTAGCTTCATCCATGTAGCATAAATGGAATCTGGAACAATGGAGGTCTAATGGAGGCCTCACAATGAAAGTGAGTACCCAAGGGGACTGCCTATGAGATGCAACAGCATTTTCTGTTTGGCCATGGCAATGTCCAGGTGTAAAATTAGTACATTTTGGCCAAAATAATTCAGCACAGTGATTAAAGGGACACAGACTTTGAGATGAGTCTGTTTCTATAATATTTTTATTATTATGAGCACTGCTACATATTTCTGTATGACCTTGAGCAATATTACACAGCATCTCTAAACCTTAGCATCAACATTTGCAAAACTGAGGACATTAGTTCTTGCTTCTTTATATGATTACTGCCAGAATTAAATTAGAATTCCTTTGCAAAGTACTTTGCAAGGTGTTTGGAACAGTAAAGGACTCAATAAATGTTAACACTTATCATTATTACTACCCTCAAAATGTGTGTATTGCCTGCTCATTCATATTGTTAATTGGACCTTATGTTTGAAACTACATAGGCACTATATTTCAATATAAAACTCACAAGGGCAATCAATATTTTCATTCCTAAAGGAAACACTTAGATTTTAACCACTGGGTACAGGAAAGCATGCCGAAATTATCTTGAGAAGGGATTTTATAATAGAGGATATAAGTAGATAACACATAGGCAAGAATATGTGCTTGAGAAAACAAAATGCTGAATCTAAAAACTAATAGAGCATAATTCCAAGACTATAGCCAGTAAGTCCTCACTTCTAAAAGAGAACCAGGGTAATGACATTCAGACTGCAACTGAATCAGAAGGCTGGAGAGTAATTTTCTGTTCTTATCTAGAGGTATAATTGACATGAGGGAGAGCATTTGGATCATGCATGTTTAACATGTTTGAAGAAATTGTCATTGTGAAATGACTTCAAGAAATGACCTCACCAAAAACTTAAATGAATAAATAAAAGTCATTGGGACTGTTAAAAAATATATATATATCGCCCCTGGGTTTGCTATAAAAGGATCTCAGGGGTTATTACCATCTTATCAAATATTCCATTAAGACTAACAGCCCTAAAAGAGAACTGTCATTTGCCAAAATTTCCTCTGAGCTCTAGGAATCTTTTCTGTCAGTGTCATGCCTCTACCAGGATTCAATGCAGAGAAGAATGAAGTCAGAACCTGGTTAATATATAATTAGCAATAAAAGGAGTTGGGCATTTGAATAATACATCACATGGTGAGATAAGAAGAATACCAAGAAAATGGAGAGAATACAAGCTAAAACAAATTGGATTCAAGGAGCAAGAGGGGAAATGGATGGTAAGTAGCAATGAGATGGAGAATTGAACAGCAACAAAGACTGTATCTATAGCTATCTGTGTTAACAGTGGTCCTCTTATAGAAATTTTGACATCTTTGATGGACTCCCAAAGCAAAACACACATTCTTTTTCCCGAAATTAAAATATTTAGGGATAATGTGTCACCAGAAAGTGACTGACAAGGCTTTTTCTTAGTGAGTATGAGACTTGGCTGAAACTCATCTGAACCCTGTACTATGGTCATTAAGATACTATTTTGTGTAATGCTCATAATCCCCAGAGGCTGCCACACATAGCTCTTCCATACTCTGAAACTGTGATCACTGATCACTGGTTTCCTTGTATACTGGAAATTCCTTCGTTAGCAGGAAATAGAGTAAGTATTGCTCCAAATTTTTGCTCTTAGGATCTCAGAAAGAGCACCAGAATCATCATGCTACCTTCAGCTGGTTAGCTTTAACGGCACTGTCAGCTTAACACAATTTAGAATCACCTAGGGATATCAGTTTAACAACTGTCTTTATTAAGCTTGCCTATGGGAGGAGTGTCCTGAACATTAATTAATGTAGGAAGCCTGAGCCATTTGTGGCAGCGCCATTCCCTAGACAGGTAGTCTGAACTATATAGGACAGGAGAAAAGTTGATGAATCACACAGGGCAAACAGGTCCATTGATTTCTCTCTGCTTTTGAATGTGGATATAGTTTGATTAACTGTTTGAGTTCCTGCTTTGATGTCTCCTCAATGGTGGATTGAAATCTGGAATTATAAGCTGAATTGGCCCTTTTTAGCCTCAAATTGTTTTGACAAGACTAATTTATCATAGTCACAGAAATGAAACTAGAAGAGGTAGGATCTGCTATCCTTCCCTAGATGACCTAACTGAAATCAACATTTCATCGAGGTGTTCAGATGATTCCAAAGTTCCAAACCACACAAGCCAGAGAGTCTTTCTTTGTGCCTCAACACATGGATCCTCCATTTTCATTTAATTATATGTCAGGCTGATGAAATGTATGAACACAACACACACACACACACACACACACACACACACAAATCATCCTTGTGTTTCCTGTATTATTGATGGTGGTTCAGCAGTCATCCTCAGCCTGTTATATCAGAGCTCCACAGCCATTTATCCATCAGTGCTTAGAATTGTCTGATCTTATCCAATTTTTTCATAATCCAGTGTCATCTTTTACCTTCAAGATTCTCTATGAGGCACAGTTTTGGAAAGACAAGGCTATGAGTGGAAACCTACAAAAGTGGCTTGTACCAACCTGTCTTCTACAAAGAGAATAAACTTTGGAAGCATTTTCTTTTATACAAGCAAGACAAATTAAAGTGGAGCTTCACTCTGTGGTTTGAATGTCCTTCATGGGCTAATGTGTTTTGAACACTTTGTCCCACATGATGTCACTCTTTGGAAAGATTGTAGAACTTTCAGCTCGTATATTCTCCTTAGTGGACATAAGTGACTGAAGGTAGGTCTTGGGGGTTGAAATAATTAATTAGATAAATAATTATTTTTGAGTGTCTTTACCTGAATATATGTATGTGCAACACATGAGTGCTTGGTGCCTTCAAAGAATACAAAGGACATTGTATCCATTGGACCTGGAATTAAAAGCAGTTCTGAAATGCCACATCTGTGCTGGGTTCTGTGAAAGAATATAGTATACCTTTAAACAATAAGCAATCTCTACAGGCCCCTCCTTGACACTCTCAGTGCTGTCTCACTTCCTGCTCTAATTCCTATGTATGGATGGATGTTTTCAGCCAACCGCCTTCTGCCACCATGATGCCTTTCGGATTGCTGCCACACCCACGATAGACTATATCCCCCAGAGACCCTGAACTAAAGCAACAACACACCACACCTTTCCATCATGATATTTTATCTAAGCAATAAGAAAGTAACTCAGGTAATCCTTATAACGCTTTTCTGTATATGCATACATGGATAGATTAGGACTAGCCTGGATATTTTGTGCTTTCCCTTTATCCTAGTTAGGGTTACCACTGATATTATAAGATACCATGAGCAAAAGCAGGTTGTAGAGGAAAGGGTTTGTTTGACGTATACATTCATGCCATGGTGAATTATTGAAGGAATTAAGGACAGGAACTCAAATAGGGCAAGAACCTAGAGGTAAAAGCTGATGCCGAGGCCATGGAGGGGCACAGTCATACTTAAATCAAAGGAAAATCAAACTCCAACAATATAAATCACTCAGTGTCCAATATCTTTTTTTTACTCAGGATCTTCTGGAATCCCTTAAAGGACCTAGCCACGTCTCTGGCTCTGCCCTCTGCAACACACAGAGCTTGTCTTCCAGGCTGAGGCTAGCTGATTTTCTTCCAATGGTACTACTATCTTCAAAGTGCTGGGGTTCTCTGATGCAACTAGTCTGCACTTTCACCAGTAGCCTCTGCTGGGTTTGCTTCTGAAACTCCAGTCCTGACACACAATCCCAAGCCTCAGTTGCCCTAAATGTGCTGCTTCATGCCTTCAAAACCAGGACTACCTAAGTGACCCTTACACTGCAAAGTTCAACTTCCAGCACAATGCACAATCTTTGCTGCCTTTGAAACACAGCTTTTACCTGCTAACTCTGAGAAACACATCTAAGAAGATTTCACCTCAATGATCCTGGTCTCTTCTTAATCACTGTAAACTTCTCCATGCTAGTTGATGTAGGACCGTAAAAGGACAACATGGTTTCTGATCCAGCACCGGCTAAAAAATCACCAGAGATCCCAGGTGAGCCTAAGGGAAAGCAAGCATTTCGCCACTCTCCCAGACTCTAGGCTCCTGATAGGAGGCCACAGACCTCCGTCAAACCACACCTTCCAGTAATGTAGGACAATCGCCCATCAGACCCTCCACAGGTAGAGGGCATGACTACAGGCCACAGAGCCTCAAGACATATCTCTATATTAATGAGATACCTAAAGACCAGAAGGGCATAGCCAATTAAACATTCCTTCCCAGACCCTCCTCCTTTCAAAAGGTATTTAACCTCAGGCCCCCGAAAATACCGTGGTATAGTTTTCGTCTATTTTCCACCATGAAAATAAATATCTTTTTTCATCTATTTATTTATTTAAATCAAATCGTAATTTTTACTTATTCACACAGGGGTTATAAACGCAAAAAGGCAGGACGTGGGGGAAGGGAATGACACCGGAGCGTAGGTGTTCAGGGGGAGTACAGATATCTTTCAGAACAGGCTATCAGCTGGGTGAAGGTTCAGGGGACAGGTCACTATGACTCTGCCTATGATTCACTTGTCCTTATCTATTGTTTCTCTTCTTTGGGACCTGCGATGGGAAACAGTGGAGAAGATTTTTAACTACCGAGCTGTTGACTAGTCTCCAGTAGAAGAACTCTGCATTTCCAGCCACGGAGACCACCAACCCAAGCAAGCAAGTCGAGCAAGCCATGACCCAGCCAAGAGAGTAGCAGCAACCAAGAACTCTCATCCCCACGGGATGCAGCCATAGCTTCTTCTCCTTCTCCATTTTGGCTGCAGGCCAATCTATGACCCCAATTCGGTCTGAGAGCCTATCAGCCTGAGAACCAGCCAGTTCCCAGGGACCCCAAGCCAAGAGCTCTGGTTCCACGTGGAACCTCAGACTGGGCTCCCCACCCCAAAGCTGAGTCCTTCAGCTTCACATGGCCTCCTACCCGATTCCAGCATGGAGTGAACACAGTCAAATTCCCTTGTCTCTGTCCCCACAAGAAACCCTAGTCACATGATGAGACAGAGGCAGGACCCACACATCAACCCAACAAGTTGACCAGCATTAATTATCCCAGTAAGGTAAAGATTTTTCCTTTAGTGTTTCTGGTATCTTGTTAATCACAGATGATTCTTCAGTCCAGCTAACCAGAATGCAAAATAGCAAATAGAGTCATGAACAGGCTCTCAACTCCCCTGTCACTTCACAAGCCAGAGCTCTTTCATCTGGACTGAACTCAACATTCTTCCCTTTGTTGCACCAGTAGAATAGTCCACTGAGCTCTCAACACTCAGAGACATTTCTAGCCTACAGTTCCAAAGTCCTTCATAAACTTTTCCAAATTACCACGGTTAGGTCTGTTACAGCAATACCCCCATTATTTTCATATCGATTCCTTTTCTATCTAGGGTTGCTATTGCTATGATGAAGCACCATGACCAAAAACAAGTTGGAAAGGAAAGAGTTTATTTACCTTACACTTCCACATCAATCTATCATTAAGGGAATTCAGGACAGGGAGTCAAAAGGGGCAGGAACCAGCAAGCAGGAGCTGATGCAGAAGCCATGGAATAGTGCTGCTTGCTGGCTTGCTACTCGTTCCTTGCTCATCCTGCTTTCTTATTGAAGCAAACACTACAACTTAGGGGTTTCCCCATCCACAATGAGCTTGGCCCTTCTCTATCAATCCACTAATGAAGACAATATCTTACTGTCTTGTCTGCAGCCTGATCTTGTACAGACATTTTCTTAATTAAAGTTACCAGTTTTCAGGAGATGTTAGCTTGTGTCAAGTTGACTTAAAACTATCCAGTGAATCTTTCATGAAAAGATATGTAAGTACGATACATCTCTCCAAACTCTGGATAAAGACAAGTGGTCTTTACAACAGGACAGGAGCCCAAAAACTTGAATGTATAAGACAGGCTATTATAAGAAAAATTCTAGTGATATACTTTGGGCTAGTTCTTAAGTGACTTCTGTCACACTTTAATACAAAACATAAAATTATATTCTATTTCACATGGGAAACACTACTGGATATCATGAACAGTACAACAAAAATCCAAATACAACCTCTATTTTCATGAGATCTATATAACTCAATTTTTCACTCATTCTAGATGCTCCTTGCTCTTCTGCCTCATGCTAGTCTTACATCTTTAAAGCAACAGGTAATTCTGTGTTGAATAAAAGGTTACTGAGTTATAAACTCTCAGGTACATATTCAGGAATGATTGGATTGAACCTGATGATAGTTTCTAGATTTAAATTTTAGGATACCCCCCCCCCCCATTGACGCTGCCTAGTCTACATTCCCATCCACTGTACAGAGTGGTAAACACCACTCACTCTTGTCAGCAACTATTTCATGTTTTCCTTCTCTTTTACAATTACCAATCTGATAAGGTAAGATAGAATTTCAATAAGGTAAAGTATTTTTCATATAGCTGAAAATTCTGAACAGTTTCTTTTCTTTTTGACTTTCTAAACTTATTGGTCACCTCTTCTTATTCCTTTGAAAAATATTTGATTGATTCAGCTTTTCATTTATTGTTTAGAAAATTTGGGGTTGAGTTTCTGGGTTCTTTATATATTTTATATAGTAATCCCTTGTCAGGTATATAAATAGCATTTTCTCTCATTTTATATATTGTCTCCTGACTCTGGAGAGTATTCTGTATGTTGTGTAGAAACATTTCAATTTCACACAATTCTACTTGTTATTTTGCCTATTGTTTTTGGTTTTGTTTAGGTCACTGTGCTCTGTATTGGTTTCCTGATATAACTGTATGGTAATGGACTTGAGTGCTCCAATTTCCTAAGTTGTTGATAATTTGTTTCAGTGGCAAAAGTAAACTAACATATTTTAGCCTATTGTGCAAAGAAATTTTCTCTCATATCACTTCTGAAGACTGTGGTGTCTAAATTTCTATTTTTATAAAAGATTGGACATTTCCTTACTAATATTAATTTTCTTTTCACTAAGTTGTCTTAAAGATTGCCTTAAAATATAAAATATGTACTTTTAAGAATTCATAAAGTTAAGTGACAACTAGAGTTCCCAGAAGTTATCAGAATAATGGTGCTGTTATTGTATTGCAATGATAGAAATGATGCTATGAATTTATTTCTCTTCGACCGTAAAGAACATGTAGAGCACACGATATTTGGCTCCCTTAGTTTGTACTTAGTTCTGGCAGCACATGACTACACTAAAAGATTACAGCCCAGTTGGGGGACTGATTAGAGTGAAATCAAATAGCATTGTTTTATACAAGAAAAATTCACAACAGGTATTAAATGGGATGGATGGGGTATGACATGCACAGATCCGTCCAGAGTTTTTTTATTGTTTATTTAATGTATTTAATATTTCAAATGTTATCCCCCTTCCCAGTTTCCCCTCCACAAAAACCCCTATCCCATCTCCCGTCTGCTTCACTTCTGTGAGGGTGCTCCCACACTCACTCCGGCCTCACCAGCCTAGCAGTACTCTACACTCGGGCCTTGAGCCTTCACAGGACCAAAAGCCTCTCCTCTTAGGCTATACTCGGCTATATATGCAGCTGGAGCTGTGGGTCCCTCCATATGCAAGCAAGAAGTAGCTGGGGTGCACAGGAAACTTTTAAAAAAGATAGAATCTCATGTGATTCCTCAAATTTCTTCAGTTCATTGTAGTCTGTATTATATTTTCAGGGGAATTTTGTATGAATCTCAAAGAGTCCAAATGATTAAGTTCTACACAGACACAGACACACACACACACACACACACACACACACACACACACACACAATGTAGAGCCAATAAGGATTTTAGTTAATTTTATACCAAGTTTTGCCTTCAAACTACTAACTCCTTTAAGTGAAACTGTAAGATTTTGGTAAATGAAGACATACTAAATAAAAAATAACTGTTATCATACAATAAACAGTAACTATGAAGCAGATATGTTTTAAGATGAAAATAAGTTGTCTTTCTACACAGCCTAGGCAATATTTGACTCTGGTACATTCAATGTGAAGATTCTGGAAACACTGGAGCTGTACAGGAGCAGCAAAACATCCTTCAAACAGGGGTCTCACCATCAACTTCAAATGTATCTTTTACCAATAAAAGAAGACGTTGCCAGGGAAGTAAATTCTAGAAACTATAAAGTTACTAAATATCTTAATTGGAAATATAATGGGCTTGAATTTTTATTTCAATAATCTCTTGCTTTATGAAGTGTTTTGGAACTACCATCCTCACAGTGGATAATTTTGAGGGGATGGAGGTAAAGTAGTAACATTTCTCAAGTGATTCATTTAGAAATGCTTATTTTGTTTATGCTAGAAAAATTCAATAACAGAAATGATTCAAACTAGATCATATCTGTTCTATCCAGAATTCCTATTGCCCTCCATAGAGTAAACAACATGTCCCTGAGCAACAGTCTTGGAAGTCAAAATTCAGAATGTATTGATTCATTTTACAATAGTAAGGTACTTTCTGTCATCTTTTTTTATTTATGAAATTCTATTACTGGAGTCTACAGCAATTTATAAACTGGTCTAAAAAGAGCTTATAAAGACTGGCCTTGGCCAAGGAGAGGACAGAGGAAGGGAGAGATTGTTCATCATATTTCTTAAAATATTGTTTGCCCATTTTTTCATTCACTTTCCCCCTTTGTGAAAATTAATTGATTGGTATAGATGGAGAATATTTCAAATATTAATATTATCATTTTTATTAAAAATGTGCTTTAAATCTGAAGGCAACATTAAAGGTGTGTTTGGAAATAAACGCCTATGTTTTTGCAGGGGAAAAGATAGTCAAGTGTGATTTTGCATGTGTGTGTGTTTGTGTGTGTGCACGCGTGCAAATATTTTATTTCATGGGTGGTTTTTTTTTTGATCATCGATGAATTAAAAAATTGTATTGCTCTGTTGTTATGCATTTTTTCCTAATGTACATCTTGGATCTTCTCTATTATCAATAATGAATATTTACTGTGTATGTGTTTTAAGTTCTACATGATTTATGTACTGGTCCCCTCACAGAGAAAATTTCTGTTTGGTGGAAAAGTAAAATGAATGTATTGTGTTTTATGAGAACAATGATCCATTCACTTGCTAATCTTGTCTCTATGAAAGGTACTAAGACATATACAAAAGCAAGCCTGGCTTAACTTTATGATTTCAAGCTATATGAAAGATGATGCTTCTGAACAGTAGAAATGTTTATCTTAAGGAGCATAGAATGTGAGACATTGCTTCATCAGGTAGTCATAACAGGGTTGCAATTCTCTCTGTTCCCCACAGTGAGGACTAAATAGATCATGTATTCTCTCCTTGTAAAATGGGTCATAGGGAACTAAATGTGTTCAAAGTATATTATATACATATATTTAAGTGCCATGATGAAACAAAGTGTTTTGTACAATTAATGTATGTTAATTTACCTTTTCCATTTCTTTGTTGCTGAACTTAAAGGAGAAAACAGAGGAAGTCTACCAGTGTAGCAAGTAAACTAGATTAATGATAAATTTCTTTCCTTTATCTTTTTCTTTGGAGTTGTTGACAGCATTTTCTCTAAACTTTCTTTTTACTACTCAGAGTAGGACTAATTTTCACTGGTATTAAAATAGGTAGTT
The DNA here is from genome assembly GCA_021653895.1 of Mastomys natalensis. NCBI lineage: Eukaryota > Metazoa > Chordata > Mammalia > Rodentia > Muridae > Mastomys > Mastomys natalensis. The sequence continues at coordinate 1,846,180 of JAJTUV010000910.1, read as the reverse complement.
GATAACTAACAGTCATTTCTAATTATAATGTAATGATTATTATACAAATATATAAAGTATACTTCCATCTTTATATTTCTAAACTAAAAAGTAGTAACTAAAGCACATGAATTCTTTTTTTTTTTTTTTTTTTTTTTTTGGTTTTTTCGAGACAGGGTTTCTCTGTGTAGCCCGGGCTGTCCTGGAACTCACTCTGTAGACCAGGCTGGCCTCGAACTCAGAAATCCGCCTGCCTCTGCCTCCCAAGTGCTGGGATTAAAGGCGTGCGCCACCACCGCCCGGCTACATGAATTCTTCAATCATGCCCAGACAAATATTTTGTAATTTTCTTGATCAATCTTACTTGAGTGGCCCTCATAATGGTGATGTGAGATACTATGAGTAGTATAAATGGGAGGCAAGAAATACTCCAGAGCTAACTTGAGAAACAGATAACAGTAACCTATAAAATGGAAATTATCTCAGTGCGGGAAGAAAATTAAGAGTTTTACAACAAAAATAAAGTGCATAAAATAGTTAGTCAATCTTTACTAAAATCTTTTGAGAGTTGGATTTCCTTCTTGCTAGATGAAGAAAAAGAAGAGCAGAAAACCTAAGAAACAAATCTATTATAACACATAGGGCTAAGCTTCAGTGTTGGGAACTGACAGCCTAAAGCAAATCCATTTAACATGTTCTTGCTATCTCAGTGGGCTTTAATTGCAACATTTGATTAGAAACAATTCTCTATAGTTGTCCAGAAATTGTATAGTGTTCTACTGTGATTACCAACTTTATATCAACCCTCTCTATCCTTTCTCCCTGGTTTTTGAGAAGGGGTTTCACATATTCCAACACATTTTGCTTCTAACACTATGTAGGGCTTTGGAGTCCTCATCTTCCTACCTCTCCATCTCAAGTGCAAGGTTACAGGCACATACTATCCTACCTAGTGAGATTAACCTCTTATACAATCAGGATCATCTTACTCCTTTAAAGAATTTTATCTGAGAATAACTCCTTTAGCCAGGTTCTTAACTTTCCCTTTCACATGCACAAAGTCAGAAGAACTTGAGGTTCTATTCATTTCTCTTTCACTAACAACCATTGGTCTCACTATTCCTAATACAGAACACCCGTCAGAAATTAACCACCTTCACATGTTCATGAAAAAAACTGTGATTTCTGCATCTGATGTCCCCAGATCCAACAACTCTTTTACACTCTTTACTACTTTAAGCTAAAACCTGATCACCATAACACTTCTGATTCAAGTCCACTCCTATAGCATGCAATACTTCTTAGATGAGTGACTATGTCTAAGAAGTATGCATCCATCACTCCAGAATGATCACATCTCTTACTCAACCCCCTCTACATTCTTCCTCCCCTTTTACAGATGAGAATGATGTTGAGTTGGAAATTCTTTTCCTGAAAATTCCATCCCTCTACCCTTCAAAGCTTACCCCCACACGCCCAATATGTCTATTTTAATCCCAACACATGCATTTGCTTCTTAAAGGACCAAACTGTATCTCATACAACAGCTTTGTAGATGTTTTAACATGCTGTTCATTGCTATGAATAGCAATGCATTTGCTTTGTTCATTTTTGAAGCACTGTTTTCTCTGAATACAATGGGTATTTCCTTTCTTTATTTTTGTTTGTTTGTTTTTGTTTGTGTTTGTGTTTGTTTTGTATGTCTGTTTGTTTCCTGGAGCTTTTGATATGATGAAACACACTTAAATTCAAGTTAGAATTTTCTTTGCCTGGTTTTACTTGTTTGTTTAGGTTTTGCTTGTTTGTTTTGTTTCTTTCCCACCAATTCTGTGGCTGAACTTTCTGCAAGTCTATTTCCTACCTAGGAATCCTGTGGTAGTATAAATGAGAATGCCTCTCATAGGGTCCTCTGTTGGGATGCTTGGTTTCCAATTGGAAAAGAATTGGAGATTTAGACTTGTTAAAGGAGGTGAGCCACTGTGGACGGTCTTTAACTTTTCAAAAGTTCATACCATTTCCAGTTAGCTCTCTGCCTGTGCTTGTGGATTGGATATAAGATCTCAGTTACTGCTCTACTGCCATATCTGCCTGCTTGTTGTTATTTTCTTCACAGTGACGTTTGTGGACTCTAATTGTCTGGAATGATGAATCTCTAAACTACATGCTTTTATTTTTTTTTTCTCTTGGCAGTTATCTTTAATTAATGTCTGTTCTTATGTGTCTCAAGAAGCTGGAGCAAAGTATTTGGTAGATATATATTATTTGTAGGACAGAAAAATACACAATGGACCCTCACATGTGATTAGATAGGTGCTTAATCTGATTCTAAGCCCTGTTCACAAACTGTTCCATGTAAGAATTATCTCACAAGAAATGAATAGGTATTTTGCTTCCATTTTGCTTGTTGACCATCTATTTTCTGTGTGGTTCTTTTTGCTTAGCCTTTTTAAAAAAAAGTATTTCTATTTAACTCATATGCAGTAAAATGATTTAGCCTTTTAAAAAATATTACATTCTATGAGTTTTGACAAGGCATGGGTATATGACATTATTTGTCCCAATATGGAATGTTTCTACCTATGTCAGGTGATAAAAGACTAGAGAAAGTTACACTAAAGATTAGTATATGAAAGAAGCCAGCTTGTAGGTTACACGTGGAAACCCTTTCCGACCAGACTACATAAATCAACAGAGTATGCTCAGGGAAAGCATAGTGACACAGATGTTGGGGTGAGTCCTGTGTAATAGACTACAAAATGTTATGGTAGCATAGCTCTTCTGATTACAAAGCCACTCATTCTCAGGAATGCTTTTGCTTTTTCAATAAACTGTCTCTACTTCCATTTCTAACTGTGTTTCCAATTCTCTGTCATGAGACACAAGAGCCTAAAAGCTTCCATGGGTGCTTTGGAACTCAGGTTGATGCTATAACACCCACTAAAAAGACACTCTTCCTGGCTTTTTGTCTCATTCATGTCCTAGATTTTGTTACCCGCTTGTCAGTTCTCTGTTTTTATAAGTTCTGTTCTAAGAGGCAAGATAAACAAGATGATACAGTGTGTCATCTTTTTTTTTAAGTAATCAAAATAATTTATAATAGTTAAATGCTTCTTAAATATACATGATACCTTCTGAAGCTAAAAGAAATATGTACTCAACCAGTTTTTAATACCTATTTGGAATATTAAACATGATAAAAGTAGAAAAAATATATCATATGAAGTCCTCTATGAAAGGAAATTGTGACAAGTCCCTAATTAGACGGAAACCATTCCATCTCCAAGGGAGAATACACAGAGTAACTGTGGCTTCATAGAATAAATTGGGTAGTGTTCCTTCTGTTTCTATTTTGTGGAATAGTTTGAAGAGTATTGGTATTAGGTCTTCTTTGAAGATCTGATAGAATTCTGCACTAACCCTATCTGGTCCTGGGATTTTTTTGTTTGGGAGACTTTTAATGACTGCTTCTATTGCTTTAGGGGTTATGGGACTTTTTAGATGGTTTATCTGATCCTGATTTAGCTTTTTTTTTTCAAGTTGCCTTAATCATAGTATTTGGTCATGCCAATAGAAAAGAAACTAGGATAAGTTCTAAATGTAAATGATACTCACACAAGTATATTCAAGGATGGCAGTAAAAGAGGAACTAAGAGAGAAACTTGATTCAATCTCATAATCCTGATGCCCCTGAAATCCCCATAACTCCTAAATCTCAGTCTCTATATTTGATTTTTTTCTAAATTCCTAGGCCTATGTATTCTAGGATTGCCAGATTAAAAGATGGCATCTCCATAAACTCCCTAAGCTCCATGAACAGTTAACTGAATTTTCTGTCTTAATTCCTAAATTCATTTCTCCTCTTGAATTTTTTAATCTTAGGGGTTCTTCTTTCCACTCAAATCTGCACTTGAATCATTACTGAATCTGAGACTGTTTTCTTTCCTCTCACCATCCAATACAACTTATTCCTTTCACCTAACCAATTAGGTGACAGATGTCTTCTCGTGCTTATTGAGGTGTCAGGTTCCTCTCCATTTATTTTGCTGCTTCCCAAGTTCTTTTATCCAAGTATCATCGTAGCTTTTAATTGTCATCCTTCATGCTATTTCTTCCCATATACAAGCTTCTTTATTTTCAAATAAATACAAAGAAGATACTATCTAATTCATGATATTTTCTTGATTATAACAAAATTTTTTCTTAACTTACAAAGTTTAGTGTTTTTAATACACTAGAGTGTTCCATCTATTTTGGCATGCATAAAACTTTCCAATCATTAATAATAATAGTAATAATGTTTGAATATAACTCAATTAAATATTAGCACAGATTTATGACTATTTTTTCAAAGAATCATCAATCATCTACATGATGATTGATTCCTGATATGTAAGTGTTAGTTATATGCAACTTTTGGTGAGATCCTTTCCTACATATTAAAATGTCTACTTTCACATTTATTGAGAAAGAAAGAAACTTAGAACTAGGTCTTCCAGATCTCTTGTCTAGGTACTAGATAGGCCTGACTGTGCATAGCTTTGCAGAGCAGATGAAATTAGGCATGCTAAGTGTGGTGTGGCCATAAACACTCCAAGAAAGATGCTAAAGGTAGGAGTTACCAACAGCCCTATCTATGATATCTAGGACACCCATGAACCACACATGAATGACTAGCATAGCACTGGTACATTAGTGGTATGTATAACTTAGACAAAACCAACAGCTGTCTATCTGGACTTAAATTCTGAACAATAACAGGAAGACCATGTCTGCTACTAGACACCTAGCTAATTTCTCAGTAGTAGTGAAGTGTTGGTCATTGGAAAAGAATTTATAGCTACTCATTTACTAAGCCACCATAAACCCAAACTACATTTTTTAAATGATGGTATTTATATACACAGATAGGTGTAGTCTTTACTCTTCCTGAAACTACTTTTTTTTTTTTTTTTTTTTTTGCTACAACAGATAGAGACTACCAGAGAAAACTACAACCAATAAAAATCTAGAGTTGTAGATACTACTCAATGAATACATCTACAAAACACTCCTGCACCTTAGGCTCAGGAAACATTTAAGAGGTGGTAGAAATATTTTAAGAGCCAGAGGATCAGAGAGTTTGCTGTGAGATTGTATCTTCTAATATCATAGAAAGCTACATAAAATCTCACTAACATGATTGCCCAAATGACAGATGAATAAGTATGACACCAATTAACATGTCAAACTGAATGGAAAAAGCAAAATAGACTTCAACACTACACAAAGAACTATCGGCAACCAAAGAGGGCTGAGATGGGAGACATGGCCTAATCCAGGGAAGAGCATACAAATCTGTTATTCAGTCCCAGTTAGAACTGAAAACATATATACAGTAACATTATATGGAGCAAACAGTTTACAATTAAGAATAAACACACACACACACACACACACACACACACACACACACGTGTGTGCGCCCAAATGTGCATGTGTGTGTCTGCATATAATAACAATTATTGAAAAGGAAGGCCATGAATTTGAAAGAGAGCAGAGGGACATTGGACAGGGTTTGGAGGAAGGAAAAAGAAGAAAGAAATGTTGTAATTAAATCATAATCTCAAAAATAAAATAAGAGCTGTTTTAAATAAATGATCAAGGTCAACATCCCTAATGTGAATTTCATAGCTTTTTACAATTTGACCTGTGCCTTTTTAATGGAAATGTAATTACATCCTGCATTATATTCTTTACTTCTCCTTACCTGTTCTCTATGGTAACAAAACAGCATTAACCATGAAAATCTAAATCATTGCTATTCATGTACTGTGTACCATTTATGTCTGTTATTTCACCCATATTTATTTGTGGTCTTTTTCTCTTGCTGCTTTTTGCACCTGAAGCATCCTGGTGCTTTATTATATACTGTGGAGATATGAAGTTCAGGCAGAAATGTCATCACCCTCATAAAATGCATCTCTCCTCTTTTTCTCTTGAGCATGAAGGAAACTCTTGGCACACTACAATTTAGTATTTTTTTTCTATACTGTAATGATTTAGATTTTCTTGGTTAATGTTGTTTTCTTGTTACCATAGAGAACAGGTAAGAAGTAGAGAATAAAATGCAGGATGTAATTACATTTCCATTTAAAAGACAAAGGTCAAAAATTAGTATTTTGTTAGGTAATGCTCTCTACTTTGTCTTCTAGTTCTAAAAATACTGATGTCATCATATACTTGAATATAATCCCCTTGAAAGTAAATCTAACTAAAGCTTCCATCATGTCATGGTATAAAATAGAAGACCTTTAAAATTTTATTTGACATTGTCAGGCATAGGTGGGTGAGGAAATCCTTGGTCCAGTGAAGGCTGAACACGCCAGTGTGGGGGAAATCGTGGGTGGTGAGGTGGGAGTGGGAGGGTGGGGGCATATCCTCAGAGAAGCAGGAAGGATGAGATAGGGGGTTCCTGTGGGGGGAGAAAGGGGATTGCATCTGAAATGTAAATAAAATATCTGATAAAAAATTTAAAAAATTATTTGATAAATTTATTCATTAGTTCTATAATTCCTTCAGCAAGCCGAACAGTTTCTCTACACATCTAATTTCTAAATCATTTATTTACACAGTGAGTCAGACTACCCTGTCATTTTCATCCAGGAAGTAACACGCTTATAGCTTTTCTATTTGAGATGAAGAAGTTTTACTACTAATCTTATTTTTTATACTTATTAGCTAAATTAATGTTTTTCCTCAATCTTCGCACGGTTGGGAGTGGCATGTCTATTGTGGTACTCATGATATAGATCTTCAAAATCCATGAGAAGCTGGAAAGCTACAATTTCTCTCTCTTAAAAGCACTGTATTCTAGCTTCTCAAAGAATGTATCAGCAGAATGGTCAGCAAATATTTGCTTTCTTGCTTACTCTCAATCATATTTGTCTCTTGGAACCTCAGGCTGTCATGAAAGTAAGACCAGTTCAGTTTGGGTAGATGAATATGATGCATTTTGAATAAACATTTCTGAAGAATAAAATGATCTTAACAATAAATCATAAACATATTATATATGTTATTTTAGAGATTAGGAGGGACCAAGAGAGGTCTCCTAACTTAGTTCTTAACCTTGGGGATAGAGACAATCTAACTTCTGAAACTATAATCATCTCCTCTGTCCTCAGAAGTAACGAGATCTTTAATATATTACACCAGCTGTTCTCAACTGTGAGTTGTGATTCCTTTCAGAGTTGAAAGACCTTTTCACAGGGTTCACCTAAGACTGTTGAAAAATTTCGGTATTTACACTATGATTCATAATAGTAGCAAAAGTACAGTTATGAGGTAGCAAGAAGAACAGTTTTATGTTTGGAATTCAATACAACATGAGGAACTGTATTTATGGGTCTCATCATTAGAAAAGTTGAGAAGCACTGTATTAGAGTGTTTCATTTTTCCTTCTACAGCTTTTATTTTCCTATAATGATAAGCAAAAAGTAAAATTTTCTAACATACCAGTTATGCCAGAAAAAGTACACTGAAACCAGAAATATCTGTATTATAAGTATGAAATATATGATGACATCATTCACTGATATTTACTCTCTAGAATGTAAAAACGTTTATCATGAAAGGAACTAGGCTTTCTAAGACTACCTATAGGAAACATGAAGGAACATCATGGATGTACAACTCCTCCTCTTTGTGGAAGTCAGAGCTGATGAAAAAGGGCCACTTCTAGTAAGGGTTTTTGTGTCCCAGTGGCTTCTGTCACTCCTTGGTGACTACAATAGTGGAAAAGTAAAGTTTCTAATCATATAGAGAAAATACTTGTTAATAAAATAAAACAAACACTTTGGACTGCTTTACAAAAGAGAGATTGTAACAAAAGTGTCCGAAGAGTGTCAGTTTTATCACAATGCAGTTTGTTTGACAGAAGACACTTGGTATTTAGGACACCATGGGAACCATACTCCTAAAACTGCTGATCTGCAATGGTTGCAAAAGAATTCGTCACAAACATTATGGTCTTCATGCATTGGTGAGCTCTCATAAATCAGTTCTGACTGCAGACTCTGTGGGCAAATATCATATACAAGACTGAAGAGCACTTCAGTCTCACAGTGGAGCTTGTTTCCCAACAGAAGAAGAAATCAGCAGAAATTTCAAGGACAAAAATCAGTCTTTGTGTCAGATAGATCTAGCTCACAAAAGAAAGAAATCTCTCATTGAACAGTATACACATGTTCTCTCTCTCTCTCTCTCTCTCTCTCTCTCTCTCTCTCTCTCTCTCTCACACACACACACACACACACACTGCTTTGCCCTTTATCAACCAGATCAATATTCCAGATGTAAATGAGGTAAACTCAGGGAAGAGAGATTCATATTGAGGTGTAAAAACATTGCAGGAAGAAAAAGACAGATCTGTTTAACTGTACAAACACACCCAATAAATCATGGTGAGCTTTAGTGGGGGTGGCTGCTCTTCCTTCTGGCAGCTTTGTAATTACTGGTTCAACACAGAAACAACTTTCTTTGGAAACAGTAACTCTATATGCAAGACAATTATAGCACTGGGCATCGCTGCTGGCCAAAACCTAGGCTATGTGTGTCACAAACCATTAGTTAGGAGATGTGTCTGAGCAGACTGAAGTTTATTAAACCCAAGTGCCACTTTCCCCTATCACTTTTCTCAAGGTCTCCCAAGGGCAATCATTGGCTATTTCTAATAGTCCGTCAATCCACTCAGTAAATAATTCTAAGTTCAGACTTTCTGAATTATTAACCTGATCTATGAGATCTGAAATCTCTCAATTCTGATTCCCCAAAACAAGTTCTAATCTTTGCCTGCAGTTCACAATAATAGATCCTGAGAACATCCTACACTCAGTGAAAAACATTCTGTCACTTTCCCCTCTGTGGATCGGAATTGTCTGCATTTGTATTTGAACATGTTAGAACATACTGAAATGAAAAGGACAGACACAGTCCTGCTTTGTGTATGACTGAGATCTCACTTTACAAAAAAATACCTGTCTTGTTTATGGCTCCCCATTTGTATTTAACTATGTAATGACTTGCATTATCCTCTAATTGGTTCCCATGTAAAAGCATCATTTTCTCAATTAGTTTGTAAGGAAAGAGGCCAAACCTCGAATGGTCTCATTTTGCCAGCAGCAGTAAGCTAGAGTCGGCTTATACAAATTGATGAAAGCCAATTTTGAATTTTGTAGGGAATTCTGAGTTATTATAAAAGTAAAAACATAAGGCTTATAATTAACTAAATGATAATAAAAGCAAATATAGTAAACATCCAAGGCTTATTATCACTCATTTTACCATATTTCCACATTATCTGTGGTCATGAAATTATTTACAGATATTTTTCTCTGTAAAAGCTATCTGATGGTCCACTGCTCTGGTCTTTCTACAGCTTTGTATACAAATCCCTCCATATTCAGTGACTTACTGTTAACAGACTAAAATTTGTCACAGTTTGACTATTTATATCACAAAATTATTCAAATATTAGATAATCAATATTCACCCTCACTTCTAAAAAGGTGGGTAGTATTTGCCAGATTACACTGATTATTATTTAAGATTACTGTGACCAATACCACAGATGTGTTCAAGAACATGAAAGAGGAAAATACAGTATTGTAGAAATAAGTCATTGACTTGTTATTTTACTATATACAGTTTTTCCTTGTATTTACTGCACTCTATACAGGGTAATATATAGATATACATAATCACTGCTGAGGATAATATGCTGAGAGAATCCATGTGCTGCTTCTGATGAGGATACTTTTGGCATGGGCATAGCATGGTGATCAATAGGAGACTCAAAGTCCTCTTATTATGTAAAGTCTGATAAAACAACTTTAGGAAAAGGATGGGATTTTTGTTTGACTTTAGAAATAAAAAACTGAGAACTCAGAAAATTTTAGGAGAATCACATTCTTATTTTTAGCAACCGATGGAGGCTGAATAATCAAATTCTGTCCCTGGTCTGGATCAAAAACTAAACTAAACTCATGCCACCAATTAACTAAGGTTTAAGCATGTTAGCATTGTCAGTAGATATAACCGAAATGTAGACATTACTTTTAAAGGAATATGAGTTTCTTGGTAGGGCTGAGCATAGTCAGTCTGGAGTACAGGTAAGAATTGTAATTATTTGATGAATTGTCATCTAAAGAGTATATTAGGACTATTTTTGCCTTAAAGAACAACATTAAAATTGCTTTGAGTTAAAAACATCTTGGGAAGGCAAAACTTTAATAAATAAAGCTGATAAAATATGTACTTCCCGTTGAATGTTATAGTAAGTCTCTAAATCATAGAACACGTCTGCAGGTAAATGATCCCGGCATAAAACAGTTGGAATATCACTTTAGATCCTTTGAAATACTTTTCTGTTGTAGAAAAGAGGGGATGAGTTGGTATTCTCATCCCTTCTTGTCACTAGTCCCATATCTGTATCCAAGGTGTCCTACAACAACTACTTTGGGGGTAGCTCCCTTTCAAAGACTATTCCTAAATAGATGGCATGAACAGTGGGCAGAGAAGGAAGTTAGGTTGACAGAGCAGCCATCTTCTGAGCTGGAGAAATGTGGTCTCTGAGACTGCAGTAGGAGACAAAGTTCTCAGTAGTTTATTAGGTTACGGTGGAAATGCAGCTGAGATGGACGAGAGGTCCCATTAAAAAGGGAAAGAGAGTGAGACAAGGGGTTCGTATCATTTACTCAGAAGGATTTTCAGGATCAGTAGAATATTTGCAGTACATATCATCCTGAAGGAAGGAATTTGTTGTATTAAATCCAGGAAAATCACAATAAGAGGCATGAGACTTGTCTCATAACATAAACTTTAAAAATCTTGAACGGAAGTCAGTATGATTAAAATAAGGAGAAACTGGCTCTTCTCATTTTATGTTTTGTTCATTTCTTTTGCTTTTAGCAGCTTATTGCTTTAGTTAGCAGGTGTTCTGTTCTACCCAAGAACATAAGCCCTGATTGTTTTAGGCCATAAATATAGGAACAACTAATGGACCCTGTAATCAGATTTTTTCTGCTAAAGGGAAGTGTTAAGTGAAAAGTATACATTTTAATATTCTGATGTGCTATTTTTCCTTTGCAGGAGGTGGGCTGTGCAGCTGTTAAGGAGCTTTGTGGTTGGACTGTACGTATTAAATACAAACTTAAACTAACATTGTGGAAATTGTTTTTCTTTGTCTCATTTATATGTAGACAAAACATGAAATCTATATTTCTGCCTAACACTCGTTTTGAGATAAGTTAACTAACACACTGAGTCCTGAACACTTACGACACTGCCAGGCTATCATAGACACTCAATAAGTAACAACTGCTACTGCTGTTATCATTAACTATAAATAAGAGATTTGTTGCCTTCCACTCATCAGATTGAATGGGATTTTAGTGCTACAGAAAAAACAGTCAAGGAATAATTAAGTCTTCAGTGTGCATAGATCAATTTATATGTAAACAACAATAGTAACGGTATTGACATTAATTCATTTTAAACATTGGTAATAGCAGGTTAAAACATAGAGAGTATAGTTATCTAAAACTTATTGAAAATTCCTATGAAAAATTCACATCAGAAATGATTGCTCCTGTTCGATGCACATCACTTTGATGGGAAGTGTAATTGTACTTCCCAGTACCTGTATGTGAGCTATTTGAGGAACAGTAAAGTTTAAAATAATGTCACATTTAATCTTCTCCAGTCCTCTGCAAGTATAATGTCTGACTATCAAGGGTGGGATTTAATGACATATTATTCTGAATGATTTAGAATGATCACAAAAGTTAAGAGAATAAAAGCACGTGCATGCACAGGGGCCACATCCACATTGCTGAAAAGCTGTGGATTCTGGTCCAGTCTTGAAATCTATTATAGACACGACCCAACTATGTAGCTAGGATATTTAAATTGTTTTGGTAATATTAAAATTCCGTTCCTCATTTGGTTCAAAAGCTCCAAAGTACTCAGTAGTTAGCAGCAATAACATTGAGCAGTGTGGATATGGAATATCTTAATATTCCAGTAACTTCAAGTTATCAAAACTGGGAGGGGTAGAGTGGAATGGGAGCAGGTGTGAATGGAGACAGATATAGAAGCAAAACTGGAGAAGAAAACCATCTTGAGAGTAGTGAAGTAGGTGTGGCTGTGACAGATGCTGCAACTGGCCTTCAGCAGTGGAGATACAGGAATAACTAACAAGGAGATAAGTAGCATGGTCACTGTGCGAATAAAGACAACATTGTTGTAGGAAGAGTGATAAGTTCCCATATAAGTAGGCATTCTACTGTCCATGTGAGCTATCCTTAAAGGTCTTTCTATGAATGAGGTGACCCACCTGGGATTGTGATTGGAGACAAATTTACTTCAGCAGGAGGCTGGTTCCAAAATGCCAGGACTAAAGAAAACAAAACAGAAAAAGAAAAAACTCACAATCTCCTACAGTTTTGTCTAACAGACTTAATAGTAAATTCTTTTTATACATGATAGACATATATCCTATAGCACTAAGCTGCAAATATTCTTCTTGCTATGGTTCTTCCGTCTGCAGAAAGATACATACACATAATGTCTTACTTATCATGTTTTTCAGGGTATGATATAAATTATCCTTAATTAATTTTCCATTCACAGCCATTTTTAAAGGTAGTTTTACTTTTTTGTTGTTTCCCTTTACTAGCAAGTCTGAAATGTTTTCTTTCTCTTTTCTGGTCATATTACATAAGATATAGGTTGACATAAAATGAGGACTTCTCTGACATGTGCTACCCCTGAAAGTCAATGCTGTATCCTTGGCTGGTTCTAAAGATATAAGAATGTGCAGCACTAAGCTCTGAAGTTAGGTGTGGCTATGAGGAGAACATATGAGGTTGTAATGTCAGGTGACAGCATGCATGTGGAGCTGTGACTTATATATGTGTTAGTTCTCCTAGACCGACTGCTCTCTGGTGATCTTTACACAGGGCTTCTAATAGAAAAATCTTAGAATATATATCCAACAATCTGTCTTCATTGTGGAGAGAAAAGTGATAGGGAAGGCAGGCAGCAGAGATTAAAGAAGAGAGGGGTAAAGACATTCACATGTACACACTGTCATATTCATGTATACAGAGACTGAGACAAACCAATATAGATGGGATACCAAAAGTTCTGATTTATTTTCTGTTCATTTTATTTTCTTCATCCTCAGGAAATCATTATCCAACAGAAATGTCCAATTGTTTCAAAATTATATTTATTCTAAGAACTAAAAGATTATGAGAACTGAAGCCCCCCCCAAATGGACAGAATGACTTTTTAAGGTATTCATTTAATAAGTATCAACTGAAGTAATTAGAAAGATAATAACAAACACAAGTGTGGGATTTAATCCATGATCTGCCCTTGTGTTTGCATCCCACCGTTCAAGATCTTGATTTCAGTCTTGTTCTGACAAGCTGTTCACCGAAAAAGAATGCTCACCAGAAGCTAAGGCAAGAACCAGTTGAGATGGGCCACTCACTCTGCTTCACTAGCATAGAAAAGTGACCAAAAGGCAAAGGACTCCATGACTATTCGGTGGACTTTGCTAAACAGAGATCATTAATTTTCTAAAGATGTACTTGCTTTTCTTTTTATTTGTTGTCAGTTTTCACTCTTCATAACTTTTGTTTCTATTATTCTTTTCTTTTTTTTCTTTCCTATTAAATGTAGGAATGGAAAATTTGGAGCATTATGCAAAAGTTGGGTTTGGCTAGATCACATTAATTCTCAGTGTTTCTCTGGAATCATCACAATATCTGTAAAAAGAGGGATTCTGAAGATGATGTGGGTCTCAGAAACTATCTACCATGTTCTGTTCTATCATGGACCAACATTTTCATTCCAGCTCAATGTGAGGTATAGGTGCTTTACTGTGGAAAGCAGCTTGCAGGGCTCTTGCTTGTACATCCATCAGACTCCTGCTTTTCTCCCTCATCAAAAGTTTATCACAAGCCCACCATTCATGAGACGTATAAATTTTGGATACCACTGAAAATAACACATTGCTCTTATACAAAAAGACAGACTCAAATAAAGCCTACCTAACGCGTCCATCTTCACAGTGTGGTGGTATTTGAATTTTATGGAAAACATTTTAAAATCATTTTAGTAAGTGGAATCCATTTTCCTCCGTGAACTGCTAATACTGAATTCTTAATAGCTTCCCCAGGGTTTTGTGTCTTGCTCTGAAACCCTGAATGATTTCATCACTGTTGAGGCACAGCAAACAATCACAGTTTATGCTCATAAGCATAAAACTCTCATCTATTTACCCTTCCTGGGTTTTAGATTCTTAAAGATGGAAATCTTATTTTCCATGCAATCTGAGTATAAGACAATGCTAAATTGGCTTATAAGTCTGGTGAACATTGGTATAAACATTCTTAAAATGCTTTAATGTATAATATCAGCACTTTAAATCCTTATAGAGACAATTATGCTCCAAATTTCTCAGTCTTTAAATAAGTTACTACTGACTGATGTTTTTCTTTGTTGGAGCTCATCTTTGTTTTCTTTCTTGTTACTATTATTATTTTTATAGTAAAAATACCATGTCATCATGTTCCTCTTCTAAGAGATTCATTTTCAAAATCTTACATGTCCTGTGTAGTATGCAATAATGTTCTTCAAAATATCAGAAATAAAGATGCTTGATAAGACTAGTCCAAGAGATACGACAAACAATATAGACTATCTATGTAGACTTTGGTGGCCCCCAGGGATTAAGAGTAAGTACCTATTGGCTTAAAACATCACTCACATAGCTCTATATCCTACATTGTACCAAAAAATACTATACAAGCTGCCAAGGGACAGAGGAAATTAAACAATCCTACCCAGTTACATCACCTATGAACCATGACAGCAATTAGCATAGCAATATGTCTGTAAGGTGCAATAAGTGGCACTCACATGTTAGTAGTAATGAACAGCACTCTATTTATACCTTAAGTAAGGTCCACTCAGTGGAAAACAAGCCATACCTGCTGTTTAAAACATACCCAGCTTCCCAGAGCCAGTCAGATAACAGACATTAGGAAGGAATCTACTACTGCCACTTGGCTAGACCAACATCATTCCTTACTACATTCTTTATCATATTCTTATACTCACAGATAAATGTAGCTCCAACCCTCATTAAAGAAGCCCATCTTTAAGGCAAGTAGAGGCCACAACAGAAAGCCACAATTGAACATTATGTAGAGATCAATAGGTAATGAGGAGCCCAGACTCAATGAATGAATTTATGTCACAGCTCCTGCATCTATGATTCAGAGAACAACCACATAATAAGATGTGGAACCATTGTAAGATCCAGAATACTAGAAAACCTATGGTGAAACAGTCTCTCCTACATATTGCTGCAAAGTCAAGACCAGAAAATGACAGTGTCAGTGGATATATTAATATGGAAGAGGGAAAATAACCACAAGGCTCTACTTGATAAAGAACTACAGTCAAGTAGTGAGTGCTGGGAGAAAAACACCCTCTGCCCAAGTGTAGAACAATAAACCTGAACTCACAAACAATAAAACTGGATCAGCAAGCTGTTTTTTATAGATTTGTTCATACATATGTACACTTACATATGTATAAATCAATATTCATCAAAAAAGAGGCTATTAACTTGAGGAGGAGTTATGATAAGGATTAGGGAGAGGGTTCCTAAGAGAAACCAGAGGGATGGAAAGGAGGAGATAAGGTGTTGTAATTCCATTTCAGTTAAAATATTCAAAAATAAAAAAGCAAAGACTTTTGATAATATCAGATATTGTTCTGGAGAGCTTAGCAAGGACAGCACCGGCTGTACCTACATGAATGAGACTTGGTACCTCAGATGCCCCAGCCAAAACAATGTGGGTATGGAAGCTGGCCTATAATACTAGCGAGTGAGAGGTGGAGACAGTGAATCCAGGAGCCAGCTGGCTAGCCTGACTAGCCAGAATGTCTTGCTTTGGGTTCAGCAAGAGATGTTGTCTCAGTATCAAAGGCAAACAATGACTGAGGAAGATATCTGACATCAATCTCAGACTTCTGCACACAAGCACACATGGACTCATACATCGTTTTACCCTGCATGTATGCATGCATACAAATGCATCTTGCATTCATATGTACACACATTATATAATGTTAAAAGTGTATCTTGAGGAAGATTAAGATAGCTCAATGAGTAAAGGCATTCGTGCCAAGGCAGATGAGGGAGCAATGGAATTAAAGACGTGTTAAAATATAGCACTATTTAGGAAATTGATCCTTTGACAAACAAGTACATTATTGATTGACTAATTCAATTCATATATGTTGATAATAACCCTGGGTTTCACTTCTGTGGGAAACTTCAAAATAACCATTATGATCTCCATTATTATGTATATTATGCATATATGTATATGCAGACACTACATGAACATGGTGTACATATATGCATATGAACAATATGTGAATATTATTTGTATACAAGCCAAGCATGTGATAAGTAATTTCAAGAATAACTCAAAACTGGAGAGAGGGCTCCATAGTTACATGTGCTCTCTGCTCTTCCAGAGGACATTGGTTCGATTCCCAGCAAAGCATAGCTATGTACAACCACCTGTATCTCCACTTCCATTAAATATAATATTCTTTTGGGGACTCTGCAGACACTACATGAACATGGTGTACATATATGCATATGAACAATATATGAAAAACAATAAATAAAAATTTAAAGAAATAGCTCAAATCTTCAAGTTATGGAACTTTATATACAAGAATATTTTTGGTAATTATTTCGTGGGTATAAATATATGAGGATATAAATATGGATATGGATAGTTTCTTGAATTGGATATAAAATTTATAATTTTATTGTATGTACATTTATAATTTTGTGAAACATAACATATATAAGTATACACACTCATTCTGAAGACAATTTCTAAGGATATGGTAGGGATAACTGTGTTTCAAGTAAAGTTCACAGTCATATGTGAAAACCTGTATGAATTTCAAAGATTTCTCAGGAATCAAAAAGTCCGCCTATGAATTCTAGGTTAAACAATATTTTACATGTTGCTGTCCTTTTGTCTTTCCTTCGAAAGTGCCAAACAGTTTTAAAAGTTGTGTCTGATATTTTCTGGCGTTTTTATCTAGTCTGTTCAGCCTTCTGTAACAAAGGATCATGAACTAGGTGGCTTACAAACTCCAGAAATTGATTTCTCACAGGACTGGGAGGGCCACAAGGTACTGGGTAGGTTCAACGCTGAGTGAGTGAAGACCCAGTTTCTGATTGACAGTGGCACTTCTTCACTGTGCTTTCATATTATGGAATGGACTAGTAGTCTGTGGTCTCTTTTATCACCTTGGTGGATGCCCTTTTGATGAATTTACTTCCTAAAGGGCTAACCTCCTAATGCTGTCATGTGTATAATAGGATTTCAGTGGAAAAATAAGATCAGATCACAGATATTTCCTCCCTAGAACTTTCTGACATTTTCGTTCAGTTATTTCCATGTTTGAAACATGTAATTAAACACTCATCATATAATCGTTTTAGAAGCCTAAAAATCAATCTCTATATAGCATTTAATGATTTTTGCTTAATATTCTATTTAGTACAATGTTAACATTTAATAACCAGTTCCTTTTTTTTTAGATTTTCAGACAAAAGGAGTGACTATCTACTAGAACATTTCATCTTTTCAAAACACATTTTATCTCTTAATTATTTTATCCATTCAGTGAATGAAAAAAATCCCAGATAATAATACTACTTCTTTCTGAACAGACATAAGAACTACAGGGCTTTAAAACATTGAAAGCATGAAAGGCAGCATACAGCATAGTCCCAGGCACACATTAATAAGGAATTCACATTTAGTGCTGACAGATACAAGGGTAGAACTCACTATAGGTATGTTCAAGATAGAGCAAAGATTATATTTTTAC
The DNA here is from genome assembly GCA_021653895.1 of Mastomys natalensis. NCBI lineage: Eukaryota > Metazoa > Chordata > Mammalia > Rodentia > Muridae > Mastomys > Mastomys natalensis. The sequence goes on along the minus strand of JAJTUV010000910.1, from coordinate 1,828,213 downwards.
TATCTTGTTTGGAATCATTTTTGTACTAAATTCATTCTCATTTTTTTCTGTGATTTGAAAAGATTTCTTTTATATATTTTAGGTATCCCTCTGTTCTCATTTTAAGGGATCGAATGGCACTTAACTTATTTTTAATTCTACTCAGTGGTTATCTTTACAACTTCTAAGACGAATCATCTAAAACATAAAATATGACAAACATATGGAAAACTACAGATAAAACTGTAACCGTCAACAGACAAGTGTTGTCCTCAAACCTAACAATGTCAACATCTCGCTCAAGTTGCTGTAGAGCATCTTCTTAGAGAAACACACCGCAGATAAAGATACAGCCATCTCTATGCCCAGAGCCCTGCTCCTAAACTAGCAACAAATGCCCCTATATATCATGACTCTGCTCTCTCCAGTTAATAATGAGAATGTTTCAATCTTTCTACATCTTCTCCTCATTATCACTACATTTTCATATATAGAATGTACTGAATGGTATATCTGATGTGGATTCTATATGAAATGTAAGATGCAACAGGTGCGGATTTTGCAAAATTATTGGATCATGAAAGCTCCAATCCAATCTAACCAAATGACTAATCCATTAATAGGTTTTTAATTGGAATATTGAGAGGTGGTAGAAGTGAGAAAGCTGGACTCACTGGAGAGTTAGTCAATGGGTATATCTTTGAAAGGTGCATCTTGTTATCAATGAATATCTGAAAAACACCTTTAGAGAAAAATATGGAAACCTCATGTAAGTGAAGACATATATTCAAAAATAGTATTCTCTACTAGACATGAGGATATTGTTCATCCTTTATTGGCTTCCGGTATAGCAAAGAAGGAATTCCTTATTAAGATCTTGGTATTTGATTATTTCTTCTATTTACCTTTTCCTAGTTTCAAAGATTACCCCACTTTCAGTGAACTGGTACATAAGTATTCTAGTTTTATTTTTATTGTTCTGAGATAAAAAAGAACAACAACAAAACAAACAAAAAAACAAACTAACAAACAAACAAAAACCCCAACTCTGACTAAAAGCAATTTAGAAGATAAAAGAATGTATTTCAACTTACAGGTTATGGTTTGTATTTAAAGACTGATAAAATCAGGGTGGCTCAAGAAAGAACCTGAAGCAGAAACCATAGAGGAATGTTGCATGCTGACTCACTTTCAGACATATACTTAGCTAGCTTTCTTCTAAATACTAGGACTACTTACCTAGGGAGTAGTGCTAGCCACAGCGATCTGAGCCTTCCAACATCAATTAGCAAAACATGTCTATAGGTCAATCTGATCCAAGCTGTCCCTTAATTGAGACTCACTTCTCAGGTAGCTGTATTCTGTGTCAAGTTGACAGTTAAAGTCATCGAGGACAAGAATCTAGCCTTATTATTGATTCTATTATATTCTGTAAAGCTGGTTTTGACCAAGTAATCTTAAAATTCCATAAGGTTTATTTCAACTTTATTTCTAATCCTTGATTCTTTCTGAATTTCCATTTCTTTCTGGTAAACAGAAGTGCTGAGTAGCCCTGCTGAAAAGCAAAGCTGGCTCTATATCACCTTAAACATTTTTCTCACTGCAAGATTTTACCTTCATAGTTAAGTTCTTAAAAGTTTTATTATGTAGTAGTTTCTAAAGTATTCCTACCATATTATTAACTTAAATGCTTAAAACTGTTGTTTCAAACTACCCAGTTCAAAATTTAAGTTGGACACTTTTCCTTTAAATCTTGTGTCAAGACTTCCAACAGTTCGGAGGAAATAGTCCACTGAATTTTCACTGTATCCTATAATTTTCATGTTACTTAACTTTTCTATGAATCTGATATCCTCCGATATGCTATTGAAAAAACAAAATATTTTTATGCTTTTTTGTTAACTGTTATATTATAATTATTATCACCATCACCATCATCACTATTATCATAATTATTATTATTATTATTATTATTATTATTAAATTCCTGTTTTCTCCTGTTTCAAGTCAATAGTCTCACCCAAATGAATATTTTTTTTTCTGGATTGTATGTTTAAAATGTTTCTGCATTTATTTATATATTTATGTTTATGTATGTATATGCCTGCATACATAGTATCAGACAAATATAGCAGTCAAAGAGCAATTTTGAAGAATCAGTTCCCTTCTTCCTCTTTGTGACAGCAAGACTCTGTACCTGTTGAACCATTTTATTGGCCCCTGAGTTGTGTTAATATCTAATCAACTTTAGATAGAGAGTAAATTGATTCAAATTTAGTGCTCATAAATACACATATTATGTAGATTATCTTTAGAACTCTATTCACTTGACTGATCACCTGACTGCAGTTTTCCAACATACAGTAAGTTGTATGATACTTTTAACTTAAAATATATTGTCTATTAATCTTTTTCATTATCATAATGAAAAAAGATAGTACTTTATCTAAGGTGCATGAGTGCCTACTATAAATAGACTATACACATTACAAGACATGTTTCCACAATCTGATGATAGGATGTATGTCCTTATCCTTTTTACCACCAGCTACATACATAGATCTTCATTCTTTATAAATAATAGTACCACACTATTGACATAATATATCTGATGCATAGATGTCCTGCAATGCATGGAGAAAGAGGGGCTGCTCTAAGAGCTGGAAGAAAGGAGAACACTTAGTTACTTGACACAGTACCTGCTCAGTTATATAGGAATCACTCAGTTACCTAAATGATATAAACTTCTGTTTCTGGACAATGGGATAGACAATAAGGATGCAAACACCTTTTCAAACTTTATCTTAATTTTTAATAATTGTCAGGTAAATTGCCTCCTCTTCTGGTCTGTCTTTTTGGAGTCTTCATAACCATCAGTCTTACAGTTTTAGGAGCCTGTGAATTGGAAGCTATGAAGAATATCCTTGATTTTGGAAGACAGAATCGGGGTGCAGTCTGCCCTGTTACAGTTTTGATTGAAACAGCAGTAAACAAATAAGTTCCTACTTATTCCCTGTCTCAACAGTGTCTTGGGCTCTCAATGTTTCTTCTACAACTCTGATGGGTAACTCCCAGGAACCAGGCTCACTGCTATTGCTGTGTTGTGGCTCCTTTCTCCAGGTCTTTTTATTTATTTATTTATTTTTTAATTGGAAATTTTATTTACATTTCAGATGTTCTCTCCTTACTCATTTCCCCCCTCCCTCCTATCCCTTCCCCCCTCCTCCTGCCTCCACGTTGGTGTACACCCACCCATCCTCCCCCGTACCTCACCTCCCCACCCTCTAATATACCCCCCCACGACGTCCAGCCTTCATGGGACCAAGGATCTCTTCTCCCACTTATATATAGCTCCCTTGCATATATAGCTGGAACCATGGGTCCCTCCCTAAGCGCTCCCAAGCTGGTGGTTTAGACCCTGGGGGCTCTGGTTGGTTGGGATTGTTGCTTTCCTCATGGTGTCACGAATCCTCTCAACTCCTTCAGCCTTCACTCTATCTTCTCCATTGGGAACCCCATGATCAGTTTAATGGTTAGCTGTGAGCATCTGCCTCTGAGTATGTCAGACTCTTGCAGACCTCTAAGGAGACAGCTATATCAGGCTCCTGTCAGCATGTACATCCTGATATCCACATCAACCTCTACCTTTGGTGACTGCACATGGGATGGATATCCAGGTGGAATGGTCTGTAGACGGCCCCTCCTTCAGTTTCTGTCCTGCACTGTGTCTCCATATTTGCTCCCTTTGAGTATTTTGTTACTCCTTCTAAGAAGGACTGAAGCCCCCCCCTACTTGGTCGTCATTCTTCATGAGCTTTATGTGGTCTGTGAGTTGAATCTTGGGTATTTCAAGCTTCTGGGCTAAAATCCAATAATCAGTGAGTGAATACCATGTCTGTTCTTTTGTGATTGGGTTACTTCACTCAGGATGATATTTTCTAGTTCCATCCATTTACATAAGAATTTATCAAATTCATTGTTTTTAATAGCTGAATAATATTCCATTGTATAAATGTGCCACATTTTTTGTATCCATTCCTCTGTTGAAGGGCATCTGGGTTCTTTCCAGCTTCTGGCTATTATAAATAAAGCTGCTATGAACATAATGGAGCATATGTCCTTGTTATGTGTTAGAGCATCTTCTGGGTATATGCCCAGGAGTGAATATCCAATATATACAAAGAACTCAAGAAATTAGACTCTAGACAACCAAATAACCCTATTAAAAAATGAGGTACGGAGCTAAACAAAGAATTCTCAACTGAGGAAATGAGAATGGCCGAGAAGCACCTAAAGAAATGTTCAGCATCCTTGGTCATCAGGGAAATGCAAATCAAAACAACCCTGAGATTCCACCTCACACCAGTCAGAATGGCTAAAATCAAAAACTCAGGTGATAGCAGATGCTGGCGAGGATGTGGAGAAAGAGGAACACTCCTCCATTGTTGGTGGGATTGCAAGATGGTGCAACCACTATGGAAAACAGTCTGGCGGTTCCTCAGAAAATTGGACATATCACTTTCTCCAGGTCTTATCGCAGTTCATTTTGTTACCCAGGGCACTCACGTTCTGGTCAGTAGGAAGAGGGATGAAACTAAAGAGAAAGGGTAAGGCATATGCATGGTCTATCTATGAAAGGAAATTTCAAGGAGGCTTCTTGACATTCCTATTTACTCTTTACTTTTCTAAAATTAAGTACAATACCATCTTCACCTTACAAGTTTCATAGATGTGCAAAAAAACTTTGTTGGCGGTTAGTCATATACACTTAGATTTAAAGATTTTCATAATAAAGGAAGGAAGTGATAAAGAAAAACAGAGAAGTTGTAGCAGATTCAGTCTTATTTGTCATGGTTTTCGTTGTGCTTTTTTGTTTTATTTTTCATAGAATATTGGAATATCATAAACATAAGAGGGATAGATCAGAGCTTGGTAACCACTCCTCATTTAAATCAATTTATATTTGACTGCACATCCATACACATTGTATATCATGTATATAAAATGATTGTACCTTTTCATCATGTGGTAGATGATGATACTATATATTTATTTTACTAGTAAGGATTTAATATCCAGTATATTTGGTTCTGTTGATATCATGCCTTGTCTATGAATAAACCACTTTTAAATTTTTAAAAGAAATATTGATTTTTCCCCAGATCCAGTAAGATTCTGGTTGCACTCACAAAGATTTCTCAAACAAGTGCTACATGCGTGACCTGTACATTTGCAATTCTTTTCTCAGAAACACACACACACAGATACATAGATAGATAGATAGATAGATAGATAGATAGATAGATAGATACATAGATAGATACATAGATAGATAGAGATAGATAGATATAGAGTAGAGATAGAGATAGAGATAGAGATAGAGATAGAGATAGAGATAGAGATAGAGATAGAGATATAGATATAAATATTTATATACATATACAAATACAAATACATATACATATACATGTAACAGATGAGGTTACAAGTAAGACAAACTTTAAGATGTGAAATGAAATAGCCCCTGTGCTTTTAATATTCCTTGAGTATATGCCCAAGTTTTTTCTGTCACTTTCCACAGAGCAGTTTAAATCATGTAACGTAAAAATCAAACTGTCTTCTTGAAAATGAACAGTTTTAATTACTGTAAATTATCTTTTGTTCATGTAACTTTTTATCTTTAATTAGTTCTTCTATTATATTAGCTCTCTAGCAGATAACATCAATTCCATCAAGACAAAGCTTCTACTGCAAGCACTTCAAGAATGGTATTTTAGTTGAGAGGGTGTGCACTCTGTCGCTCCTTCATCTACTTGGGAAGTTGAGGAAGGAGGAAGAGTTGGGCTTACAAGTTTAATCATATTCTAGCTAACAAAGTGTGATCATGTTTCATTAAGATAGGAGGGAATAATATGATATGTTGGTACTACTAATAGTTGATTTCTGATGCTTAATTGTTAACTCTGCTACAGAAACTGAAGCACCAATCATAGAGCCTTTATGAGGCTGTGGTAGGTGCTCTACAAATGTGCCCTGTTTGTCTAGCTTGGGTTTTTTGTGGGACTTCTAACAGTGGAAGTGGGGTGTATGTATGACATTTTTGGTTGCTCTTGGGACCCCTTTATTCCTACAGGTTTGCCTCCTCCAGTCTTGCTTTGAGAGTTTCATTCTAATCTTATTGTGTCTTGTTATACTGTATTGAGTTGACATTCTTAGAAAATCTACTCTTTTCTGATAGACATGAAGAAATGATAGATTTGGGGAAGAGGGGAGGTGGTGGTGGGGAATGGAAGAATTGGAGGAAAGGGAGGCTGTGTTCAGGATGTATTGTATGAGAAGAACAAATAAAAGCACACAAAAAGAGAATTTAGTTTTCATCATTCATGGACTTTTACTATTCATAATTTTTGTTTTACTTGTCCAATACTTTTTGATTCTGTTATCAAATTTAATTATTTAAAATGAATGAGGAAAATAAGTTTTATAATAATAATATTGATATGAATTAAATGTTTGTGTCCCTGCCCATGAGAGATTCATACATTGAGTCACTAATATCCAATATAGCTACATTCAATCTGGGGATAGTGTTTCTTGCTGAGGCTAAAGAAATAGCGTCCCTAACCAATGTGCTCGGTGCAAGTGTAAGATGAGACACTATTAGCTGAATCTCTCTGGTTTATACTCTCTTCTCTCCTTCCTCACAGTACCTGAGAGAAAGGCAGATGTGTTGTTCAGGTTTGTGTTGCTGCAACAAATATTCGTATAATTAATGTAAAAGAGACAAGGTAGTTTTGGCTCAGTGTCAGAGCTTTCCATTCATGGTTACTACTTGGTCTAGTTACTAGGGTCCCTGGAAAGGCACTTCATGATACATAGAGTGTGTAGCAGAACACAGCAATCACCTCATGGTTAGTGGAAGCAGCATAAAGAACAGGAAGAAGGTACAGCCTTATATTTCTCTGTTGGAGCATGATCAGATAGAAAAACACCACAGTATACCCCAACTCTTAAACATTTCATTAACCCTGGACAGCACCTCAATGGAGACAGTCCATTTAACACAAGGAACTTTGGAATGCACTTCAAGATCTAATGTACAGAACCCCACAAAGACATGTCATGAAGGTAGGATTCAAGAGACCAAGAAGACTTCTTAACAGAAACTAAATGAGTAACCAACTTCACTAGGACTTTAGACTCTATATGTATGAGAACATAAATATCATTTAAGCAAGCTAGCCCTGGAACTTTGCTATGACATTATGAGTAGAATAGTACAGGACATCATAAGGATCTTCGGTCTAATGTCTCTAAACAAGACCATGATGCAAGGACGGAACCAAGCAGAGAGCTTGAAATCTCAGCTTTTTAGAAGTCAATACCAAATGTAATGAATACTAGAGAAAGTTAAGATACACTCTATCTACTATTAGGCCTGTTAGAAGACCAAGCACAAGGCTGGCCTTACCTAGGTCTTGTCCCATTCTAATGACCACCATAGCACACTGGTTGACTTAATGAGGTTGTATTCTTAGTTCCACATCATTTCTCTGAGCTCACCTTCTGATGGTGATGGAGAAAGGTAGTGAAATCAGGAAGACCCAGTTCTAGGCCTTAGTTGAACAGTATTGGAAAGCTATATAGTAATAAACATGTAGGGATAATTTGAATGTCATTCTTAGAATAGGTTCTATAGAATCAATGCTTAGTGCACATTTAATGTATGTGATAAACTTCTGGATATAAATGTGTACACTAAGAAAAATAGTAAAAGAAATTCCAACTACTTAATTGTGATAAATAAAAATGGTCCTTGAGATACCATTCTCTGGTTACTCTGTTCTAGGTTACTTCACATTATTTTAATATCAGAACACAATTGAAATCAAACATGCTACGTTCTAAATATTTAAAATGTTAGACGGCCTCACTAGATCATGATTTCCTTTTCCAGTGCTGTATGAATTTAGTCTCCAGTCTGCATCTTTGCAGTTTGGAGCCTATGCAAAGCTGTTGTCTTGATAACACATGCACTTCTGCAATTCCCTCTAAGGTAGTCCAAGTTTGACTGAGATTTTATATGCATTCATTTAATAGCACAGATTATTTCACAGCATTCCCTTCTCTGCCTCTACCACATTACCAGGAAAACCTGTTAGAATGAAAGCTCAGCTTTTCTAAGAACACTCCTTGTTTTGAATTAAGGATAATTTTGAATGCTTAACACAGTGAGGTTTGGATTAGTTTCTATGCATCAGTATCTTTCAAAGATATTTGTCTCCACAGGCAGGTGAACGAAATGTTGAATATTTAGCACTTGCTGTTAGAGACAGTGTTGCTATTCTTCAGGATGTAAGAAGTGGATTGCTTCTTAGTGAGCATTCAGAGGCCCAGCTGACTTAGTTATCATCATTGTTGGCATTGTCTTGGCAGTAATCTGGTTATGTTTTTAAAAAGGGAAATCTATGAATATCAAATCAATGTGGAGCATTCAAAAAGAAGTCCAGAACTCCATTTCTGCTTCTGCCCTGAGAAACATGAGCTCTTGGACCCCTGGAGAAATCCTCTTTCACTTTATGTTCCTTCTAATGATAAGCAGGTGAGCCTCTTCAGATGTGGTCAGGATGGGAAGTTTGGTGGTTACTCTAATTGCCCTTACCTCTTCAAAATACCAAACACAAAACAAAATAGGCAACCACTGATAATGAAAGCTGTGCTGTCAAACACAGAACCGCAAGCAAGAGACCGAAGGCACAATGGTGTAAGGAGCTATCTCAAGAGGGGTAATTAAAGTACAAACATACACCAGTAGGAAAAGCAATAGATGATATTTGCGCTCTGTACCCCAAATCCTCTTATACTTTCAAACAAGCAATACGACAGGAGAATGTAAGCTAGAGTGCCTCTAAAACTAGCAATTAATGAGGGAGCTGTTTAGATGGCATAAGATTTTCTTCCTGCTCTGTGTTTAAATAGATAATGCTGTTTGCCTCTACCCACATTCTGTCTGCTTCAGGGAAGAGATCTTGGTAGTTTTGACTTTCCTGACTCCAGACATGCACAAGGGACCTTTTTATAAGTGAAATGATTTGTCTCTCTGTGTTCTTGTCTTTTTGGAGTATAGAAACAAGAACAGTCGCTCCATGAGATGACCCAGGTGATCTTTCTTTGCAATACACGCCTTGGGCATCTCTGAGTTACTATTTAATCCTTTGTTTTTGTGGTGATGTGTGTGTGTCTGTGTGTGTGTGTGTGCATGTGTGTGCATATGTGTGTTACAGATAGAGATAGGTAGGGTAGATAGACAGACAGACAGACAGATAAATAGATAGATAGATAGATAGATAGATAGATAGATAGATAGATAGATAATAGACAGTCAGACAGATAGAGATTACTGCCTCATTTTTGTTAAAGTTTTCTAGGATGTGTGCCTTAATGGAGGGTCATTCCTACATGGAGATATCATGTCTACAAAGACAGGAATGAGTCTGTATCAAGAATCAAGAGCAAATAACAACAGAAAGTGGCACTATCTCCTTTTCTTTTCTTATTTGTCATATTCAGAACCTGGGACTCTCACTTCTAGTGCTAAGGACACAGCCATCCAGATAACTCTGTTCTCTTTTCAGATAAAGGAAGGTAGAAGTGAGAGATGAGGGCTTGGCATTGCCATCTGAAGATGTAGACTGTTTTTCAAGTCTTGCTTTGTGATGCTACTCATTTCCCAGATAACTCTAAGGAAGTCTGAAGGCTGCATCAAACCAAATTTAAGCTCTTTTATAAATAGATTTATTCATTCAATAAATATTTATTGGACACTTACAATTGTGCAAGGCATTTTGAAAATGCATAACGTAGTCTTTTCTCTCAAGTGGCACATGATTGCATAGGAACAAATAATATATATATGCAAATAGCTATATTATCTTATTCAGGACTCTTTCAGTTGCAAATGACAGAATCCAAGCCCAAAGTCACTTAAACAAAAAAGAAACACATTGCTTCCTGTAACTGAAAAATCTATGAGTAGATTACGGGTAAATCTACAGGCATGACTCAGGGATCATTTAGTATAAATTTTAGCCTTCGGTTTTTACCTTCTCCTTAATTTCTTCCAGTTTGTATCCTGGATAGCAGTAAATATGACCATAATTATCAAGACTCCATAGCATTGGTTCCTAAATAGTTTCTGAACATGTATATTAAACATTTACTAAAGTAAAAATGTTACTATCAGTGAATTATAATGACATAAAAACAAGTTATGCTGTTTGAGACAAAGAGTTTCATATGACTTTTAGCAAACAATAGCAAAACACAACAACTAATATTTATACCTTTGTACTTCTCAGTGATAATAGCAAAGGAGAGAGTGGAAGATTCTAGAGTTAAGAATATTGGTTTATGTGGAAATCAGAACTTGAAGTATTTGACAGCAAGCACATAGCAGGTAGAGAGCTAAATGATGACAAGCAAGCATTGAATTGAGAGAGTGGAAAAATGGCTAAGAGAGCAGAAAATATGAGGAAAAAGTCAGATCAGACTCTATAGGAGTAAGAGAGTAGAGAGGATAGTGATTGAGTCCTGGGTACAGATGAGTCTTAGGTTGGACTTTAAGCATGAGTGCATTTCTAGGCAACCAGATGGGATAGGGAATGAAGATTACATCATCAGAAGTGTCTAAGTCACTGGGAGGTCAAGGTTCCTCAACAGTCCTCAACCTTAGTTGAGCTATAAGGGATGGATGTCATATCAGCAAACCAAGTGTAAGGGCAAGGGAGCTGGGATGAGAACAGATGGTGTTTTGCGATGAACCATTCTAGAAATGGGTGCTTTGGTCTTTGCTTTCTGTAAACTCTGTTAATTTTACTAGCCAGGGCAGCCTTCGTAAACGAGAAGGTCAGCCAGTTCTCAGCCAGCTAGAGGTATAGACCAGGTGGTGGAGCCTTGTACTGTGGACTAGGAGGATTTAGATGTTAGTAGCTTTGTGGCTCTTATTGCATTGTATCAAGGTCCTCAAGTTCCTTTGAAGTTCCCAATGACAGAGACACCATCTCTCCATCGCTATGAAACCAGACTTGTAAGGAGACTCAGAGCTGGGAAGCTTCTTCGAATTATGATACCTGGGGAAATTAGCTCCTGTTTTAAACATATAATAACCTTCATTACAAAATCTTCTGCTCTCACTACATGCTAGACACAGCCATTATCAGTTGGTGTCACATATTTTATTAATATATAATTTTCAATGAATATTTTTTCATCTACTGAATCTTAGAATTTTGTCTCTAAGCGTTTCTAATAGAGTGCTAACTTTATGCAGATAGGGATCTTGGCAAATTTGTTAATATGTTGCTTATAGGTCACTAGATCCTTATCTAGATCTGTATTTTTGAAACAAGTTAAACACATACACACACACACACAAGCACACACACACAGTCATACACACAACACACGCATACACATACTCACACACAGAGAAAGGCATATACACATTGATATACACACAGTAAATTGTCTGTTACCATTTTTTGCATAAATGTACCAAAGCTAAAGTGAGCACGACTCTAAACATGCTCAGTAGATAGAGCAATTGCTCCTTTTGAAAATCATCTCTGTGACATTGAAAAGATGAGTCTATCAATCACCAGGGAAGCACTGAGGATTGTTCAGATCATCCCACCCTCTTATTACACTTGTGATTATTTGTTTTCATACATCAGTGTTATTTCCCTAGTGAAAATGGTTTCCTCTTTAACTCCACCTCCCATTTTTTTTTCTCCTCTACCTCATAACACACAATAGCACTCCTTTGTTTTATATTCATCTCATTTTGGGGAGGTGAGCCTAGCCTTTGTTGACTGAAACCTCTCTCTGGCCTTGTTACATATTCATTACCCAGATAGTCACTCTTAAATGTATTTACCAGACCCGATTTCCACAGGAGTACTTTAATCCATCCTCGCTGATACACATTTTCTCTGATTTGCATCGCTAATGGGAATAATGAAATTTCTAGATTCAGTGTGGCTCTTGCTGCATCTTTAGCATCATTGCCACGTTATTAAAATAATGAAAGCAAAATACTCAGCTGTGTGGAGAGTGCTGATAATGAGGTCATGACACTCAGCTACATCTCTGGGCAGACGGGCTAGTATTTTATACTCACAGAAACAGTCTTGTGGCTATAGACTGCCCTCCACATCCTCAACTAACCACTTTACAAAAAGGAACCAATGGTAACAAGTAGACTACATGAGACAAAGGAATGTGCTTTAGACAAATCCACCATATGGGTAGGACTGGAGCCATTTTCATAAAGAGCCCAGTTAATAGGTGCCTATTATCAAGAAGTCAAGCATTACTAGGAAGTAGACATAACTTCAGCCTGAGCTCATTGAATATACAACGATACTAGACAAAAAGACTCAAAGAAGAAGCATAAGCACTAAAAACTCTCCACATTTCAATTACATATAATCAACAAGAACGACAGTCTGTGGGTGAAGAGATGGCTTGTTCAAGTCACAGTTAACAAGTGGTATGAATAGGATTCATAGTTATTCTAATTAAGTAAAATATCGTTAGAATGGGGAAAAGAAATTATCTGTTTAATTCACCAGGAAAATATGACAAAAACATTCTGGGACCAAAAAAGAGAAAGATGTTTATTGCCTTCAGGAAAGCTCCATTCTAGAAACAATGTTCAGGTTAGAATATATAAACTGGCCTCGAGATTCTCAAAGAAGAGACAGGCTAGAAATGTAGCAGGTCTTATCAGCAATACTCATTCACAGACATATCACTGAATACTTTTGTTAAGAGGCACTGTCAGGTGGAAAGGGTAAAAGATTTTATCTACAGACAATTTTGCAAATACAGGATCATGCCACACTTCATAGAATAGAAAAGATGACCTGTCATTTGCCTGGGTTTTGTAATACTTATCTAAAGTTGTGAGCATGGGAATATGGCAAAATGGAGGCCATTGAATCTACCTTTAGCATCCTGTCTTAGAAATGTCAAGACTCTTCATCATTCAAAATCAGGGAATCAACATCATAGAAGATGCTGAAATGATAAGATATACTTAACACTCAAAGCCAGCAAGCAGCCAGGGGTGTTGAGAATGATGAAGAGAGTAACAGTGAAGGACATCAGATTCAACCTAAGTAGCGATTCTCTTTTAGGCAATTTCTTTTTGAATAGGTAGAGAGTTGGGCTGTTATTAAGTTTGTGATCCTGATATATAATCTGCATTAGCAAAGAAGTAACACAACCTAATGTGGCTGAATCACAGGGTGCGAGGATTCAGAGTGGAATTCCAAATCCCCCTCTGCCACTTTCCACCCAGCAATTTCTGGCATGTACACACTCTCTCCAACCCCACTTTCCATGTCCAGAATGTGAGACGACCAACATTTTATTGCTAATTATGGTGCTAAAACAAGATGTCTTATGTGAGGCATCAACGTTCACAGATGCCAAATGTTCTATGGGCGTGTGGGTGTTAGGAAAAAAAAAAAAAAAAAAAAAAAAAAAACAGAAAAATTGCCACAAAGGAAGAGAAAGTTTCTAGTTTTCCCCAAGGTTGGGCAGAGATAGCAGTCCATATGGATTACTCCTGCTTTAGGATTTTGATAAATTATTCTGCTTCGAGTAGGGAGCAGATTTGATTTTCATTATATTACAAAAGTGCTAATGCGCAAGTGTCTACTGTTGCAGTGAGAGGAAGGGAAAGACTAAAGACTTTGCTGCTATGCCCGTGTTTCTGCGCTGTCTCTGAGGAAGACAGTATTGAGAACAAACCTGCGAAGATAAGGAGGGATTGGGTGGGGGAACTTCAGGGGATTGCAAGGCAGCTAACCAGGCTCTCAGTTTGCTTCCTGCTCTCAAGACCATAGATGCATGAGAAACTCACAAGCAAGGATTTGTATGTAGATGCTATTTTGGAAGCGTTGCTGATGAAGTCAATGACTTTGACTCCGAGAGACACTTTCATCTTGATTTCTAAGACAGGCTGAAAGCATCTGGCATAAGCTGCAGGAAAGGTATAATCTTTTAGTTAGCTTAGAGTAAAAAATCAACAGCAACAAGTCAAAGCAAGTGCTGGTTAGACATGGGAAAAATTGCCACTTAGGCGAGAATGATTGAGAGAAGCAGCTTGGAGCAAGGGTGTGCATTGATGCCAACTCAAGATGCCTGGGAAATGGCATGGTGCTTGCTAATTGGACGCTGTGCTTACCCTAGTGTTTCCTTCATTATGCAGCACATATGGATTAGCAATTTTCAGATAAATGTAATGCATTTGGAATCTTAAAATAGTCAGAGACTGTTTGGTCTATTCCTTCCAATTTATAGATAAGAACATTTAAGCCCTGTTTGGAGCCCTATGTATGAAGTCCCACTTAATTATAATTGTATAATATAGCTGAGCTGAGAGCATGGTTCCATCACCTTTGCCTCAGTCTTTCCTCACACTAACCATGTGGCTAGCTAACTCTTAACATTCTTGAATGATTTCCTGGTGTATGAGGGGAATTTGAGAACTTTAAGTGATTTAGATGTTATTAATGTTACTGCTGATTCTGTCTGGACATGCTAAAAGGGTGAAGTTTTAGAAATTGGATACTGAGAGGAATCTCTGCAGAGCCGTACACTACCTTAGAAGATTTTTTTATGATACAAATTACTGATAGTCACTTGTTCATATGTTATTTTCATTGCATTTATAAACTGTCACTGAGCAGAGCATATAAAAATAAATTGGTTTTTGTAGATGCTGGAGAATAAATAGTGTGGTGGTTTGAATAACAATGGCCCTCATAGGTTCATGTATTTGAATACTTGTTTTTCCTGTTGTTGGTGGGACTGGATTGTTTGGGACAGGTTAGAGAGTTCAGCATCCTTGAATGAGGTATGTCACATGGGGAGGCTTTGAGATTTCAAAAGCCTACACTGCCCCCTGTTCAGCCTTTCTGTCTCATGGTTGAATCATAAAGTGTAAGCTTTTAACTACTGCTCCAGCACTACGCCTATATGCCTCCTGTAATGCCCTTGCAATGACAGTCATAAACTCCATCCCTCGGAAACAGTAAGCTCAAGAATGTTAAGAGTTAGCTAGCCACATGGGTTAGTGTGAGGAAAGACTAAGGCAACAGTGATAGAACCATGCTCCCAGCTTAGCTATATTATAATAAATTCTTTCTTTATAAGTTTCCTTGGCCAGGGAGTCTTATCACAACAATATAGAAGTAACGTAGACAAAGAGTTTTAGGATTTAGAGATAGTATACTTGCCTAAAACTATGTAAAGAAAGGAGAAAAGTTACTCCTCAAAGTTCTCTTCTTACCTCCAGATCCACATTGTAACATGGAGATACAAGTAAGGACGTAATAAAGAAACAAGAAAGAAAATAAAGAACTAAATAAACAAATAAATATGATTTTAAAAGAAAATGTTTTATAAGGGTCTGGTTAAGGAGAGTCATCATACCTTAAATACTTATAGGTTCAAGTTGATAATGAAATGCTTTCATGGTACAGGTTTACAATTAGCCAGTTGAAATACTGAGTATACAATGTGCTACAAGAAGATAAATTTTCAGAATTCTTCATCTATTTAGGTTTCTTAGGACTGCTATAGAGAAAGCCATATTAGCGTCCACACATGCACAAGTGTCTTACTAATAAATATGCATTCTCTCTCATACAAAAATTGAGTTAAGGCTTTAGGAGTTTAGGATTTGAGAATTTTAGTGTAGATTTTTCAAACTCTGCTATGACAAGTGAATCCATTGGGGAGCTTTGTTGCAATGAAAGTTGATATTCAATGGGTTTAAAGTAAAGAATGCTTCAAATCTATAAACATCTCACAGGATGTACTGATTGTTCTAGCCAGCGGAACGTATTTGAGGGAGATGGACAAGCTCTTGTTTAGCTTTAGCTGTTTTCGAACTCACAATTCACGTAAGTATGACCTTGAACTAATGATCCTCCTGCTTCAACCTCCAAAGTGATAGAATTGTAGTGAAGTAAATGCCTCATCCAACGTGAAACACATTTGTGATACTACTCCTTCTCTCTTAATCACCTTTCTCCTACTCAGGAGAATTCTTTCATCTCTTTCTGAAGTCTACCTAAGATCCAGGATGAAGCAAAGGTATGAACAAGTGAGTGTCTGCTCTCCTTGTAGCATCTGAACTTTAAGATATCATAACCTCTGAAGATGCCTTTGTCTAATTACTTAAAAATCACTCCCACTCTACCTGAATTTGTTTGAGGACAGAACCACAATGCCCTTTTTACTTACCCACTTTCTCTCTCTCTCTCTCTCTCTCTCTCTCTCTCTCTCTCTCTCTCACACACACACACACACACACACACACACACACACACACAGACACACACACAACATCTCTTTTGGCTCTTCTTCTGTAAACAAGTAAGAGCTGCCAAATAAGTAAATGAACTAATGGTTGTAACCACTAGGCGAGAGATGGAGGTAAGGCTAGGATGTGACATCATCCAGGCAGAGCAGAAAATTTTGGATGGTATGATGGCTAATCTTCATTTCCAACTACACAGGAGTAATAATCACCCACAAAATACACCTGTGGGAGTATCAGTGAAAGTGATTTCAAGAAGGTTTATCAAAGAAAAGTAGGCATAACCCACATGTAACACCAACCTATGGATTGAAGCCCTAGACTGAATAAAACAGAATATAGGCTGAGCAATAGCATTCATTGTCTGTTCTGTTTCCTGATTAGGATGCAACATGACCAGGTGGCCTGCCCTTTACTATCATGACTCTTCTACCATGATGTATGTAGTATTACACCTCCACACTGGGAGACAAAATACCATTCCTTCCCTTTATTGGCATTTTCCAGGTATTTTATTTTAGTAATGCAAAAAGAAACTAATGCAGATGGATTAATCTCATGAGATTTGTATAGTCAGAACTAATTTTCTAGAGAAGAAAGCCCAAGAACAAAGCATCCATTGAACTATAGAATTAGAATAAAATGCAGAAGTGAGGAAATTCAGAGGTATATTGAAAAGCATAGCAAACAATCCTGAAATTCTGTTTGTGGGTGTCCTGGAATAGTTCAGATGTTTTGTCAAAAAAAAAAGCAAACAAAATAAAACAGCAGGAAACCCATAATCTTATTGGAAGAAGGTGCCAGTTACCTGAAACTGGAACAAACTACCTTCTCTAGATGCTTGTAGGAAATAATGGCCACTACATGGAAAGCCAGGAGAATCCTGATTGTATTGGTTCAGGAGACATTTAATTGCTTAAATACATCAAGTTCTAGAACAAGCTTATAGTAATTCCCAAAACAAAAATATCCTTTTGGTGGGACCCATGTGAAAACTGAGAGCGTATCTGTGAACATTTCTGTGTCAGAATAGAATAAGTAGGAAGAGAGGACATGCAAAGGGCTCCAAAAATAAAACTTGCCTCAGGCCCTGAGCACGCAGGATGATTATTTATACACACCAGGCAGGGACATGCTTGTTAGTTTAGGATGCTGACATTTCTGACAGCTGCACAGGATTTGATTTCTTAGGATATTCTGAAAACCACAGTTTTTAAGCCTCCTAACAAGCAGTGACCCTTTTGTCAAGTAAAATATTACCCTGTAGGATAGCATACTCAAGATCTTCGTGTGGAAAAGAAACCTGAAGAGTCACAGAGCAGGGCAGGCTTCATGCTTTCCCTGAGTCCTGTGGTCAACCTCAGAGCTGCTCAGCGGAACCTCGGGGCTTTGCAATAGATGATCAGAATCCAATTATTCTAGCTACCCAGGTCCAGAGTCTGTCTTCCATGAAACATTTGGTGACTTAACCTCTGCACATTGGCCCTGCAGACTTGTTAGTGCAACTGAACCTCACAATATAATGATCTGTGTATTATTTGCTACATATAGGAATAATTGAGCCATTTGTTCTAAAATATTAGCAAATGCAAAGGTTCAATGGGTATCAAGACTTACTGGAAACAACGTGTTAAAAAAAAAAAAAGTAAATTTATTCTCTATCTTAATTTTGCCTGCTATCAAGTTTTTTTCTACCATAATTTTGCACTGCTAATGTATACAAGACCATTTTGAATCAATGATCCTGTCAAAAAATGATCAATATTGATTGATAATGAATCTGCCCTTCATAAAGAGACTCCCTAGGATAGAATTCTAATAAGATGCTTGGCCTCTGCAGGGTATGAAGCATGTGATGATCAGATGGTGTCAAACAAAACAAATAAAACAAAACAACATCGTGTGTTTGCTAGAGTGCTGACTGTTATTGTTTGCCTTTATCTGACCATAAAAGATAGCATAGGGTCTGGGTTATGGTTCAGTGGCTGTGGACCTGGAATAAGGTCTTCTGGTTTGAGGAGTAATATCAGGTGGCTTTTTAGCACAGTTAGATGTTTAAAGGGTGTGTGTACTTGTATCATTTTTTTTTTTTTAAATCTGGAGACCAACTATGAGTTTCTATAGGAAAGTCAGTGGTTTGTCATTGGTAATAATATTCTCCTTTTGAACTGTGTCTGTATGCTTTCTTCATATTTAGGATGTTGAGAAACCTTCTATTTTATTCTTCTTCTTTGTTACACTATATTTCCCAGGACTGTAAGTGTGTTTTCTCATTCGATATTCTCTCCATTCAAAACAGTAGTCATAAAACAAAATTCTCTAACCTCCTATTTTGTAACAAGAATTCCATTTACATCAAAAGAATTGAATCAAATATGTCTGATTTGAATCAAAAATTACATCTTAAAATTATTTTATTCTTTCCAAGGCTTAAACCATAGGCTGGAGCATGCCAGAGAAGTTCTTGTTTTTGTTTTGTTTTTCGAGACAGGGTTTCTCTGTGTAGCCCTGACTGTCCTGGAACTCATTCTGTAGATCAGGTTGACCTCGAACTCAGAAATCCACCTGCCTCTGCCTCCCAAGTTCTGGGATTAAAGGCACACGCCACCACTGCCTGGCGCCAGAGAAGTTCTTTAGCATTGAGCTATACCTCTACTATCCAAATGAAACTTTTCCTAATTTCAATTACTTTTAGAACGAGATTTTAAAAGAAGACAAATATTTTAGTAGACAGACTAGCTTCACAATCTGATTTTGGGATCATAGTTCACTTCCCTGGTGGTTGTATTCCTAACTTTTGTGCAGAATGATAGGAGATAATATTCTTCAGAATGATGGAGTGAAGAGAAGCATCCGATAGTACAGGCAGCATACTGCAAGATACATCCCATAGATTTTGCACCTACCATGTGACGTTAAGAAGCCAACTTTAGAGTATATACAGCAGCAGGGCTCTTTATTCAACAGCATAGCCTCAATGTTTCTCTTTTATAAAATTGTTCTTTACTAAGTAGTTGTGCCCAGGCTATAATTAGGCAGGAAAAAAAAAAGGCGATAACCTGTAATTTTTCTGATTAATCTTGAAATAGGATGAGAAAGCTGTTGTAGTTGAGCTCCTCTTGTGTGCATTATTATTAATTTATTTCATCTACATAGTAGTCCCAAAAGGTAAGTATTTTAATTTTCATCTTTTAGTCCTAGATTCTACACCTCCATCATCTTCACTAGTGATCTGAACTTGATCTTGGACCTATATTCAGGTGAACAATTTCAAACTATAACCTTTTTCTCTAACTTTACTCTGTTCCCTAGGAAATTAGAAAATAATTGGAAACATGTAGAGAACTTTAAAATTGATATAGGACATATGTAAATGTGGATTAGATTTAGATCTAATATAAAATATCCAATTTTGAATAAATTTTATGTGTAACAGGGTTCAACCCTTTGACTCAAAAATCAAAAACATATCCAGTTATTGAATAGATACTTTGCATTCCTTTTGCATTGCAAGGAAGGTTTAATAATTTGATTTTCAAACGTAATACAGACTTCTGTCTTTAATATCCTGTGGCAGTGATCAAACATAGAACATTTATGGTCCTATATCTAAACATCTGCCAGAAAAAAATCTAAGAACATAAAACCTACTCATGACATCTGTAAGATCTTATTTATATTTAAAGTTAATGCAAATAAATAAAAATCTTTATTCTGATTATACATTTTAAAAATGCTATGTGGTTTGAACTCATTTTCTTTTGTCAATGTGGTGAAACTATTTGTTCTGATTGTTGGATGAAGAGTCTAGAAGGAAGTTTTATGATCCTTTGACTACAAGACAGTTCTGTTCCTAACACAAACCACATTCCACTTCAAAGAAGATACTGAGCATCAGCACCTCTATGCTGGACAAACAATGCCCTAACTTTAGCTATAGAAAAAATGCTGTCCAAAAAGGACAAACAGACACAGGATAGTTTATTGCTAATCTCTGTCAAGACAGGAAGAACTGTTCCATAATTCCTGCAGCACTTAAGATCTGTCAGATCTCCTGAACCAGAAGGCCAAAGATAGATACTCCACTATTATTAAAAATGTTGGGGACTGTCCAGACAGTCAGTTGTCTCTATCATTTTTTTGGAAGCTGCATTCCTGTGCTTCCTGCATATTCAAGTAATATGTTTTCCTTCTCAGGTGTCTGATGGAGTTAAATATTAAATAGTTCTAGTCTCACAATTAAACTTAAGTTATTTAGCATTGAAAATGTTTAAAATGTAATGTAATTCATACTTAATAATTATCATAATTATTTCAAAATAGTTTCTACTTTGTACTGTTTATTACTATAATAGAAAGAGACTTTTTAATTGGACAAAAAGGAGTAAATATAGCAGATTGGCCTGATTCTCTTTGTAGTCTAATATCAGTACTGGTTCTTCAAGAGCAGAATTGCCTCCAATGAGCAGAACATCATGTACTTAGGTGACTCCATGTGAACCTTTTCCCCGTTTTAACTGTTTAAAAGTTAGAGCCTGTGTTTGTGCAGTAGAAATGAAAGGTAGGACTGGAGGCTTGAGAGGGGTTGGCAGGTAGAGCGAAGAGAGGAATGAGGTAAGGAGGAGGAAGCTATGCTGGACCAAAACTTCATGGACAGGAGAAACTCCAAGTAACAAGGGGTCTTATAGCAGGGGCATAAAGTAATATTTGCCCAATCTAGATCTTCCCAATCTTGATATGTGGTCTGTAATTAATATATCTGGATTCTGTGTGTGTTTCATACAGGCTTACCAGGGGTGGAAATTCCAGCAAGAAAACTATATTTTAAAGAGTACTTAAAATTGTTATAAACTTCACACATATTTTGATTCATTTTCCCCTCACTTCTAGGACACATCTCACTGACAATATGGTACCTTGTATACCCTAGTGCATAAAGAGCTAGAATGCTGACCATGATGAGTTTGACATCAATCCTTAAGGAGTGAGTTTGGCTTTAAGCAGTAGCAAGAGGGTAGTGGGCTTGATTATTGCTGGTATAACAGATTTAATTACATTAGTTTCTAGCACCACTGCTTCTGCAATTGCTTTGACATAAGAAGTTAAGACAGCTACATTTGTTAATCATTTAGTAAAACAACAACAACAACAACAACAACAACAAAAATGTTACTAATGTGTTGAGTATACACGAGGATTTAGATAGGCATTTGGAACATAGCATTGATGCTCTTTATCCTATTCAAATTATTGGAAGGAGGTTCAGAATTTAAGAATATGGCGCCATCTCAAATGTCATGCCAAATACCAATGGAGTTGTGTTACTTCTAAAATTTACAGTGATAGTCATTATAATTAGGAAAAAGTTTAAAGACACTTGCAGGGTATTTGGCATAATTCTAACACCTCTCTGGATGTTTTAACTTTGCATACTGAGATTATAAATTTAAAGAATGCTGCTCTGCTGGGCTTTGATGCTGCAGATACTACTGATAAAATTATCCATGGTTTGAGGTAAGTATTTTCATTTTGGTCAAGCATCAAGAAAGACATTTATAGCTTGATCATGCCAGTCTTTTTTGTCCTGGGAATACTTTTATTTCTGCCCATCATGTTAAATCTTGTCTTTAACAGCATCAACATGTTTTCAGCCAAAGTACATGACTTGAAACTGAAAATAGACCTCTAGAAAGAGTTATTAATTTAACAGGCTGGCAAGCTATGGATGGGTAAGATTTTGCACAGAGACGTACTACCTAAGACATAAATCCATATCTTTTCATAAGGCATATTCCACCATGGGTAAGGAAAGTATTCTTGTCAGAACAACCTAAGACAGGCTCAGTCTTGTTTATGAAATAAAACTGAGGAAATAGGGAGAGCTTTGAGGGCTTCTTGGCAGGAGTCTGACATTGGCCAAGGACAATGAAATGGGCTACTTGGCAAGAATCTGACATTAGGCTAGAACAAAGAAGTAATTTCAGGCAGGAATCTAAATCTTAGGTCAGAACAAAGAAGTAATTTTCAGAAAGGAATCTAAATATTAGGCTAGAACAAAGAGGTAATTTCAGACAGGAATCTAAATCTTAGGCTAGGACAAAGAAGTAGAGTTCAGGCATGAAGACAACTTTGGGCTAGGACAGGAAATTAGGCTCAGATATATTGGTCATCCTGATAAGCTCTTAGAAATCTCAGGAATGATCATGGGACTTTGTTTGTTGCCTTGTTGTTCTTTGACTATTTGTGTCTATTGTCTTCCTTGTTCCTTGACTATTTGCATCTATTGTATTGCAAGTTCCTCAACTCAGAAGTGACCTTAATATTTGCATGAAATTAAAATGGAATAAAAGCAAAAAGGAGGAGGGGAGATGGGATAGAGTTTCTGGGGAGGAGGGGAATGGGGAAAGGGGATAACATCTAAATTGTAAGTAAATAAAATATCCAGTAAAAAAATGAATAAAATGCTATAATATCCCCCCAAAAAAAGATTTTTCACTCTTATGTGTCACGATATTGTCACTCTTCATTACTCATTTACCAGAATGTAATTCTTTGTTCATCACACCTTCTGCCTTAACTATTGTATTTTAGTAGTTTTCAGGTTTTTTAAAAGTATACTACAGTTTTGGATACTCTATCAATAGACTCTTGGCCTCAGAAATTTTGCAGCCTCTGTTTCTTGAAATTAATCAAACTCCAGTTAGAAAACAGACACAGTCATAGTTGCCAAAATTCTTTTACTTGTATCCATGCATAGAGGTATTTAAATTTACACACACACACACACACACACACACACACACTCACACACACACACACTACTCATTGTCCATTCATATTATTCCACCTCTAATGAATGTGTACAATCAGATACCTTTGTAGTTGATGATATGTTTTCTCACTCTATCATCTTTGGTTGCAGTGCAAGATATGCCTTTACAGCATAACTATGTAATCTTGAAGTTTTTCTTAATATTTATATAGATCACATATTATTTCATCTAAAACAAAAAAATAATAAATTTGGCCAAAACTGTTTTGTGAAGATTAAATATGTAAGATTGTCTCTTCTATACATTAAATGGAAATAACTATTTACCATTAGTGCTGTTATAATAACTAAAGAGTACATGAAGATAGCATCTATATTGATCTGTTTATGAAGATCTTCAAAATGAGTTGAGGAATCTCTCTCAGCTTCAGTATGCAAACCTTTAGAAGTATGAAGCTTTTCTGGACATCATAAATGCATGTCCAGCCTACAATCATACTAGTGTACCTTCCATGAAAGCACATCCTTCTAAATCGTGTATCCCCAGAGGACATATAAAACCAGGCACGGAGAACCTGCTGCCTTTTAAGTATTTCTACTTTCCATAAATTTACAATTAATATTAATCCTGATCTTGAATATAAGCCATGAACCAAAGCAAATCGCCTTAAAAACAGATTTTCATTAATGAGAAGATTTATTGTAAGTTCTTCAAAGCCAACATTTTTGGCTTAGCTCCTGTGAGAAATTATGAAGCAACTTTTCCTGGTGAGATCCATACCATGACTCTGGTACATGGTTGAGAGCACTTTTGTATTTAATTGGTGGCAAAATGCAAGTCAAGCCTCAGATGTCCTCCATACTCTCATATAATTCCTTTCCAGACCTTAACTGTGCTATTGCATATTGACACACCACCACACATTCCCACATAGCCATCAGTCATACCGGCTGAGGGCTGAGAAAGTCTTCCCATCAGGCCTCATGCACACATTGAGCATCAGTATATAATGTGCTCATACCAAGAATTCACTTAAGTTCAAAAATACACTTAGTTTTTCCAGTATGAGCACTTCTCACCTCTGCCCTACTTACTCTCCTTGATTCTGTTTAAGCTGCATTATTTTAAGTGTGGGAGGGGTCATCCACACATGGTTTTAGCAAGAATTTCCTTATCCCTTACCACATAGGCTATAGCTCTTTTATACACTAGGCAAATACATCTCAGGCAAGTTAATATAATTTTACTATAGAGAAAAATACAGTATATAAATAAAAATAAGTGTAGGATCTTATGTATTCTTTGTGCTTGGCTATTTTCTAATTATTTGTTATTATGGGGAAGGACCAAGGGAAATAACAAAGGCAGTATAATGTAACTGTCCTTGTTTAATCAAATCCTTACTGCTTCGTACAGAAATAGGTAACCCAGGGAAATCTTGAACTATGTGATTGTTTAGCTCTGTTTCTGTTTCTTTCTCCTTCAAACACTTCCTCAACTCTGATCCTCCTTCAGAGCTCCTCTCTCCTAAAATCAAGCAATAATTTAAGTTTGTGACATTTGTCATGTTAGTTAGTATTGCAAATAACAGTGTGGGGCATGGAGAGCTGGTAATAGAAAGGGTCACAAAGTTGCAGCAGTTTATAAGTCTTCCCCAGCTGAAACATAACAGTAGCTTAATATATTCAGGAAAAGTAGAAAATTAGAGTATGTGACATCATCTGTTTCTGTATGTAACAGCTAGTGGAGATTAAGGCCTTCTGCTACCAGCTTAATATCTGCCATTTCCCATTGTATGCATCTAAATTTCACTCATCTATTTCTTTATATTTAAAATCCTTTAATCGGAGTTTTCCCACTTAGGAATCCAGGCAATTTGTTGCATATTTGAATTGTATTAAATAATCTGTGATCATAGCTCACAGAATGGTTTAAATAAGCAATCACCAGATATACACTCTGTGCCCAGGGACGGTCATAGTTCCCAAACAACACTCAAACTCTGGAACGGTATCTTTTTGCCTTTGTCTTCTATCTTTTTTCTATTTGTTCACTTGAACTTTTTCTGAAATACACAATATTAAACTGTCAAATTCTATCCATGGTAAGCAGCATGGCCTTAAGCAAGAAGTTCTGAATACTAGGGCCCTACTTTCAATTTATCATACACTAGACTTGGCCACTGTATTTGCTATGAGCCACAGAGTCATTACTTTCTACACCTTAAGTCACTAGTATCGTTCAGGGTCTTGAATATGGTTCAAATGGGTTGGTAATCTATTTGTAAGAGTCTGCAGTATGGGGATCAAGAAGGATTATGTAGAGGAGTGAGGACAGCTTTATAAACTACTACCACATCTCTGAAATGTCTTTAAAAACCCACATATTTGTTCATTTAGAAAATTAACAAATCTTTTATAAGTAGCTTCTAATTTTTCTAATTCTAATTTTTCCACAGAGAAAGAAGAAATACACCCGCATCATCTTTATTTCATCTTTGAGTGTTTTCTATATGTTATGTGTTTTCCTATATAGGCTTCATTAAAAACAAACCTATACACAATTTCTACAGACAATGAATAACTATTTTCATTCATTTCTTGCCCACATTTTTTTCTAACTCTTTCTCAATTTAGATTTAGCCACTCTGATCATTTCTGTCAATTATAAGTCATTTCCAATTACGATTTAGATTTAGCAGATGATGGAGAAACCTCAAGCCAAAGAGATCCTACCATGGTAGCAGCATCCTGGGTGGAGCAGTTCATATTTATTCATCAGATTGCATCTATACCTATGGAAGTTTATTAGAATCTAGAAATAACAAGACAGAATGTCACAGAAAACACATGCCTGGAGGCAATTACTTCCAAGAATACTTGTCTGCTTTGGGTGTGTGCATGTGAGGGGGCTTGAATGGAGGAAGTAATTCTATCCTGGTTGCTTGTTTATTTCTTTTGCAAAACAAACAAACTAAAAATCATTAACCATGTGGGACTGTACATAATTCAAAACCAAGCAAATGCAAAGTAGTTTATAACAGGGAACCTTCTGCTTTTTATCTCCATGTTTGCAGTGGAGCATAACTTTCTTAAAATTGGCATCTAAAAATATCTTTAAAATAACAAGAATAAGAACAACAAAACCCAACTGATGAAAATCTGTGGGCAGGACATGAAATTGGTGAGATATGAATAAGAAATGCTAGCAAGCCAGCAGGACCATTATCTATCTGTTTATTAAGTTTTCCAGTGTAGTAGACTGATCTGAAAATAACAGAATGTTTATGAAGCATGAAGCATTTCCTAAACTTTCAATTAAAATGAAATAAAACAAAATGCAGGATGTGTGAACATCACAGAAAATCTCATTAGAACACTGGTCATCATGGGCAGGCATGGTTTTGTGACCATGTGCGACTGCTTCAGCTTACTGTTCACAGGCTCTGGTCTGGCCTCAACTGTGACTCCTATAGCTCTCTGCAACCTTATGAATATTTTACAGAGGATGACATATGTAAGTAACCTCCTAAGAAAAAAGGAAAGTATGATGACTTCCATCCCATAATGAACGAAATGTAATGACACCCACAGCTTACCCACAGAATCCATCATAAACATTAGGAGTCTACTGCACAGCTCAGAAAACAATGTTAAAGCATTTTGTTATTTGCATTTACATTTTCATAACTTAGTTTAGTGAGGGACTTGAACTCAGGGAAGGGAGAGACAGAACGTAGGAGCTTTCAATGAAGAAAGAGGATCAAACAGTAAACTTGAGAATTGAACAGATACACTCCCACATGCTGTAACAGGTCAAGGCCTAGTGACACTGAGCAGAGTGTAGTCCATTATCGGTAGAATGAGATGGTGTGGAAGTTCCTCCCCTCTTAGAAGCCAGACAAGAGAAAGACAGCAAAGCTGTGTGGTCCAGAGATAGGTGTTTACTTTTTATTTTTTCTTTAATGAATCCAAAGTAAATAAAGTTGCAAACAATTAAAATGGCAGTTTTCTGACAATTGTCTTTCTTTAACACTTTCAAGATTTTGTGAATAACACAATCACACATATTGTATATGTGTGTGTATATTCCTGTATATACACACTATATACACATAACCTATTTCTGTAAAACCCCACTAAGACAGATAACAGCTACATAAACTTTGTTCCTATTCATTGGCATCTGTCTCAAGCCAACATCTATTGTTCTCAAGTCTCTGCAAGCATGACCTGCATTAGAGTCACCGGCAGACGAGCTGTCTGTTACACTTGGAGAAATTCCAACTGTGATCCGTGTGTTCTCCATTCCCTGAGAAGGCATATCAGACTCACACCAATGGAAAGAATTCGTCTACATAGTGTATAATTCTAATTTTAAAATGCCCCAAAATGAAAGAAAGGATTAAAGGAAGGAAAGGGGGAGAGAGTGTGGGAAGGAAAGAAGAGAGAGATGAAGGGAGGGAGGGAGGATGGTTGCTTGGTTATGTAAAGAATAATGCCTCGAATAGTCTTTTTTTTTTTTTTTTTTTTTGAGTAAGATTTTGTAAAGACAGTTTAACGTGTAAAGAAAATGATCAATTTTTCTTTTTCCTACATTTGCTTCTTCTCATCCCATTCAGGGTGGAATTATATTATATGAGCACTAGTTAGAGTCAACCAAAATGAAGTGATGGCATATCAGTGCTAGTACAGTAAGTGAGAGGCTGGAGGGGCAAAGCCAAGCCATCTACTTTGAACTGGACCTCATTGACATACAAATATCCTCCAATCTTAAGCAGTCATGTACAATGAAGCAACTCCAGTACAGGGTTCCAATTCGATCACTTGCTAGAGCCTGGACTTCTTCCAGGTACTTATCAATGTTCTACTTCAGTTTCTTCAACTGGAAGAAAAAGTACACAGACCTCATAAGAGCTTGTGACAATTAATTAAGAAAAGGCTTCTGAAGGGCTTAAATAGCATGTAGTATACGGTGAGCATTCAGTGGGTGTATGCTATTACTGTAGGCTGATCCTTCATCTTCTCCAATAGTAGTAATTTCCTGTGTGCCTGGTGGGTGTCTTTAGCCAACCACTTTGGTAACAGACTGATTGGGTAAGTAATGATTTTGAACAATCAGTATTGAAGCCAGCTTTGAGAAGGGGAGTCTGACTGATTGCTGTTGTGTTATTTTTCTTTCTTTCTTTTATGACCCATAACCAATACTTACTGGAGCAATATGTATTCACAAATTGCAGGCCTAGGGATTTGGTAGCAAAGTTGCTATTTAAAGGCTTCTCACAGTGTCTAGATTGGCATTTTGTGGTTGCTAATCAGCAATTAATGTTAGATAAGGGTCCAGGCAATTAGTGAGGTTTGTCTTGATGTCTCAGACCTACTCCAAGTACTGATGATAGACCTGGCCAATTAAAAGAATGAAAAGGTATTTTTATCTCGGAATTACTTCAGGGCCAGTCAGGTCTACCAAAGGTACCTCTAATAGGAGTTGTGATTTTTGCAAAGTTAGAATGTGCCTATATCTGTGATAAATTCCAGTCAATGCCATTCTGAAAATGTTGGCTTAAATATGAGCAATCAAACATAGCATTATATGCCAATCATTCATTTAGGAGTATTCTCAGAGGAAATGGTTCACAGAAGTGTGTTTTATCAAGAATTTTCTTGCTTAGTAAATGTTGTAAACAAGTACATGAAGGAAGCTCGGAAAGTGTAGGGTATATTGAAAGGATGGATATTTCTAAGAGAAATAGAGGGATAATGAATGGCAAAGGCAGACTCTGTAGCATTAGCAAGGGTTCTGGAGAGAAGAATTTCATGAGTAAGATGCAGGAAGGTGTAGCATTTGTCAAAGGAGGGACTATGTCTTATAATTGTTGTGATATATATCTTTTCTTATAAGATATTCCTGAGGTATGGAATTTTTAAGCAAAGAAAATGAGTATCAAATTGAAACATGAAACTGTGAACATCTGACCTTATTTTACCTTAAGGAATGACAATTTCTCATAATTGCTCTAATATCTTAATCCTTTCTCTCATATGGGAAACAGTCAGGAAGAACGGGTTAGAGACTAAATGTCTTTTCAGTTATGACACCCTGTGGGCAGTGATACAGATGACATTTTGCACAAAGTGAGTTTCCCTCCCTCCCTTGCCTCTCTCTCTCTCTCTCTCTCCTCTCTCTCTCTCTCTCTCCTCTCTCTCTCTCTCTCTCTCTGTCTCTCTCTCTCTCAGTATGGTATGTGTGTGTGTGTCTGTCTGTCTTTCTCTCCCTCTCTCTCACACATACACACATATTCTTCTTATATTTTACATAGGAATCCAGTGATATTTTTGCATTGTGCTTTGGTTTTCAAGTATGAAGATTTTGGTATCAGTATCCTGTCTCAAAGACCCCACCCCCAACCCAGAATGTCCAGAGTACTATTTTCACAGGATAGCATATACTAGCTTGGTTTCACAGCTAGGACTGGCATCCTGGTTTTGATAGGTGAATGACAACTTATGTGCATAAGCAAAATCACTGAGAAAAATATTCAGTTTCTTTACCAAAGCTCCTCTTTAGGCTGAAAAAAACATTGTAGTCCTAAGGAGCCAAACAATCAAAAAGTACTTTTGCTATTGAATATACTAGAAAAAGAAAATGCTTGTTTTTCTTTGAAAGGGTTTAAAGGCCTCATACTCAGAATACCCTGCTATTATTTAAGAATGAACATATAATTAATAACATAGGAATACATATCTTTAAAACATACAGCCACCGACCTGCTTTCTACTTTAAAATGGCTCTGAGGTTTCTGCTTTTTAACTAAGGACGCTTGGGTTTCTTGAATCTTTAAGTCAGTCACTTCAGTGGTACAGTTTGATTTTGCAGAAGGAAGAATCATGAGCTAATAGCCATCCACTGAGGTGAGGTGACTATACCAGGGAATAAGAACATTAGTGCCTGCATAGTTGAGAGGCTGGTACACCTAGATTAGGTGGATTGTACTAAATAGTTGATATAATTTTCATGATAATCAGTTGGGCTTGTTTATACTAATTAATAAAATACCTATGTATATTCCAGCTAGCACATTATTAAGAAGAAAGCCAGAGAAGATACTCTTCCCTGTCCTTACTTTTGAAATATTTTCAATATGATGGAACAAAACGCTGTTATTGTATGGGACAGAAAGTAGATATATGTCATGTACCTTGGTTTTCCTCTTGTACCCTTTAAAATTATAAGCAGAGAGGAAGGTAAGAGTCCACTGCATTACCTCGATGCTTTGTCTTACTTAGAGAAGTGACTTCCTTATTTCTCCAGAAAATAGGAATTTGTTACATTCATCCTAATCAGCAATTGTTAAGGAAATACAACAGTGGATTTGGGTGTCACAACCAAATACTCTTGGTAATCCTGGGGTCAGAAAGATGGTGTAGAAGTTAAGAGTGCTTGATGTTCCTGCAAAGGACCCAGGATCAGTTCTCAGAACTCACAAAAAGAAGCTCACAACTACATGTAACTCCAGATACAGGGTCTCCAATGTGCTCTTCTGGCTTTTGCCAGCAAATGTGTACATGTTTTTGTACATAAAATGAGAAAAAAAAATTAAGAGCTTAGAAACACAAGACAGTGTGCAGGGTAAGAAAGTAAAGCAACCTTCGGGATATTCTAAATTAAGAATGGATGCTGGTCTCTGGTATAGTCAGAACATGAGCCCCTCCCCCATTTTTAGGTCTTCTGCCTGTCTCAGGTCTTACTTTTCTCCTTGTCCACTTGTTGTCATCCTCTAATCTCTCATTCTCTATGAATAGTCCCACAGGAGTATAGCAGATAGTATCTCAACAGGACATCCCTGCAAGACCTGATATTGGAAAAGTCATGTAGCTTTAGACTCCTCATTTAAATTCACCAACAAAAACTGGAATCCTGGTGGAGACTAGAGAGCAGTCTTGCTCCACAGAACCAAAATCCAATCCAGGTGATGATCTCTCTCTCTCTCTCTCTCTCTCCCCTCTCTCTCTCTCTCTCTCTCTCTCTCTCTCTCTCGTTGTGTGTGTGTGTGTGTGTGTGTGTGTTTCTCCTTGAGTTCAAGAGGATAGCCAAAAGAGTATCGAAAAAAAGAAATGCTTTTGGATTTATCAAAAATTTCACACCAAGCTTTATCACTAATGCCCAAAAGAATGCCATTTGTTTTCCTTGCCATGCTTTGAGAGCATTGCTTTTGGATGGAGACATTTTTTCCTCCTTATCCATTTGAAAAAGGAAACAAGGAGTCCTGGACTATGAAATCCTCCATGCTTAACGGGTACATCTATTGAGAAACAAATGACCTTCTGCAGGATCCATACTAGAAAGGGCACAAGAGAAATTACTCAGGTAAAGAAATAAACAATAAGTCTATAGTGAGCCTTTTTTTCCTTCTTTCTTTTCTTCTTTCTTCTTCTCTTCTCCTCTCCTCTCCCTTCTCCCTCTCCCTCTCCCTCTCCCTCTCCCCTTCCCCCTCCCCCCTCCCCCTGTCTCCCTTCCTCTCTCCCTCTCCCTCTCTCCTTCTCCTTCTTCTTCTTTAGGTTTATTTACTTATTTTATGTGTATGAGTACACTGTAGCTGTTATCAGACATAGCAGAAGAGGGCACTGAATCCATTACAGATGGTTGTGAGCCACCATATGGTTGTTGGAAATTGAACTCAGACCACTGACAGGGCACTCTGTACTCCTAAGTCCTGAGACATCCCTCCAACCTGAGCTTGGTTTCTTAAAAGGGCTACCTCTGATAAATCTGACTTCTCTGTTTCCTTTTTAATCCCACTTTGTTTGCATTCCTTTCTCCTTTCCTTACTGCCTCTTTGGCATCTTTCTTTTAGTATTTCCTCTACCCTCTTCCTCTTCAATCCCACTCTTATCAATTCTATTTGATTGCAATTTCATTTCATGAGCTCCCAGGTCCATCAGTAGAAAGCAGGACTAGGAGACTGGACAGGAGAGGAGAGCCCCCCCTTACCTTTTACATTTATATAATGAGCTTTACTCATCCTGAAACTTTGTTTTATATTACTCCTGACCTATCAGCTTCATTAAGTCTGCAATCATTGGGATGGTATTTATTTTTCAAGCAAGCGCCTGACTAAAAGCTTACTGATCTAATGAAAATATTGTCCTGGCTTCTCCATCTTTTCCCATTTGTTTCTTGGGAGCTTCCTGACATAGATGTTAATGATATTCATTCAATAATGTGTCTCCAAAAGCCTCCCTTCAATCTGCTGAGCAGTGGTGTCCTGCTGTGATAGTGTTATACAGAGATTTCAAGGTTGCCCAATCTCATGTGAGATGCATTCTAAGAAGATGGACTTTTGCTGTATAAAATCTCTAAGAATGGTTTCCCACTGGAAGATGATTTTTATCATTCAGCATTATTTAAACTTTTACAAGCGCTGAGAATCTAAGAAGAGACATATCATTCATGTTCCTAATGGAAAAGAGACCAGCTCTTCAGATAACTCTGGATGTATTAATTGCAGTTTCCATTTTCTGGTTCTTCCTGTCTCTGATCTCCTGCTTGCCTCCTTTCTTCTCATGCCTTCATTCCCTTCCTCTCTCTCTCTGTGCTAACACCATCATGAATCAAAGACTTTGAATTGTTTCCTTATTGAATTTTAAAAGGGTTTTTAAATGGATAAGCTGACGTTGTCCTGAGCAGATGCTTTTTCCATGCTAAACCTCTTCTCAAACTCTTTATCATCATAGAAAGAGCTATTCTTTCCAGATGTAGCTTGGGACACCTGCTCTTCACGATGCTATTCAGTATGTGCTCAGTAGCTGGAGGGCACCGCTATAAAGCATATAATGGGGCATTAGTCTTATAAAGCCAAGCTAGTGTGGAAAATCCTTCTGTTTCCACAAAGGTGAGACCAGTTTGGAATTCCAGCAGCACAGTGAGAGGCTGTAAGTATTAAAGAAGCAAATGAGGAGATATGGCGAAGAAGAGACTTTACTGAATTAAATGATTCTCTGGAAAACACAGAGAAGAGTAGATAAAAGGAAGAATGGAGGGATGATTCTAAATGAGGGATGCTTCCAGTTGTCTGCCAGGAAATCTGTGTTTTGACCATGTCTTCCTCTTCATACGTTCTCCAGGCTATCTACCAACTCACTCCACAAAACTTCATATGAATCAGTCTCTATTGTCATGAAAGATGCTGCCACTTCACTTGGGTACTATTTGGAGCAATTCCTTCATAATGTTTTCCATTTAATCTTAGGGCGATCTGTGCATATCAACCAATACTTATCCCTTCTTCTCCACTTTCATTAACAGGTCTTTCCTCTCAAGCTTTATGCAGATTCTAAGTATTAATGTTGAGATTGTTGCTAAGAAGA
This sequence comes from Mastomys natalensis, assembly GCA_021653895.1. Taxonomy (NCBI): domain Eukaryota; kingdom Metazoa; phylum Chordata; class Mammalia; order Rodentia; family Muridae; genus Mastomys; species Mastomys natalensis. Next base: position 1,794,698 of record JAJTUV010000910.1, on the reverse strand, counting down.
ACTTTCTCTATTGAGGACACATTAAGTATCCTTCAGAGAATATACAGAAAGCTGCTGAAATGTACAATAGAATTGAAGTTTCACTGCAGTTCCAGACACTCTAGGTCTTTACTACCCAACCAAACTTAATGTCCCCACTACCTCCGTGTTTCCTTTAACTCCATCTCTCTCTCTCTCTCTCTCTCTCTCTCTCTCTTCTCTCTCTCTCTCTCTCTCTTTTACAGCACAGGTTTTCTACATGAGTGATTTTCTCTCAAATCCTTAATTAGCTCCCATCATTCCCTCCTCTCTCATGCTCAATATCTCCCCAGACTTCAATGCATGACCAGGAGCAAAGGCAGAGAATGGGAACCAACTCCAGGCTCCTGGAGGGCAGAGAGTACGGCTACTCAGGAGCAAGGCCCCACTGAGTCAATTGGGATTCACATTCACAAGAGGAGAGCAAAGATGTTAGTTCCAGGCCTGTGGGTTTCTCCATTACAACAGAGGCAGAGAACACAGAGAGGGAATGAAGCAGTCAGTGCCCTTGTGTGGATCTTTTCTTGTTCTTTCTTTTTACTCAGCACAGTTGTCTTTCTTTACACATTTTCTCTATATTTATCATCTGCTTTTTTGTGTGGGGCCTGGTTGTATTTTATTAAGGAGAAGATTTAAATCTAAGGCAAAAAGCTAAAAATAAAAACAAATGACAAAGAGGGCATTTTACTTATCATGGTGTTCTCTCTCTGTGAATTTTATACATTGTAGGATATAACTGACTTCTAAATAAACAAATGAAAAAAATTAATTTTGTTTTTGGAGGTAAAAGAACCCAAATCTATCTATTTCTCTCTCCTCTCTCTCTCTCTCTCTCTCTCTCTCTCTCTCTCTCTCTCTCTCTCTCTCTCCCTCCCTCTCTGTTTCTCTGTCTCTGTCTCATTGCAGATCTCCTTTTGTTAGATTCCTTGACCACTTTACCAACTCACTGTGATTTTGAAAATAGCACCAAGGAAGTTCATTAGATTTTATTTAAAAATCCTGATCCTGTCACTTAGTTGGTAGGTCATTTTAACAAATAAATAGATATATGAAATCTTAAGATTTACAACCTCATTTGTAAAATAAGGATAGTCACAGTATCTTTAGATTAATAGAATTATGGTGACTGGTAATTCAACTTTTATTATATGCTAATGTTTTCAATGCTGTATCGAGTACCTGAGATAATATAAAAAGTTGAACAATGCCCATTGGTTTTGGAATAGCTTCCCTTTTCCTCATACAGTTTTTGGCTGTAAAGTAAAGACAAGCATTGCCTTTTAAAAACCCATGTGAACATTAACATTTCATAATGTGCACCATACCTTCCCCATTACAGTACTGATATCATCAAAACAAGGATGGCATCTGTCTTACAATACAGAGGCACTAATGTGTTCAGACAAATATGTGTATTAGAATTTCATCTGGCTATAAATTCAATCTTAGATACAAACGACAGTCAAAGTAGTTTATGAGTTTCAAGTCGCATAATATTCCACGATCAAAATGTTCTTTGAAACACAGTCAAAATATACAACTCTTAATTTGTTGCTTTTCTCAGGATAGAGATACTGTTAAACTCCTGACCTTGGTCCTGCCTTGGGGACCATGAAAGAATCTAAGTTTTGACTAGACAACCTGTAGAGAGTGATACCCTATTGATCAACCTTTGTACTTAAAATATGTAGGGTCGTGGGTATATATATTACCCCATATGAAACTGTTAACACATTTCTTTATATATTCTGTCTAATTACATAGGTATACTTACAGAATTTCCAACACCAAAAACTAATAACAGTTCTCTTTCAAAGCAATCATAGTAAAGAAAAAGATTGTTTATTTGCAAAAGATATTTGCACTGTCTTTCAGCCTCCCCTTTATTTTAAAGACTAGGGAACAGCCAATCACTTATATTTCTCTGAATTTTCTTTCATAATTGAAGTCTGGAGGTAGTTAAAAGTATCTTCACTTTGAACTTCACACACTGCCTGCTGGATTTGCAGAGAAGCAGGTGCATCATTACTGAAGACGCATAAGGAAAGTCCCTAATTAAAGCCTGTTCCCATGAGCAAGGAAATAACTGTGTGTCATGTAAGAATTAAACTCTTTCCTGATCTCCCTGTCTTTTGTCTTCTGTTTAGTAGTTAAGGTGGACAGAAGAAGACAGTAGACTGGCAACTTATTACAGAACTAGATGGTGTTCCACAAGGAAAATAAACTAAAATTTATGGATATTGTATTTATTTTCTTTGCTATCATCTTTCTTGTATATATATAGCCACATAAACATCCATCTAACTTATCATCTTTGACCATAAACTTACCATAAATAAGCAAGAATCTATTTATAGTATAGTATAGTTCAATCATTCAATCACTGCTGCCATATAGCTTCTATGTGGCTTTTAAATAATAGATTTTTATTTAATATTTCACATAACTTAAATGGTTATTTTCTAAAAGATTAATTTGTTGCATCTAGGCACTATCTGAACAATATACTAATACATAAGTGTTTTGATATCTACGACTGAGTCAGTAAAGTATACACCTCAGATATATCTTAACTATAATCCATCAAGTCCTTTAACACTCCACAGAGAAAATAAATATCTGAAAATGTCAACTCAAGTGCACTTATAGCATAAAGAACCTTGGATGTGGTTGTCATCAAAGAAAGAAGTAATATATTAAAATTTTGAAAATTGCATTACAAAAGAATAATCCCATCATTTAGATAAAAAGTATGTTGATACCTATTCACTATACTTCAAAAGCTACACACACACAAAACACACACACACACACACACACAGCATAGTCCATCTAAGAAATGTGGCACATCCCAAGGAAAGTACCACAAATGAGATTGCTTGGGATAGAAGACAAGTGCACACTGTTTTGCTGTGAAAGAATGAGCTAACTTATAGCCTTGGAAAAATGACAAAGGTGCAGCAGGGAAAAAGACCGTATAGAGTCACTAATCTGGTGTTAGTGCTTTTTGCAGCTCATAAACCAGTGGACTCCTGTTGATGACCAAAGGAATCTCACCAGGGACATAGGTAAAATGGCAACATCTTCTTGAATGAAGTTACTATCCTGTGACACATAATCTTGCTTTAAATCCACACTTAGAGAACACAAGAACACCATAGACTTCTAAGAATGGTTCTATGGTGACACTTTAAAAAATATAGGATAAATGTCAGTCCTAAAGGTAGTTACTCTAAACAACCCTTAGAAGTCAAACAGAAACTATGGAGCCAGGGCAATGGTCCCATGAACAAGGAACAGAATTCCTTTGCTTACAAGCTCTGTCTTAGCCTGACTACAGTTAACAAAAGTACAAAGCTATTTTGAGTCTCTCAGTGTCTTTTACCTATGCTGTCTGCTCTAATCATAAAAATCTTCTACCAGGGCATTAACTCCTGGGATCGACTGCTTCTTAACAAACCCAGACATAATGCTCTAATTTTGCTTTTCTTTCTTCTTTTTTTTTTTTTTTTTTTTGTTTGTTTTGTTCTTTTGAGATAGGGTTTCTCTATATAGCCCTGGCTGTCCTGGAACTCACTCTGTAGACCAGGCTGGCCTCGAACTCAGAAATCCACCTGCCTCTGCCTCCCAAGTGCTGGGATTAAAGGCGTGCGCCACCACCGCCCAGCTAATTTTGCTTTTCATATTTTGAACTTTCCAAATATCCCCACCTCAACAAAGAAACAATAGGGAAAGAAAACATCCCATGTTCAGTACCTTCTAGAGAGCTGAGTCCCAGCGCATCTGTTGCAACCAGGTCATTTTAATATCTCACCAATCAGTTCCCCAAACCCATGCATAAGTCTCTGCTCACCACTGATTCACGTTTCTGAAACTTCTGATTTTCACTATGGTTATGCAATACCTGTTCGCTTTCTGCCATCTGTAGTCTGGATTCTACCTGCAGCCCGAGTCATCTCTTAATGCCTAACATGAAGCATGGCATTGCTGAGGGGTAAAAGTTAATTTTCTCAGTGGAGATCCCAGGGCATTTTGCAAAAACTCTGTGGAAATTGACTCGGAGTTTGAATTTAAAGCCCCAAGCTTAATGCAATCAATCTTGACCAATCCTAAGACTGTATCCCCAGGTTCTTTTCATGTCAATGAAGCAGCTATGACTTTCTGAAGCAGGAATATGATGAGTGGACTTCTATGGTTCACTTACTACATATATGATTATGAATCCATATCAGGCACAAGAGGACTGCAGCTGCCCACAGCTACCAACACTGAGTAGAGCTTGACTCAACAATCATTTTCCTTTTAATACTGCTGTTACTTTTTTTTTCACTTATGTAGCATTTCACTCATCAAGTGTTCAAATGACCACAATCAAGAACACAAGTTTCTCCTATAGTCTGATACCTAGTTATCTCTGTGGACTATTACAAAATACTTTGATTACTAAAATTGAGAATAAATCCAAAATGGTCTCTTGGCATGTTTAGTATCCTGATTTACATGGAAAAATGAGTCTTTGTTGTTGTTTGTTTGTTCAGTTGTTTTTTTTTTTAAGTCACAGATAGTGCCTGCGCACTGAAGATGAGTGCCATCCAGTCCAGTAATATTGTACTTTGGCTAAAGGTATTTGCAGCCCAAGTTTCATGTCCTCAGTTTTCACTCTCTGGAACTGAATTAAATATGCAAGGACAGAACTGACTCCACTAAGTAACGTTTTCCTGGGACCTCCATATCTGTGCACATGAAATATGCTCACCCAGATGGATAATAATAGTAATAATAATAATAATATAACATTTTTAACTGAAACTTCCAAAATCACAATAATGGCAAGATGTATCTACAGGAGCAATAACAGGGAGAGTATTTATTAATATAATCTACTGCCCTCTGGATTGTATTTGATGTCTGCTGCACAGGAAAGAATTCATGCATAATACTATAAGCATGATTGGTCAAAATCTATGGCTACGGAAGCTACAAATCCTTGGAGGGAACCCACTGGTAACTTTTTACTGAAGAGCCATGTTGTTGGACTCCCTTCTAAATATCGGTGCAATGGGTGGTGGTTAATGCAGAAACTCAAAACTATTCAAAAGACGAGAACAAGTAAAATGAGTTCTCAGGTGTAGAAGAAACATCTATAACAATGCTCCACCCCTCAAGACTCAGGAAACATTTTAGAAAACGGAGCAAAATGAGCCTAAGAGCCAGAGTTTTAGGTGGAATGGTATGAAGACTAGCCTCTGCACATGGGATGCAAGCTGGTGATAGACATGACCTAGACACATTGTATACAGACATGAAACCTTAAATATATGGAAATTAATTATTTAGTTATTAATTAGAAATAGGGATAGCAAAGTATTTACCATGGCCTGCTAAACTTACCAAGGCAGTTCCGTCTCCAATTGCTGGATTACTTTGCTCTATTTATTTACTCACTTCTAGCAGATGTGCCTCTTTTTATATTTCAAGAATGCAATAAAACTTCTGCAAAAGGGATTTTAAATTCTGGGCCCTCATAATGGGACAATCTTTCTTTACATTCCTAATAACTGTACTCCATGTCCAAAGGAATGGAATCTTCATTAGATGAGTGAAGTGACCAAATAAACACAAAGTTGGGAGTTTTCTAGTTTTCTTCATTTTAGCATTTATTCTTAACTAGAATCTAAACATTAATGAAAATTATAATCTCATGATGCTGATACTTAGGAACACAGAAAAAAAATTGTTTATAACAATATTACAATTTTCAAAATACATCTTCTTTCCAAAGAGGAAAATTATTTTTTAGGTTAGTTCTTGCTCCTCTCATCAGAATGTATATTCTTTTCCCATACAGATAATTATCCTTCATAATGCTTAACATGGGTACAAGAATGACACATGATAATTTTAGAACATTAAAAAAATCAATAAAAATATTATTGCCAATTCCATCATGTATTCATCTATATAGCTTTTTGGTGTACATTTAATAAAATACAATTGCTTCATCACAAAAATACGTTAGTTCATCAGTGCCAACAAGAAGCAAGACAAAGGCAGAGAGAGCGAGAGCAGTACTGTGTGTCCAGGCTACAGGCAAAGGACAGAAAGCATACTACAGTAACAAAGTGGGGGTGAGAGATAAATTCCTTGGCTGGTCTTTATGAAGGACAATAATCTTCTGAGACACCGAACATATTTTGTTTTTCCATTCTTAAAGAAGACATCAGGGAGCTCCTCATTTGCTAAATGTCTTCAGCAACAGGCAAGACAAACAGATGAGAATGATTACATCAAGTGCTAGTTAATGTGCAAGATGTTCAACACCTAATAGATAAACGAGACATGGAAAAATCTCCAGGACCAGATGGTTATTCTTATGTCCTTTCAAATGTAATATTTTTTTCCTCCCAGAAACAGAAATGAAGCATAAACATGGGTGGGGGTTTAGTCTAACTGCAAGTAGCCAAGGAAAGAATAAAGCACATTTCTGAAACTGCCATCTTTCACGAATATCGCATTAAAAAACAAAGACCCAATAGAAGTGTCAACTCCTATCAAAATCTTCTGTGACTTTCATCACCATAAAATTCATCCTGAAAATAAACTAAAAGAAAGTATTTCTTCACACAGTGGATGCCTAATCACATAGTGATGTCAGTCCATTGGAAACCGTTACAAATATATGCAATTAGGTACAAGGACACTTTAGAACACGCACGCATGCAGTAGATTTGAATTTTTCTGCATCTTTTAATAAGAGATTATTCAATTATAGTTCTCATATTGCCAGCCAATAGAGGTCTAGACAGCTGGCTGAGTGATGCATCCTGTGTGTTCTGGGAGACAAGCCCGAGATTCATTTGTTCTTTGCTTATGGGGATCTATTAATGAATCTTCCATCTTGCTCTTACTGTCCCCTACAGCCATTATGCATTTGTAGAAAACACAGATTTACATAGCACAAAGGCTTCTGTCAATAGCATTAAAGCTGTGGTTATTTATCTTCCTGGTCTTGGAATAGGGAAAGGCAGATCATAGGAAGAAAAATACATAAAATCATTCTACTGGTTTACCATAAAATATAGTATTGTGTTTTTCATTTTGTCTCATCTTTTTCCTTATCTGGGGTTGCTATTCATAATCGTGATGCTAAAATTTAGAGGGCCAGCTGAAAGTGTTAGCCAACTACTGTGGAAAGATGTGCTTATTTTAATTTGAGTCTTTTGAGCATACATATTCTTTAAAAAGTAGTAATCTTTTGTTTTCTTTAACTCTTCTATTCAAACATTGTATGCTACCTTTGTCTGGGATAAAGCTAGCTATTTTGTGTCCATTCTGTTCATCAGACTTGCTTGAAATCACATTAGACAAGGCATTTTGATGACATCAAATTCATTTCTAAAGCGGATCACATTAGGCATAATGCTTAATCTAGAGTAGATGATGTTTTTATCTGCAAGGCGAATTATTTCATGTCTCACTAGAGTGTGTAGTATAGAGAGAATGAAACATACCAATGAAAACTTGGGCAAGAAAAGCAGGGGCAGTGTGTTGATCCTGAGACTGTTTGTAGTCAGACACAGATATTTGCACCCAACCAATGGACAGAAGCTGCTGGCCCCTGCGGTTGAATCGGGAAAAGCTAGAAGAAGCTGGGGAGTAGGGCGACTCTGTAGCAGGACCAGCAGTCTCAATTAACTGAACCCCTGATATTTCTCAGACAATGGACCACCAATCAGGCAGCATACACCAGCTGATTGAGGCCCCCAACACATACATATACAGCAGAGGACTGTCGGGTCTGGCTTCAGTCAGAGAAGATACACATAACCCTCAAGAGACTGGAGACCCTAGGGAGTTTAGAGATCTGTTGGGGTAGGGGTTTGGGGTTGCGTACATCCTCGTAGAGACAGGCGAACAGGGAGCAGGTATGGAATGTGAAACAGTCAGAGGGTGGACCGGGAGGGGAATAAAATCTGGAGTGTAATAAAAAGATTAAATAAAAGAAGGAATATAAAAAATAATTAAAGTAAATAAAATTAAAAGACAGCAGATGCAGCCCTTAAGTAAGTCTCTATCACATAGGTGTCTGTGAATGGCGCCCTCTGCTGGTATGTGATGCAATAACTCTTCATAAGTGGCACTTCCCTTCAGTATGGCCTTAAGCCTTCTCCTAGAAGTGCAAACCCAGGTGTTCCCAAATCAATGGACTTTTGCCTCTTCATCGACATGCTGAATCAGATGTGCACTTGAGATTTAACAGGAGAAACAATGAAGATACTGTAACCTCAGTAAGCAAACACTATTCTATCCAGAATATTATACTAAAACTCCTCCATTACAAACCCTTTGCTTGAGAGAGATATTCATTCATTATCATTTTACATACCAACTCATTTATGATTAGCTAGTCCACTTTCCTTTTCATCATTTCAAAGCCAGCTGCCTAATGTCTGCTGTTGGTGAAGGGGGTGAAAGGTTTAGTGAGAATAGGTCATCAGTAGAAGAAAACCACAGGAAGCTTAATGTTGCCACCTTACATTGTGACTATGATCAATCCTCTGAAGGCTCCACAATTAGACCATATTCACAGTTAATTTCTATAAGTTTCCATTTGCCCTTTTATTTCACAATCTCCAGCACTGCTGGATCTCTGGTATTTTTCTTTAAATATTTTCTTTGAGACTGGATATTTCCACGTGTAGCCCTGGATGTCCTGGAACTTGCTTCATAGACCAGATGCCATTGAGCATGCATGGATACTTCTGACTTTCAACAGCTGGAGTTAAAGGCATGTAGCACCATTCTGAATCATATTAGCTTCTTCCTTTTCCATTTCTCATGCCCCTCTAAGATTCATCTTAGAGAGTTTACATCTCCAACAAAGATATTAATGCCTGTGCTCTCTTCAGGAAACTAATTAACACACTGCTGAGGTGAGCAGCTCCATGTCTCAGTTTCTTTTGGCTTGTCTCCCCAGCCACTCTCCATTCGGTGGCTTTCTTCAGATAACTGAGTCTCTTGCATGCCCCAAATATGTGCTATGCCCACTGACTTTTCCAAGCTATGGTGATGCCACCATTTTATTTTGGAGTTCCCTTCTCTTTCTATCAAAGAGCCATGAATCTATGTGACCTCTTTCATCTCTGAAGCTATGTTTGATAAATGTCATACAGTGTTCATTGCATCATACTTAGTTCAACATCACAGTGTCAGCAGAATGCAAATTTTTCACTCTTTACAGTTCATTCTCACTTGTTACAATCTCACTTCTTCGTAGCACTATTGCAAATTCATTGAAATAAGGTTCTTAGCTTGGTCTTTGCAATGTATCTACAATGTTTCTCATCTATTGTTATCATTGAACATAGGTTAAACAATCAACTAATTAATTAACACAATTAGCTTTAGCAAAAGTTCATTATACAAAGATTAAATTTAGTAAGACAAGATAAGACAGCATGGAAGTTAAAATACATGAAAACATGGGATAATTTACATGTAGTAAGCGGCAATCAATTGAAGGTAAGCCATCATCTTGTTAAGGTGAACATTCAGGTTTTTGCTAAGGATAAGAGAGAATTAGGGCCATAAGACACTACTCCAGAGTTTGCCATGCATGAGCAGCATCCTGAGTAAGGCTGCATAATGCATGGGTAACTTCAATTTGGGTTCTCACCTTAGTGTAACTATGGAGAATTATCACTCTATCTGGTGACCTCCTAGAAGTTTTACAACTGCTCTAAGCTATGGCATTACTGATACTTACCTCAAAATTAATGTAATATAATGTACACATAAAGTAGTTTGCACAGGGCCAGATTAAGTAAAAATAACTGCCATTTATTGAATAATGAGCATTTTTTCCATTAGGATGAATATTTCTAATTTAAATAAGTCCCAAAAGACCTAAAATCTTGACTACATCTTCATTTTAAAAGTATAATGACTTGAAGCATATGATTGTAGTTTTTCTGAGGTTATGTGAACTAAATTTTTTGAATAAAGGAATTCATTAACTGCACAAGCCAAGCTAGAGTAAAAATCCAGCACCTAAGAAACAACGACTTTAATCTGAAGAGCCAAGAGACATAAGGGAAATAGATGGAAAATACAACGTTAAAAATCAGATGTATAAAGAAAAACTGCAGGAAAATAATTTGTCTCATTGGCCAGTCGTGGCAGGGAATAAAACACAGTCATACTACTAGGTGGTGAGTGTTCTCAGTTCCCTTCGTCTCTGGTTCATCCTCTTCACAGGTTCCGTGTGAAAACGTTTTTGTTGAGTACTTTTGCTATATTCAGAAATAAGGAAGGCATTCTCCTTTCCTGAGCCCAGTAGTCTGCTAGGAAAATGTTACTGAATAAGAAAACACACTCCTTTTAAATAAATTTGATCTTGATTCTCAGGATACTAAACAGAAAATTTATTTTCTACATATATGACCAGAAGCCTGCTGGTAAATTCATTTCATAGGTCTTTGATGAAGAAGGATTTAGTGAAACAATTTACAAACTCATGACTGCGGTAATTTGGGCTTGAATAGTATGAACCCTTCAGAAATATTGTCTCTTTAGATTTTCAATGGCGCTTAATAACTTGCTCATTTACATAATTTTAGACTTAAAATTAATAAAATCATGACCTCTCATGTAAAGCAGGCATTTGTACCTCTACTCTAAAGATGGGCAGGTGCCACTTCAGAGTTCCAGCTCTCAAATCACCTAACACATCACCTATGTGTCAATTAGTTATGTCCAGAAGCCAGGAGTAAAAACGTTGGCCAGTGCCTATGAGAAAAATGTCAGATATGAACATTCTTCTTTGATTATCATGGCCTATTTTGCCAGGTGTTATGCCATAATATTCTATTTCTAGTGATCAAACAGCCTGTGATACAGAGGTTTTCAGACCATTGGAGTTTTAGGATAGAACATGGGTAATGCTTCTTTTGGTACTAGTTGGTCCTCAAATCTTATGCAAATGTAAAAGAGTTTAGAGGTTCTATTGAAATGTACAGACACTTCTGTTAAAAGTAATAAATAAATAAAATGAAAGCATCTTATAATGATTCAAAACTAAAATAAAGTTTTGCCTAGAATAGGCAGAGTTAATAACTGACATTTTCTACATATCACAAATATTTCAGAAAAACATAGTTTATCATTACTGGCCAGTCCCATGTGTCTTAAACCTATTTTATAAAGAATGCCTTTAGTAGTGCATTGTTCTTGCTTTTCAGAGCCCAGATGTTGAAGTCTAACTTTCAGTATTGTCTAACATCAGAATGTTTAGTCAACACTCACTTTTCCAACACAGTTCAAAATATGCAGTTGAGGAATTTCTTGCCCTCCATACTAGTTAATAGATATGTCTGGTTCTTAGAAATGCTAAAGAAGCCAGATTTCTGCCTTGTTTAAGTCACGGCCATTTTTAGAAATACGGAGAGAAAATGATTACTTAAGCAAACCTCCTGGCACCATGCATCCAGGTTACTCCTTCATGACCTCCTTTTGCTTTTGCATCTAACATAGAATTTAAGAATAGGGAAGAAATTTAGAGACCATGTGTACTATCTTTTCTTTCTTTACATGTTTGAAAAAAAATGTATGTGAAGAAGACTAACAACTTATTAAAAGTTAATAATGAGTTTCCCTCACTATAGATGTTTCTAAGTGTGTGGAGACTGAGGATGACCTTGGCTTCCATTGCAGTCAGGGTGTTTTGTTCTGCCTATGTAACAATGGATGGCAGTGTCTGAGGTCAGAGAGATCCTTGTATATAGAGAGGTTAAGAAAACTGTCATGCAGGAGATGATTCAATCAATACTCATAACTCTTACCTAGCAATAGTTTACTGTTATCAATACATCTACACAAAACTATAAGTTCTCTACAGGCAATTTAAAAATCCACATGAGTCCAAACAACAGACTGTATATAACTTATCATTTTTAAAATAATACATGGTTGCTATTAGCTTAGCAAATTGGAAACTCCTAGGATGGTGTCTCAACAATATTTTCCTTCAGTACTAAAATCCCCTCTACTCCAATTTGATTATTGAATATGCACTTTATATGAACTGGCTTTTAGAAAAAAGAAAAAAAACTCCAACATATGCTTGTTATTCAGGTGAGAAATTTGATTGACAAAAGTATTCATTGACCAATAACATGCTTATATTTTACTTTCTGAAAATTACATTTACATACAAAGCTACCTTTATTCTCTACTGCAATATGTAAATGAATGTCACTAAAATATAAATAGCTGGGGAAAGGAGTCCTACACCTCCAGCCATTATCAATAACAGATACTGATGTAGAACATGATTAGCTAAGGTTAGGATGCAGAGAAAAAGAGCTGGGTCTGTGCGCACCTCAAGGACACTGCTAAATTGAGGTGAACTGCTTTAGTCAAATTATACAGACCACTAGGCTTTGCTCTGCAAGCAATTATTTACTGCTTGAAAGCCAGCTCACATCAAGATAACATTTGTAATTTTAAGCAGACTTGATTTTTAATATATAAAATGTTTAAAGAACATCTTATTAAGTAGAAGGCAAAGGAAATGCTACTTCAAATGAATGTCTTTACTGCATCGTAGATAGGGAAATTATGTGAACAGAGTCATGAAACATTTTGACCAAAGGCTTTCATTTAATTTATCCTGTATAGCATGTTTAAAACACTCCTTTGCAGAGAAAGATAATAGAATGAGATAAAGGTTTTTCCAATATAGAATTGAGTACTGAAACTTATGCAGGTATCAAGGCAAAGCAGAACAAAGTCAGAGGATTCTGAATTATAATCAATATGTCATTTAGAGTGGCAAATATATACCCAGTTATATATGAGAGGAAAAGTTAAGAAGGGCATGGAAATTATGGAACCAGTGAACTGATTAAAAGTCTATGTCTTCATATCTGAACATAAGTGAGTAAACAAGACCCATTCAAACTCCAGCTCTGCCAAAACCCTTCAGTTAACAGAGTTGTAAAGTTTCTACTTTGCAAAATTTTTAAAAAGTATATGTCCTTTCCTTTGATTAGGGAAGTCTCAGTGCATATAGATAAATAAAATAATATTTGGGCACTTAGATGCATCTACTATAAAGAGTCTATTAGGTCAAGTTTGTCCTAACTGGCAGGTCATAAAAAAGGACACTGTTAAAATTTCCTGGACTTAGAAGGCTTGTGGTCTACTAAGAAAGACATATAATAGATAATTTCACAAAATGGTATTAGATAATTTCTTTGGTCATTGACTAAATAGCCAACACAAAGTAATGGAAGAAGTGAGGTGTTTATCCCCTTGTGGTACACATGAACAGGATATGATCAAGAGGCTAAGTATTTTGGCTCACAGCTTGAAGTGATACTCCATCATTGTGGGATAGGCACAGTAGAGTTCAAGTAAGCAGCAGCATGAGACAGCTTGCTCACATCTTGGGGATTTAGGAAGTGAATCTTAGGACTTGACACAGAGTCCACTACAGAGCTCTTATGTCTCACAAGACTCCATTTACCAGCTAGGTTTCATGTCCAAAACTTTGTTCAGTGTCTTAAAATATCACCTGGGGCTAAATGTTCAAATGCATGAACCTGGGGCAGAGTATTTTACATTCCAGCCACCACTAAAATCTAAAGTTTTTCGTTATGATTAAAAACAGACTTCACAGTGAGTAAGAGTGTAGAAAAGTCTGAGGAGGGGCTTCCTGTGTTCTGATAGTGAGTAATTAACTAGAAAGCAACTGAGCAATGAAATGGAAGCCCACGGAATTTTGGCTGCCATGTAGTGAAGAATTTAGAGACCTGGGATAAGGAGTAAAGGATCTACTTGAAATGGGAGGTCAGTAGGAAGATAGAGAGACCACAAAAATTCTATCAGAATACATATGCATGAGCACAGAGCATGAACAATCATCTATAAATGTCTCTGTGCCTTTCCTTTCTGTGGCATACTGGAATATGTTGAGAAGCGAGTGGGTCTGACTGCCTGTTTTTCATTTTAAATACTTTGCTTGAACAGTTGCCGTTCAGATGTCTGATGCTTTCCCGATTCTGCTTCTATGATCAGACATTGTCTGAAAGCAGCCAAAGCTTGAAAGGGCTATTTGAGACTTGCTTGGTAATAAATTCAAGAGGAGATTGAGGCAATGATGGTATTTTAAAATAAAGATCGATATGGAAAACATGGAATAAACTGATGGTGTTTCTAATGTTGACATTTATAAAATTGTGAACAAAAGACTGTATTTGAAAACCTTTTGTAATAGGATATAATCGTGTTCTCTAGTGACTGGATTGATGAAAGTAACCAATAGCAATGTAGAGAAGAAACTGAAGTAGTTAACTCTACTGAGGCCAAACTACAGGACTGTCTTCTATGCAGGTAAGAAAACAAGCTCTTAATTGAAGGATAAAGGTGAAAGAAGTAGACAAATTGTTTCATTTAGTTAAGCAGATAAATGAAATAAAGTCATGGCTATGGTCTCACTTTCTATGTACATTTAAAAGTTCTTATGCAAAGGATCAAGAAAGAGTACAAGCAAATGGTCCTGACCAGCCTTTCTCAGGAGATCACTGTCGGGTGTGTACCTCATGATGATGGAGGAATTGAAAGCCCAAAGGAGCTTCCTAGGATTCAATTTGAGTTCACCAGGTGCAGTTTGTCTTGCCATTCTGTTATTTGCCAGTAACAGTTAATGACATTCTAGGAAAGACTCACACCATTTTCCCCCCTCATCTGTAGAATTTTCCTGGCTAGAAAAGTGTGTGGAGCCATTTGGAATACTCACTTGTGAAGACCCCACAGCAGGGAGAATGCCATCTATACAGCTTTGGAGTTAGAGTATATGTCAAATGAAGTCTCCTGAATCTCTTCAGGAACATTAGTATTTTCTCTCATTTATTTCTAACTAGGTATTTATAATTAAAACACTTACCTCATTCTGATTCCATAATCTATGCCAAATTTTTAATTGAAATGTAACTAACTTGCCCTAAATGCTAGTTAAGCATAGATTCAGAGGTTAAGGGGCCAAGATTGCCTGTCCTTGAAGAATTTTAAAAATACATATGACCTTGAATTTATCAAAGGATTTGGAAATTCCAGGACCTCCTATGGCTTTATTGTATTTTTATAAAATGCAGATCCATAACATAGAATATAAGCAAATTTGTACAGCCATGCATTTTCAGTTTTATTGCCTGCCTTT
The DNA here is from genome assembly GCA_021653895.1 of Mastomys natalensis. Classification (NCBI taxonomy): domain Eukaryota; kingdom Metazoa; phylum Chordata; class Mammalia; order Rodentia; family Muridae; genus Mastomys; species Mastomys natalensis. The sequence goes on along the minus strand of JAJTUV010000910.1, from coordinate 1,779,460 downwards.
TTGCAGTCCCTGTCCTTTATTCAATGACCTTCCCACAGGAAAGGCCATCTAAGGTAAAAATTGGGGAAGCAATATTTGCTTAAATAATATTCACAGAAACAGACTAAAATTGTTTTTAGTACCTGATATTTTAGGAAAACATTTTATGGTCATAAAAATGAAGATAAATGCCCCAAATAAGTTTCATTTACTACAAAAGCATTATTTACATTAAAAAAATAGCATTTCCTCACTGTCTTCCTCTCTTTCCATCTCTACTATCTGGTGTATAATGCAAAACTTAATATGGCTTAACACTCATTGCTTTACATAAGCTGAGAATAATCTAATACTGAGAAAAACAAGTATAAGCATTACCTAAGAAAAACAAGAAAGAAAACCAAATCAAAGTGAAGAGGCAAATGGTCAGGAGGAGTTTCTAAGTCTCTGAAATCTTACAAGCTACCAGACAGCTGAAACGGCCTGCCTGAGATTTCACTGCAAAGAGAATGTTTCAGATATGGGGCTACACTTCAAGTTAACACGGGAATGTTTGATCTGTCAGTCAAGGTATGCGGTGAACAATGGCATGGGAAAGTACCATTGAAGTTACATTGCTTTTATCCAAGTATAAAAATATTTTACTTTTATTCCCAGATATTTTCTTGTATCTGTACATACCTACATATAAATCAGTAATCATTTTTTTTTAGTTTTCTAATTACAATAAATTTTCAAATATTCCCATGATTCATTGGTATAAATTCCTTTTGAATTAAAAAGAGTGTTGATATTAAAAGAGAAAGCCTACATCATGTGGCAATGAGCAAATTCAGTAAGCTTTTAGGTCTGATATTATACCTGTAGTTTTGGAAATGACTGGATGACTGTGTAGCTTTTGTAAGTATGACTTATGTGCCGCCTGCCTTCCCTACACTGTAGAATGGGGACAGGCCTTGAAAATGTTTTTCATGATGTAACAAGAGCTCTATATACCAAGTATTGTGTGTTCTACTCCCAGAATAGTTGAGATGTATTTCCTGAATGTTCAGGATATACGCCATGCCTTTCTTTACCCAGTTTCAAGGAAATTATTGTCTTTTGTGAGGGGTAGAAAATGTTTAACCTAATATCTAGGAGATATGTATAAGATGTTGATAAAGAAAGAAGAAAAAGCATCAGTCTTAATCCCAGTGAACTTTATATTGTACAAAGCTGATCCAGTCACCTGGGCTCCTGGCAGCTAGGATAAATCTGTCTTTTATTGCACATATGTGAAGAGATGAAGAAAGTATATATAAATGTTTACAGAATCCACAGTGAAATTCTGACTCAAGAAAAGTAAAACCTTTCTATGCTCAAACAATGCAAACTAGCAGAAGATGAAATGTTTGCCATAACAATATTAAATACTCAAGGTCATTTTAGCTATGGTCAGGAACATGCCCCTTCAAAGGGTGTATATGAAGAATATATCATAAGTTGATGGAAGAATTGAAAAAGTAAAATAAAAAGGATTAAAATAAAGCAATACTTAGTTTTTTTGGTTGTTTTCTAGAGATTGGAAGAGATCTTTATTTCATTTTTGCTTGTAATTTTGAACACCCATCAAGTGCAAACAGTGTGCTACTGAGTACTTCCCTAACTACCTGCAATGCTGATGAGAAACTGTCTCCAGCTTCAACAGAACAAGGTGAACAGGATGGGGAGAGCACAGAGATTCGTTCAATAAAGTAGATCAATACATGGTTGAAGCAACTGCATGTGTATAAAATGAAACATTTACTCACTCTTTCTTAATCAAGAATTGTACCACTTTAAAAAAAAATAGAAAAGTGAAAGGATCAATGCACAACACACAAATCTAGAGGTTTCATTGTATGAATTGTGAACTTTACTTTGTGTAAGCATTATTCTGTTACCCAAAATCTTCCAGTCCATTAGAACAGAAAAATTCAAAATTTGCTTAATGGTCAATCCATGTAAGTACAAAAACTTAATTCTGTTTGATATGAAGCCCCCTGATACTAGATTGAGAGGGATCATATAAGTTAAAGTAAAATAGTCATGATGATGCTCTACTCAAGGCCCTGAAGGCTTTTGCATGTACTTAGAAGATTGTAGCTTTGGGGATTGTCAATTGACTTTTATTATATTTAGACCATTTTCAAAGGAGACTATGGTATTTGTTTGGTAACCATGAAACTACAAAGAATTTCCTATATATTCCTGAACATAGTGTTTTAATATGGGACACAAGAAGTCAGAGTATATATGAGAATCTGTTGTGGAAAAGAAAACTAGGGATATTTAGAGAAGGATATTTGAAGGTTCTTAGTTACTCATGATGCCTCTTCTCCTTGACCAGCGTTAATTCTTGCAATTCACTGCAATATTCTCACTGATATCTTCCCATCTTAAACAATACTGGACTACCTTTTTCAAGGTATTTGCAGAAAAATGTATACATTCTATTGTCATATAACATGTGTTTTGTTTATAACTTGTTTTTTAGCCTCAGATTCTTTCTTTAATTGATATAACTCCTTTGTTAAACATGTTGCTATTAGTGAAGACACACACACACACATACACACATACACAACAATACACACACACATACACACACACAGAAAGAGAGACAGAGACAGGCAGCAATTAGGGAAGGAGGGTAGAAGAAGAGGGAAAGAGGCAGAGAGAGAGAGAGAGAGAGAGAGAGAGAGAGAGAGAGAGAGAGAGAGAGAGAGAGAGAGAGAGAGAATTTAGTCCCATGCTAACTGCAATGAGAAAAATGTGTACATGTCCAAGCAGAAGTGAGTTAAGTGGACTTCTTTCAATATTATTAAATATTTGATGTAATAGACGTTTAGTTTTACCAGGAAGTCAGGTTTAGATTACAGAGAGTAAACTCTGGGCTACTCGTGGCTAACCATTTAGTTTTATTTCTTAGACCCTGACATTCCAGCCCAGATGTATAACAACATGAATGGTCTTTCCCAGGTTTCCTTTCACTCGATGTAAACTCTCTGTGATGTTTCTCTGGTAGAATGCTATTTTTGGGGGGTCTCTTAAATTCCATGTGAAGTTTGAGAAATTCATTAACTATAGAAAGTATATTTCAGAAGACGGTTATAAAAACAATTTGAATGCAGACCCAGGAAACAAAGCTGTGAAACACTTTAATTCTAACAGTCTATTCTCTGATAAGTTAGTGTTTTCTGAATTGGATAGTTTAAAGAAATATGTAAAGAAGTTTTAAGATGCAAAAATGTTATCATATATAGTCGATATCTAAGTGACAAAGAGGAGTGTGTTAAAAGAAGAAAAGAACATTATTGTCTTAACTACATAAGAATGAACTTCATTTCCGAAACCAATTTCTGACTCATCTTCTATTTCTTGATCATCAATTCATTTTCTATTTTACCGTGATCATTTGTTTTCTGGGCTGAATTTAATTCTTATGCAGGTTCCAGAAATGTGGACAAGGGGTGTACACACATCTGGAGAGAACAGTGTAACAAAGGGGTAGCTGATCCAAGCTCATGTTTAAGAAATAAATGTCAAGCCTCTTTGATTAATGCTCCTTTATAGTACCCTGGGACTAAACTTGTCTCAAACATGGAGTCAGAATGTCTTAGCATTCATAACTTCTTAGGCAAGATTACTTTGAATTTGTTCCATTGTTGACTTGTCTTCACTATCATCTTATGAATGGCAAATATTTCTATGTAGAATTCCTGAATTGCTCTATGATAAACACAGTATTAAAATCCCATTAGTTTATCCATGAAAGCAGTTAAAAGAGGAGAAAGGGACAAGTTTAATAGGTCTTGATTGAAACATCATAAATTAGAATTGCATGTATCCATGGTTATGCTACACAGGGCTTCAATGGGAAATAATAAATATTGGCTGTACAATGTTTCTACAGTGTATCAGAAAGTTTCTCCTACCTTGTCTTTCATCTTTCTTTAGAATGTCCTTATCAAGTGTATTTTAGAATTGAATTTCAGGGCACCCACCACTTCTAAGACAATGTCACTAAGATGTCATTTACTCCAAACCAATTTCTACGTAAGACATAAGCCAACGTCTGAAGCTTATTTTACTATCAAGTGCAATCTAAAGCCTTTTTATCTGAGTAAATTATTTTTCCCTCTATTAGGTGCTTATGGCTCTCAAACACATACACACATCTTCCTTAGCTATCCTGTATGGACATAATTCTTTCAAATTTTCTCAGTAAGTCAGCATCTCTCTCTGCTAATGAATTGCAAAGTTCCTCTCTGGATTTCTTTCAAACTCTCCACTTATTTTTAGTAGTCAGACTAAACCAGACAGAGGATAGCATTCTAGAGTAGATCTCATGAATATCATCAAGAGTAGAACTGTCAGCCTCTTTTCCATGACAAATGTTCTAAATAAATTGTACCTACAAATAACCATAGACTTTGGGTGCCATGTCATTCTAAAAGTGTATTGTCTTTCCTTCTTTGGATTCTCTTCTGTCTCAGTGGCTTCTCAGTGTACCTAGGCTATATGCTCACCAGTTCAAAGAATCATTAACAACATATCCTTTCCAGTGTTATTCACAAATTTTTCTAAGTTGTTCTTTTAAGTTTTAAATCCCGATTCTTTTTTACATAATATCTTAATTTCATAACGTTCTCTGGAAGGATTTTCTCAGAACTCTTCTACCTGCACATCTCTTTGTTCAAATTCTCATTGCTTATATCTCTTACTAATTAATGAATTTTTTTCTATGTACTTTTCCATGAAATTTCTCAGTGCCATTAACTGTATTAAACACAAGAAGTGTAGCAATGAAGCAAACTATTACCACAAGGGACACAAATATGGAAATATAGTTTGATATCACTCTTTTTAAATTTTTTTTATATTCACTTTTTTATTATTTTTTATTTTCATTTTTATCTTTTATTGGACATTTTCTTTATTTACATTTAAAATGTTATTCCTTTTCCAGGTCTCCCCTCCAGAAACCCTCTATTCCATTCCCCTTCCCCCTGCCTCTGTGAGGGAGTTCCCCCACCTACCTATCCACTCCTGCCTTCCTGCCATGGCATTCCCCTACACTGGGCCATCGAACTCACAAAGGACCAAGGGCTGCTCCTCTCAACGATGTTCACCAAAGTTATCCTCTGCCACATACGTGGCCAGAGCCATGGGTCCCTCTATGTGTACTCTTTGGTTGATGGTCCAGTCCCTTGGAGCTCCAGGAGGTCTGACTGGTTGGCACTGTTGCTACCCCCACAAGGATGCCAACCCTCTCAGCTCCTTCTGTCCTTTCTCCAACTCCTCCATTGGGGACCCCATGCTCAGTCCAATGGTTGACTGCAAGCATCTGCCTCTGAGGAGACAGCCACTTAAGGCTCCTGTCAGCAAGCACTTCCTGACATCCACAGAATAGCATCTGGGTTTAGGAACTATCATTCACTCTTTGAGTGTGTCTTCTGAATACAGAGCCTGTTCTTGTTTATCCTTGTTCACTGCAACAAAATCTTATTCTTTTCATACTCCCTTAACAAACATCTCATTGGCTTACTACTTTCTTGACTCTGTAAGTAAAGGCAAGTTAGGAAGACCTAAAGACAAGTAGAAGGAGTATTTAATCTGGGATGAGTGTGCAGTCTAAATCCTGGGTCAGTTGTCAGGGTTCCAGTTGGGAGAACAACCACAATCAGGCTAATACATGGGACTTTAGCAATTGACTGAACTTAAGAGTACCCTACACAGAGTCATATTCCAGAAACTCAGTGAGGTCAGTTATTAATCACTGACTATTCTATTTTTGTCATTGCCTCTTCAATTAGTACATCTTATGCATTATGTCTATTTAAATGCAAAAGTTTACTTTCACAAGATTGGAAAAGAAAGTTCGTCTTTAGAAAGCACAATAAAGATGTCCCGCAAACACACACAATGAAGTAGGGGAGCTAAGTTTCTCTTCTAGGTAGAGTAATAACTTTTTGTCAGAACACAATGTTTACAAAGTCTTGTCTTGAGACAGGCAAGGTTCACACACAGCTCAAAAGGAAAAAAAAAAGCTAACATAAAAGTCTCAGTTTCTTCATGTACAAAAAATCAGTAGCATCTCAATCCTAGAATCTTGTTCTAAAGATAGAAGATAGAATGCCACAGTCTGATCACTCAGTCGCCTATAGCATGCTCCATAAAGACTGCCTGTGAGTACTGTGTAATGCATTGACACGTTCTGGAGATGGCTTCAGTTTGATTTGCTCCCATTAGAAAGGCCAAGAAGGTAAGCAAACCTTCTTCCATTGTTATCCCAATAAAAGTTTATCTGCAACTACTATCATTCATTTACTTTTCTTAGGGCATCCTCGACCTTGTTTACTGAGTGTGAATTTTCCAGCATCATCTCTCTAGAGTGAGGGAGGGTAGACCTCAGGTTGTGAGGTGTTGCTAGGGTAAAGGCATGATGCTGTTTTGGCCTCTGCCTTTGCTTCTGTCCCTTTGACCTTTATCTTGCTCAGTAGCTCCGTCCAATTGTTCCTGGCTTCTCTTCCTCTGCTCTATTATGGGGTGCACGTGCTGAAGAATTTTGCATTTTGGGATGACACCTTACCAGCTGATAAATTTTATGCTGAGGTTTTCTCTAACCTAGATTGAAAACCTGTAAATCAGAGACTGTGCTGTCTCAACTATCTATCCTTCCCACATAAATCATTCAAACATAAATCATCAAAATGACCTGCCAACTCACCCTGAGTCACACTGCCAGGCTCTCCTCCTTTCAAAGGGTGTTCATTTGATCTCAATTGGTGTCTAATCCCATGCTAATACTTAAATGAATATGAATTAATTTAAAAATTAAAACCCTTGTGACAGAGCCCATTTAATACGAAAGGGAAATGCATAAAATTTCCTGTATCTAGACCTATCAGAATTTTCTTCTAAAGAACTCACTGAGTATATTCAAAAGCATTTAATAAAATTGTGTTTTTGTTTTGTGTTATTTTGTTTTTTGCTTTTGCAAAAAAAAAAGGCAAAAAAGCTTTTGTTTTGGCTATATCAGATCTTCATCACTTGTAGAAGGGATTCATGCTTGGTCTTGTGTCTCCTTTATAATAAAATTTATTAGATATGTACTTATTCAGTAAATAGTAAAAATTGACATCATACTTCTTACTCTGTGATATTCTAGATTTATGTTTATATTTTTCTTTCTTACTTGTGAGATTCTTAATTTAAATACTTTCCTAGTTGTTTAAAAATGTTACTGGTTTAAGCTGCTGCTCAGTGACAAATTCTCATGATACTTTCTTTAAAATTTTTTAAAAAGCTGTTTAAAATGATCATCTTTTAAAAAGCTGTTGTGGCTGCAGTCGTTTCCTTTTTTTTCAGGGTTTTATTTTGCCAGTTCTAACTTACAGTTATCCAAGCATGTTAATATTTGCCTGTCAGGTATTTTGACAGGTAAATATTTGTATATAATATTGTCATACACAAACCACAACACATGATAGAATATGTACTAGAGGTGAATTTTTTTATACACCACCAAAATATCTGCCTGACAACAATTTCATAGTTCAAACAACTTTTTTGTGAATTTGCATTGACCTGAATATTTTAGCCAATTAGTGTGTTTGCTGAAATGGTTTCTTATTCACTTAACATAATTATAGAGCTGTGCTCAATGCTGTGAGTTAAAGGTGCTTCAGTATTCAGTGATTAGCCCTTTGTTTGACACTTTATAATTTTAACAAACAGGAGGGAAGAACCAGCTTTTTGTCCAAATAGCTTCTTTTGTAAACTACCAGGCTAATGACCTTGAATAGGAGTATCTCAGAATAAATTTCCAAATAAATTGTCAGGCACATTTTCAAGATCTTCTCTGAATTCCTCTGCAGGTAAAAAAAAAAAGTACAATTTCTCAACAGAAAAAAATATAAATATTGTTTTTTAACTTTGTAAATATTGTAAGTTTAGATTGGAGCCATCATGTAGTAGCTTAATGTAGAGCTTGTCATTGGCTTGTTATGTAGTGGGTACAAAAGACATACTTGATGTATAGATATTAGCATATGAGTGTTCTTGCAATAGGAGCAAAAGTCTATAAGAAAAATAAATTTGTAAATACCCACAAATGACTCTGAAAGTATGTGTAAGTTATCCAATTGGAGTAGAGCAGGATTTGAGGCACAGCTTCTATTCGGGTTAATGTTCAGACGCCGTACAAAGAACTGCTCGAAGAACCAAAAAAAAAAAAAAAAAAAAGAGAGGAAGTATTAGCCCCATTTTCTCTGATGGAAAATGCTGGTCATAATAGTTGAGTCCTACAATTAAAAAGTGGCAGAGGTGATGTTTTAACAGAGGCACCTTAACCTGGAAAACTAACCTCTGGAAGTAGTGGCCTTTCCTCTCATGCCACTCTGGGTCTAATAGATGGAGAAAATGCAAGGAAGAGTTCAAACAATGAGCCTGATCAACTACACAAAGCTTCCATTCTGAAAGTGGTGTTTGCTGAGCTCTCAATGAGTATATTTTGTTGCAGCCAAATCTGGTTTTGAACAGGGAAGTATCCCCATCTAGATGAAGAACGGGATAGACCAAAGAGGAGGAAAGGAACTAGAGATCCTGGCAGAAACCACCACACTGTGTGTCTAAACAGCCAAGGCAACAGCTAAAATTGAGAAGCAATGTGACATTTATAGATGATGTGTTCCAGGGAAATGATTCAGGGTAAAAGTATAGCAAATCAATAGTCATTCTTAATTTCGAAAATCTTTGATGGCTGTAAGAAATTGTACAGTTCTACTTTATAAATCACTTCATGATGACAATTAGAATAGAATTTTAATATTGACAATAACTTTAGACTAAACAAGGTATGAAATATAAACATTGCTCTCAGTCCATTTGCTTCTTTTAGAAAAAACATGCTAACATTTTTGAGCTGAATCACTAGCAAGACAATGGATTTAATCCAAACCCCTCCTAAAGAATGAGAAGAAATCAAACAAAATGGAATTTTATCTATCTTAGAGATCAACTGAGAAAGGCTATGCTTACTTCTACCTCTGGGGCTTTGCTGAGCCCTGGCATTGGAACAGTGGTCAAGAGAATGCTGATGTTATGGGTCAAACCTAGTCTTCCTTGCCCGTCTGAAGATGTTCTCTGAAGGTTTTGATATCTCCACAATGCCTCTTGATGACTTACACCAAATTTGTTGGTGATCCAACTACTAGATTCTGGCTGAGCTAGGAAGAATGTTGAAAATAACCTGAGGTTTAAGAAAGGGTGGAGTATTTTTAGTCCTTACTGTATAGTACAATACAGCCCTTCACAAATTGCAGACTAGAATTGGGTTGCCCATCTTAAATGTCTTTCATTTGGTTTTAATGATGCATTCCATTTTCTTCTGTAGCTTAAAGTTCATGACATAATTTTCTAAATCCCATTTCACCAGAGTATGTGCACTGTCCTCAGTAGTATTCAATGTCTAATAAATTGTGTGCTAGTATGCACATTCTAAAAGTTTAACACTGTTCTGAGAGGTGACTTTTTTTTTCTTGAGGAACAAGAGAAATGTAGAGGAATAATTGACTACATCATTATTTGTCACTGATAATTGCTGTACAAATCAAATATTATTCTCCTCCAATTTTACTCTGGTTTGGCATACATAGGCTTCCAATTATGTCAAAATATTTAATCTCACAGGAGTAATATGCCTGTATGTATCTCTGCATATATAAAAAGTATGGGGAGCCAAAGTCACCAAAATATTTAGCATCTGCTCAGCCATAATTTCAAGGGTATTTAAGCATAATGTTATCAATATTAGTTCATATAGAATATAAAATTTCAGCCCCAATATTTGCTCAAGAGTGAAAGTTAATCAACAAATATCCATTTATATCAAAAGCAGCCTGCTTGTAGCTGTGACTGAACTTAATGATAATAGCAGCAAAGCAAAGTGCAGGAGACTGTGGCCAGGGAGTTAATTGCAGGTGAATGGGTGATAAGTGCAGATAATGAAAGCTAGGAATGATAGAGAGGGAGGGAACCCTGATTAGTAGAGAAAAATTGGAAAACAGAGACCCACCTGAACATAGACATGTAGGGAACAGATAGGACTGTAGCAGGCATGCAGAGGGAGGTGGGTAGAGTTAGCTGAACTTCCTTATTACACAGAATCTAAGGTGAACTCAACAGGAGAGAAGTAACTAGCTTTGACATAGAAGGTCTTTGTTTATTTCTTCAACTAGAATGTCTTTATATCTCCATTTGCTTCTCAACTGACCTGCCATTGCCACTGCCTTTCAGGTAAGTGTCACCTTCATCTTAGACCTTGTCTCTTCCTGGCAATGGTGAAAGCACTCACCCTGGACTCCGGTGAATATATCATCTAATGAAGACATCTATTAATATAGGCACATTACAGCTCGCCATCTGGCTCTGCCTCTTGGACCCTTCTCCTCCCTACAGATCTGTACTCGCACAGCACACTGTGCCTAATCAATTATTTATCCATTTCCCTCCCTCGCTGAAGCTAACAGCCCCAGCCTAAGCTCTGGCCTGCAATGCAGCTGAAGGCTGATGGAAGACATTTTAAGCCTAGAAAGACTTTTCCCCACCACAACCAAACATTGAGGTTGTACTTTCCTTGTTCTGCCCTTGTTTCTTGCCCCTGAATACTCAACCTGTGTGAGAAGCTGTATAGTTCCATAAAGACTAAAATTCTGTTTAAAAAGAAAATGTCCCACCTATTTTCCTCTCACACATGACCATGGCAAATTGGTAAGCTTGGCATTGTTTTCCTAACCTGTCAAGTCTGGGTAATACCATTCTAAAAGGCTTGTTGTATGTATTAACTGGATAACTAGGTTAAGGGTCTTAAATTGGTACCTGGCCTACAATGTGCCTTATGGTTATTATTTCCTTGTTGATACTTTATTCTTGTTATCTTCCCAAACACATTCTCTGTTCATTCCTTTTCACATTCATCCTCACGTCTCTTAAACTCCATATAGAAAGAATGGTCTTTATCTCATCTCCATTACTCTTTACATTCTGCCCAGCCTTTCTGTGCTAGACAGAAGTGATATATGCTCCCTCTGCTTCGCTCTTATTCCATTCCTATTTTTCTTTTCAGCTTTAATCCTACTTCTGCACTCTTGTCTTAACTCTGTGACATTCTTCATGCCTGACTGTTTTTTGTCATTTCAAAAAGTTTTTGTTTTCAAGTACAGACATGCTAAATAAATAAATAATTTCCCCTGAACCTTGTAGAGCGGTTACTTCTTAAAAATAAATTCTTAGCTCAGTGTTTGGATTATTGAAAAATATGAACTATTTGTTCTTGAAACCCAGCTGAGTCTGAGGCTTGCATCTGTTTGTTTCCAGTTATGTGACAGCTTCTCATTATGAAAAGCACCCAGTGAGGTGAGGACACTTTATCTCATTTGCAAGAGTCCCCTCTCCCTCTCTCTGTACCCCAATTACAATACGTTAGAAATAACAGTTTGGGGGGAGACATAATGGATTTAATTAGTTGATTTAACAGTAAGCATCATGCTTTTACCACATTAAGAAAAGGATCACCAAAAGATTGAATCTTCTGGAATCAGTTTATTCTGATTTAGTGTTTGTATGTATCTTTGGTTGAATGGTCACTGGTCTTCGCTTGTCTGATGGAAAGGAAGAACAAGATGTCTGCGTTTTATAATTTAGTAAGTTTACTCTAATTTGCAATTTTACATATGAGTTCATTTTTTAAGTTCCTATAACAAAGGATTGTATAGTCCATTTGCATATTTTGTCTATGTATCATTTATCTATTGATTCACTCTGGAATATATAAAGTCTCCTTGAGCACTGAGAAAGGCTTAGTCAAAAGCAGATGTGCCTGTCTCCTGAGTTCCTCCACTCAGCTTACATGAATACACATGATTTTATGAGACACCAAACATCAGGGATCATAGTCACAACTTGGCACAGTTACAGTTCTGCAGGGGAGCACAGGACATTGCCAAAATGCAAATATCTACTGAGTGCAGTTCCTGCGGGCATGTTGCTCTCTCCATGTTTAATGATGGTTTGGTTCTTGTGTCTAAGTGAATGGATTGCTGTATGTGTTTTTTTTTTTTTTTCAAACTGAAGAGAAAGGAAACTGAATATACTATCTTTGATTTTTCTAAATTTTCAACCAAACTGCCTACCTGCACTTTAATATTGTCATTAATAATTCAAATTAGAATAATGTAATTAAATGCCCTTGGGTATCACCTGCAAGTTTCTCTACAACTGTGATGCCCTGGGCTCCTGGATCTTAATGGCCTCATTGTTAGTACTTCACATGGATGTACAAAGCCTAGTATTTCTATTTCTTGCCCGAAACTACCTCTCTGCCACAGTTGTTTGGCTCTGGTTGCAATTAGATTCATGCTTTAGTGTGCTGTAAAAATCTCATTTGATGATCTATATCCATCTTCTAGAAATTGTGATGCCGGCTGAGGCCTTTCACACATGGCATAAGCCAGCACTAGGGGAAGAGTATCTTGATTTCCCCATGCCTGATGAGGCTGTCAGGGACATTAATGACTCCATGCATTAAGGGTGTCATGGCTATTTCCTCTATTGCACTATCACTGAGGCTAATTTGAGCAAAGAATGAAAACGCTATTCACTTCACCCCTGACACAAATGTTTTACAAGCCCATTTCTTCGAGATTCAGGAAGCAAGAATTCTTTTACATGTTTACAGAAAGGCACAGGGGTAAAGAGATCAAAAAAGGAGAAATCAAATGATCTCAGAAGGCTTGAGGTATACTCTATTAGAAACACAAGGCTAGTGGAGTTGCAAACACATACTATAGATACCTATCATAAAACATGTACGAAGCTGGATGAAGTACACAGAGCCCATGGAAATTGAAGGACAGTATTTATGGGCACTACAGCCTCTCCTGTAGTATATAAGTCTTTTCTGTTTTATTCCTTCTGCAGCCTGCTCAGTGACTTTCTATGCTGAAGGTTGCTCTCTCCCCTCCTTATTCCACATTAGTTACTACCCTGTATAATAAGCTGTAGTCTGAGACTAACGTCCACATGACATTCCTTGGCCAGGACAGCAAAGACTGCAGAATGATGACTACTTTGGCAGAGACCCAGGAAAGACATTTTATTTACTCCTTTGTCACTGTCCAGTGACATGGACTGCTATTTTTGCATGTGTATGAAAAAGCACCTGAGGGTCTGCCACAGAAACAGTAAAAAGGCTCTTTTGCCACAAGATAATTTTATAGCTTTGTTTTGTGTCAGGCCTGGGGATTGACACTAGAGTTTTGGTCAAGCTTAGTAGATAGTCCACCAATAAAAGTCACACTATTGGTCCAGCCTGGGATAGACTAGCTAGTAAGAAGAAGGCACAGCCACTATCTTTCTCTTTCATGACTTGTACTTGAAGTTCTATCCAACATTGGAATGAAGATAAAAATACATATGGCTTGCCTGGTATTTTAAATCAAATTAATCTTTGAATGATGCCTTTCTTTGCAGCTTTGATGGGGTAAAATGGCCAAATCATATTTATTTAGCAGCTTTGAAAAGATTTTAACCTTCAGCCCTAATTTTAAAGCTAATGGGAATTTGTGATTCATCAAGAACTTTCAAATTAGGGATCATTACTTTTGCTACATTTAAAATCAAATTACCTAGTCTACTCAATTAATCAGTCTTTAAACAATATTAAAATAGTCAAGGCTTGTCATTCTTTTGTCTATGATGGAAGATGACTCAGACTTCAGCCAAGTTGGTGAACTACTCATGAAGGGAGATAATTTAGTATGGTCTAACAACATTCTTCATTTTTTTCTTCTTTAATCCCTTTTTCAAACCAAGAAGAGCCATATGTCTGTGCTGAAATGTCTATTGCCATCACCCTGTCCCATCTGGCTGTCACATGGCTAATGGTCCCAAAACAGCTAGATAAGGCAATAGTTAACATTAATGATTCATCTTAAAAATATGACAAGGCAGAGTGAATGCAGCTATGTGCTGGGTTCCCATAAAGAAACTATTATCCAGGATATGTGCTTTCAGTAAATGTAATACCCTTAAATATTTTCTTTGTCAATTAATATCTATGCCTTTTAAGGTATCCTTTTTTTTTTAAGTTTCTGCTTCATTCAGAGATGTCTTGTAAGCTGCATGTGTGTGTGTATACATATATACTTAAGTATGTTTATTCAGAATTACATGCATTATACTTAGTGATGAGAAATGGGAATATAAAATAATGAGATTGATCTAGAATTGGGATATCTCAGATTTTATTAGGTCATTTCCCTGTCTACCAGAAAATGATAAGTGGTTATAACATGGATATCACCTTTAAAATTTTGAAAGGCTCTGAGTACTGGACAATGGCTGGATGGGTCAATGGTCAAAGACACTTGATGACAAGCCCAACACAGTTGAACCCCAGAGACACATACAGAGGAAAGGGAGAAATGAATCCTGCTATTTGTCTTATGGCATGCAGGTACTCCAGTCCTTAATCAAGATTGCTTAGTATTTAAGGTTTTTATAAGATATTGGCTGTGCAATATATATTGGCTTTTCATAGAGGCTTAGGTAGCTCTTTTTCTAAATCAAGACATATGAGTATAAAATCTGATACATTAGATTCTAAACCTGTCTCTGTTAATTATATTCATATAAATGTTCAATCCACTGTTATAGTCTTCCTAAATTACCTGCTTAATATTGTCCAGCACCAGTGATTTTCATAGGTTAATTATTCTCCACATAAAAGAACACTAGCATTGGTCAGTCAAAGTTGGTACCTTATCATCTGATTAACTCTCCTTCTCTAGTTAAAGAAACAGAGTAAGTTCTGAGGTCATCAATTATCTAAGCAAATATCCCCCAATGAGAGAGCATCATGGTCCATCAGTTCTGCATATCCCACATAAAACAGGGCCACTTCTGTTTATAAAGAGAGCAAGGAAGTATGAGACAGGCTAGTGGTTTTTCTCCTATTCTGATTCATCATCTGCCCTTATCATCACCTACACTATAAAGAGTGGAGTATTCAAGAGTGTACTTTATTAAACAAAATTCAGAGTCAGAAGAAAGGTCAAGAGAATAGCAAGAGTAGTCTTACATTAGAAAAAGACAGATAAAGTCCATCCTGCATGTTTTCATGATAAAATATTTCATGTGAAATTTCCTTTTATCTCATACTGTATCAATATGTGAAAATAGAAAACTAAATTTTTATAAATCATATTTTAATGAATTATTGGTTCATAGAAGACATCTATTTATTTTATTTATCTACAAAGCTCCCCATCACCGCCCCCAAAAAAATAGTCCAGGATCTTGGAGCATATTCATCAAATTTATCTTTCTAATTTCTATCAGTCTGTTGTGTCTTTGTTGCTAAGCTCCTTAACATTCTGAGTGGATTATGATTTTTTTTTGAGCAGGTGCTTAATGGTATGTGTGGGAATACAGTATAAATTTGAGTCTCTTAACTTGGTACTCAAGGGAAACTTAAAGAATCACATTTTCTGTCACTTCATTTGCTTGACTTGCAGATGTATTCTAGCAGTATTCAAAAATTGTTGAGCATCCCAATACTCAAGAGGCTAATGTAGATCTTGAATTCATGGTCATTGTGAGCTACTTGTATGATAAACATCAGATGGACTATATACCAAGATAGTGACTTTTAAAACATTCAAAATGGAATCATTAATTCTATTTGAAAGTGGTACCCACACTATTATACAAATCTTACCTTCCTCAGTATACAGTGAATCATGTCTATATGACATTTGTAGAGATTCTGATTTTTTTCCCTTTCTACACTTAAAACATCTAATTTAGCAATGAATTCTTTAGTTCTTAGATTGAGTTCATTCTAGAGTATCTAGCCACTCTAATTCTATTTCTTGTAGTGCCTAGAAACCATAGCCTTATCAACTCGTCTACATCATCTCTACCAAGCTCAGTTTGATGGACACTGTTGACATGGAGGATGCATTTCTATCATTGTAAAGAAGGAGACAAGTCTGAGAAACAAATAATTCTATGCTCATAATTTGTAGATATGTGCTACATGGAAAAAAAAGGCTCAGTTCTCAAAGAACAATAAGAAAAGGACTTTATTGTTTCCCTTTTAAGGACTTGGCTTTCTTTTCCACTTATCCTTTACATCTTGGTCACACTTCATGAAAGAATTACCTTGGACAGCCTATTTTAAACAAAACCCATTAACATTGTCTTAGGATTCAAAAGCCTTGATATGAGTTATTATTGAATGGATGGATTTATTTTGCTTTCTTATGTTATCTTTCTGGTAGAACAAAATATATTCCTCACTCTTCATATGATATGAGTAGGATTCTTGAAAAATTCTTTAAAGAAAGGATAATTATCCTGTTTGTCCATCTATATGTGCATATGTATGTATAAAAATCAAATTTAAATTGAATTTATATATGCTTCTTTTTAAGCACTCCAAATTGCTCTTATTCTTTCTTTCTGCTTTGGAGATCATATTCTACTTTGTTAGTTTCTATGACTAAAATTTAAAGAAGATTGTCAAATAAGACATCTGAAATAGTAATCACAATAAAATATAGGTAGTGTTATAAAATTTGTCTTTTATGCTAATACCACAGGCACTTAGCTACATATGCACAAACTTGTGTATGTGTGTTTATACTTTGTTTTATAATTAACAATCATGCTTTGAATGGCATGAGTTCACTATCAGTTTAAATTAAGCAATATATTTTACAATCAAGCTCATGGAGTGATTTTTAGTTCAGATAAAGTACATAGAATAAATGGTTTAATTTTAGTATAATTGTTCATGAATATAACATACTTGGATGATTTTTCTACTTCTTTCCTCCTTCTGACTCCTTCCTGTATGATCTTCTTAAATTTGAAAAATCCTTTGTTGTTAACCTCTGGGTTCTTTCATGCCTTATGTTATCTGCCTCTGTTATCAAAACGAACAGTAATAATCAAAATGTTCCATCTAATGAAACAGCATTGCATTCTGACAGTGTTTCAATATGCATGTCACCATATTCATGCTATGCATATACATTGATGACAGATATTTTTCTTTTCTTTTTTTTTATTGATATTTTCTTTATTTACATTTCAAATGTTATCCCCTTTCCAGGTCTCCCCTCCAGAAACCCCTTATCCCATCTCTCCTCCCCTATCCCATCACTCCTCCCCTGTCACACTTCCCCTGCTTCTATGAGCGTGTTTCCCTACCCACCCTCTCCCACTTATCCTCACTGGCATTCCACTACACTGGGCATTGAACCCCCACAGAACTAAGGGCAGCTCCTCCACTGACATCCAACAAGGCCATCCTCTGCCACATATGGGTCCTTTCCACGTGTACTCTTTGGTTGGTGGTCCAGTTCCTGGGAGCTCCGGGAGGTCTAGCCGGTTGACACTATTGCTTCCCACACGAGGCTGCAAATCCCTTGAGCTCCTTCAGTCCCTTCTCCAACACCTACATCGGAGACTCCATGCTCAGTCCAGTGGTTGACTGCTAGCATCCACCTCTATTTGTCAGGCTCTGGAAAAGCCTCTCAGGAGTCAGCCATATCAGGCTCCTGTCAGCAAGCACTTCCTGGCATCTGCAATAGCATCTGGTTTGGCAACTGTTATTGGATGAATTCCCAGGTGGAGCAGTCTCTGGATGGCCTTTCCTTCTAATGAGCATCAGATAAAGGATATTTCCTCTTCCAATATCATCTTTCCCTAGTTTATATGACTCATTTCATGGAGTTCCATACAATGAATCACCCCATAGAATATAACCAGTCCAAACTGTACCCAGACCAGACTGACACATGTGTCCCTTGCTCCTGGTACCTTCCGTGTGATTCTCCACTTTGCTTGGGAATCTATCCATAAGACTGTTACTGGTTATGTTACTGTAGCATAGCCTCCAGAAGTATAAGCTTGAGTGAAATCAATCATTTATTAATCAACAGGTGTATGTTATTGCATCATTAACAGAAAATGTACTAACACAATTACACATAAGTATTTTTCATGGACCACCAAATTAGAGCCCTCTTTTGCATGAATCTCTCACACACTTTCAAAAGATGTTTCTCAGAAAATTAGAATGAACTACCCTGAAGGATGTAGGAATCTAAAAGTTTACACTTTCCTTTGATGGTCTATGTAGAGGGCATATTTTCCCTGTGAGTTGGGAGAGCTAAGGTGGGAGGAGTAAGGAGAGGAAGAGGGAGTAGGAAGAAGGAGAGAAGGAAGAGGAGGAGCAAAGAGGCAGAGATGAGGCGATGGAGAACCACGCATGTATCGGGAAGCAGCCCTGGGTAACAACTTATATCTAGGTTAGGTTAATTGGTTAACATTTCTAATTGTGTGAGCATCTTATTATTTGAGCATTATCAAATATATAAAGCTATTGGATAATCTTTAAACATTAGAGTCTCATTTCTACCGGGTACTGCATGGATGGTGGAATGGTCTGGGCTCAGCCCAGCCTTGTGGAGACTGCATGGAAGATTGGCAGGGCCAGTGTCTCTGACCACCTGAGCTAGTGGCCTGAGCTGGAGGCCTGAGCCATGGCAGCAGCGAGAACATGCCTGCTTGTGAAATCAGGCCTAGCCTCGTCGGGAACATGGTGGCTCTGTAACACAAGACAGATTGGGTGCTGCCATTTTTAAATATTTATTACAACAGGTCTATACTGACCTTGAGTTTTTGGGATATAGGGAAAAGTAATGGCATACATCTTATCTTCACACTCTTGATTCCACAGATGAGATTTTCAGAGTTAAAGAATGAAGAAAAGTGTTCATATGTTACCAGCTCTCATCAGCAGAATTGGGAAAAGTAATTATATACAAAATATAAGCATAAAGATAAAACCATATCCTATCTATGGATCCTTTATCAGTAAGGAATTTTGATTAAATATTTATCACATTCTATATTGTAGGACCCCAAAGGGCTGCTATACCCTGGCTGAGCCTTTCCGTATGCTGCTGTCTACTAAGTAACATTCTGCAGTTCTTCTAAGATCAAAAACATCCTGTTGAAGGATGATGCCCCAGGAAGGGTATTTACACTTGACATCCTATTGCCCCCCAGTTGAGTTCCTGTTTTTTCCTGAGTTTGTATTTTTCCTTCCCTGGCTTTCTGTATATATTAAACCTTGCCCAGTAAAGGCATTGGCATTCTCTCACAAGGATGACCTGAGTCTGAGTATTTCTTTAATCACCCAGGCCTACGCCTGAGCTCGGTACTGTGGGCAGCGCCAGAGCTGTCACTGTATACTAAATGTTTTAATCATGAATCGGTTTCATCACAAATTTGAAAATTAGTTTTTCTCAAGTATCCAAAATTTTAATAAGCTTCTTTATAAAACAAACAAATTATTTTCGAGTCTTATTATGGTACTCATCAAAAAACAGTTTACTAAATTCCTATTCTTAGAAAATAAAATTCTGGTCTTGTGAAATAAAATACAGGCTACACATTATATAAAATTTTCATAAATAAACATATACAAAAAGCAATAAGTATTCATAATATCAACTAAGTATAATCATATGCTTATTTTATATAATATATTAACAGTGTAAAATATGAGCAAATAAAATATAAACTATGTTGAAATGGAGAACTCTAATTCACACAGGTTTTTTTGTTTTGTTTGTTTGTGAACCTTTCTGGATTGAACATTTTGACAAGAGGCTTTTAAAAGAGCTAATCTTTAACTCATCTTGTTACCTGTAACTACCAGTTTGAGATCTGACTACATGTATAATTTGATTATACACTGAAGGAAAATGTTAACATGTCTTTTATACCCTGTTAGCCTGTATGGGTTAATTTATTCTTTGTTTCCCTGCCTTGATTTTCAACACAACAATATCAATACATTACATTCAGGGATGACTCATCATTTCCCAAAAATATCAATATAACATTGTCACTCGCCATACCCAGCAAACCATCATTGTGTTCAAATGCCTACCATTTCACAGATAAGGAGCTGCTTAGACCTACCCAGCTAAGGCTCCACTGTGATCCAAGAATTAATTTCACTAGAGTGCTTGTGACTAATAGCCATCTTTCCTTCCACTTCTTCGACACATACTACTCATTGAGATTCATACAATGCAGCATACATGCAAAACACACACACACACATGCATGCATGTCCACACATATGTGTGGATATATGATATATATGTGAGTGTCTGAATAAGAAAATTCTATTTTTTAATATACTTTCAAAATTCATGTCTACTATCTCATATGTATCATAGAGAATAAAATGCTAAAGACTTACAGTCACTAGAGGGTATATCTCTGGCTTTCAACCAAATGATTAATTTGGAGAAATGCTATAACATGTCCCATATAAGGGGCAGATGATCGTTTCCTTAAACAGGTTTAGAATGATTCCCATCCTTACCACAATTCTTGTGTTAACCACAATGATATAAATATTGCTTAATTACATTAAAGTGATTGACATTATAGATTTCTTACAAAGGCTCTATATGACTGGTAATCACCAGGAGCTATCAGAGAAGATTAAAGTAGTTAACTAATTTATAATCAAGTGTTAAGGCATTCACAATGTAGTTCACAGAAGAAATAAGTTAAAAGCATACATTTCTAGACCATTTTCTAGTTAAAAAAAAAAAAAAAAAGCCCAATACCTACTCTTGATCACCAGATATTTCTGTAGTATAGAGGAATATGATAGATTTCTGCTACTTTTAGTAGGGAGTAGACTCAGAAGACTCTCTCTCTACATGTGGAAGTCTATTTGCAAATCAGTAATAACCTAATCCAAAGAACATTTTTGAATTATAAATATTGAGGTATTCTACAAAGAGCAATCTTCCCATCACAATGAATTGTCTTGGTTCAAACAGGTTCTATGTTAGTGTCTTCTGGATTCCTTGTAGCATGGTAATCAGATATTCCTCACTTACCCAAACTGAAAATAACGCAAAATGAAGCTCCTTCTCTCTTTACAGCAGAATAAAACCATGGCCTAGGGTTTGTAAGAGAAGGAAGTAAAAATTATGTTTAGTTTTACTTCTCAGACTTATCAACCACCCACACCAATTCTGCCTTTGGACCTATTTATCTGCTTCAAAATCTGAGAATCTATGTGCTCTGATATTTTGTATTATAGGGTCCTGGATAGGCTTGTAAGAATTAGTAAGTTAGGACATAAAAAATCAGTTAAATTAGATTTTCTAATTATATTACTTTGTATGTGTGTGCCTCATAGTATAGAGCATACTTGTTATGCTTATTATTTATCTGAAATTTAGATTAATTTTTCAGTCTCCGTTTTATCTGGTTTATCAAAAGTTACCCACTCTCTTACTTGTTTTTTTTTTTCTCTTTTTTTCTTTTTCTTCTCTTATTTGTTTTAAGCCATGGTGTATTCTGTATTCAAATGTCTGGAGCCCTCATGTCTACAGATTGTACTTGGCTGGCATGACCTACCTAAGGTCATCAAGGCACTGGATGGCCCAAGGGCCCTTGAGTTTGAACATGGTACTACATTTAAACTAAAAACACATGAACCAAGCACAAGCTCATGCTTCTCCATTGGCTGCAGTTGTGCTGAGGTTATACTAGAAACTAAATTAGCTCATGATTTGATCTGTATGAGTTTTGGTTGCATGACAAATCATAAATGTTTCCCAAATGCACCTGATGTCATTGTACCAACAGTAACCAATTGCTCGTCAATAATTAACATTGTTTAATATAGATATCTATCTTCTTTCAAAAGACCTCATGATCAATTCTATTCAAAAGGAAATATAAAAGACAATAGCACCTTAGTAGGCTCCTCATGGGTTACTACCTTTACCAATGAAGCAACTGTGTTACATTTATTCAGTTACCTCTTCTGAAAAAGTCTCAAAATGGATCTTTAGCACTCTAGTTAAAATATTTTTGTTATTTAAATGTAAGTTATAATTGATTATATTATTAATGTTGTTTTATATGCCTTTTTGCTTTTTTGATATTCTTAATTCCTCTACAAAATATATTAAGAAGAACCTCCATGGTTGATTTAAAATGTGAGGAGAATGGGAGACGGGACCATAGTCAGTAAGAACCATGCAAGAAGGAGAAAAGAAGAGATGCAAAGGGAGTAATGCAGAAGGTTGAGAAAAGTATATGGAAAATAACTAAATCAGAAGATGTTTCATTTCATTCAATCACAGATAGCATTTTAGGACATGCTTTCAACCCAAATAAAAGGAAGACATGTCACTTCAGCTGTCAAAGAGTCTCTGCTGTGAACAAGACCATACTTGCAACTTTGCAACTCTTCTTATCATTTCCCCATATACACAATGAACAAGTTGCTCTTCAGGCCAAGGGAGTATGTTCTTATAAGTCTTTAGAGAAATCTCTTATCTTGTAGAATAGCCATTCATTAAATAGGCACTGTCCTTGTAACTGCTGAGTATAAAGCTAGTACACAATGAACCACATTTACTTTAATGTGCCTTGATGAAATTTTGGCATCCATTCCAAAGACAGATAAAGAGGGAAAAAAGAGCAATTTATACCTGCCCATAAAAAGATATAATGGCTATTGAAAATAATGTGTTGGAATAAGAAACACTTAAATGATCACATTAACAAAGAACAATTAGAACTTGGTTTTTCCCTAGTCTCCCCTAGAGGTTCATAAACCTACAGTCAGAGGCAATTGAAATGTCCTGTTAAATTGGACCAGAAAATGTCTTAGATCAGATGTCATTTTATCTTTTTTACTTATTGTTTCTCCATTTAATGAATAGTAAATTTCAAAAATAGACTAGATATTACTATAATAATGCAGATTTTAAAACTTAAAAACTAAAAAATAATTCTCAATTTTTTTTCTCTTTTCAGGTACAATAAATGGAAGAGTAGGAAAAATTAATGGTGATGATAATGAGTGACAAGAAACTTAATTCAATTATTTTAAAAAGTGATAAAATTAGAACTTATCACAAAACAAATAAAAGTAGATGGATGAAAAGATAGGAAGGAAGGTAGTAAATAGATGATAGATAGATAGATAGATAGATAGATAGATAAACAGATAGACAGATAAATATTTATAGAAATGAGAATAAATATATATCTAAGTGGCTATAGTTAATATATTTATTTTGGCCAGTGTATAAGTCCTATCTATTTATCTATCTATCTATCTATCTATCTATCTATCTATCTATCTATCTATCTAAAATTAGCAATAGGCCTGACATGCATGCATGCTAACACAAAGTGTTGGGTCTCTGTGGAAAAACACTGAAACAGAAGGCTATAAACTATTGTAAACAGGCAGCTTCTGTGGAAATTTACCAGACCGAGTAGTCATAGGTCTTATAAATAGGCAGCTTCGGTGGACAGTACCAACTTAGATAAGGACAAGTGAATCATATGCAGAGCCATAGTGACCTGTCCCTTGAACCTACACTCAGCTGATTCCCTGTTCTGAAAGGTATCTGTACTCCCCCTGAACACCTATGCTCCAGTGCCATTCCCTTCCCCACATCCTGACTTTTTGTGTTTATAACCTCTGTGTAAATAAGTAACTTATGATGTGATTTAAATAACTAAATAAAAAAAATAATTAAAAGGAGTTGAGTTGTATGCAACTGATGTATAAGACAGAGACAACACAAATAAAAAAAGCAGCAAGAATTAGTTTTTTCTGATCTAAAATTATGCTATTGATTATATTTACAATGTATAAATGAATAACTTTAGATCAAAGATACAAGTTGGTTGAAAATGAAAGAATGCAAATATATATCTATGTAAATAGTAATCTTTTGAAAAGAATGTACCAGACAAAATAAAATTTAGGTAAAAAATAAAAGTTTTGAAGCAACAAAAAAAAAAAAAAAGAAAGAAAGAAATGAGAAAAAGTTCACAGTTTCAAAAGATACATTATAATTCCACTTTTACATGTAACTTAAGATTCCCAGTGATTTTTCTCTTTGAAAGCTGACTTTAAACTTTTGTAGTAGCACATTATGTATAAAAATTATAAAATACATATAATTATTAAAAGATGTATGGATTTTGCTATTAAAAAATTACTTATTTCATGCTTAAAAGACATAAAATACTGTGTTCTACTTCTAGACTCTGTCTTGTTACAGTCAAGATCTGAATGTTTACAATGATAGGAGATGAGTCCCTTTTCTATTCTTGCCTTAATATCAAGGTTTTGGGAACCATCACATCAAAAGCCTTGCATGTAATAGTCTAACATTCTGCCATTGAGCTATATCTCCCAGTAGAATTCTATTTGATCAGCCTTCTTTTTGTTCTGGTATAATACAGGCTACATTGGATCATTTATAAAGTATTATATACTTAGGCTCAGGCTGGATCTCATTAGAACTGAGTACCTAAATAAACGGGAACTTTGAAAACAAACAATTTTGTTGAAAATTTAATTGTCACAAAACTTTAAAAACATATGTGGCAAGCTTACTGCCAATTTCAAGAGGAATTAGTTTGTCTATGATTTAATAGAGAAGCCAGGTAAAACATACAGATATAATTTATGTGTTAGGTGGACGTTTTATGGATGCTCAAAGTGAAAATCAAAAGAAAATCTAGTTGGCATGATACTGTATCATTCAAAACCAAAACCAAAATTACAAGGCTCTCCATGAATCTGTGCTTTTATGTGTTTTACCTGTCTGCAAGCTTTGTACATGGGCTTAATACCTATGAAGTAATAATAACAAAACAGGATGAATAAGAATAACAATTGTGTAGGTACAAGATAGACAACAGCTTGAGTTTTAGGTTTTTTATGGAGTTCTGATTGAATTGCTGTATGGTACTAATACAGTGGTTTATTGTGTAATTTAAAATGATGTAATTTTAATATTCCAAATGAAAACAATTTAATTACTAAAACATTCAAATAGTAAGTAGCTCTTACTGTCAGCACATCCATTAGTCAAAGAGGGTGAAGCAAAGAATGGGGTCAAACACTTGTCTAGAAGTAACCATTAGTGATGTTACAGTTCTGGCTTGAGATGGTCAGTCCTAAAGAATCAGCAATGCTCTTCTCAAAGACTGACATAGAAAGGTGACAGTCAGATGTGGACCTTCCCAGAAACAACAGGATCCACTTTTCATGCCTCACTTAATGGCAGATAGTAAATGGTGCATCTCATATATTTCTCTGTAAATTAGCTACTGAATGAAATCTAGATAACACAGCAATTAGTTATCAATAATGATGTGGGTGACTAAAATGGAAACAACTCAATAAATTCAATATGATCATGTCTGTAAAGTTCCAATGTGCCCCCACCTCTCTCTCACACTCTGTGTGTGTGTGTGTGTGTGTGTGTGAGAGAGAGAGAGAGAGAGAGAGAGAGACAGAGAGAGACAGAGAGAGACAGAGAGAGACAGAGAGAGACAGAGAAAGAAAGAAAGAAATATGTTGTAAAAATGTGGCATTAGTATATCCTGAAAGTAGAAATAACAACCAGATGGATGGATATAAATCTTTGAAAAAGTAAAATGACAAAAGTCAAACTACAGAATCAATAGTGTTTGAATGTAAATAGTTGCATGATTAATGCATCTAGAGAAAAAAGAAACTCAAGCACTGTTTCTCAAGATGAAGACATGTTGTAATTTAGCAAAAGGTGCAAATATATCCCTGGTTGTTCTCCAAAGTCATCATCTGCTTATTTCTTTTGTTTCATTGTTTACTTGGCTTTGGGCCAGAGACTGAACCTCTAGCATTGAATATGCTAAGCATGTACTCTACAGATGACCTGTGTGTATCTTCAAACCCAGCTCAATATGTTAACTACTTTATGTTTTTATGAATTTACGTATTTGTTGTTTTGTCATACTAGAGTTGAAGGGCAGTGCATGCTGTGGGAAAATATGGCGGGCAGCGCAGCGGCAGGACCCGGGCCCAGGTGGCAGCGGTCCGGGACCTGCGAGGTGGAGGCTGCCTGGAGGCTTCCAGGCAGCCTGTCTCACATACTGGAGGAAGGTCCCAGGTTCCAGGGGCTGGTGGCTTTGATGGCGGCGGGCCCAGCAGGCCCCAATGATACGAGGAAGTCCTTGGTTCCAAAAGGGTTTATTGTCATGGCGGATGGTAGATGGATCTGGAAGTACCCCCCCCCCAACTCAGGGCAGACCGAGTTAAGTAGGGAGGGAGAAAGAGGGAGGTTCTGGGGGAATGCTTAATTGGCTCCGCCCTCTGACCTTCATTAGTATGTAAATCCCTAGGGCCTGAGGCCTGTAGCTACACCCTCTACCTGTGCACTTTGGGAGGGGCTGTAATGGCCTACGTGACTGAACAATGTAGGTCTATGGAGATTGGACTGCTTGTTAGGACTCTCAGTTCTGGGGAAGTGGCGAACTCCTGCCGTTCTCCCTTGGAGTCTCAGGGTTCTAGGCCCATGCCCAGCCAAGAACCAGGATACCCTTATGCAGTCCCACAGCATGCTAGTAAAGTATTGTAGCACTTAGCTACAACCCTAAATCCCTCCAAATACTATTTTTTAATTAATTTTACTACCCATACAATCTAATGGATTTCACTTTGCATTTCATAGCAATGTATCACTATGCTTTGTTCTCATTTATTATCCTCCCTCATTCACCTCTCTAGCCTTGTTGTTCTACTACTTAAGGTCTTCTCCATCATTTTCTCCCTATAATTCTTCCTTCTTGGTTTTATAGTACTTGTATCCCATTGCTAACTTTTCCCTGTGTTGTTTTTCATATTTTATAGCCCACAAGAATACACACACACACATACACATATAGAGACTATATGTGTAAGAAAACGGGTGTTTGCTTTTTACTCTCCAGAAATAATATCACAACAGCATTCTGCCCTTATTAACGGTTCACAGTGCAATATGTAGTGATTAATTCTTATTGAATCTCTTCTGTCACTCAGCCTATTTGATATATTAACATTATATCCTTAGGATGCTTCCTGAGATTTCTTATCTCAAATATTGCAACAACTTCAATCTCATGTTAAAACAACTGACCTTTTGTGATTTTTCACCAAAATCACATAACCAGTCTATGGTGGTTTTGACTGAGAGTAGCCCCATAGGTCATATATCCTTGCATAGTCCCCAGTTGTTGAACTGTTTGGAAGGATTAAGAGGAATGGATTTGTGGGAGTTGGTGAATCCTTTTTGAACTAGTTCTATCAGCAGGAGTGGACTTTGAGCTTTCATAACCCCACAACACTTTCTTTTTCTTTTCTTTTTTTTTTTTTTTTTTTTTGACTTTTTTCGAGACAGGGTTTCTCTGTGTAGCCCTGGCTGTCCTGGATCTCATTCTGTAGACCATGCTGGCCTTGAACTCAGAAATCTGCCTGCCTCTGCCTCCCAAGTGCTGGGATTAAAGGTATGCGCCACCACCGCCTGGCAACAGTCACTTTCAAATGCGCTTACCTGCCTATGAATCAGGATGTAGCTCTCAGGTACTTCTGTAGCACCTTGCTTCTCATGCATGGTGACATGCTCCCTGTCATGATGAAATGGACTAATCTTCTGAAACTCTAAGCAACCACCCATTCCACCTCCAGTTACATGCTTTCCTTTATAAAAGTTGCCTTGGTCACAAGGTCTTTACAAAGCAGTAGGGCAGTCCCTAAGACACAACTTCACATTCTCCAGTGAACCTCTCTTGTGAAGAAAGTGAAAATTATATTTTCAACCAGGTACAACAAATCACATTTGTCTACTGTAAAGTATATATGCCAAAACACAAATTCAGAGCCCCTTGTCCCACCTGTACAGAAGAAAATGACAATAAATCTAGGAACGGAACACCCACTATGACTCCTAACAAGCTCATCTGACAGCATGAATGCCCAATAAATACCACTTACTGTCTCCAATGATAATAAAACAGCAAGGAATTTTTAAAACAGAAATGACAGTGTCAAGACAAATATTCTTAAATATAATCTATAGTGAGTATATTTATAACTCTTAGATATATGCATGTTACTTGTGTAGAATCTTCAGTTGAAAGAAAATTTATTTATATCATAGCATTTACTCTCTGAAGAGGAGACAAGTCACCTAGAAACTTTGTGCAGTCCTAGTGCTATACTTTATACTTTATAAAAAGTCCGTATACTTTTGAATTTTCAGATAAAGACTTTCAATCTCAAGGATACTCACAACTTCCATCATTTACCTGTTCTGCAAAAGGTCGTGACTCTTTATATGTCATAATTTACTAGGGACACTTTTTTTAATTTGGTACAATAGCACAAAGACACTACTGTTTAGAGAGAGAAGTCACTTAGCTTATTTTCATCAAAAATTATTATTTTCATATGTAAAAGTGGTATAAGTTACATTCACTAGCAATACAATGCTTGATTTTTTTTTCCTTTGTTCTGAATTGTTTTGGGCAAATTTTGCTGTCAAAGGTATAGAGCAAATCCTAGGCAGTATCAGAATTGAGATG
The DNA here is from genome assembly GCA_021653895.1 of Mastomys natalensis. NCBI lineage: Eukaryota > Metazoa > Chordata > Mammalia > Rodentia > Muridae > Mastomys > Mastomys natalensis. The sequence goes on along the minus strand of JAJTUV010000910.1, from coordinate 1,750,915 downwards.
TTTCAATATAAGACATATCCAAAAAGGAAACCATACCCAGTGTTGAACCTATGCATTAAAATCAGCCAAGACTACAAGCACCTTTATATCATTTGCCAAACTTGTAGACTAGGAGGAAGTAAAAACATGCTAGTCCTCCAAGCACAAAAACAAATAAGTCTAGTTCAGATCCTGAAGAATAACAAAGATAACTACTCAACAAGTACTATTCATAATGCCTGGTCAGTATTGAATAATTTAAATCTTCAAAGAGTCCAAATGAAGTAGATGTCTCATGCTACTATCTCTGCATTGTTTATGAAAAAAAACGAGGCTGGGAAATGATAGTAGTTTGGCTATGATTCTGTCCATAGGTCTTATTGGAGACAGAATTTAGATGCAGACAGGGAGGCCTCAGAGAACAGATCATTGGCCACATCAGGTTGCCACTCGATGTTGTTTTATTAGCTCACTTAGACTCTGTTAATGATGGTATGTAGGCAACTTAATTCATCTGTATTTGGCTTACATTTCTACTGTTGGCAAAGCTGCTAAAGCAGGAAAGTAATGTACACCCAAATAGAGTGGATAAGCTTCAGAGGTTCTTCTGTTCTTGCCCTCCTCCCACAAACATGTTTTTCCTATGGGCCTCATTTTTTAAATATCTCCTTTGAGGATAGCCTTGTTTACATTTATATTACCAAACTCTTCCTCAGGTCAATACTGCTAAGCCAGGTGTTTGACACCAGAAGACTGGTTATTAGATATTCCTTCTGGATCTTTAAGTATTAAAGCCAAAAAGAGATGATCAATAAATATGCTAAGTGATTGCAAAGAGGATTCAAAAAGAAAGCACAGGTAAAATTACACATGATGCCATACTAGATTAATGAATCAACATGCAAAGGAGACACAAGCTTGTTTATACTTATGCTCTAATGACATTGTGTACTATCAATGGAGAAAGGTGTGAGTAGGGAGCTGGAGAGATGGTTCAGTAAATGAACTATCATTTTCAAAATACCCCAGTTTGCTTTCCAACACCCATGCTGTATGATTGACAACTGTCAGTAACTCCAGCTTCAACCTATCTTACACTGTCTTCTGCCATGTGAGGGCAACTGCAGTCATATACATATATCACAGACACACTTGTATTTGGTTTTGTTTATTAAAGACTAAAACTGAGGATTATATGGATATATGATTTGACTGTATAAGGGCAATTTTATTAAATAACCGTATCTTGATACAGTAAGATGGTAGAGACACAGAATACCAGAGGAACACAGAGACCACAACAGGAGTATTGCAAGTTAGGATACATCATCTTCTTAGGCAAAACAAAAGCAGAACAGAGATGCCCTGTTCATTCTTCAGTTTGGAAACATCCACTGAATTCTGTTTTGATGTAATTCCCCTGTGAAACCTTAAATTTAGTCATATCTGGAGAGCCATTTGAAAGAGTATATGACAGACACACTGTCACATGGTACTGCCCATGGGAGTCTTGTTATGCACATAGTATTTATCTTATTCAACTTGTCAGAAAAGGGGCCTAATGAAAGTCCTAATTATTGCATATGGTTGAACTTAGGTATGGTCAAATATTACCTCAGCTCATTGATCATGCACATTACATGGTGAAGGTTTTTTGTTGTTGTTGTTATTGTTGATCAAACAGAAGCTCCCATATTCAACTATGTTGGCATATTGTTTTGTTTCTATATCATATTTTTTATGAGAAAGAACATCACTGTTTTTCTATCATTGAAGTCTTTATATGGCTTCACCTAACCTGTTTCCAAACTAGTCTGAAATAAAAATGAATTCCTTTTCAAAATATTCAATGGCATATTGCAACTCACAGGCCGACATTACTTTTCATATATGAAATGGTACAGGTCATAGTGTTTTTTCCACACAGGGACCTGCAATGTGTGTAGAAATTTGGTTTATGTGACAGTACAGGAGTGAGGCTTTGCTGTAGAATAAGCTGTGTTGGAAGGAAATATGGACTGTGTTATTTGACTATGCATGTCCTAGCCCCAACTCTTGAACTGCTATTTTCAATGTTTATAATAATAGTTTTCTACAGTGTTTTCCCACCAATGCCTTTGACTCTTCTTGTCTTTCTGAATTGTCCTTCCATTGTGACAGAGAACCACATGGCTCTGAAAACAGACAACACATAACTTCACAGTCTTTTGCTGGCTACTTTGTTCCACTGTTGCTTCTGGCTTTTTTGTTCCTTAACTAATTCAAATCATAGAATTATCTGTTCTTCTGTAATAATTATAAACATTCTCTGTTAGTCTCATAATGCTGTCATTTGTTAAAGAAAACTTATGTGTATCAGTTTTTAAATGCTACAAACACTAACAGTATACAAATTAAAACAAAGACAGATACAGACATCCAGAGCCAAAGAGTGGATGGAGCTTGAGGACTCCTATAGAAGAATAAGTGGAAGGATTGTGGGCCCTAAGGAGATAGGAACTGCACAGGAAGATCAACAGAGTAAACCAACCTGAACCCTGGAGCTCTCAGAGACTGAATCACCAACCGTGGAGCATACCTAGTCTACACAGATCTACTCCATGGGCTGGACCTAGGCCTCCCTGCACATATGTTGTAAATGTGCAGCTTGGTTTTCATGTAGGTCTCAAACATCTGGAGTGGGGGCTATCCCAAAATATGCAGCCTGTATATGGGGTATGGTCTTCTAGCTGGGTGCCTCATCTGACCTCAATGGGAGAGGAAGCACCTAGCTTCTCAGAGACTTAAAGTGACAGGGTGGAGGATACAGGAGGAGGGGGTACTCAGAAAAGAAGAGATGGGGAAGGATTGTGGGAGGGGGTGACTGGGACGGGTTATAAAGTGAATAAGCAAAAAAAAATAAAATTAAATTAAAAAAGGAAAAAAAAAGAGAAATGAAAAACAAAAAAAACAAAGTGTGTATGTAAGTTTAAGGCGGTGATTCAGAAATGCCCTCATTCTTTACAAACATGCAGTATTCTCACATTGTATCCATTCTCTTATTCCATGCTTGTTTCCACTGCCTCAAATTCAGTAAGAAATCATGAGGAACTTCTTCCTTAGAATCATTTAATGAGAATGTTATTCACAGTCACCCTTCGTATCTACTCTATTGCTCAGTTCTTTCCATCCTGTGATTTGCCTTTGTAATGCCCATAGCAATGAGCATCCCAAATGGAGTGGGGAAGTTCTAGAAAACTGTAAAGTCTCTTGGAAAAACTGGTTTATAAGTAATATATGGCCACAGATAGAGAGAAAAGAATAATTTTTAAAAAATAAAATAAAATTTTGAGGACTAGAAAAATAGCTCAGCTGTTAAGACCAATGCCTTCTCTTGCCAGGAAACTGATTTTAGTTCCCAGCACCCATGTGGCAGCTCAGTTCAGTTCCATGGCTTCTGTCACCCTCTTCTGGCATCGATGGATACTGTACATGTTGTGCACATGCATACATGCAGACACAACACCAGAAGAAAAAAAAGAATAAAACAATAAGTAAAATCTTACCACATATCATTATAAGTATGCTACCAAAGTTAAAAGATACTCTGAGGTGTTTAAATTTTAAATTAAGGTGTTAGTTTTGTCCTGGGATTAGAAAGATCCTAAAAGGAAAAGTAACTTGTGGGCATATCACTTATCAGAAGAGAACAGATGTTGTAATGATGGAGACATTGACCCATTATTTGGCCAGTTGGTTAGATGAGAAGTATAGAGACAAGGATTCTGAAAACAATAACAATGGCACCCAGTTGCCACATTTCCAAAACCTACTCTCTAGGGCCCAACCACATATGAAACTAGATGAAATTAAAAATGTAATTTATTAAAGAAAGGAATTATGGAAAAACTCAAGATTTACTACAGTGTTATATCTTCAAGCTCTTCAAATAAAAATCAATATTTAACCATTGGAAATGCCAAATAAAGATTCATGAAATTTTAGTTCAACCTATAATGGTGGATAATAATATCTGAAAAATTTGGGATGGACTTTCTTTGGTTCCTTGAGTATGTCAAGGAAATACAGAAAAAAAATTGTTTGTTTTTATACTTGTCAGTAAGTACTATAAACAGTAGTTAAGTATTAATAAATAAGTAGTTAACATTTATACAATGATTCATTTCTGTTAAAATATGCATCAACTGTTCATTTATTATTTATCATTGCCATCACAACAGAAAATGAGTACAGCCAGAATTGTCATTGTTTTTTTAAATATTACTTTGATTTTCACTACCAAGATCATAAATAAACTATTATCTTCTGCATAGGAAAAATCATGATGAAAAATGAACCTTGGCCTGGCCGACTGGCACACTCCACATGAGCAAAGCACTCAGCCTCAGCTTCTGTACTTAGAAAAGCATTGCCTACAGTGTGCTGCTTGGGACTGTGAGGATCGTATGGCCAAGGCCCTCATCACTCGGTTTGTCTGGAATGTCTCATTCTTCGATTCTTGTCCCATAATCAATGTACAGTTCTTATCTCACAATGCTACACTCACAAATTTGACCACACTAACATAAACTCAAATACAGTTATGAAACGAAGTAGTATTTAAAAATATCTTTGTGAAATTCAGACTTCCTTCTGATGTGATATTAAGAGAACCAAATCACTTCTCTTTCCTAGACCATTGGCTAAATCTGTAAGAATCCACTGAAATTTATATAGGTTTTGAACTGTTAATACTATTGTTCATAATAGATATCCACGTAGCAGTTTCAAATTTTAAAATTAATGTGACTCAATCAGATGACACATTACTTTATGTAGCATCATGAAATAGTATGATACTTCTAGCATCATGTGATAACACTGAAAATTCAAGACAAAAATCTGTGCCCTGTATCCAAACATTGTGTTATCTTCTGTTGGTAACAAATTATTCTATACCAGACACCTGACAGGTTGCTTTTCCTACTGGCTTCCAGCTTCAGCAAAATTTGGACAAGTCGTGTGAGTTCTTCCTATTTGAGCACACCCATGAGAAACCAGAAATGATAGTGTTGACCTCAGATGAATTAAGGGAAAATGTTTTGTAAACCATACAAGCTCATAAAAAATTAGGGAGATGGAATATAGTAAAACAATAATTAAAGATTTTGGATATATATGTATATATACCCAAATTGAAGGTGCTGGCCTGGCCTGTCTTATCACAGGCTATTTTCTCTGTGGGAGGCTAGTCTTGGGTATTAACTGTTAGAATCATTTGACAATAGGAGACCAGAATACTAGCAATGCTCTGCCTCAGCTCCGGGACCCTCTGCAAGTCCTCAGCTCAGTTTTCCATTCCTCCACTATGCACTTTTGGTCTTCAGATGAATTTCTCAGAAAAAGTGTCAGAATCACAGAGCCCAACTGCTAAAGACAGGAAGCAATTAAATATGTAAATCAGGGAAACGGCATGGTGGGTTGACTTTCAACTCGGTGCTTGCTCCACCCCCACCCCTTGCCTTTGACTCTGCTCCTCTTCCCCTTGGGAAGGAGGTTAGTGAGAGATCTTCCACCCTGCTCCCTGCTACAGGTTTTTTATTCTCTACCACCTGCCCTAGGAATTCTCATCAATTATTAATCAAGTATACATGAATATGCATAAAAGCCTGTCTCTGAGTTTTATTAAGTTAAAAAAAAAGAGTATGTTCTGTGCCACAGCAGAGAAAAGATCAGATGGCTGAAGAAGAGAAGTAAGAAGTTTGAGTTTATTTTTCGTTCTCAACTTGGAAGTAATGAGGACATGATGAAACCACTTTTTATGCCGGTTCCTTTGTTTAAGGTTCCATTTCAAGTCTATTTCTAGAGCAATATGTTAAAAGGTTTCCACTTTAGGCAATGCACTGGTCTGGAATAGAGAGTAGGTTTATCAAGACTTTCAGAGGACAATATTGGCTAGGACATGGCTGGACAGGTTAGTTTCATATCATTATACAGATGAGCATTCCACCTCCCAGGGCTGCTACGTTATGGCACATTGGCAATATAAACATCAAATATTAGTTCAGGGTTGGTGTTCTGGGTATATTTGTGAACCCCAGAGATCAATTTTCTCTGTTCTGTGAGAGACTGGTTTAAATCACAAAAGAATTTTATTTCTCTATTTTCTATTTCCTTTCCAAATGATGTCTTCTATAACATGATATAAGACGAGTCTGTAATTACTAAGCACAAATATTGCATCAGAGCATGGTGATCATTTTCACTCAGGTAGCATTCCCCTACCTTGTTGAGGATATCATCCAAAGATACTGTACCTACCCCCACCTTGCTGATGATGTCATGCAATGATGTTTTGCCTGCCCTTATAAAATACATAGTGGAATCTTTCAATATCTTCTTCCCATGCTATACCCACCATGAATAAAATCCTAATAGAGAAACCAAGGTCTGGTCTACATTTGTCCATGCTACTCAAATTTTGTTTGGAATAAAATAATGAATAAATGGATGAGTAAGAAAAATTAAGGATGTCTTGTAAATAAACTAAAATGGATATACAATCAAATCATTTGTGTTTTCAAACAAATGAACCACAATAAAACCAAAGATTTCAACATTTCTGTCTTTAATATGATTGTTTTGGTATTTATTTCTACTATGTGTATGAGGAACTGGCCTCCAAGTATGGATTCGGACCATGTGTATGCCTGGTTCCCTTAGAGATCACAAGAGCATCTTGGATGCCCTACAATGAATGCTATTAGCTGCTGTGTAGATGCTGGAAACTGAATGTAGCTCTCTGCAAGAGCAACAAATGCTCCAAACCACTGGGCCATCTCTCCAGCCACTGTTAAAATATAAGTTTCCATTCCTTTGTCTATTTTTTCAATGTTGCTTTACTACAGCTGACCATATGGCCATGACACAAATACTTTCTCAACCTATGTTATGTAAAACTGATATGTCAAAATAAAAGGGCATGTAGAAGTCAAATTTTATTTTGTTATTACAGTTGCTTATTTTCTCTTACTGGTATAATAACCATACATTTCTAAACATCAATTTATTTAGCCAAAAGCACACTGGAAGCTTCTTGTGGTTTATGTCATCTGTACTTTATTCAAGATGTATGATACACTCTTTCCACACATCTTCCTGTCTTCCTGACTTTGAGTCTTGTTATCTAAGCCACTTAGTGTCTATATGATTTAAATATTTTTATACATAAAATAAGGTTTTCAGATTATATAGACTCCAAGATTAATCAAAATTAAAATTTAATTCGATAAGAGGAACTCAAAAGAAATATAATTATTATTATTTTCTTGCCCACAGTACTCGTTTCTCGTTTGTCATTAAACTTAATGCCAAATCAATATTATGTTTTAGTTTAGAATTTTCTGCTTCATTCCCTTTATTCCAAAGAATATCAGATTTAACCTACAAGAACAGTGTTTTTGCTTAATATGTTATTGAAAAATCTAATTATATAGAGTGCCATTTAGGTAGAAATGCCAATTTTCTATAATAAGGGTCACTATAATAATATTTAATATCTCTGTGACTTTTTACCAGTTAAAATGCCCTTTAAACACATAAGCTTCCTTTGTTTCAGATTCAAGAGTGAATCATTACACTTTGATGAGCATTTCATCACAGCAGACATTGTCATTACATTTTCCTGTTTAACAGTCTCATTAATTTATCACTGCTTTCCTGACTCACCCTGATGCATTTATTCAGTGAACTGATATTTTGAATACAAACAGCAGTGGCAACTGAGCTGTACTTTGGCTGCTATGTAGAGCTTGAGGTTGTACAGGAGGCTGTCAAAGGGTTGAGAATCTAGACGCTTCCACAGTGACTGTAAACAAGTAATTATAAAACAAACTGGAAAGTGCTGAAGCCCTAGGACAATTTCCACAGGTCTGGAGAAAGGAGCTTCCCTTGCCCTTCCAGCTGGAATGATCAAAATTATTTTAGAGAAGAGAACTATCCAAGGAAGTTCTCTGAGTATACAGAATAACATCAATAGGAATAGGCAAACAGATAAGAGAGCTTCTCTTACTACTTCCTCTGTTCTGCTTTCTCCTTTGTACTACTAGGTATCACAAATACAAGAGAATTTTAAAAGTTGAGAAGGTGTTGGGGACAGATAGAAAAATCACTGGAACCAGAGTGATATAATTCCCTGTTCTCTACATGCAAAAGTCTGAATTGGATTCTAGGGCTATAATTGTCTCATATCTCCTAGAGAAAGCACTGTAGCCTTTTAACAACAACTGCTAAGGCTCAGATAAACTTAAATTCAGCTCATGCACAGGAATGTTTCCTATAGAAAACCATCATTGCATTTTGAAAGAAAAATGATTTCTTCCTTACATATCAAGTCTTATACCATTCTCTCTGTTTCTCTCTGTATTCTCTATGTCTCTCTGTCCATATGTCTTTCTCTGTTTCTCTCTCTCTCTCTCTCTCTCTCTCTCTCTCTCTCTCTCTCTCTCTCTCTCTCTCTCTGTGTGTTTGTGTGTGTGTGTGTGTAGGGGGTGTGGGGGTGTGAGTGTGGACATGGTATAATTCTATATCATAACTACACATATATACTACTTGACATTTCAAGGAACAAATAGCTTCAGGTGATGAAAAATTTTAAATAAATCATTGCCAAGTGCTTGGAGATTTTTGCACACACATGTACCTGGTCTGACTTTTGAGTGTGAGATTTTTCATTCGCAATGGAAATGTGCCTGTAAGCAGGAAGGCAGCTTAGCCACACAGAGTACCATGAGAAATGAGGCAAAGGAGCTTTGAACATGCAGTTGCCCAAAGCAGTCAAGAGAAATGATTTTTCAATCTGACATAATGGAAGTATCTAGAGAGATCCATTTTTCATCCTGACATGACTAAGATAATAAGTCAAAAGTTAAAATACATAATATGAGGCATAACACAAAGAAAACTATTTTTATTTCAGAAATGGCAAAATGGTCCCTCTTACATGTTGATAAAAACAGCTATTCTTTTTCTTATGGAAGCAACCTAATGAGTTCAAAATATTTTTAAGAATAGACATTAATTGAAAAAATATAAGAAAATGTACAGAATTCAGTTTGAGTCCATTGTGGATGCTTTGAGACTACATTTTCCATAGAGTTTGTTTTTCATGAAGAAATCATGATCGAGAGAAACTTATCAAAACAGTGAAAAATTTCATGATAAAATTTGAAAATGTTTTAACTAAAGTTTGGTCTCATATCAAATTATTTATCCAGGCCAAAATATTTTATTGCTGTTAATTTAGTAATTTTACAGTATACCAAATGTAGATATAAGTTAACTGTTCTATGAATCATCTATAAACCTGCTACATAAAAAGAAATATAATTTATATAAGAAATATATTTACTCTATTGGATTCAGTGTAGAATTATAAAAGATTAGAAATGTAGGTCAAAAGTTTAAAATTAGGAAAGGTGTTACAGATTAACTCATTAAGGAAGAATTTTAAAAGCCTTATATGTAAAGCCAACACACTCCTACCAGAGATGTCTGGATTTGAGCCAAATATACAAATGCATCCACCATAATACAACAGTCTGTCTATCATCATCGAAGCATGTAGTTTAGGGATTACTTGATTTCTTCTTTTAGAAAGATTAGTTTTTACATGGTAATGGAATAAATGTTGGCAAGCTTCCATTAAAATACTTCGACGTTAACAGAATTCTCCGAATTTCCAATTGATGGGAGGCAAGAACAAGTTTAGCAACGTAGGTATGAGTAGCGTGTGAGTAGCTTCCTGAAGCATCAGGGTTTCTAGTGGTTCTTATTTTCCCATTTCCTGGAGAGCCAGCACTGATTCATTGACAAGGCTTCATTTTGTGCCCATATGTAACCGCTAGAAAATTCCTTGGCTGAGCTTTATTTTTCTTTTTATCCATTGTCATTGACAGATAAAGACCTATTTCCTCCATTGTGTTGTTACTCCAGAGCCCTTGTCTCTGCTTGCAAAGTGACTTCTCTAATGTGCAGATTGTCACTCTCATCTTCCATGACAATACAACATGACATTTATAGACCATCCAAAATGTATCTTTAGTGGCATAGTTGAAAGGAATTTTACCCTGTATTTTTATTGTGCACCTGCTTATATTTGCCCTAGAATTGGATGTGCTTTTGTGGAGTAATTCAATACACAGGCTGAAGTCCACATCAAAATAAAGTTATGCAGTATTACTCAACCACTATAGTTACTCCTTTTTATTTATTTTCAACTTACCTTTATTCTTTGCTGAAATAAAAATTTGTATTACATCTGATGTGGTTGAGCCTGTATGTTTCTTTTATTGAATTTCTCTCCTCTTCTTCCCCACCCTCTCTTCCTCTCTTTGTATCATCCAAGAAACCTTAAAGACACTCAGTGAAACTGAATAAAGGTATGGCACTACAATGCTGCTTCTGCCACTGTCTGAGAGGCCTCTTCACTATTAAATGTATCTGCTAAACAATTGTATAAACCATACTCATCTTTTCCATTGTTTCTCTGAACTATCATTCAACTCAACAAATATAAAGAATCTTGCGAGCCAGTCATGGATCCACAGAACCCTTAGTTTTAAAGATCCTTTCTGGGTGGAAAGATCAGATAATAAAATGTGTATATAGATCTAGAACTGGACTAGACCAAGGCACAATCAAGGGAAAGGTCATTCCTTTCTGCCTTCCAACTGGTAATGAATGGCTCTTCTTTTCAGGTCCATAATGTGAAAAATAGACCTGGAAAAGTTCTAGTCATCTTGACTAGTCAGAAAATACTCTTCCCAGGTTATCAGGGGAAGCCTTTCTTTTGTACCCTCAGAATTATTTCCACATAGTGAGAAAACACAATTCAAAATATGTTCTAATACAAAGCACCAAATTCAAACACCCAGAACATTTGATTAAAGAGCAAGTAAACGAAGAACTTGGTGTTATCAGAGTACACACAGTAATGGAGTCTGAAGCTTTCTAATGCAAAGGAGTGATGCCCCTTGAGGACATGAACATTGTTGTATCCTTACCCTTATAACCCACTGAGCTTCATAGACTGACAGTCATTGGTGATGCATGAAACTTTCCATAGCTCCTCTCCCCAAGGAAAAAGATCCCTCTTTCTAACCCCTCTCCCATCAAAAAATGCACTGAATTCTTAAAGGCAAAGGCTCCTGCATATCTACTAAATCATACTACTCCAGATCTGACACAACTACAAATCTGTCTCTCAGATGGAATATTTCAGTTAAACACCTTAGTTTGGTTACTTTACATTCCTTTCATGATCATTTATTTTCCAATTATATTTAAAATATAAACTTCATAAACACTTATTTCTTTCTATTCAAGGGGATTTTTGAGGCATGAACAAGGTATTGAGCAGAAGGTGGTGGCAATTAATATAGAAGAGAACTGAGGAAGACTGGATTTCAGTATTTCCTTAAATAAATCATAGTGGCTACCTCTATCCACTGCTTTACCATGAATGTTTAAGCTGGTATAAGATGACCGTTCTATTAGAGAGTCTGCAAAGCTCCAGACAAATGATTCTGATACTTAACAATGTTCAAATTTTTATTTCAAAATATTGCATATTCATCAATTGATTGATATATACTGGATATCAATGGATGATTCTTCTACTAATGTCATTCGTCTGGAAATGAACTGGTTTACTTATTAGTTTTCAATGAGAAGAAATAAACATATAGATTTCAGAGCTCTCTCTCTCTCTCTTTCTCTCTCTCTCTCTCTCTCTCACTCTGTCTGTGTGTGTTGTGTGTGTGTGTGTGTGTGTGTTAGAGGGAGCAGACATTTTGTATGTGCATGCAGATATGCAGGTATGTGTGCAGGAGCACATGCAAGGGTGTATGTACACAGAAGCAACAGGCTGATGCTCTTTGATATTCATTTTATTTTTTGAGACTAAGTCTCTCATTGAACTTGGAGTTCACAGGTACAACGAGGTTAACCATGGGAATTCTCCTGTCTCTGCATCTCCAGCAGTGTCATTACAAGCTCCTGACACACCCTCAACATTTTTTCATATGAGTTCTGGGGCAAAACTCAGATACCTGTGCTTGGATGTCAAATACTTCATCAACAAAGTCACCTTTATTTCCAAGATGAGAGACCTTCTGTCTACCAGGAGTCTGAGTGTAAATCTTTCTCTATTTACGGTGAGTCATGGGCCCTGCGACACCATGACTCATCTAAGGTCACAGAGGATGGTTAGTGACAATTCCACATGGCCTATGCTGTTGACTCAAGCTAAGAGTTCTTTCCACTTTAATAGCTTCTGTCACTTTTAATATAGACTTCTGGTTAAATGTCTTGTTTCATGAGCAGTACCAAGGTAATCCTTATACCATTTGAAGACAGGAAATTAGATACCATTATTGTCCTTCTGAAATGTGAAAAACCTAAGTTATAAAGATGAAGAAACTTGTTTAAGGTGACATATGTTTTCAGACTCAATATAGAATTTGATTCCAAGCTAAGTATCCAAATATTTTAATTCATAAATTTAGGTTATCTGTTCTATCTTAGCCTATAGCTTTTCAGTCTATCCAATATGAACTAAAAATCTTGACCTTGGTGTGATACAGTTTAATATAATTTGCTTTGATAAATCATAATACCATTTTTTGATAAGAAAAGAGTATATGTCTATTTTTTTCATCCCTAAAATAATCATATATATATATATATATATATATATATATATATATATATATGCACCACTGTCAAGGACTTACTGTATTATCTTTAAATGTTATTAAATATGTGACTCCATGGTAGTTAAAGTATTCTTAGTTTTTTTAATTCTTTAATCTTCTATTCTATTTGACATTGATATGAATAAATCTTCAATAGTGATGTCCATGTCTATATTGTTACTGAGATAATTTTATTCGTTCTGGGTGACTTGTATATACTTGTATATATTTATTATATTTACATGTCTATATGTATAATGGTGAGAATGTCTAATTGGCGAATTTGAACTTTATATTTTAAAAATAGTATTTTTCAGTTGTCTAGAACTACATTTAGGATCCAAGTTAGCCTGTTTCACCAATCCATGTTTAATCTATATGTTAAAGAAATAATTTCGTTGTACTTCTGACCACTATCATGACTCCCATAATGCTTCCTGTTCGTCATGGCACCACTAACTTTTCACAGCCCTGAATGACTAGGTCATAACACAAAAACAAAAAATATTACCATATAGTTGAGAGAGCCAGTGTGTCCTTTGAACTATCTTGCAAGGAAACCATTTCCAAAAGCTTTTTCTTGATCGCCAATTCATTTATTAGATAATTTTGATTGTTATAAAAGCTACTGCATCATTGTTTTAAGGTAATTTATATTTCCCTAAGGTTTCAGGTTTTTATATACTTTGAAATACATAATGGGCCACTAGAAAGGTAAAATAAACTGGCATTGCCTCTGTTATGATATTATCTGATAAAAAATGTGATTTTAAAATTTTACTTATGAAACACACTATTATCCGTCTTCATGGTGTTCATGGCATGATAACACTGATAGCTTTTTCACATTAAATGATCTATATCATTCTAATATTATTAAAGTTGGATGAAGTTATAAAAATGTTGAGGTAGAATGGCCATATTATATGAAGGTCAGATTCTACCCTCTGGTGTATTACTTCTTGGATTCTAGACGGTTTAGCTGATCTTCCAGAATTCTTCTAACATAATGAAAATAACTTCATTTTTACAAATTCTCTTTCTGTAATGTACAAAAAAATTGACAACATATCTGTACCCCATATCTCCAATCTATATATGAATAGCCTTTCTCCCCTTCAGATGTAAACACTTGAAAACTCCCCAAAGTATATTTATGCAATTCATTAATATTGACTGCTGAATATGGTTTGAATAGTAGGATTCAAGACAGCTTCCATTTAAAATGATAGGAAGGGTGACCTCCTTCTATAAGTAATAGTGATAATTACATTCATAGAGGATAGGAGCAGAAAATAAAAGGATAACACCAAATAGGGAGCATGTTTGAGAGAGGAAATGTCCTCACACCCATGAATTACCCTGAATTAGAAAATGTACTTAGAGCAGATCATTCAAAGACAACTTTTCCTGAAAATCCTTGAGTACTTTTTAATGTAAAAAAAAATAAATAAATAAAGCTTCAGCTCAGAGAAGAATGGGAGGGGGCATGGGGAAGTATTGGGAGGGGGTGATCAAGAGAAGGATAGTGAATGGGATGTAAAGGGTAAAAAAAAAAAAAAAAAAAAAAAAAAAGCCAAGTGTGATGTTACACCACTTTAAAATTTCGACTATAGTCTTGACTACTAATATGATATTAGGCTCAGCTGGATAATGTGAAAAAGCCACTAGCTTTCATGACAATGTGGTTTAAAGTTATTTTTTACATGCTGTTTTACTACTTTATGATACTTTATTTTAGCCTTCTTGATTCTTCTTGTGTCTTTTGTTTTGTTTAAATTTGAATAAAATTCAAACCCTAGTTCGTGGCACCCACTTGATGAATTCTAATAAAAATGCAAACAAAAATTAAATAAAGGATAAGAATAATACAAAAGGTTACTAGTTATGAAAGGGTTAAAACTGCTAACCTCTAACCTCATTGAAAAACATTTCCCAAACTTTTTAACTTTGGGGCATACCATTGTAAAGAGGACTCCAACTTTGGTACTACTAGGATATGTTGCAAGCATTATCAGAGTCACAGTGGATGGTTCTTGAGAGTTGAAAGGTCACAGAGTTTAGACAAAGGTGTAGGGAGGAAGAAACAAAATTTCAACATAACTATTAATATGAGCTCTATCGTTATCCTGTGTTTTTCTCTGTTAGCTATGTTTTAGTTTTAGCAGTACTAATAGCCAGACCCTTGTGACTGTTGTATCTACTATATGTTTGCTGATTTTGCAATGTATTGTTAATATGCTCCTGTTTATGAATAACTGAGACTACTTTTTCATAATCTGTGTTTAATGAATAAGATCTATGAAACTCACAGTAGGCTTAGAGATCATTCAGTGGATACTTAGACAATTTCAAAAGCATTATGTCTTTTGTAAGTATAATTATTTGTCAAAAATAGAATTTTTCTATGTATTGTTCTGAGATTTTGGATTTTCAAGTTAAACTGAATATTTAAAATGAATTATTTATGTATCATATCAATCTCTAAATATGATTAACTAAGACTTTACCTTGTCATTGGAAAACCTTCTGTTTCTTTTTGCTTTTTATTGTCTTTTTAAACATTCAGTACAGGCTTAATATGTTTGTGATAGGAAAAGACTATGTTTTGATCAGATAGGTTTTGTGTTTTAGAGTCCGCCTATAATACTATAATACCAAAATTGTTAGAAAAGGGGACTGCTGTAGTAAGATTGTAGTATAAGAACAAGGCAAACTTGTCAGAATTTAGGATGTAGCAAGCAGTTCTAAATGACAAATGTTTGGTGTTAATGCCTACTTTTAACGAAGAAGAATTTCAAATCAAAACTTAACTTCGTGGTCTAAATCACTGGAAAAAGAAGATTAGAATAAATCAAAAGTTAGCTGAGAGACTCCCAAAAAGGGCCCATTGATGAAATTAAATTTTTCTTGGTTTTTTGAGACAGGGTTGCTCTGTGTAGCCCTGGCTGTCCTGGAACTCACTCTGTAGACCAGGCTGGCCTCGAACTCAGAAACCCACCTGCCTCTGCCTCCCAAGTGCTGGGATTAAAGGCCGAAATTAAAATTTGAGACAAAAATATTTATAATTTAAAAATTCAATGAAACTTTAAATTTTGTTAAAAGATCAGAAAATTTTTCAAAAATTTTCATGTCATAATTAAAATAATAAAGTTACAGAATAGCCTTTGGCCTGCAGCGGGCCCGTTGCTGGTCTGCTCCTGTGGAAACACAGGATCCTTAGAAATCCTAGGGGGACCCACTGCACACAGAGCAGAGGGTAAGTCACCTTGCCCACTAGCCCAAAACCCAGAGTTACAACACGGGAGCCAGGTGGGGTTTAGGGAACTAGCAGGCACCCAAAGCCCGCCCCTCCGGACTATAACTTCCCGTGCGCCCGGACCTTGGTCCTTGGACCTGGGCGGGCCCGTTGCTGGTCTGCTCCTGTGGAAACACAGGATCCTGAGATATCCTAGAGGGCCCACGGCACACAGAGCAGAGGGGTGACCCACTGCACACAGAGCACAGGTCCCTCAGCTGGTCTGCTCTGGTGGAAACCACCTGATCCTGGGACAACCTAGAGGACATACTGCATCCAGTGCAGAAGACACTTAGCTGGTCTGCGCTGTGGAAACATCGAATCCTGAGACATCCTAGAAGACCTATTGCATCCAGAGCAGAAGGAGCTTAGGATCACAGGAACACAGAGACATCTGGAATCCGAGGAGATCTGACACAAGCAAGATAACTGGAAAGACAGACTACAGTCAGACACAGTGAGCACAGGTAACACTAGAGTCAACCAGATGGTAAAAGGCAAGCGAAAGAACACAAGCAACAGAAACCAAAGTTACCTGACATCATCAGAACCCAGTTCTCCCACCATAGCAAGCCTGGATACTCCATCACACAGGAAAAACAGGACTCAGAATTAAAATCACTTCTCATGATGATGATGGAGGATTTTAAGAAGGACATAAGTAACTCCCTTAAAGTAATACAGGAGAACACAGGTAAACAGGTAGAAGCCCTCAAAGAGGAAACACAAAAATCCTTTAAAGAATTGAAAGAGAACACGGGTAAACAGGTAGAAGCCCTTAAAGAGGAAACACAAAAATCCTTTAAAGAATTTCAAGAAAACACAACAAAACAGGTGAAGGAATTGAACAAAACCATCCAGGATCTAAAACTGGAAATAGAAACAATAAAGAAATCTCAAAGGGAGACTACTGTGGAGATAGAAAACATAGGAAAGAGATCAGGAGTCATAGATGCAAGCATCACCAACAGAATACAAGAGATAGAAGAGAGAATCTCATGCACGGAAGATACCATGGAAAATCTCGAACAACAGTCAAAGAAAATGCAAAATGCAAAAAGCTCCTAACACAGAACATTCAGGAAATCCAAGATGCAATGAGAAGACCAAACCTAAGGATAATAGGTATAGATGAGAGTGAAGATTCCCAATCTAAAGGGCCAGTAAATATCTTCAACAAAATTATAGAGGAAAATTTCCCCAACCTAAAGTACAAGACACCCATAAACATACAAGAAGCCTACAGAACACCAAACAGACTAGACCAGAAAAGAAATACCTCCATCACATAATAATCAAAACACCAAATGCACAAAACAAAGAAAAAATACTAAAAGCAGTAAGGGAAAAAGGTCAAGTAACATATAAAGGCAGACCTATAAGAATTACACCAGACTTTTTACCAGAAACTATAAAAGCCAGAAGATCCTGGTCTGATATCATACAGACCCTAAGGGAACACAACTGCCAGCCCAGAGTGCTATACCCAGCAAAACTCTCAATCACTATACATGGAGAAACCAAGATATTCCATGACAAAACCAAATTTGCACAATATCTTCCCACAAACCCAGCACTTCAAAGGATAATTGATGGAAAACGCCAACACAAGGAAGGAAACTACAACCTAGAAGAAACATGGAAGTAATCGTCCAACAACCTCCCAAAAAAAAAAAAAAAAAAAAAAAGGTAGCTACACAAACATAATTCCATCTCTAATAACAAAAATAACAGGAAGCAACAATAATTTTTCCTTAATATCCCTTAACATCAATGGACTCAATTCTCCAATAAAAAGACATAGACTATCAGACTGGATACATAAACAGGACCCAGAATTTTGTTGCATACAAGAAACGCACCTCAGTGACAAAGACAGACATTACCTCAGAGTAAAAGGCTGGAAAACAATTTTCCAAGCAAATGGTCCCAAGAAACAAGCTGGAGTAGCCATTCTAATATCAAATAAAATCGACTTTCAACCAAAAGTAATCAAAAAAGATAAGGAAGGACACTTCATACTCATCAAAGGAAAAATCTACCAAGATGAACTCTCAATTCTGAACATTTACGCTCCAAATGCAAGGGCACCTACATACATAAAAGAAACTTTACTAAAGCTCAAAGCACACATTGCACCTCACACAATAATAGTGGGGGATTTTAACACCCCGCTCTCTCCAATGGACAGATCGTGGAAACAGAAACTAAACAAAGACACACTGAAATTAACAGAAGTTATGACCAAATGGATTTAACAGATATCTATAGAACATTTCATCCTAAAGTTAAAGAATACACCTTTTTCTCAGCACCTCATGGTACCTTCTCCAAAATAGACCATATAATTGGTCACAAAACAGTCCTCAACAGATACAAAAAGATTGAAATAATCCCCTGCATCCTATCAGATCACCACGGACTAAGGCTGGTCTTTAATAATGACAGAACCAAGGGAAAACCCACATCCATGTGGAAACTGATCAATGTTCTACTCAATGATGACTTTGTCAAGGAAGAAATAAAGAAAAAATTAAAGACTTTCTAGAATTTAATGAAAATGAGGAAACATCATACCAGAACTTGTGGGACTCCATGAAAGCAGTGCTAAGAGGAAAACTCATAGCTCTAAATGCCTACAAAAAGAAATTGGAGAGAGCACACATTAACAACTTGACAGCACACCTGAAAGCTCTAGAACAAAAAGAAGCAAATAACCCAAGAGGAGTAGGCGTCAGGAAATAATCAAACTCAGGGCTGAAATCAACCAAGTAAGAAACAGAAAGAACTATACAAAATATCAACAAAACCAAGAGTTGGTTTTTGAGAAAATCAACAAGATCGATAAACCCTTAGCCAGATTAACCAGAGGGCACAGAGACAGTACCCAAATTAATAAAATCAGATCTGAAAAGGGAGACATAACAACAGAAACTGAGGAAATTCAAAAAATTATCAGATCCTACTACAAAGGCCTATACTCAACAAAACTGGAAAATCTGGATGAAATGGACAATTTTCTAGCAGATACCAAGTACCAAAGCTAAATGAGGAGCAAATAAACCATCTAAACAGTCCCATAACCCTAAAGAAATAGCAGCAGTCATTAAAAGTCTCCCCACCAAAAAAGCCCAGGACCAGATGGTTTTAGTGGAGAATTCTATCAGACCTTCAAGGAAGACCTAATACCAATTCTCTTCAAACTATTCCACAAAATAGAAACGGAAGGAACACTACCCAATTCGTTCATGAAGCTACAATCACACTCATACCTAAACCTCACAAAGACCCAACAAAGAAAGAGAACTTCAGACCAATCTCTCTTATGAATATTGATGCAAAAATACTCAATAAAAATTCTAGCAAACCGAATCCAAGAACACATCAAAACAATCATTCATCATGATCAAGTGGGCTTTATCCCAGGAATGCAGGGATGGTTCAATATTCGGAAATCCATCAATGTAATCCACAATATAAACAAACTCAAAGAAAAAAAACCACATGATCATCTCATTAGATGCTGAGAAAGCATTTGACAAAATCCAACATCCCTTCATGGTAAAAGTCTTGGAAAGATCAGGAATTCAAGGCCCATACCTAAACATACTAAAAGCAATATACAGCAAACCAATAGCCAACACTCAAACTAAATGGAGAGAAACTTGAAGCATTCCCACTAAGATCAGGGACTAGACAAGGCTGCCCACTCTCTCCCTACCTATTCAATATAGTACTGGAAGTCCTAGCCAGAGCAATTAGACAACAAAAAGAAATCAAAGGAATACAAATAGGAAAGGAAGAAATCAAAATATCACTATTTGCAGATGATATGATAGTATACTTAAGTGATCCCAAAAACTCTACCAGAGAACTCCTAAACCTGATAAACGACTTCAGCAAGGTGGCAGGTTATAAAATCAACTAGAACAAATCAGTAGCCTTCCTCTACATGAAAGATAAACAGGCTGAAAAAGAAATTAGGGAAATGACACCCTTCACAATAGTCACAAATAATATAAAATACCTCGGGGTGAATCTAACCAAGCAAGTGAAAGATCTATATGACAAGAACTTCAAGTCTCCGAAGAAAGAAATTGAAGAAGATCTCAGGAAATGGAAAGATCTCCCATGCTCATGGATTGGCAGGATTAATATAGTAAAAATGGCCATCTTGCCAAAAGCAATCTACAGATTCAATGCAATCCCATTAAAATACCAACTCAATTCTTTACAGAACTTGAAAGAGAAAGTCTGAAATTTATTTGGAACAACAAAAAACCCAGGATAGCGAAAACCATCCTCAACAATAAAAGAACTTCTGGAGGAATCGCCATCCCTGACCTCAAGTTGTACTACAAAGCAATAGTGATAAAAACGGCCTGGTATTGGTACAGAGACAGGCAGGAAGATCAGTGGAATAGAGTTGAAGACCCAGAAATGAACCCACAGAACTATGGTCATTTAATCTTTGACAAAGGAGCTAAAACTATCCAGTGGAACAAGGACAGCATTTTCAACAAATGGTGCTGGTTCAACTGGAGGACAACATGCAGAAGAATGCAAATCGATCCTTTCCTATCTCCTCATACAAAGCTCAAGTCCAAGTGGATAAAGGACCTTCACATAAAACCAGACACACTGAAACTAATAGAAGAGAAAGTGGGGAAGACTCTCGAATACCTAGCACAGGGGAAAAGTTCCTGAATAGAACACCAATGGCCTATGCTCTAAGATCAAGAATCGACAAATGGGACTTCATAAAATTGCAAAGTTTCTGTAAGGCAAAGGACACTGTCAATAGGACAAAACGGCAACCAACAGATTGGGAAAAGATCTTTACCAATCCCACATCTGATAGAGGACTAATATCCAATATATACAAAGAACTCAAGAAATTAGACTCTAGACAACCAAATAACCCTATTAAAAAATGGAGTAAGGAGCTAAACAAAGAATTCTCAATTGAGGAAATACGAATGGCTGAGAAGCACCTAAAGAAATGTTCAGCATCCTTGGTCATCAGGGAAATGCAAATCAAAACAACCCTGAGATTCCACTTCACACCAGTCAGAATGGCTAAAATAAAAAACTCAGGTGATAGCAGATGCTGGCGAGGATGTGGAGAAAGAGGAACACATCCTCCATTGTTGGTGGGATTGCAAGCTGGTGCAACCACTATGGAAAACAGTCTGGTGGTTCCTCAGAAAATTGGACATATCACTACCTGAGGACCCAGCTATACCACTCCTGGGTATATATCCAGAAGATGCTCTAACACATAACAAGGAAATATGCTCCACTATGTTTATAGCAGCTTTATTTATAATAGCCAGAAACTGGAAAGAACCCTGATGCCCTTCAACAGAGGAATGGATACAAAAAATGTGGTACATTTACACAATGGAATATTACTCAGCTATTAAAAACAATGAATTTGATAAATTCATATATAAATGGATGGAACTAGAAAATATCATCCTGAGTGAAGTAACCCAATCACAAAAGAACATACATGGTATTCACTCACTGATTATTGGACTTTAGCCCAGAAGCCTGAAATACCCAAGATTCAACTCACAGACCACATAAAGCTCATGAAGAATGATGACCAAATAGGGGAGCCTTCAGTCCTTCTTAGAAGGAGTAACAAAATACTCAAGGGTGCAAATATGGAGACACAGTGCAGGACAGAAACTGAAGGAGGGACCGTCTACAGACTATTCCACCTAGATATCCATCCTATGTGTAGTCACCAAAGGTAGAGGTTGATGTGGATGGCAGGATGTACACGCTGACAGGAGCCTGATATAGCTGTCTCCTTAGAGGTCTGCAAGAGTCTGACATACTCAGAGGCAGATGCTCACAGCTAACCATTAAACTGATCATGGGGTTCCCAATGGAGAAGATAGAGTGAAGGCTGAAGGAGTTGAGAGGATTCGAGACCCCATGAGGAAAGCAACAATCCCAACCAACCAGAGCCCCCAGGGTCTAAACCACCAGCCTGGGAGTGCTTAGGGAGGGACTCAAGGCTCTAGCTATATAGGCAAGGGAGCTATATATAAGTGGGAGAAGAGATCCTTGGACCCATGAAGGCTGGACGTCGTGGGGGGGGATACTCGATTGTGGGGAGGTGAGGTACAGGGGAGGGTGGGTGGGGGTACACCAACGTGGAGGCAGGAAGAGGTGGGAAGGGATAGTGAGTTCCTGGGAGGGAGGGGGGGAAATGGGGTAAGGAGAGAACATCTGAAATGTAAAAAATAAAAAATTTTTCAATAAAAAAAAAAAAACTTCACAAGAAGAAAAAGAGAACTCAATAGTACTTCAGTGGGGATTTCTCCCATTAATTTTTATTACTTTACATCAATTATTTGAAAGTTCTCCTAAAAATGAAGGAAGATAGACCACAGTCACAGTCATTTGAAGCCAGAAGTTTCCTGATACAAAAATTCAAAGATTCTATACAAGTCAATTGTAGACTAATATATATATGATATAAAGTCCTCATCTAAATAGTAGCAAATCAAATTCAACAGCATACTAGTACTATGTAGAATAGCAAGAGATAAAGTTGGGGCAGGATCTGGATTTCAAACAAGTGTTAGTGGATGTGTTAAGGCTCTTTTAATTGTCATGTTAAAATTACTTTTGTTTCTTCTACAGTATTCAATGTAAGTTGTATTGATTGTCCACTTACTAATTGTGTTAGTGTGTTGAAACCTGGCATGTCTGGTTTGGTGGTCTATCAACCAGATTTTATTTTATTGCCCTGAGTATTACCAGACCTTGGTATTCTGAAAAAAGCTTGCAAGTACTGGAAGAAGTGAGTCACGCTTTAAGCAGATGCAAGAGGATAGTGAGCTTGATTGTTGCTGGTATAACAGCATTAATTACATTAATAGCTAGCACAACTGCTTCTACAACTAGACACAAGAAGTTAAGACATCTACTTTTGTTAATCATTTAGCAAAAATGTTACTAATGTGTTGAGTATTCAAGAGGATTTAGATAGGCATTTGGAACAACAGACTCATACTGTTTATCCTAATCAAATTTTTGGAAAGAGTTTCAGAGTTTAAGAGTAAATAGCCATTTCAGTGTCATGCTAAATGCCAATGGATTTGTGTTACTTTTAGAATTTACAATGATAGTTATTATGATTAGGAAAAACATTTAAAGACACTTTCAGGGTATTTGGCATAATTCTAACATCTCTTTGGATGTTTTAACTTTGCATAGTGAGATTATGAATTTAAAGAATGCTGCTCTGCTGAGATTTGATGCTGCAGATACGGCTGATAAAAGTATCCATGGCCTGAGGTCAGTATTTCCATTTTGGGCAAGCTTCAAGAATGGCATATATAACTTGATCATGCCCTTTGTGTCCTGGGAATACTTCTATTCCTGCCCATCTTATTAAAGCTTGTCTTTAACAACATCAACAGGTTGTCAGCCAAAGTACATGGCTTGAAACTGAAAATGAATCTCCAGTCAGAGTTATTAATTTAACAGGCTGACAAGCCATGAACGGGTAAGATTCTGCACAGAGACTTAACAACCTAAGACTGCAATGCATTGCTTTTGATAATGCACATTCCACAATGGGTAAGGAAAGCATTCTTGTCAGAATGACTTAAGATAGGCTCAGTCTTGCTTATGAATTAAAAAGGGGGAAATGTGGAGAGTTTTGGGGGCTGCTTGGCAGGAATCTCACATTGACCAAGGACAAGGAAATTTGCTGCTTCGCAGGAATCTGACATTGGCCAAGGACAAGAAAATGGACTGCTTGGCAAGAATCTGACATTGGCCAAGGGGAAGGAAATGGGTTTCAGGCAGGAATCTAAATGTTAGGATAGAACAAAGAAGTAATTTCAGGCAGGAATCTAAATCTTAGGCCAGAACAAAGAAGTAAGCTTCAGGCATGAAAATGACTTTGGGCTAGGACAAGGAAGTAGGCTCAGATATTTTGGTCTTCCTGATAAGCCCTTAGAAACAGTGATCATGGGAGTTATCATGAGACTACGTTTATTGCCTTGCTTGTTCTTTGAATATTTGTATCTATTATACTGCTAGTTCCTCAACCTAGAACTGACCTTAATAGTTGCATGTAATTAAAATGGTATAAAAGTAGATTGGCAGAAAAAATAGACTAAGTAATATATACCTTGTGGTAAATAGATGATTTCAGATAAAAAAAAATTAAATGTATTATAGTATAATTAAAATGAAGAATCAAACCTATATGGTCACCTCAAGTGGCACAAAACAAGAGTATCTTTTAAAAGGGATGTTTCTAATAACATTAATTTAAAAGAGCAGGAAAGTATTCCAACATTTAAAAATAAAAGTGTAAATGCCAGAGTGAACGTTGTACCAACAGTAAAAAATTAAATGCTTTCTTATGAAGATAAGGAACAATAAAGGATTCCTGCAATTTTGATGTCTACTATAGTAGTGGGAATCCTGGCAATAAAATTAGTCATGAAATAGAATAAAAGTTACCCAACATACAAGAAAAATGCAAAATTCTTTTTTCTTAAAGATAATATTAATAATTATGTGTGTGAATACCTAAATAGTAGATATGTACACATATGCACCCATGCTCATACACATACACACACACACAGTCCTAATCAATAAATTCATTTCTATGCTATAAAAGCAATATACAAAGATAAGCCTTGCATCTATAATTCAATAATAAAAATTTTGAAAATGAAATTATGAAAATAATTTTATTTGCAGTAGTCCTGCAAACAACTTATGGCAAAAAAGTAATCAAGTAAGTGAGAAATTTGTATAGTGACCTATAGAAATGTTGAAAGCATTTTTTGAAAGACACAAATAAATATAAGAATTAATCCTTGGATCATGGATGAAGGAACATAGTTATCATGAAATATCCCTCTACAGGTAACAGAGATTTATGAACTTTCTACTAGAAAATTACTGCAATTTTTTTACAGACTATCTATGGGATGTTGAGGAAACCCTACATATATAAAAGAATATTGATTAAAAAATTGAAAACTTAGAAGCTCAAAATTCTGATGTGAAATACACAGCAAAGACACAAGAACAAAGCAGTAAGAACCATCAAGTAGATGGAAAAGGTCAACACCAAGGACACAATTATGTATTTGCGGCCAATTGATCTTTTATAAAGGTATCAACAAGACATACCAGGAAATAGACTTTTCAATAATCAATATTGCAACATTCTATATCAAAATTTGAAATTGATGTGCGAAACCTAAAACTATGAAAATCAAAGAAAATCATAGATGAAATCTTTATGATACTCATTTTACAATGGTTTATTTGATCTGGAACGAAACAAATTACTCTCAAAATTGCAGCATAATAATACTACATTAAACCACTATACGTGCTAGAACACAATTAATAGAGTAAAAATAAATAAACTGCAACTCTTATTTAACAAAACAGTAAATTTATGCAATTAAATCTGAATAAAGTGTTTACTTATGTAGATATCAAAAAGATATATGAAGAGATAACAACTGCATAAAATATTGCTAAACAAAACTCTGGGAAATAAATAAAAAACTGAAATATAAGTTACTTGCATTAATGTGGTCAGCAACAAGAAAAACTGAGAATTTAATGTGTTAAAAGTATAATATCCCTGTTTTCTTTGGTAAGTAAAATGGGTCTGATACTATCCAAACCTTATGGATATTTCTAAAAAAAAAATAACTGGATATACACTAATGTATAGTTTTTCTTCTTTTGTTAGTCTGTCTTTCTCCTCTCTCTCTCTCTCTCTCTCTCTCTCTCTCTCTCTCTCTCTCTCTCACACACACACACACACACACACACACACACATGACACACTCACATTTGGAAGAGATATTTGGGCACATCCAATATGTAATATATCACATTCTCAATAGGCAAGACATGGAACTAATCATCATATCTCACTTAAATTTACTAGAAAAAGAAACATTATAAGGTTACACTATAATATATTATCCCACCTTTGAAGAGAAGAGAGATTCTCCTGTGATATCAGACAGTAGTAACTCTTTTCACTTTATAGCTTGAAATAGGAAGATTCTGACTTTAAGTTCCATACTGCTACTGTCTTGGTTTGCTTTTGTCAACTAGAGAGAAATGTATACATTCTAGAAGATGAATTTTTAATTGATAAAAATGCCTCCATAAAATTAGTTTTATGTAAACCTGTTGAGCATTTTCCTGATTAATAATTAATGTGGGAGACCCAGCACACAGTAGGTTACACAACCCTGGGCAGTGGGGTGGTAAAGGAAAGCAGGATGAGCAAATCATGAGGTTTAACCCAGTAAGTAACACTCCTTTGTGGCTTTTGCTTCAGTTGCTGACTCCAGGTTCTGCTTTGAGTTCCTATTCTGATTTTCTTCTGTTGTGGACTGTGATGTGAAATTGTAAGCCAAAATAAAATATTTCGTCCCTCAAGCTGCTTTGGTGAGGATGTTGTATTAGAGCAGTAAAAATAACTTTAAGAATGCTATATAGTGACATACTGTCCCCAAATAAAAAAAAAAACACAATGGAAAAGAAAAGCCTATCATATGTCAAAACATGGATGGATCTGAACATCATGGAAAGTCAAAAGCTAATTGATCATTCCAACATGACTATCCTACTTTGCTTTAATGTTGTTGTACTAAATCACTGACAACAACAAAACACCAACAACAACAAAAACAAAACCAACTTAGAAAGACTAAGGGGTTTATACATTCTACAGGTTACAACTAGTCTAAGCAAAACCAAGACAGGAACTAAAGGCTCAAACCTGGAGCCAGGAACTGAAGCAAAGACCATGAAAGAAAACTGATTTGTTCATTCATCGAGTCTTGCTCAGCCACATTCCAAGGAAAAACAAGCATCATGTACAATGATCTAGAACCTTCTAAATCAATCATTAATTAAGGTAGTGCCCCAGAGACATGCCACAGGCCAATCTGATTGATAAAGTTCCCCCATCAAGGTTCCTACCCCAAGTGACTCAATTTGTGTCAGGTAACAAAAACTAACAAGTGCAAAGATGTATATCCAAGTTAAATTTGTAGAAACAGAAAATAAAATGCAAGTAGGATGTTGTTTTTTTGTGTATTGAGTTTCAATCTTTAAGA
Organism: Mastomys natalensis; assembly: GCA_021653895.1. Taxonomy (NCBI): domain Eukaryota; kingdom Metazoa; phylum Chordata; class Mammalia; order Rodentia; family Muridae; genus Mastomys; species Mastomys natalensis. Next base: position 1,723,754 of record JAJTUV010000910.1, on the reverse strand, counting down.
CAAAATACTTTATTTACTTAACAATATTATGTATCTGGTTAACATAACTAGGCTCTATACTTAGCAATGACTACCAACGTAAACATTAGGTCAATTTTTTTCAGCATTAAAAAGAGAGGAAGTGAATATTACTATAAAATTGTAAACATAGATATTTGATTCTAACAGACCACAACAGCAGACAGCTTCATAAATTCTACATGAATCCTGAAACCTGCAGATCCTCTCATCCAGGCCTCATTTTAAGTAAAGAAGAGATTACAGCTGTTTCTCTCTTATGCACTTTCAGACAATCTGAGTCATTTAATACAGTACTAAGTACTTGGGAAAGACTATGTCTATGTAATGTTTGATACTTTCAATAGATAAGGAAGAAAAATGCCTGAAAGATGTAGAGTGACAACTGAAAACTTCTATGGTTAGAGCGTCAATGAGCAGCTGAAGGCTAGGTACATCGACATTAGGTACATGGTTGAGTACATATGTTATAATGGGCATCTGTGTTTATAACCACCCTTTCCCAAGCTATCCTTGCTTCCCTGTCCAAGTTCTAATCTAACTTAGCCACTACAACAATTAAAATTTCACAAAAATCACACAACCTGATTGTTGTTCCCAAAATGTATTGCTCAAAGATTATAGTCTATTACTAGAAAATGAAATCAAAACTGACAATAGAAATTCAATGTGTTCGTATTTGACGTTTTAAAACCATTTTGTGTAGAAGTATTTGAAGTGTGTTAAGTTCATAAAAGTAAGATACCCCAAAAAGCACTGGCTAGACAGAGGGATGAAAACAAACACAATAACCACCCCCTTGAAATTAAGCTTCTTAAAAACAGCATCTGGGAGAGGCTGGAGAGATAACTCACTGGATAAGATCACTGGCTGGTCTTCCAGAGGACCCGGGTTCAATTCCCTGAATCCACATGGTAGTTTACAGCTAACTGTCTGTAATTCCTATTCCAGGGATCTGACACCTTCATTCAGAGATACATGCAGGGAAAACACCAGTATACATAAAACAACAATAAATTGATAATACAATGTATCTGTTGCTCAGATGAATCAGAAATCAAATCAGAATTTCAAGTGGAAATTTCTGCAAGAAAGTAGATGAAGTATAAATTTTCAAAGAGGTTAAAAATTCTTAGTTCCTTTGATAAAACAAAACCAAGGAGATGCAAAGAGTCTTTACTTCTGCCTTACAAAGACTCCCAGAAGACATTCCCAAAGGAAATAAAATCTACCTTATTTCTTTGCCCACCAAAGTGAACTTTAAAGTTGGTGTATATGTATTGAAGAACCCTGAGTTCATTAGCCTCTAGGAAGGCTGCAGCAGACCATCTGCTCTGAAGGCAAACATTTATTTAAGCTGTAAATCTAAAAGGAATTCTTGCATTTTATTTCTAGTTGTGTTTCCTTTGATCCTGAAGTAATTAACTTTCAGTAGCAGCTAATTATAAGTGAAAAGAATTCAGAGTCTATATGGTTGTTTTTCTGGCACAGGCTTGGCAAACTGTTTTTTAATTGAAAAAGTCTTTTGCTCTATGCGTTTCAATCCATTTGCACTGTATTTATTATCCAGGATTCAGATTATAACCATGACCTTTCATCTAATGACAGAATCTCACACAGAGAAAAAAAATAATTATTTTAACAAAGAGACAAAGGGTGACAAGAGAGAAATGAGAGAGGTTGGAAGGGAGAAAAAGATGACATGCACAGAGCTCCAGCTAAATGTCCTTCCTATTCTGCATCCTCATCACCCCATGAACACTCCCCTGTATCAAAAATCACATTCCCTGCATTCAAATTGGGCCACCTCCACCGCAAATCTATTTCAGACAGAAATCATGTCCCAAAAGGTAATATAGGAAAGCAGAGAGACATGGGTGAAAATAATTGAGGTCAGGGGTGTTACTCAGTCTTCCAAGTTAATATTAGTCATTAGGGCCTTAGATGGACCAGAAAGTTAATGACTTATCACTTAATTGACCCTAACTACACCTCTTCCTTTCCTCAAAATGTCCTTAGAAAAAAATTTTGTCAGCCCCTTTTGGTCAAACGTTTTTCAAAGGAAAAATTCAGATATCCTTTAAGGCTACTTATCATCTGTGTGAAATAAATCTGCTATGATGGTTGACTTTAAAGGATAAAGCATAAAGGAAACTCAATAAGCGACCTCAAATCTCTGTTCCTAAAACAAGTGTGTGCTTAGCAGTGTAGAGGACTCTATATGGAAGTTACTTAACAAACATTGTCTGTCAAACAAAGGGGGAATTTAGTACAAGGGCTGTTCAACAGTTCTCTAAGAATAACCTGCAGGGGATTTTGTACATTGTTTTCTCAAAGTTTGCATCAAGTTAGAGAATCTAGAAAACAATTTCCAGGTTTCCATCAGTTTAAACCCATTCAAATATTACCTATCAGTTGTCTTCATGAATTTGACAAAGTTGAAGAATTTATGAAATTATTAAGAGTATTTGAGACCTGCCCTTCCTATGCTATCCTGACTTGCTTAGAATTTGAATTCTAGCTTTGAATTTTAGAATTATAGCTGTCAACCGCATGCTTTACTTCTTTCTATAAAATTCTCAAGCAAAAATATCATCTCCATTTTCAGATAAGCAACTGAGGTTGTTCTTTTCAAGTGCAATAGAAAAAATTACACCCAAGGAATTGAAATGGAACTTTTCTTAATATTGTAAATTTAAAACACACCGCCTTCATCAGCATCACACCCATTTCTAGAAAGCATGGGTATTTACCCAAGCTTGTCTAGAAGACAAATAAACTTACTCTTCTTGAATAATTTAAATTTGGAGTTTCTGGGCATTAAAATAAAGATTTAGCTTACCACATTTTTGCTGGAAATTCTAAAATGAAAAGACACTTAATATTCATTATTGGCTTAAAAGTCTCCTATTGAGATATTCAAAGACACATGTTTAATATACTTCTAACATTCCACTTTTGAAAACATTACTAAATAGAAGAGCCTTGATTATAGTACATGATTATGAGATTTCAAACATGATACAATCAAGACAAAAACAGCAGTGTGCAGTGTATTACACACTCTCATGTACTTCATTAAGAAATTAAGATTGATACATTCTCTGTGAATGTGCTCGATGGTTCCTAAAATTTAAGTGATATGGTGTCTATGAGGCTAGAAACACCCTTCCATAACGCTGAGGTGTCAAACAAAAGCATATGTCATTACTGAGTACCAGTAACATTTACCTACCAACATTTACCCACGTGTCTATTTTTCTGTTACAAAAAATTTCCTTTGTCAAAATTCTATCTCTCAGAACTGTCTTCCTCTGAGAATGTTGTCATCAGGAGTACCCCATTTTAATTAGTAATCTTATAACCCTCTATTTTTGTCACTTCAGAATCCAACCTTAAACATAAAGGAATTAGGAGAACAATGCCAGTGCAGATATTTATAAAGAGGCCTTCTTATGAGATGCCTTTGTCTCTATAGCCCCCTGTTTGAGTGGACTGCTAAAATAGACCACATTACAAGTGCCCTCTCTGGTGTAAAAGACATGATCATTATGAGAAGACTTTGATCCATAAAGAGCACAGACAGTAACTTCACCCTTTGAGCTCTCTGAGAATCTGTTATGTGTGCATTTTAGCCTCTTCCATAACTTCTAATAATTAATTCAACATGTTCCAGAATTCTGACAGTGCATTCTCAGGCAGATGGGATAACCTACCTGTGGAATGTGCAGTTATCTCTATGAATAATTATTACAAACTTTGATAAAAAATTTAAATATGTTCTTTGTTCTTATAGAGCAAAAGGTTTGAGGTATATCTTCATTTGATAATTCACCAGGCTCATTCTTCAAATGCATATCCTTTCAGTTAAATTTCTTGTTCAAAAATGCTTGTATTATAAAGCATGCAGTAGCCCAGTAGGACTTGTGCTTTCTTATTTTTTGCCCAAATTTCCAGGTAGGTGAATAATTTACCATGGTTTTTCTCTTAAATTTCTTACATGAATGCTTTGCCATAAATTTGTGTTTGAAATACATCTGTTCACTTATATGTAGGTGTTATGTGTCTACACATAGGTGCACCTCGCATCCATTAACCCATGCATGTGATGCTATTGCCCTTTGTAAATTCCATCTGTGGTTGTTCCATGTCTTTATAATGTGTTAAGATTATGTTCTTATGTACTGCATTTAACTTTGAGGCTTCCCAACCTTCTAACTAACGTCTGCATAAATCTTTAAAAAGTAGAGTTCATTACTAGTAATATAAAGCTTTATAAGTGGTAAGAACTCTCCTATGCCTCACCCATTCCACCTGCTTCAAACCCCCCAATCGCAGCACCAATCACTATTCCTCTGCTTACCCTCTGTTGGGTTGACAATTGTCGTAAGGACTGTAATAAAGCTGAAATCACACAGCATTTAGCCTTTTTCAGATCTGCTTCTCCGTTTGTTTTTAGGATGTGCCCAAATTTCTGTAGTCGGATAACTCATTAATTGTAATCACTAAATATTACCCCAGTGTATGGAATTTTGTGGAATCATTTTATTATTCACCTTTAAATAGCAATGTTTGACTTCAGATTTTTAACAATTATGCATTAAGCTGCAATAAACATGAAATATAGGTTTGGTATGGACCTAGTTTTCAAATAAGTTTGGGAAAGGAATGGAAGATCTGTGATGTCTGGCATGAATATGTTTATTTTAGCAAAATAAGTGATATTTTCCACAGATACTATGACTGTAAATTAATAAATTTGCCACTGTGATTGAGCACCTGTTGCCTCCATCCTCCCTAACTAGTGGCACTGTCAGTTTTCATAGAAGAGCCACTTGAGTGGCCATGACCTGGTGTCTCATTATTTTAATTCTGAATCTTTTAGATATGCCTTTTGATGAACCCTGTGGTGTTCTGAATGCAAATGTCCTCCACAGACTCAGGTATGTGAGTATGTGGTCCTCAGTTGGTGGCACTGATGAAGGATGCTCAGGAGGCAGGAAGTGAGGCAACACTTAAGAATTTATAGTCTTCCTTGTTTCCAGTCTGCCTTCTGATTTTTGTTTGCAGCTGAAGCTATGAATGATCATTACTCGACTCTGGCTACCGTCTGCCTTGTTCTTCTTATCATTTTGCAGTGTAACTGTTTAGAGACTTGAGCCGAAATATTCTATTTCTCCTGTAAGTTTCATTAGTCATGGTATTTTATCACAGAGATGGAAACATAACTAATCCAGCCCCCTTTCATATCTTATTTAAGAGCTTTTGGTTACAATGTTTACCTAAGATTTTGGTGTGTCTGACTGTGTGAGTGCTGATACATTCATTTGTACTTCCACATAATACATGGGCAGCTACAAGACCCAGAAGTAGGAATCCAAACCCCTGTAGCTAGAATTACAAAGGACTGGAGGTTGCCTAACATATATGCTGGGCAAATACTCTTATCCCATGAAGATGAGTCATCTTCTTTTTAAATTGAGATGTTTTCTTGTTAAATATTGACTTATTTTTTTCTTATTATTCTTTGATGTATTACATTCTGACCACAGTTTCCCCTCCCTCCTCTCCTCCCTAAAACATTTCCTTTACCCAATATCCACTCCTCCTACATATCCTTTTAAAATATGGCAGGGCTCACAGGAATATCAACTCACTATGGCATAAAAAGTTGCAAGAAGACTAGACACATACCCTTATATTAAGAATGGATGAAGCAAACATTGTTTTAACACAACTTCAGTTTTAGAATGTTTTTCTCCTTTAAACTCTTAGTATTTTTCTCTCTGCCTACTCATTGTGCACAGTTGTGTATACAGTGGTGTATATTGACTTTTTCATAGAAATACATAATAAAATATTCTAATCCTTCCATTTTTACACTCACTTCTCACGTTGTTTCTCTTTCTTCAGATAACTTTTGCTTCTAATCTCATTTACTTTATTTTATGTGTCTATATAAAATCAAGGAATGACTAATGTGAGAAAATATATGACATTTGTCCTTATGAGAGTGATTAATTCACTTAATATAATTATCTCCAGTTGCATCCTTTTTCAGCAAGTGATGTAGCTTCATCCTCCTTTATGGCTGAAAAAAATGTTGTGTTGTTCATATATAACAATCCCTTCATTCATTACTGTGTTATTGGATGTCTAAGTTGGCTCTACAATTTACAAATCATAAATAATACTATAATAAACATTGTTGTGAAAGTTTATCTCTACTATATTAAGCTGGAGCCCTTCTAAGCAATCCCCAGATGTGATGCAACTGGATCATATGGTAGGTATACTTTTATTTTGGCTTTCTTTTTCTCTATATTTTAAATTAATTTTTAAGAATTTCACAATGCATAACATGGGTTTTGAACAAACCTACCTCCAACTCCTCAGCATCACCTACAAGAATTTTTCCATCCCAATTTTAGCCGCTATTTTATATCCACCAAATCCAGTAGTGTTGCCAGTATGTGCATGTACATAAGAACATGGACTGGAGTACAAACATCAGGGGGTGCATCCCAGAAGAAAACTGGTACTCTATCATCTCCAGCATCTAGTAATTGCTTAAAATTTCTTAGTTACAAGTATTACTTCATGTTTCCCTCCTGATCCATGTTGATATTTAGGCTGGCTTGACCAAGTGTGGCTCTTTTTCATGAACTCATAGCAATTGTGAGTTCATATGTCTTCTACCTCTAGTTTTTCCTTTCTTGATATAATCCCTAGGCCATGGGAAGAGGGATGTGATATAGATATCCCCATTTAGGGCTGAGAATTGCAAAGGCTTTTAGTCTCTACATAGTCATTAGTTTGAGGCTGTACAAATTGTGTTCCACTGGAAACAAAAGCTTTTATAGTGAAGGTTTAGCTCACTAATGTATAGGCATAAAGATAAATGTTTAGAGAACAGTAGGATATTATGTCAACTTAGTAATATATTATTAGTAGGCTTTCTCCTGGGGTCTATACTCTACCCAACCATGGTTTCTTGACCCAGTTAACAGTACCAGACATGAGTTAATACTTAGAAAATTTCCCTTAAATGTAATCAGAAAGTTTGTTGGGTCCATGGGATCTTTGCTTATTGATACCTAGAAAGAATACTGCTTTTAAAAAAAAAAAATCACACTTTGTTAAAAGTGTTTATCACAATTTAAAAGTTGATGTATAAAATCATCTACAAATAGAATACATTGATTTTTTTCCTTATTTATAAACCTCATGTCTTTTTAATTTCACTGTTATTACTTGGCTTTCAAGCACTATATTGAATAAGAGTCAAGAAATTGTACATCCTTCTCTTGTTCTTGAATTTAGTGAAAATGTTTTTAGTTCCCCCCACTAAGTTTAATGGAGGCTATAGGTTTGTCATATATAGTTTTACAATTTGAGATATATTCCCACTTTTCTAGACTGTTCAGGGATTTTTATCATTGTGGGATGTTTACTAACCAGGTGGACAGGAATACAGAATTGGTACACTAGATTTTAGCATCCTTCTAAGAGTGGATTTAGGCTGCTGGTAATCCTTAGACCCTTTCAAATAGCTATTTGCTTTTGTTTGTATTTAAAGAATTATTTTTGTTTACTGTGTATGTGTGTGTTTCTGCATACATATATGGTCATTGTCTTAATTTGAGTTTCCATTGCTGTGAAGACACCATGAACAAGGCAACTCTTATAAAGGATAGAATTTCATTCTGATTGTCTTACAGCCTTAGAGTTTCAGTTCATTATCATCAAGATGGTAAAAATAACAGCATCCAGGCAGACATGGTATTGGAGAAGGAGCTGAGAGTTCTAACTCTTGTCTGGGGCAAACAGAGGAAAGAGACTGTTTTCCAGGCAACTAGGAGGATGACCACAAAGCCCACTCCCACAGTGACCACTTCCTCCATTAAGGCCACACCCACTTCAACAAGGCCACACCTCCTAATAGTGACATTCCCTTTGCCAAATATATTCAAACAACCACATTCCACTCCCTGGCCTCCAGAGACATGTTCAAACACATGATTCTATGGGGTCTTACCTAGACATAGTATAATGAGAAATACATTTAGTCCAACTTCAAAAGTCTCTCACAGTCTCAACAATGTTAAATGTCTAAAGTTCAAAGTCTTTCTGAGATTCATGCAATCTCTTCACTGTAATCCCTTAAGAAATCAAAATCAAAAAGCAGATCACAAACTCCATCATCATGCAGGATATGTATTACCATTCCAGAATATCATAATAAGGAAATACTGGACCAAAGCAAGACAGAAAGGTAGCAGGGCAAACAAAAAACTCTGCATCTCCACATCTGATGTCAAAGTACTCTTTAGATCTCCTACTCTTTTCTGATTTGTTGATTTCTTTCTATTGGCTGATTCTACTCCCTGTTAGCAACGTTCTCACAGTTATCTCACAATTCTGGAATGTCTAATATCTTAGGGTCTTCAAGTCAACTTCAATGTTACAGCCCCTTGTTTCAGTGTCTGGAATCCACACATGATCTTTGGGACTCCTCCAAAAGGCTAGCATCACTCCTCCAGCTGTGCCTATTGTAGCACTCCCCTTTGTTCACTGACTCTGCTTTATTGCAGCTGCTGTTCTTGGTGAGTTTCCCATGGTACTGTCATCTTCAGACACTGGGTTTATTTTAGGCTTCAATAGCCTCTCCTAGGCTCACTTCATGGTGCCAAGACTCAACTCCTTTGGATAATCCCTTCAGTCCTAGACCATCAACTGCATCTGAGGCTGCACCTTTATCAATGGCCTTTCCTGGCCTCTCACAGTCCCAAGCTTCATCTGTTCTCCATGACTCCTTCATGTCTACAAAACCAGGACCATCCAGGTGACTCTTACACTTTCCAAGCAGCAGTATGAGGTACAATCTTGGTTATCTCTGGAAAATGGCTCCTTTGTGCTCTCAGAAAGCACTTCACAGATTTGACCTAGTGATGCTAGCCTCTTGTTAATGACCACTAACTTCTTTTCTCCACCTAACCAGCATCAATTGTCCCAGTAGTCCCTTTTATTGTTGACTCTAAAGCCATGGCCATATGGCCAAAGCTGCCAAGTTCTGCTGCTTATTGGAGCTGAAGCATAGCAGCCTTATTCTATTACATTATCACTAGCTTTCTGTTTTCCAACTCCTTCACTGCCTAAGCTTGTGTGTCCTGGAACTTGCTCTGTAGAGAGACCTTGAATGCAGAGGTCTGCATGGTTGTGTCTCCTGAGTGCTGGTATTAAAGACATGTAACACCATACATTGATTTAAGCTTTTTCTTCACCTAGAATTTGCTATGCCCTGGCTGGCTTTGAATTCAGGCATTTGTATCCTGGGATTAAGTGTTTGTACCACTATCCCTGGCCCCAAGCTCTTCTTGGCCACTATTCCTCAAGATACAGATCAAAATTGCACATCATTCCATGTCAAGATTGGGGTCAGAAGCCTTAGTCTTCCAAATGCAAGATCTGGATCACAGGTGTGTCTTCCATCTGAATTGTAGATCACCCCAGATGTAGACAATTTGACAACCAGTAATAGCCATCCAGAATTAATGTGTCTACTGCCCTCAGAGGAATTGTAGATGCTTCTAAAATTATCTAAACTTGGGTGCTCTGCAAGACAAGTATATGCTTTTAACCTCTAAGCCACTTCTCTAATCTCCAATTCTTTTATTTATTTAGTTATTTACTTAATTACTTATGTTCTCATTTTTGATAGAGGCCGTCATGTGGTCCAAGCTATTTTTGAAATCAGCTCATACCTCAGGATGACTTTGATCTCCTAATGTTCATTCTTTTAATTGCCAATTGTACAGATTAAAGACACGTGTTTCCATACTCACCTTTTTTTTTCCTGTTTTATAGTTATCTTGCACTTTTTCTGCTATTTTTAAATATAATTTTTTCAAAAAATGATTGTTGATGACTCTTATCATTTGAGTATTTATAGTTTTATGACCCAAACATATGCAAATGTATCTTATATCAATCAGGTTTTAAATTTCTGTTTCAGTTTGCATTTGAATCAGGTAAGGCAATATACTTTTGAAGAAATAGCCCATTTGCTCATTAATTCATTTTTTTCACCAGTCTAGTACTTAGTATATATGAAGTATGATTAAGAATTTTCTGTAAAATAGAGATATGAAGAACTTTCAAGTTTTACTAGTGATTTTTTTTTCTTCAAAAATGGTATCTAGGGCTGGCAAGACTGTTCACTGGGTAAGGATGCTTACTGACAATTTTAACAATCTAAGTTCAGTCTTGGGATATACATGGTAGAAAGACAGGACCAAATCCACTATGTTGCCCTCTAAATCCATATAGATGCACCCACCCACACAGAAATAAATATAATGAATTTAAACAAAAGGAATTTTATCTATAATGACAGACTATGAAACATATTTCTTGATATATAAATTCATGTTTCTTTTAAACAGTGTAGTATGGTTCTGGAGCCAACCTAGTTATCCAACAGCAGAAGGATAAGTAAAGAAACTGTGCTACCTGTATAATGGAACAATTTTCATCCATAGAGAAGAATAAAATCAACACCTATAAAAAACCACAAACTTTCTATTATCTATTTGTTCCCTAGAATCAATCTCTCAGTCTTATGCCCAGCTAGGCAACATAACACCTGTGGCAACATTCCCTGACCCATCCATCTCCTGTATACCCCACAATTCTTCTATTTCTAACCTTCTTCCTGTCACCTATTGCTATGACCCAGAACCCAACACCAACAGGCACATCCTGCTAAAACAAGAGGTGCTTCTCCCAGAAGAAAAGGTAGACTGAAAATGGACCTACATTTCTACTGCTCCTGAAATCAAATCTTTCCAGTCTTTTCCCCAGCTTTGTAGGAGAAAACCTGCTATGGACACTTTTTTGTTTCTGAACCTATCTCTGAGAAATCACAAAGGCCATCTCCTCCAATCTTCCTGCCCACAACTAATCCCAGTACCTCGTAGGCATTACCTGTGAACATACCAGCGAGAAAGCCAAAAAAAAAAAAAAAAAAAAAAAAAAAAACAGGCAACACACAAGCAACCAACAATCCTGAGGGGAAACAGAAACCAAGGAAGAAAACAGCCACCCTACCACCCTACCAAATAAATAAATAAATAAATAAATAAATAAATAAATTCAGAAATTACATCTAGACATATAATTATTTCAAACCCAGATGCCTAGTATAAATACACAATCAATAACAGGCAGACAATATGTGCCCACTACAGCATAGCTATCTTTCAACAACAGGTCCTGAATATTCCAAAGTTGTTGAAACACAAGTAAAAGACTGTACAAGATGATGAATGTTCTCAAAGCAGAAGTGTATAAATTCCCTAAAAAATCCAAAACCAAGAAACAAACAAATGAGATCTCATAAACTCACAGTTAAAGGAAAAAAAAGAAATAAAGTTGTTCAAGACCTAAAAATACAAATAGAATCAAAATAGAAAAAATTCTAGGGGAGGCTTTTCTTTTTCTAAGGAAAAAGTGAGAACAAATGGAGAGTAACCTAACCTAAAGAAAGAGATGCCTATAAAAGTCCAAGAAGCATAACAACACCAAGTAGAGTAGATGAGAAAAGCAAGTAAACTTGCCATATAATAATTAAAACACTAAACATATATCACAACAACAAAAGAATATTAAAAGCTGCAAAGGACAAACACCAAGTAAAATAAAGGTAGATCTACTACAATTACACCTGACTTCTCAATAGAGATTCAGAAAGTCGTAAGGTCCTGTAGAGATGTGCTACAGATTCTAAGAGGCCACAGATGCTTTCCCAGACTTCTACACCCTACAAAACTTTCAACCAACATAGATGAAAAGAAATAAGATATTTCATGATAGAATCAAGTTTAAACAATATTTATCCACAAATCTAACCCTATAGAAACTACATGGTTATCTAACCCTATATAGAAGATGCTAGAAAAGAATTCCAGTCTAAGGAGGTTAACTAGACCCATCAAACCACAGGAAATAAATAATGTCACACAGGCAAATCCAAAAAGGGGAAACACAAGTGTGAGCACACACACACAAACACTACTAGTACCATCACCACCACCATTACAATCACCCTCACCACCACCACCAACAACAACAAAATAATAGTAATTGCTTATTAAGATCTATCAACACCAATGCTCTGAATTCTCCAATATAAAAAATACAGACTAACAGAATAGAGGCAAAAATAGGAATCTTCCTTCTGCTGCATCCAATAAACACACCTCAACATCAAGGATAGAAATTACCTCAAATTAAAGGGTTACAAAAAGATATTCCATGTAAAGGCACCTAAGAAGCAAACAAGTGTAATCATATTAGGATCTAGCAAAATAGACTGGAAAACAAAACTAATCAAAAGAGATAAAGAAGCTTACTACATATCTAGCAATGAAAAAAAATCCATCAAGATGACATTTCAGTTCTTGACAACTATGTTCCAATTACAAGGGCACCCAAAGGAATGGAGTGAGTTGGAACTACAATCAGAATATATTGTATGAGCAAACAATATAATTCCAATAATAAAGAATGTTTTAATAAAAAAAAGAAAATCACATTATTCATCTGAAAGGGGACAACACTGGAGATGATCATATTAAGTAAATATGCTGGCAACAGAAAGAAAAATGTCATGCTTTCTTTCATTTGCCATTACTACCTTTTATATAGATACATAAATTGTGTACCTATACAATACATAATTTAATATGGTAAGAAAGTGTAAGTAAAATTGTCTAGGCAGATAGAGGAGACTAGTTTTGAGAAGATGGGGGAGAAAAGAGACTAGGATGTAGGAGGGGAAATAGGTTCAATACGTAAAATATACATATCTAAAAATTTAATGATATTTTAATCAACTATGTCTACATATGATTAGTTCATATAGGTACAAATTATTATACAGTTAGTCAATTTAACCTAAAGCTTGTATATTATGCTTGGCATACTTGGTGCATATTCCAACAGAAACACTGTTTGAAACTGAAAGCAAATATTAAATAAAACTGAGTGTCTAGATTTAAATACATTAATGGTCTTTTAGAAATTTCTTTGCTACCTCAGGAAGGGCCTCACTGAATTGTGCAACTTGGCTCTGTCTGGAATAATTATGATCAAATATGGTGTTTAAAGTGTCTAATTTCACCCAATGAAACTTTAAGAATCTTAAGTGGCTGCTCACTAAAAGCCTGTGTAACATCTTCAAGAACTTACTTGGCTTAGTCACTTAAGTGGTGACAGTTTATCTTTTCAAAGGAGTCAAAAACATATTGTTGTTTTTTATTAATTTTCTCATGGTACCTTTAAACAATCTGAAATTAAAACCTTAAGGATCCTGATCATTGAATCTAAAATATTTGTAAGGCATATATATTCATAAGACAGTATATACATTCTATAAACCTCATATTAAAAAATATACTGAATTTGCCCTTCATTTTAGAAAAAAAATTATTTCTTTCAAATTATACTTACTCAATTCAAACTGAGGAGAAGGGATTATTTACAGTAATTGGAGGCAACAACTCAGGCTACTGTCTCTTACATGTTCCAAAGAAAGCTATACTTTCAGAAAGTCATTTATTTATTTACTTGTGACAGCTGGCCTCTGACATGTGATCCTTGCATCTCTATAATGATGGGATTATGACTGTGTGCTTCCACGTCTGACCTCTGAAATTCTCTCTCACCTATGACATAAATTCACTCCAAGTTCTTTCTCTCTTCTCCTTTAATACAGGAAGAGCATCAGAAAGCACAAATGTCAGGACTGTTCATCATAATACTGAGGAGATGTACAAAACATTCCAAGAAGAAACATGAAATGCAAAAGTGAGAGTAGCCGAGAGCAGAGTGCCATAGCAGCTCTCGGGGCTGGTTTGTTGACACAACAGTCATGATTCTAATAGAAGAAAAGTTATCAGGAGCCATAATCCCATAGATATATATATGTGTGTGTGTGTGTGTATAGATAAGATAGATAGATAGATAGATAGATAGATAGATAGATAGATAGATAGATAGACAGATAGATGTGTGTGCATTTCTTTCTTTCTTTTTAAATTTATTTCCTTATTTCTAAATTTCAATACCTCCTTTTTACATTTCCTTTGAGAGCTTTGCGATAGAATGAAGATTTGATTTGTATTTTTTTTGTGTGTGTATTTTTCCAAGGTTTTATTCTCACAGGAATTACCTTCAGGTTTCTAAAATTCGATGTTTAGAAATGTAATCATCTTTAATTTCCCACCATATGCCAACTGTAATATATATATATGGAAAGTTGTTAGAAATCTATTAATTTCTTTGTATTTTTAGTTCTCCTCATCTATTTACTCAGAAACAAGCAACATAGAAAACCTACTCTTTTTTTTTTTTTAATAACTTAAGTTAGGTGAGCTCTACCTGTTCTCTGGGTACCAGTATAATACACAGAATATTGTGTCAGTCCGCCAGTCAGTCAGTCAGTCAGTCGGTCAGTCAGTCAGTCAGTAAGTCAGTTGCATTCCATTTGAGACAAGTTAATGACAAAGTTCCAATGGTAATGCTATGCAAAGGGTCTTTAGTTCTTATGATGAATGTAAATCAAAAACGACTTAAGAATTCACATTACCTAGAGGGCATAACATGTAAGTGAATTTATTCTTGAATTGACCTTGTTACTTTCATGTAGTTTCATGTAGAGGAGTTTATCCACTGTCAAGTGACTTTCTCTAATTCATTCACGGGTTTCTGTCACAGTAGTACCAAATACAGGAGACTTGAGACACCTAATGTGAAGTTGTTTTTCATTCTTTTTAACATAAGAGTCAAGCTAAAGTTTAAGAATTGAAAGTCCCCTTTTTCTGGTTCCCTTCTGCTTGTTATTTTGTTTTGATGTCATAAAAATGAATGTTCAACCTCATGGGAAAAGCGTCTCAAATGTTCTTTAGAAACAGCTGAGAACGGAGCTGGTAGAAGGATAATTATGTACAACATAGCAATGAAACCAAAGACACACACTGAAATAGCTGACAATATGAAGAAGTCATAATTTCAGCTTGTTATGCACACTCTCATCTTAAGGAAGATGAATCAAAAGCCCTTGTAACTTGCAGCGTCCTGTTATGAGGACTGAGGTATCCACAGCTAAATTATGCTTCTTTTAATGGAACTGAAACTAATTCTAGCAGATGAAGACAACCGTGTGAACATCCTTTCTGTGAAGTGCTAATCAAAACAGACACGTTCTGTGAACTTTATTTCTAAATTTCAATACCTCCTTTTTACATTTCCTTTGAGAGCTTTGCCATAGAACGGAGATTTGATTTGTATTTTTGTGTGTGTGTATATTTCCAAGGTTTTATTCTCAAGGGAATTATCTTCAGGGTTCTAAAATTCAATGCTTAAAAATGTAATCTTCTTTAACTTCCCACCATGTGCCAAATGTAATCCCAGACCATAAAGTTCATTGCCAAGAAGGATCTTGGGAGATTCTCCCATGCATACACCAGTGAACTTGCCTTGTCAATGCCAACCCAAAGCATCAAAGATCATCAAAGGTTCATACAGATTTGCCTCACTAATTAATGGCCAAGATTTCTTTCTTAGGAATTTAAAGACAATATATTAGATGATATAAAATGTAAACTTTAAAAAAATCATGATAATATCTGTATGTCTTTGACAATATAAGGCATAACACAGGAAAACTTACCAGTTTTCTAAATGACATTCTGGGGAGGTTTAAAATGGCAGAACTTACCTGGAAGAGAGAAAAGAAGAAAAGGTTAATACAAGTAACTAAAAATGGATTTTAATTGTGTAAAGTACCAAAAGAATACCTCTTTGTTTTATATGTCTACTAAAAGACAAAAATCTGAAATGAACTGGTATTAGTGGATACTTTAATTATTCTCTAAGATGATAAAATGTCAGCTCACCACATCTACATAGCAGTAAATAAGAGGATAGAACAAAAACAAATATCTTTTGGCTCTTCCCACCTTTACCCAACACAAGAAGAAAATTTATAAGGAATAGGCACTTTTGTCATGTAGCATGCGTTAAAACAGTAGTACATATATGTACAAAACCTAAATAAAGTTGAAATTGAGACTTTTCATAACTTCTAAGAGAAAGGTATAATTTATAAGCATCAATGCAGAAACAAGTATTTCCAGTTGTGTTAGGATGGAATCCTAAACATGTTGTAGACCTTTCTAGAAGTTTCTAGGATAATATAATTGTACTGTGTGTGACCATCAGAAACACTTATAAGAATTCAATTAAGTTGCACTCATCCACCTTGTTGATCCTTTGTATGCAGGTTTGACCCTTTCTACAATTTTTTTTCCAGGACACAAAAGAGGCTTGAGGAGACTTGAGTTGGTAATTTTAGTAGTTTCAATTTATTATCTCTCAGTCCCTGAGAAATAGAAAGTGTAAACAGTTTCACGTTCATGACTTTGCACATACTAAGGCACTGAGCATTGTCAGGGTTATCAATATTACCAAATGCTTTTCAACAACCGAGATTTAAGTTATAATAATAGAAGCTTAGAGCAGCCACCCCAGAAGTTCTTTGCTTTGTCTGCAGCTTCATCTTGGTAACTTCTTCCCAGTGACATAGGGAAGATACTCACTCTTCTTAAAGTGTATGCGGGGAACAAACGATTCCTTTCATCTCTTAAGACAGAACAGGACAAATGGCCAGTTTGTGGAAGATTCTTCTAAATATTTCTAGAATCCTCTTGTCTACTACACAGTTGCTACTATTCTGTCTTCTGTCCTATCATTTGCAGAGTTACTCTAAGATTATGTTGCCATTTGTTATGTTTATATTGCATCTCTATTCTCCCCTGTTTGTAATCTCATCCTACCCTCCTCTGTCCGGTTATGAAAACAAGTGAGAGATAAATAGAAAATACAGTCAGAATGATGAAAAGATTTTTCTTTTTTCTATAAATTGACCTTAATGTAAAAGGTGTGTCTGTATTGTAGCAGGGACTACTAACATAGTATGAGTGTTTTAAAGTGTCTTCCCCTTCAGTGCATCACTCCTTCAACTGGAGTCCAGTGTGTTGAGAAATATTGGGTTGCCACACAGCATTCTAAACCTCCAAATGATGTGTACATATGTATACTAATGCACAGCTGAAGCCCAACTAAACACAGTATGCTCTATGTTTAAGCACGTGGAAGGAGTAGGATAGTAAACAGACCTTTGAAATCCTACTTCAATCATTGAAAACACATGGAGAGAACTTCTGTTTTCATCTTGTATACTTTTTTATAACACCAGTTTTCATGAAACAGTTTTAAAAGTATTTCGGTGTATTTTTTCTTTATTAGTTTTTTTTAGGCCAGCATAAATCGTGACTGTCCTCTATGATCAGTATGCAGGGTAAGCCCTCAGTCTCCCTGACCTAAAAGAGTGAAGACAAAAATCTCTGATTTCGTTAAACAGCACTTGCATGGCACTGGGTATCATTATTGCCAATGAGTGACGTGGCAATGCCCTATGCCAGTTCCTGTGATTATCTCACTATGAGACTGCTAACCGATGACACTTTGTTCTCTGTGTAAAATGCTGAGAGTCCATTGTATTACTGACAGCATCATGCGGTTTTTCTGTCAGCAAGTGCATCACCTGCTGGGAAATGGCTAGCTCATAAGCAGAAGCCTAACTCAGAGCCATGGGTAGCGATTTCCATTTCAGTTCATACAAATGAAGTTATTTATTTACTTTTTTGTCTGTGTAACCTGATTCTACTAAATGTTACTTCAGCTTTGGGGAAAATATTTCTTTGGTACTGGCTCACATATTTGTTTTGGATGACAGGTGTGTATGAAGACCATGTTGCCCTTCCTTACTATTTTAAAAGTACATAATAGAATATGTTTATTTTTTATCTGTAGAGTAATACAATCCTTAGGTTTGCAGGCCAGTCATGGTGGGTTTATTTTCATGCTAGTATGAAAACAATTGGTAGCTATTAGTACAGAAGTCAAAACATACATTTTCCAATTGATAATTTTATGATAGAATTTTTTTTCTCATTGGGTTCTTCTATCTTCAGTTTTTTACATTTTAGTGCACAAAATTAAGTATTTTGGTCCATCACAGTGCACAGTATACTAATCATCACAAGTGACCAATTCCTTAAAAGTGGACACTTCCATTGCTCATTAATTCCCTAATTAATCGACACAAGCCAGTGTTAATGTTATTTAAAGAATAATGTCAGTCTCAGGGTTTATTTGGGCTTGCCTTAGGGATTAATTAAGCACAGAATTGGAACTGTGTTTGATATCCAGTTTCTCCTGGCACCAGTCAGGCTCCTGCCTGGCTTTGTATGTGTCTCCACTGTCCATGAGACACAGGGAAGAAGCATAGATCTCCAGAGACATGGTATCCCTTCTCATGCCACTAATGACTCCTTGCCATCGACTAGCTGAGGAGAAATCTCAGCCTTGTAGATTTTAAGACTTTCTTTTGTCAGTGCTCCTGTCTCTAGATCCTTCCATCCACACAAGTCAAATTACACAGTCAGAAAACCTTTTGTCTTGTAGCCCTTTTCCCCCTTCGAATTTTCAGTGCTCTACTGTTTCTGGTCAGAATTTTTGTGTCCCACTGATTTCATTTGAATTCAGCTCTTACAATCTCCCAAAGGACATCATGCTGTGGTCATGTTACAGTCATCTTGATCAGGCCACTGTGAAGATCCATTAGGGAAAACTATTTCGCTGTCATGAGCAGAGATCTAACTTTTCAAACTACCCAAAATATAAAGAATAAATGCAGTTAGGCTAGTCAACCACCTAGCCAAGGCAACAACAAGAAGGAAAGTTCACTTTAAGCCATGCTAAGAGATAGGAGTAGCTATCCCTTTTAGATAAGAACTTTTCCTTCCCAGAACCTCCACCCCATAGCTTTATAAATCTACCTGATTTTCAGAATGACTTCAAATAGCATAACTTTCCTTTTTTATGTCTATCTCTGTCCTGACCATTTTCCCTAATGTGTCAGGCTTCGTTACTTTTTCTTTAAGATTCTTCCTTTCCTTTGTGACCATGTAGTAACTCATTCACCATGTGAGTAACTTCTATGACTAACTCTAATGAGGTGACTTTTCTAGTCTTCTTCTATCTCCCTCCTTTAGGCAGTGGTCTCAATTTACAGCCATAGTGTATCTCCTTTGCAGGTGTTCTGCAAAACTCTAAGAAAACTGTCCTAGCATTTCTTTTTTAGTTCTTTCTTAAACTTTGCTCTTTAGCTACAATAAGAACCTCAAGAGAGTCCTGGGATTTGCTGGTAATAGCCAGATCCTAATATATACTTGCTACCGTATCCCTGACACTCTCAGAAATTCAGCTTCACTTTTTGTTTCTTGTCTTACTTTCCCTCTCTACCTACCTGTAATTCTGACAGCATCTCCGTTTAATGTCTGCCCTTTTTTATTTAAACTATCTTATGAAGCTCAAAACTCAGATATTCAAAGTTTTCCCAAGTTAGTATTTTTTTCCTTTGCTCTCTATTTTCCATTAATATCTTAAATTTAAGTTAACAATTAAGTATTTTTTTGCTGTGTTAAGGATCAAATTCAAGTTCTCATGAAAGTGAAGCACAAGCTCTATCACTGAGCTATCCTCAAACCTTCTGACATTTCCACTCCTTAAAAATCACTAGGAACTACTATCTTCAACATCTAGAACATTGCCTACTACGTGGGCAAGTTTAGTATGTGTGGACACAGTTGAATCTAAGATAATCCCCAGTGGATTTCTGATTTTCGAAACCAGAAGTCACATCACAGCAATAGTATTTAACATTGTTGTATAGCTCAATGCCTGGTATGGAATTACTGTGAAATGAGTGGATTTTTGAAAAGGAAAAGAAGTAGTTCCTGGTAGGACAATCTCCTTCATATTGTACTTTAATTAACATCTGTTGTTTTGACATCTATAACATGTGAGGATGAAGTCCGTGCTAATTCTGATTTCCTACTAGGTGATAATGGAATAGAGGTGATTCCTATTTGTCTTAGTGTTTCTACCTCCATGCCATAATTCCAAGAGTATCTATTAACAAAATACACTTCCCAACCAAGCCATTTCTTCAATTATGCACTTCTCAGAATATCAGAAGGACATTGAAGAGCACTTTTCTCAAAATCACTGGCATCTTCTCACAAGATGAATTCAGTGGGCTTCACCCAGTCTTGATTCTCTTTGACAATAATGAACTGGTATCACCCTTCCTTCCTGAAACTCCTTTAAGGAAATCAGTGCCACTATACTGTTTTTGATTCCCTTGTGTCATCTTGGCCATTTTTAATCTATTTGTTTCAGTGAATTGTCTCCTCATTATGCATTTTAAAGGTGGACTGACACCCAGGGCTCTGGCCTATACCTGATGTTCCTTTCACATTTCTCTTTTGTTCAAATGTCCACTCCCTGGACCTGGCAATGGCTTTTATGCAAATGATTCAAGAACTACTAAATTTTGATTATGATGGAAGAGGCACATTTAATTCAGTATCTTAAATTCCACAGAGTATATCAAAGCACCTCAGATACATAGAATATATATTTATACATATGTAAATATATGTGTATATATTTATATACAAAGAGAATGAACAATTTTTTTCTTTGACCTAATACTATCTGATACTCAAAGCATCTCAGGATGGGGTATTTATTGATGTCAAATGATAAACTAAATTCCTAGAAATGTATGCTTTATGTGAAATTAGCTCAGTTGGTTTGTATTGTTCTTTGAGAAATATTTTTGACAAAATAAAATGTTATAAGTTAAAAACTACTATTTCTTGGTTTATTTGTATTTCTTTTGAATGGTCCACTTTACATTTTTATTTTCTTTATCCCATGTTGAAACTCCATCTACATAGCGGTGAGTGCCACCTAAAAGGACCAAAGCTTTATGCAGACAATTATACGAAGCTATGAATATCAGAGTCCCAATTGAGAGAAAGAGAAAAATGAGATAATTTCCCTAAAGACCCCTATAGCATAAATATTGAGCTCCCTTTTCTTTTTCCCAGCTGCTAATGTACATAGACTTCTACTGCTTATAAATTGAGATAGAAAATAGCACTAGCTCACAGGAAGAAGGCAAGAGAGTAGGGTCAACTTCATTTCATTTCTATTTTATTTTAATGCCTCAAGCTTGAAGTGTCTTTCTTAGGAATATGATGTCATCCCTTTGATTAGACCTATCTCTATCCAATCAGTATGTAGAAATCACTGCCTAAGTGGAATGAATTACAATATTCTCATTTAAAGTATCTAACCAAGTTTCCCCACACACAGCAAAGCAATGAGGATTTCATGAAATTGCTATCAAGGGTCTTAAATTTAGTGAAGTGTTCAGGCATAGCCACATGCTTAGTAATTAGTAATTATGATGGGATCCACTAATATTTTATTTAAATATTAATATAAAAACATAGCATCCAAGGCTGAAGGTTTATAAGAGGGTGACATTCATGTATAATTTTTGACAATCTAGTTTTTAAAATATTCTGATGTCACAGAAAAGGTGTGTCATACATACAATTGTAAGTTAATCTCGTATTCACATAGAGTGTGGCACAGCATATTAATTTGCCAAATATTTAGTGTCTGGTTTTTATTTGTTTATCACTTCTCAAGAAGATGTCTTTGTTTCTGCTATAGAAGTCCTCATATTGACACAATGGTTGGTAGTATATATCACATGAATTTAGGATTCTTACCTCATAACAATACCCACAATTTTCTGGAGTCATTAATGCTTGTACTCTTAAAAAAAAATGTGAAGTGATATTAAGAAGGTTAAATGATTTGTACAAAGTCACATGTTGGTTTTGTTTGTTTGTTTGTTTTTTCATTCAGGAGATCATGTTTTATGAACAAAGAATTATTCTAGGGCTCTTGTTCAGATATACCTTGTACCTTGAATGTTTACGAATGTTCACATACGAAAGAGTTGGTCACCAGCCTCATATTTCTGAAAGGGGTTGAAATTGAAAGAAATGGGGCTCAATGGAAGGAATTTGTTTCTCTCAGATTCTATCCTTAAAGAATGTTGGGACTGCAACTCTTCTTCTACCTTTACCTTGGCTTTCTGGCTACCAAAATTAGGGACAGCTTCATATCCGCACTGTTCTGTCATAGATCTAAAAGCAATGTATCCATCTAACAATGGAATTAAATGTTGGAAATGTTGGGCCAAAATAAAACTTTATCTTCCATAACTTTAATGCTCTCTTAAGTGTTTCTTATCGTGATGTAAAGGTTACTAATTCATATCATGATTCTTCAGAATTGGTCAGGTTTCTGAAAGTTTAAGTTCAGGATAGTTGGGGTAAACTCAAGTGAATACATATATATCTTGTACTATTGCATGTACATCTATATCTACATTGCAACGTTGTACTATTATATGTACACGGGGTAAAACTGTTTTAACAGCAAACTCTAGTGTAAACATGCCAATACATTCTTTGAAAGTGTCATTGACATTTTGTACTTATGCATGAATAAACTAAACTTAATCGCTATGATTTATAAATAAATAGCAAGATTACAAGCTAATAAAGGAAAAGAAATGTACAAGAAAAAAAATGAACATCTTACCAATTTAAAAACAATTAAAAGCATAACCATTTCCTCAATTTATGCACCTCCATGAGTACTTGGTCCATACTCTAAGCTCAAGGGAAGAGAAGACTGTCAATAAAATGTACCCATGAGCACCCAGCAAGGAACAGATCTGGCAGTTCATAGATTATCTCAAGTTCCCTAGTTAAACAATTATTTGTTGAAGGCCTATTATTATTTGCCACCAATAATAGAATGCTAATGATTAGGACAGAAATATATGTGTGTTGAAATCAATGCAAATGGAGATATCAACCAGAGCAAGACAGTTATATGATTTATCACTTGAATTTGTACTGGATCTGAGTGTTATGTAAGTATTGATAAGGTGGCTGTGCAAATAGGGATGAGTACTAGGAGAAATCACATTTAGATCTGGAAAATCAATAAGTTTATACCAAGAATCTGAGTGGTTTTTGGAACTATATACAAAAAAGAGAAAATACATTATAGGTATTTCAAAGGGAATTTTTAGAGATAAGGGTTGAACAGTTTAGCAAATGAGGAGAGGCCAAAGAAGAAACTATAGATTTATGTTCATATCCTTGAAATGATGTCACAATAGTCCATGCAACATGCATATCCCACGCAAAGTCACTTCATAGCCAAACAATACTGATGCACCCTGGGAAACTTTTGGCTTTTGAGATCCTCTCTCTCTCTTTCAAACTCTCTCTCCCTCTCTCTAGTCTCTCTCTCTCTCTCTCTCTCTCTCTCTCTCTCTGTCTGTCTCTCTCTCTCTCTCCTCTCTCTCTTCTCTTCACTCTCCCTCTTCTTTCCTCCTCTCTCTCTTTGCCAAAATGATTCTAATTAAGAATATTGAATCATGGAAAAATTGCTTAGTGGGCATTGCTAGTGGAACTTTGCAAAAAATGTTAATTATTTGATGAGTAGAGAAAATTGAAAAAGACCAAAAAATAGACATCTGGCCTACTGCTAACTGTGCCTTTCTTAATCTTTAAGTTCCATTTCTCTTATATCTATATAATTTAGCAAGTAGTGTTCTGAGTGGATGTGTTGAACAAACCATTTATTTAAACATCTGATAAAACCTCAATTATATTTCTTTCCTAATCCTATGTCATTAGAAGCAAAATGGTACATTTGGAAACCATTGAGATATGAACACTATAACCTTTCTATCAGACCTGCTGGATTCTCTTTCTTTCTTTTGCACTCATTTAAGTCACTGTAGCCAATTATTATGAGATACGATTTCTGGCCAGGCAAACTAGCTATGTCAAGCAGAGGGGTTCACAATAGCCTGACTGGAGAGCCTCACAACCTCTAATATTATTATTTTTGGCAGGGTCATTATGACAATAATAACTGGGAACAAATATCACCATTCAATGAAGAGAAAAGCAAAACAAATCAAGATGGCAAACTCCTACCATCTAACATTTAGATAAGCCCACAATTGTAACACAGATCTGAAAGGGGAAACCTACATAATTTAAAGTTCAGGTTAATCTTGAAATTGGTGAGGATAATTCAAGACTGAAAGAAGCTAATTGTGTTTGAAATTACTGACTCAAATCCAGTCTTTCTCTGGACTGCAAACAAAGGTTGCAATATGTAAAGGTAATGTGTTAGTTAGTGAGTGATACAGTTCCTAGGTGTTAGTGTGGTTTAGTATGGAGTGTATTATTTCGGATCTAGAAATCTTCTATTTGTATCTTGAATCTGTAACTATCAATGAGCCATATGCCCTCCCTTTCTTGTTCTGCCATTGGATATTTTTCCCCATGTTTCGTCATTTGGCCTCAGTGTTTGCATCAGAGGTAGTAGGGAAAGCCTTTGCTATCTTCAACATCTGATGGTTCTTACAATTCAACTTGTCATTTGGAAGGATCTCATTTCTGATATCTGTGCAACTGATATCATAAGCAAATGAATTCCTCAAACACTGTCCTTCACATGAGCCACTGGCAGCTGAGGGTTTTCAGTGATGTAACAGAAGTAGGCTTGTATCTTCTTGTCTAAAGAGAGACTAAATTTTGACCTCATCTTTCGATAAACTGATGCTAACTTAAGGAAAAATAAATTTATAAAAGGATGTAGATCTTATTCAGTGATGGCTGGCATGCAGAGCTTCATTGTAGAAGGGAAAAAATAACTGGGGAGCAGCCCAGCCATTTAAGGCCTGACAAGTAAGTCTGATAGCCAACACCATGTAAATCTCATTAGAAGGAAGAAAAGCCTCATCAACAAACAGTGATAAGGATCAGGATATTCTGATAATAGTTGTAAGCTCTCCCAACAGGGACCTTGCTGCCACACTAGCACATAGAGCAGGGGACAAGAAGAACTTGGTTTACGTCAAAGATAAGCAGAACAAAAATAAGAAGAACTGAAGGAGAAACAAAATGATTATTAGTCATGTGCTCATTTTGCATGAGATTTCAGAACTGTGTTAGCTTAATGTACAGTTTATCTCTATTGTGAGCTGCCTTGTTAGCTACTAGTCTGGTATTTTACAGGGACTGGCAATGCTTGTATGTGGAGAGAGGAGAATGCTGCCCCTTATATCATGACTAATGGCTCTACAAACATTGAAAAATGCATTCCCATATGTGTTAAGCCAGGATCTGCATTGCTCCATTGCTGTCTTTGTTCAAGGAGAGATGTTCGTCTGAGAGCATTTTGCAGTGTTCCCTTTCCTTGCTGCAGGTAAATAAGCCCATCTTCGCTATGGAATCTCCTGGTTCTTTTATGGCCTTGGACATGCACCAAGATGGTAAGCTTGTTGTATTGGTTGACACCTCCACTTTGTATTGCATATGTATAACTAGTCTTTACTCAACATCTACTCAAGGCTCTGCGACTTACAATGAAGCTATGGCTTGATAAATGCATTGTCATTTTAAAAGATCATAATGCATACTTATATTCAGTGTATCTAGACTATCATCTAACTCTGCAACAAGACCACCATAGATATCAATGTTTGGTCTTCCTGAAGGTATTTCTGTGACTGACAAGGTGCTATTGATAGTTGCCTCTCAAACTCCCAGTATTATGATCAACTGCTGTGTGTTGTCTCAGGTAGGACTAAGAAAGAAAGAATCAAGTAGCATGGTACAGTTGCTTTGAATATCCATTGATTTTGTATCACTGTAAGTAAAATCACCATAGATTGGAGACATTTGTATTTACTGATATCATACAGTACGAATACTTCCAGGCATTGTTATACAAAATCATCTGTGCACTGTGGATTCTGGTGTCAAGTCCAGAGGTGTAATGCTTTTTAAAAGTTCAGCTTTTACAGTAAAAGCATTTCTGGTTGTGTTTGTATATATTTATGGATATACACGTATATTGCTAAATGAAATAAAGGGGGGTTACTTGTTCATATAAATTGCTGTGTGTAAACTTCACTAAAGAATATATGTTTATTTTCAAGAAAACATAAATGGTAATATCGGTTAGTAAATAACCAGATTTCAGTACTGTTATCTACTTCAAGTGCATAAAAAGGTTCAGGCTGGTATATTATTTTAATTATAATTCTGTGTGAAAAAATGTTATCCACATGCAAATTACAAAGAAATATAAAATAGTAAAGCCAAGTAATCAATTTCATGGTTACAATCAATTCAGAAACAGTTATCGATTCCCTTCTGTAGGCAAGGTACAGAGGAATAATTGAGTGAGATGGGCTCCACACTCTAAGAAAACTACAATATTATCGAGCAGCTATGAGGTACATCCAACATAAAATAAATTGAAGAGGCAAAGAGATTGAAAGGAGAAAAAAAAAGAATGGAAAAAATGGATTTAGCATGGTGCCAGTGAGAGTCATTGAAGGCTTTTGAGAAGTTTAAGAACATAATGAAAAGGTTTTAAGAAGATTAATACAGAAAGCCAGGTTAGAGATAATCACTAAAATGGGCAAGGAAGGGTTGTATCTAGGGATATTTTTTCTATCAATTACAGAGCCAAATTTGAAATCTGCAGCCTTAAGCACAGCCGCAGCCCAGAGCCCTGCTCACACTGCTACATAGAAGCCAATGTTCTTTCACCTCCTACGTTCTTCCTGTGTTCTCCACCTCCATTCTTTTCCTTCCTGGCTCACTCTTCAAGACACAGCAAATGAAGATTTCTATTAACGTGGATGTAGAGGAGGCATCCAGCCAATTTTGTAGGAGCCCATAATAATGCATTATTCTCAGCGTGGAGCGAGAGCTGTGGGATCCTTTGGCTATAGAAGCCTTCAGTCTCCAATTCCACAACAGGAAATCCCTGGGTTCCAGAACAGACCCTGGACACCTCAGGGCTTAAATGATTTGTAGTACTGAACAAAACTTGTCATATTCTTAGAGATATAAAAAAGAAATATATTGGTATGGGGTCATTGGTAGCTGATGGGCTCATGCTGACTCTACCTGTTTTTATGAGATTTTGTTTCATTTTTATCAAAAAGTCTTTTTAAAAAAAAGAAAGAAGAAAGAAAGAAGAAGAACAACAAAGAAGAAGACAAAACTTTCATAGAAATTTCTGTATTCTTCAATAACTGTCTATGTTTCTTTTATGGGGGATAATACCTCTATTTCCATTTGAAGAGTTTAAAAGATGAGATGAGTCCCCAAAGTGAACTAATAAATGGAGGAACTTGCTGAACCTCAGAAATACTAATTGCCTAATAGTTGTCTTTTGTTTTATACATTTTAACTATGGCCTCCATACTTTGCATTATATAGAGGGCACTGGTATAATTACGGCTGCTTGAGACCTTTTTTTTTTTATTTTAGAGATCCAGAAATCATGCAAATGATATGAAATTCTCTTAGAAATCTATTGAAAATTCTATGTTACTTGTGACTCTAATTCTAAGATCATAATTCTTGGACTAAAGCAAAGATGAAATTTCCAAAAGTCTTTGAGCCCACTCTTTGAAAATGCTTTCCAGGAAATGCTTCGGTAATTCTGAACTCATCCTGTACCCCCTACCTATTCTTACACTCTGTCCACTCTGCTCATTTTCTATGCATCCTCCTTCATGATTGAATCTCCTTTGAAAAATTACTCCTATTAAACTAAATTTCTCTGTCACTGCAAGAGACATAAAATTAAAAACTATCTGTCTTCAATCACGTCAGACTTTTTCCTTGTCTCTTAGGTTCCATTTATCAATAATTAATATATAAAGAAGACTGAAATCCATTTCAATTTCAAAGGCCAAACGTTTCGCTGATTAATAAAAAATTGTGCTCACAAAGATGGAGGGCATGCCATGGAGAAATGATGGAGAACCCATCACTTGCAGGGAATAGATTTCCAGGGCCACATATGCTGTCTAGCCTACTTGGAGTAAAATAGGCTATGTGGAGAAGCATTTTTACAGGAGTACCACCCAGCAGGTCTGATTTCTCTGAGTGAAAGAATCCAGGTCCATAATTCTTATCTGGGTCTGCTTGAGTTATTCCTACATTTAGGGATTACAAAGAAATATGAGTTAATTAATGTTTTAAACAAGCTATGCTCTGTAAATAAGAATGCATCTGTTTTACTGATCAATTAATACATATGTATTAAGATATACAGCACGTATACATAGGTCACTATATAGTAAGAGTTGATGGCATCCTTGAGGGAGAATCTCTATATTTTTTTAAAATTTCCCATCTATCCAGTTCATGTCATGGGAATATTTCTTAGATATTGATTCCTGCACTGATTGTTGTCATTCTTGCCGTTTCTATCAAGGATTTTTGCACTGATTGGGAATTAAGATCACTCAAATGTCCTAACTCTACCCAAGTATATAGTTCCCATAAAACACCTGGCATTCAGCAATGAATAGAAAGTATGCTCCCCTTGTCTTACATCTCTCCCTAGTCACTTAAGGAGTACATTCCCAAAGTCTGACAGGAGGCCTATCACATCATTCTTCAGAATTTGATTTTCTAGGTCTCCATTCTGTGCAGTCACAAAGGAGATCCCTCAGACTTAGGGTCATTGATGGAATAAAAGAACGTTAAGTGAAAACATAAAGAAAACTAAATAGTATGTAAATAAAATGGATATAATGAGTATACATGACTTAAACTCCTTTCCTGAGACTTGAGAAGTGATGGGAATCTCAACACCTTTTACATAGTCTTAAAGTAGGAAGATTTCTATACCTCAGTGATAACTCATAATGACATTATTCCACCCTGCCTGATATTGTGGAGTTCAGTTCATCCTGCAGGGATCTAAATGCCAGCATGACTGCTGAACAGATTTTATTCTTCCTGTTTGAAAAGTCTGACATTCTTCCTTTTTTGGCCTTCCACAGTTGGGATTCAAATATGGAGCTTATGTCCTATATAAAATGAAAACTCAGTAAATAAACACTTCAATTCAGAACTAGAAAGTAAGCCCTAAACACATGTATGTGGGTGTACATTTTTGGTCGTAAAATCAAATATAAATGCCAAGACTTGAGAGACAAGGAGGCATTGAATAAAAAGTATATTCCTTCTGTTAAAGAGGCAGTAATGACACTTTCCTACAAAACCCAACAAATAGAACAGAAACCATAGTAATAATTATTTCAAAATTCTCTGTACATGCCTTTTGGTCAGCATTCAATATACATTCCTATATGAAATCGTATTAAGGACTAAATGGGGTGTACGGCTACAACCTTCCTCTAATAAAACAACTGTTGAAGTTAAGAGATATCAAGACATTTGTCCATGGATACATGCTCACAATGGGAAAGTTAGGAGTTTGGATCTGGCCAACTGGACTCTAGGGCAATGATATTCTGTACTACAATTCTCTAAGCAAGAAAACCTTTAAAGATGTGAGGCTAGAGGGGAGAGTGGGCTCTAGAGCCACCCTCCTCCAGCCATGCCACCTCTCTTTTACTTTCATGAATCATATTCTTCTAGATTAAAATCAAAAGGAAAGACAGCACTAGGATGCCAAGTGAAAATATCAAAATTAATAGGCTCCTTTAGTCATGGTGCAGACAGTAAATCAAAATATTTGAAGCCAAGACAGCATTCTGTACTCATAACACATAAAACAAAATGAAACTACAGGTCAATCTGAAGTTTGGTTCTGCTGACTCTGTCGTTATGATTGATACATTGTCCCTGTTCTCAGAAACACAGGACGATCATAAGATGAAAAATATCCAAATAAAATGGTTTAAGTAAATTTTCAAGAATGACTGTGAGGGCCAACTGTGGTGTCCTTTCTTTCTTCTCCTCCATCATTCCTGAGCAGTGAAACTTCAAAAACACAGCCAATGCAATTTTATGCCCACTGCCACAGCCCATGGGAAAACAGCAGCAAAGATGGCCGATCTAGTCAGTGAGTACAAGTCAACAGCAATTTTGCAATTATACATTCTATAACCAAATTAGAAACAATGTCATTAAGTCTAAATGGCAGGGAAAAAATTAATTAATTTAATTTAGAAAAATTTTTTGTTTGTCCAAAGTAAATACCCTGGGAGATTGCACTCTGTCATTTGGTAATTACTATGGAACAATACAGGAACATATCATGATTGGTGTCTTGCAAAACAGCAATCACATTTGCCTTCTAATTATGGCTGAGCTCTCTGGGAAACACAGTGAGCAGTGCACCCTGCTGTTCCACCACAGCAATAACACTCATTACCCCAGTAAACAGCGTGAAGGGACAGTAACACACAGGGGCCTCCCTGCTGTGAGGCAGAGGCAGAATCACTCATTAGTCTGGGAAGCATCACTGGATCATCTTTAATTAAATCCAGAAGACACAGTAACCTGCCCACTGCTACAGTGCAATGATACTCCTCATTACCTCTGCCTACCACCCTTTTACTTAGGGAACCTGCAGTAACCTTACCATAATGGTGATGTATTGTAAGATACAAGGGTTTAAGCTTAGATTTGTGAGCTTTGAGATTTGTGAGCTTTTAGACTTATAAGTACCCAAATCCCCAATGTGAAACACATATTAAGAAAAAATAATATGCAGAGCCAATACTATCTTTCTAGCAAGTTCCTTTTCTCCAGTTACCGAATTGTAACAATACTGGTGTAATCTTTTGCTTTTATTCTGAAAATTAGAGTGATAATTGTACGATAGCTTTATGGATTCCAGGGTACGTGTAATCATATTCAGTTACCTAGGAACACAGCAATTTCAAAGCTATTACCTGCAGGTATCATTTATGTTCTTTGCTCTCTTCACTTATAGCCACAACTTTCACTCTAAATTCGAAGAGGCAGGATAGAATGTGTTGGTGAAGGGCCTTGCTATGGGGAAAGCGAGAATGTTCAGTGAGAAGAGAATGAAGAAAAACTGGTAAGTAGCCCTGACTTCCACTGAGAGTTACCCAGGCCATTGAGCAAATGAAACAAACAGACAAGCAAACACAAAGTAGTTTCTAGACTGCTGCTGTGCTTTACTGGCTCAATTTGAAGATAGGGAGAAAGGTTCCCGAGTTCCATATTTAAAATTTTATGAGATGCACACCTGCCTCCCTGTGAACTAATTTTTGATTATGACTTGCCCTGACAGGTGAATTAATGACTTTTAGGACAGCAGTTTGAAAAATAATTAAATGTAGGTGTTGCTGTTTTCATATAAAGGTAAAAAATAACTGCTTTGCCAGCACATTTATCACTTTGACTTGAACAATTTCTTCTTCTACAGCTTAGAACTTCTGGAGGTTGTACATGTAGTGACTCAATACTCTCTTAGCACTGCAAAAGAGGGAGTGATGGGTGAATGTTCCTAGTTGTGATGATTATGGAAATTAGTTTGTGTTGTCATAAGCTTATAAGGATGATCAGTTCTTAAAGTTATCAGTAACATTAATACAGACTGGGCAATGAACTAGCTATAACAGTAACTTAGCAAAAATAACCTTCCGGGCTCCATGTGCATGGAAAGGCCATACATCTAAGAGGCTAAGAAGCATGCTCATGATTACTGAGTCAGGTTTTGATTCTAGCTTGTTTAGGTAGACCTGGAAGTCAGGATTTTCTCGAAGCTGTCATGTCATTTCTTTTTACCACCTTCTAGGTCTTCATTGCTTTCTAACAAACACAGGAAAATGCCCACAAGGGCTCAAAATTGTGGGGAAAAATCTTCTCAAAATTATTTCCTTATAGTTTGAAAAGACACTTAGGTCCATGAAATCATTATGTCTGCTTCTTTATATGATAAAAGAAATTAAGAAGTAAAAATTGGTAATTATTTATTTATTTATTTACAATTTGGCCTAACTAAGGAAGAAAAAACAATGTCATCCTTATGTGTGTGTGTACTTGTGTCTATTTGCAGTTTATAGAAATCCTTGAGGCCAAGGCCAGAACAGACATTAGTTGAAATGTGAGTCAGAAAGGGAATTTGGACCCTAGCCCATCTGCATAACTCTCTATGTAAGAGAGAGTTGTGATGGGTAACTAGTTAGATAAGCATTAACAGGGTTGGAAGTCATTAAGAATGGATTCTGCTCTTCATGATCAGCTGTAGAATCTGCCCCCTGTCTAGCACATGAAAACATAGAAGTGTAACAGCTTTCTTGAGGCTCAATAAGTGACAGAGTTGGATCTGGGTTGGATTTTTCGTTTGGGGTGGAGACATGGCATTCAAAGGTTTTACAGAACTGACCATCCTCCCCTCACCCTACTTAAGAGTTAATCTAAATGGTCCTGCAAATTACCTGGATAGGAGACACACCTCAGGAAAGATGATTTACCCAACTAGCTAAGATATGCTAAGGATATGGGCAGATTGATAATCCACTTTGTGACATAAGGTGCATCTATATTCCAGGAGCAACTCCCTTCAGGAAGTAGCTTCCAGATTTCTGATTTCTAACTAAAAACATTGTATGTTTCCCTTTCCTCCTTTCTGTCCTTTTGGATACTCTCCATTTTAAGAATGCTACCATGACACTCTGGGCTTTCTCATTCGTTTTCTAGAGACCTCTGCTCCATACAGCATCTTGAAGATAACTCATTGCTGACTCTCTGTCACGTCATGACTCTTCTCTCCTCTCTGATCTTATTCCTACAATCTCCAAGAATTTTTCAGCCTGTCTATTCTGTTTTGTTGTTGCTATTGTTGTCTTTGATTTTTTTGCTTGTTTGTTTTTGCCTTTTACTTTTTCAAACATTAATATGTCTGAGTTTAGTTTCAAGACAATTTTAAATTATTTTATCAACAAGACTAAGTAACCATAAAAAACAAACCCCGATTTTGCAGTACCACGTATTTTGATGAATTATTTGTTTGAGACAGAGAACCTAGTCATCTCATCACAAGTCAGCGGTAAGACTACATCCTGTAAGGGATCACTTACCTATTCTTAGTCCATGCAGAGGAAAACAAATTCTTAATGAAGCTCCATATAAGAACAAGACTGACAATTTGTGTTGTATGAAGGAAACCCACACATTCAGTGGCAAAAACCATTCTGATATGCATCAGGCAGATGCCTCTTTCAGTGGAGGCCAGCTGTGTCTGCGACTCCTGAATATCTATTCACACACAGTTTTGTAAGTGGTGAAAAATGACACAGATAGGTAAAAAGAGGATTTAGTCTTTTTCAAGTGTGTCACCTCCATCCTGGGCTTCAGCCCAGATATGGTTACCAGTGGAGCAGCAGACTGGAGAGACTTTTAGTCCTAATTAGATGTTAATGTGCACTGTTACTAATCCACCAGGTTAACAACTGTCTGAAAAGAAACCAAGATTTATTTTTCACCAAAATTGGATTTTTGCTCTTCTGTACAACCCCAGCTGATTCCAAAAGAAAAAGATCTAGATTGGGAATAAGACTCAATAGAAGATTGTTTACTAACATGTGTGAAGTTCTACTTCAAGTCCTAGAGCATACGTGTATGCACATACACACAAACAAACACACAACTTACTTTTTTAATTTTAAAAATTAAAGGAAAACCTGAGCAGTGCTGGTATATGCCTTTAATCTTAGCTATTAGGAGGTAGGGGCAGGCACGTCTCTGAGTTCAAAGCTAGTCTAGTCTATAGATCAAGTTCCAGGACAGTCATGGCTATACAGAGAAACCCTATTTAGAAAAAAACAAAACAAAACAAAACATATTACTCCTGCCACACCCCTCAAAAATTCAAAGGAAAAAACATAGGAAGAATGAAAGCATGGGACTTTGGATTCAGTGAAGGTTTTCTCACATGATCAATTACCAGCAGTCCAAATATATATTTTCATAACATTTTATTTTCATATACTTTAAAATAGAAATTTGTAATAACTTGTTTTGTTTCAATGAGAAAAAATTCAATTTAATATGATCCACTTGTTTTCTGAAAACAAGATATTAAAAGCATAAATCCAATGCATTTTAATAAAGAGCAAAACAGAAAAATGTATACATGCTACAAAAAAATGTCTGGGATCTACTCAGATACAGCACAAAGTGAAATTTGGAGATAAGCACATATTGCTTTAAAATGCTTTTATTTACAGCATTTACTGCATGTACCATATGCCTCGAATAGAAACAATAATACTAAAATGGATTTCCTGAGGTACTCAATGATATGTACAGTGATTACAGATACAGGCCATGCAGGTGTGTTAATGCTACAAAGCAACAATGGCTACTGTATTGACTTTGCTACTTCAGTGCAAAGGTCTCCTGGGACCTTTAGCAGACTGACTGTGGTTCCTAAACCCCCAATCAGAAGGAAGGTTAAGTAGTTTAAAAGCCTGACTTTTCTGGTCTGCTTCGATGTACAGGAGGAAATAATACACATGTACATGAGTTTCTGAAACTAAGCTGACTAAACAGATGCAGGCAGGGACCCACACATATCTGCCATTCATGAAGTGTATTTCTGATCCCTCCTTACAGTATTCCTTCAAACTTACATCAATCCATTGTGTGTGTGTGTGTGTGTGTGTGTGTGTGTGTGTGGTGGAGTGTGTGTGGCTTAAATAAATAAGTGCCTGAC
The DNA here is from genome assembly GCA_021653895.1 of Mastomys natalensis. Classification (NCBI taxonomy): domain Eukaryota; kingdom Metazoa; phylum Chordata; class Mammalia; order Rodentia; family Muridae; genus Mastomys; species Mastomys natalensis. The sequence continues at coordinate 1,689,107 of JAJTUV010000910.1, read as the reverse complement.
ATATTTATTTTTCAGTTAATTTGGGGTTCAGATGTAGACCCTCTCAAGGCAAAAAAAAAAAAATCTATCTGAGATTCTACAAAAAAACTATCAACTAAGAACATTGTGGTTATAGAGAGTTTGGCTAATGTAAATCCAGAGATAAATTATCACTGACTGTCTTTAGTGCCCGTATTAGGCATCTGTTGTCCACCTCTGTCCATGTCTGATTAACATCTTTATGACTACCAGGTTAATCTTTTGGGAATATATTAACAGACTGCTCATATTCACCAACCCAAAGCTAAGACATTAATTAAGCTGTATCTGAGAGCCACAGATTTTTAAATGGTATATAATATATATATATTTTAAATTCTTAGATATACAACTTCATTTTATTTTGTAAATACAAAAACGTTATGAAACTATATCCACCTTGGAATGTTTTATTGAAGATCACCCGTATCAGTGTGCCTAGACTGTGCTCATTCATTTGTGGCTCAAGAACAAATTTTCTCTTCATGATGAGGTAAGAGTTATGTTTTGTATCCAAAGCACTTTGAAACCTAAGGGCCAAAAATATTATTGATGCATATGTTTTTATTGTCTTTCTACTATGGGTGTGAAAATAAGCATCTTTCTTTCCTTTTCTCACTTATCTTTATACTTTATTCTTTATACTTTATATCTTTATTGAAAGCTAAGTGTCTGTATGGTTGATTTAAAACTTTACCAATGTTTGATAATAATTTTTAAATTTGGGGCATTCTAAGTACTTGTAGCATTAGGAAGAGTTGTTTACTGTTCATTCCCAGAGGGTACAAAGTTCTATTCAGCTCATTACATTTTGTTTTAATTAATGCAGCTGCAACTTTATTTAGAAAGGTACATTTTGCTTTAGGTTAAAGCAAGCTGCTTAGATTTATTTGCCCTTTCATTAAGTCTGTGACATTTGAGCCTATGTTCCAGTCCAGTTCCCACTTTATCATAGGTCAGAAAAATAAGAAAGAAGTTTGTGGTTTACTTTCATTTGATAAAAGTGATACTTTTTAATATGATTATTCCTAATAGTGTTCTCAATACTAGCAAAGGAAATACCAAGAATATGAAACCAAACAGAAGTTACCATCCACCAAAAGAAGTAGATACCATGACTAGTGATCATTATTACAGAACACTAATAACTATGTAAATATGTTCCAATCTCAAAGAATTATTTTATCAATAGGACAAAATGGCAGCCTATGGACTGGGAAGAGATCTTCACTAACCCTACATCCAAAAGACTGCTAATATTCAAAATACATATATATAAAAATCTCAAGAAGGTAGACTTCAACAAAGCAAACAACCCAATTGAAAAATGGGATACAGAGCTAAACAGAATTCTCAACAGAGGAATCTTGAATGGCCAAGAAGCATTTAAAGAAAGCAAACATAAGATTTCATCTTATCTCAGTTAGAATGGCTAAGATCAAAATGCAAGTGGCAGCACATGCTGAAAAGGATGTGGAGAAATAAGAACACTCCTCCATTGTTAGTGAGATTGCAAACTGGTACAAACATTCTGAAAATCATCTGGTGATTTGTCCAAAAAGTTAAGATAGTCTACCTGAAAACCTAGCTATACCATTCCTGGGGATATATCCAAAAGATCCTCTAGCATACCAAGAGGACAAGTGCTCTACTATGTTCATAGCAGATTCATTGGCAATAGTTAGAAATTGGAAACAACCCATGTGTCCCTCAGTGGAAGAATGGAACAGAAAATGTGGTTCACATTCATATACACAATGGAATATTATACAGCTATTAAAAACAAGGACATCATTAATTTTGCAAGCAAAAGAATGGAACTAGAAAATATCATTCTGAGTGAGGTGACCTAGACCCAAAAGTACATGCATGGTATGTACTCTCTGGTAAGTAAATATTAGCAAAAATGTAGAGAATACCCATGTTATACCCCAAGACCCAAAGAAGTTAAACAAGAAGGAAGGCCCAAGTGAAAAGGGGGAACAAAATAGTCATAGGAGACAGAGGGATTGCAGTAGTGGGAGAGGGCAAAGGGGAGGGAAACAGGTGGGACAAAATCACCTGTGCAGAAAGACAGGAGAGAGACCCAGAGGCCACGAAAATGAATGGAAATCTATAGCTGCCTAGAGTGGAGGAGTGGGGGACATCTTAAAAACAAAACAAGAAACCAAAACCAAAAACAATACCACACAATAAACACAACAACAACAACAACAACAAACCCAAATCATTTCACTCAATTCTTATATTGGTCCGTTGAGGTAAGTAAAACAACTATTCAAAGGTTAAAGAAGAAAAATGTATGGTTCACAAGAGCTAAGTGACATGCTTAAGGGATAGACAAAAATTACATGAGAAACCTAGCATGAAGCCAAATAGCTCACCTTCACAAAAGAATCTGAAGTTGACATGAAAGGAAATATGGTGACACATGGTCAATGGTAATAGAACGTATTTTGGCAGATGTAAACCTATCCTTACACTCAAATATGCATGATCTTTTTACATATTTTTGTGAATAGTGTAATAGGCAACCTATGTTCAAAATTTCCTAGTCTCTTCAGAAATAAATTCTTCATTTATGCTTTATTGATTTCTGAAGACTCTGCTCTTTCTCTTTTGCTTGTCTGTAGGAGTTTCCCCACATGGTGTCCTTTGTTGGTCACCATGCAACAGCACGTTAAGTGGTTTTATTTCCCATGGTGAGGATGTGGAGAAATAGAATAATCCAGTAAATACTACTTGTAGGCCATTGCATGCACAACACAATGCTTCATGTTGGCACTACTAGACACTACAGTGTGGCTATCATAGCCATCTCTATGTTTACTTCATTTGAAGCTGAGGCTCTTATTGTCAGATTTCTCAGACGAAATCCAAGGAAGAAGGCTTTTCCTATCTGTTTGTCTTCCATCTTCTCTTATCAGCTATAGTCAAACACCGAGAGCACACAACGACAGCCTGTTTATTGATCCCACTTATGTCGCTGAAATCTCCAGGACAGAGCATGTTCGTGACTAAGAGAGATTTGCCAGCAGTAGGTAGGCTAAGAGTACACACAAAAATAAGATAACTCGAAAGTGAGTTTGTGGAAAAATACAACCAAATCCAAATAAACAGTAACCTAGCAATCAATTGTCTTATGGTTAAAGGAAACAAAATAATGCAAGAAAATAATTAGAAGTAAATGTCCACCATTGAACACAATTATTATTTGGGATTAAATTGCCTATAATGCAAATCTAGGTTTTAAAAACTCTAATATATTATGATGGAATAAATGTAGATTTAAAAGATGTCTCATGATCAACAATCATTTTCTATGGAAACATCATGAAGTAGGGAGCAATTAATTTGCCTTGAACCCTCACAGGTATTTATTTCAAATAATCATCTCTACATCCCACATAACAATTCTCCTGATTTAGGACCAACAACATGTTGCAGTAATTCCCTGATCTTGGGCATAAGTAAAAGTTTCTGTGATTTTAATATCTGTACTCCTTATCATTTATGGCAAATTCAACTAAACAGTGATACTGCAGTTACCAATACAAAAGTCTTAGTCTAGGGTTCTGACTCAGTCCTTAGGCTGAAGACATGAAGGAAAGAAAAGATAAAGAAAGACCTTGGAAATCACATTCCAGTCTCACTGAGAATCAGCTGAGGGAGTCTGGAAGGTAACACATTTTAATTAAGCTTTCTCTAAACCAGCAGGGAGTGAAAATTCAGCCAGGATTGTATTTTCCAATTTCTCTCTTCAGGGACCATATGTAGAAACTGTTTTGAGGGTGAGCTTTTATATATCTGAAGGACACAATTTGATTATAAACAGGCACAAACTTGTGAAATATCAATTCTCATTACACCTGTCTCTAGCACAACTACCAAAGACCTTATAAAACTTTACAAAACATTATCTAACTCAACTATTAATCATTTAATACTTCAAGTCATTGTTTCACAGTGAAGGCTAAAAGAATATCCTTAAATTTGTAAAAAAAAAATCAAATTCCTTTTCCATTTCTCCTACCTTTCTATAAATACAAATATGTATACACAAAGTAGACTCTTCCTCCGTATCCAGGCTTCTGACCTACCAAGTATAGTTGTCAATACCTTTGTTGGTCACCTAATGAATGAGTATGAATTCATGTGTTGAGTAGTTCACAGAAATATTATGGTTATTTCTCCCACCCAAAATTTCACTCAGGTGTTAAGACTGATAATACCACTCACACACACACATACACACATACACACACACACACACACACACACACACACCCAGGGACTCAAATCTATTATTTATTTATTTATTTATTTATTTATTTATTTATTTATTTATTTATTTATTTTGCTTTCTGGGAAACATAAGGCCAAGTCTTAAGCAAATCCAAAAGTGACTTTGGAGACCAACGAAGGAAAACCATCTTGGTGCTATAGCTTGGATAAAAATGATTCTGAGTAACAATCACGTGCCTAAGCCAGGCCATATTTCATTTTTTTTCTGCTGATATACAAAATGCAAGAATAAAAAAAGTGCGGGATTTCAATGCTATCAAGGATCAAATCTCCAAAATATAGTATTTATTAATATGCACATGTAGAGTTTACCACATCTAATCACAGTAGATTTATCATCATTGTTAACAGAATTACTATGTTTATGTCATATGGTAGATAGCTGACAAGATAGGAACAGAATTTGATGACATGGATCTAAATGATAATTATCATCTTTAACTTCTGTGCCCTAGTTATCACGTATGGTGATAGGAGCTATGTTTGACAGGATAACAAAAAATGCTACAGACATAGCTCCATAATATAAAGGCCTCCCATCTTAGTTCTATTACTTAGAGCTACATATTTCTCAGTAGTTGCTTACACGTTCTGAATTTTATCTGCCCAATTTCAATTAAAAAAGATAAAACATTACAAGAGTGCACCAGTTACCCAGTACTTATACTTGGTAACTAAGAGTTTTAAAGGATTCTGAATATAACCTGTTGAGACATCCATTTTTTCTTGGTCTAATTCCCCTTATTTATAATATAGAAACCATAATAGGTACAATAGTCACCACACAGAAAGATGACAAGAATAGATAAGGGATAGTATATACTGTTCATAGGCCCTTTCTAAATTGGAAATATATATAAATGTAAGTTGTGATTATTAAACACAAAACTCGTCATACAGGCATTAGAAAGGAAGGCTGACATGAAGTAGAGAATCCAAACAGTGTTCAAGAACATAAGATTTTTTCATAGTCTAACGTTCAGTGGAGAATTTATAAACTAAATCATTTCTTCACATTATATTTGCTGATTATTCTACATGTTGAATACTCTTCATAGAAGTAGCATTTTCTTAACAAGGGTCAATATTTACTCCCTCTCAAACAGGATTCCCCCATCTGTTGCTATCAATTGCCATTTAAAATCACCTGTTCCCAGTAGCCATCCATTTTAAGTCCTCAAAAATCTGATCAGAAAATTCAATTCCTTAAAGATTCTCTCAAGGGAAATAGTTGAAGAAGAATGAAAATGAGAAGCAGGGATAATAAGAAAAGAAATATGTAAGTTCACAAAAAAGGGGTTTGTGTGTAAAACAACAATAACAACAATACTACCACTACTACTACTACTAATAATAATGAAAACGGTGTACAGGGCTGAAAACTACCCATCTTAATGAGTAGAATCACACAAAGATGTCAATGTTGTCAGCTCGGTCTCTTGGGTCCAAGTTGTTCCTGTTTCTTTCTATCTTTTCTTCTTTCTTCCCACAACACTAGAGCATCAATATGGCAATACTCAGCCTCAAGGTCAGTCATCTCTTGGAGCCATCATTCTGACCTGTAGCATAGGACAACCTAGACAGGAGCAACCCGAATATTCTTGTCTATGACCTATCCTGTGTTCCCAAAAACCAGTGTCCTTGAAAAAAGTAACACATAAGCAGAAAATTCCCCAACTTTATCCTAGCAAGCTAAGTGGATGGCATTGTGAATGTCTATACCTATCATCCCTTGAAAAACATCTCCACTGTCTTGTGGTGCCTAGTACAAGTGTAGTATTGAAGGCCGCCTAGGAATCACATACATGTTTACTCAAAGAGAAATGATGGGTGCTCAAGAGGAATTACATCTTGGAACACAGATTTGCTTACTCAATTTAAGCATTAATTTATATCAATTTTCTCTAATTATCCTGGAGACCCTTAAGTTGAAGCCTATAATGTAGAAAATCAGTAACAAAACTATTATTATTACACAATGCCTTTGCTCTACATCCACATAATTATATTTTCTTTCAATGCTGAACCATGTATGCTATTCAATGATTTTTTTTAATTGCTAATATTGAAATTACCTTTTTCTCATTTGAGGGTATATTTTGCCCTTTGAAGGGGAAAAAATTATAGCAGATGAGCCAAGATTTGCCTTTTGTTTTTCTTCAAAAAGTACAAGTTATGGTTTTGGCGTTTGCAAGGTGCTCAGACAGCATTGTCATCAGACTGATTAAGTGACTGACTATATGGCTTTTTATTTTTTCTTCAAAGTTAAATAGTATTCATATTTCAACAAGGGCTTGTTCTTCTGTGAATCACAGATTTAGACTTGCAATTTACGACAGCAGAGCCTCACCTGCCAAAACAACTTCAAATTAAATAGCAACTTTTGTTACAACATTTTGGAGCCATATCTGGGAAATGCAACTGACAGTGGCATCCCGTGGAAAGGGCTTCGACAAGGCAAGAAAAGGCATATTGACTGACAGGAGCATGCTCTGTTGCCTTGACAAACAAGCAAGAACTCAGCCCCAATCTGTTGGAGTCTCAAGGCTCACAAACCTGCCAGATTGCCATCTTTGTGCTGAATGCAAAATAATCACAGTAGCTAGGAATGATAAATTGTGGATGGCTGCAGTTGGAAGCAACATATTTAATCAATCTCTTCTTCATTCCGGAGGTTCTGAGTGTGAACCCTGTGCTTCTGTTAGGACAGACAGTTTCCACTTTTGTAAGTGCAAACGTCTCACTCTACCACCCCTGACTAATGAATGGTACCCATGGCTTTCCCTCACAGTGCACATTTAAGGTTGACTTTCCAAAGACTGTCTCCTTTGTCAGGCTTTAGGAATGCCTATGATCTATGAATGCAAAGATTACAACTCTTTAGTTTTTTAACTCTCTTGATCCAGTTGTACCACCAGCATCTTTGTTGACATTCCAGCTGTTTCTGAGGCTTTTACAGTGTCCCAAGCTCTGAACTAAGCATCTTACATCTTCATCCCCAGAAGTTATTCTGAAGATAAATTGATAGGGGGGCATTAAGTATATAAGGCAGAAGATTAATTCAAGGCTTCAATGTATTATTCCTGGAAACATACAGTCATTTTTAATTCTCTCATTTAAGTCCTCAAATCAAATAGCTATAATTTAACCATCGCTTTTTAAAGAGGTTTTTTCTTCTCTTAAATTTACCATTATATATAGGACAGAGATATAAATCTCCTATGATCATGATAGCATAGAAAGTCATGGGAATCTAGTTTCAGAGTGTTTTATCCTCTTTGAATGTTTGTCACTCCCATCTTACATTCTATAAATTATTTTATATTTCTTTATTTTTATTTTACATATGGGTGTTTTCTCTGTTTGCATGTCTATGTACCTTTCTTGTGTAGTGTCGGTGCATACAGAGGCCAGAAAATATCAGATCCCTGGACCAGTTGGGGATATGAGTGGAATGTTGCCCCAGGTGTGGGCATTTCAAGAATTTGTAGTAAAGGAAGTGTCTTCTCACAATAATATGAAGTCCTCCCGATTCTTTTAGTTTAAGACTTTTAAAGGTGGCAATTCAAGTATTAATTGGTAACCTCTATTGCTTCCATGGTCACACTATTGTCAATGATACTATCAGTTAAAGAAAATTTGTATTTGTTGACAAAATTCCTGAATAAACATTGGCAGACTTGTCACAGCAATTCTCCTTTAAAGTTGACCTGCTGTCTCTGGTCCTCACTTCTTTGGAGAGTCACATCCACTTTTCCCATGTTCATGATTACTTTTCTCTATTCCCATTTTCAACCATGCCATTCAGCCTGACATATACTTTCTACACATCCTTTTTGTTTTAAATAAAGCAGAGATGGAATTTAGACACATCTGCTTGAATTTGACAACTTCATCTGAACTACTTACATTTCATTACATATTTCTGGAGATATAAACGACGAGAAACAACGCTGGATGTGAAACCTCGTTGTCACCATTTTTTTTCAGCCTTGTCAATGTCTGCTTGTCTGAAAGCCTATCCCTATCAGAGCTGCTTTGATGTTATTTGTAAGGATTGCATTGACCTAAGCTAAAGTACCATTATTTGCATCCTAAAAATATATCCAATAGCAATCAAATGTTTTAATTATGTTTTATACTTCATGAATACACCTAATCTTTTATATTTTCAGTAGGCAATATAAATGTTCACAGTAAGTCTAGTAAGAATAAGCACTGAATAAGGTTGTCAAAACATTACAGAATATTCAGCATCAGGTCATCTGCTCTGAAGAAGAAGGAATTGTACTACTGTGTTCCCCAAGGCTGATATGTGCTATATACTATGAGTGTGTGTTCAACATTTATTCTACAAAAACCATCAGCTGCAGCTCGTTTTGAAAACAGGCTACTTTGGTTAGAACTTTAAGGCTTTGCAGTACTCAACAATTATGTGTGGATGTCCAGTTACCTCAGAATACATATAGAAATTATTATGAACAAAGAGAGCAACATAGAGATGAACTGACACATTGCAATAATTCCTTCCATATACAGTGAACACTTCTCTATACAGAAGTTATTTCTTCTGGTATCCTGTGAGACTCAGGTGTGTTTGAGCATCCTTGTTGTTATACCTATAAAGTCACATTGTGTCTTGGCTCTTTACACAAGAACACACTGTCCTCGAAGTCTAAGAACAAATACTTTCATTTTATTTCCCCAGTCCCAACAAATGCGCAGGAAGATTAACTGATGACCAAGTAAATGGCCCAAAGATCAACAGAAATGTATTACAGGTATGTGTATTGACTGTTATTTGGGTGATTTTTCCCATCTCTTTGTTTTTCCAAGTTCCCTCCTTTGTAAAAATCTAAGCAGGCTAGATTAAAGGCAAGGCTCAGGGTGTGGGGTTGGGCAATGTTGGGTGCTTGTTTGTACAATGTGTTAGAAGTCTGTGATCAAATGAGTTAAAGTGTCTTCAAAATAGATGAGATCTAAACAGAAATCTTTGTCTGAATATTCTTTATTTTGTTCTTATTTCTACAACCAAAGCTTTTACCTATGCTGCAACATTCTTAAACAGGGTCATTTTGCCAGAGCGTCTTTGATCTCTGGTGATTCATCAGCTTCTCTGACACCCAGGGAGGAAAACAAACTAATGACATAGGCATTTCTATACAAACTTTTGCCTTATAAACTATAGTTTCCAAATACTAACATGTAAAATTAGTGTAAAGTTCCATGACATAAGCCAGTAGTAAAAAGCTATATATCTGAAAGGGTAGTAGTCTTAAAGCAAAACTATTTGGCTCTAAGCAAGGTAGATTGCCAGAATTGTGGCTTCAGTCATCAGTAAAGTTTCTCCTCCTGCAGTAGATGGGAAAAACACAGAACTCTACAGGGAGACATTATCTAAGGCGACACCGTAGAATGCTCAGCCTTAAACAGGGTACCTCCATGAACTTTATCCTTTCAAGGCTCAGGAAACCCCATGGAAATGGAAGTGGAAAGAAGATAAGAATCAGAGGGGATGGAAGACACCAAAAAAACAGGTCCTCTAAATCAGCAAGATTGTCAGCTACATGAACTCATAGAGAATGTGGCAATATGCTCAGGGACCATATGAGTCTGTCTGCACCAGATGGGTTCTAGAGCTGAGTGGAGAAGACACATTCCTCCCATCCCTAAACCAGAAGCAGCCTCCAATAGAAACCCACTTGCAAATAAAACTTAGTTTCCTGCAAGGGAAACTTAGGGAGGAAACAAATTACTGTTGAGGAAAGGTAGGCAGCATGCCTAGTAAGAGATAGCCAACAGAAAATAAATGAAAATAGTATCTTTGCAGGTTCTTGTCTAACAATTAATGTAAGGGCTTTCCTTTTTTTTCTTCATTTTACATTATTACTTTTATTTTATTATACATAGAATATAATATATACAATATATATAATATTTATATATTGAATATACTAAGCAATATGTGGGATATATTATACAATGTTATTTTATGATAATAGAATATTATATATAGAATATATTTTCTATATATTAGAATGAATATATAGAATATATTATATAATATTATATATATATATATTATATTCTTTTTTTATCCTATTATCCTTTGAGTACATATTATATCTTCCTGTTTATTGTTTTTCTGGGATTTCAGAGTGTGCAAATGAGTGGCTTCCTGTGCCTTGTTCCTTCTTTGGAGCCTTTTACCTTCAGTTTGTTTTGTCCGTCCCTTTGTATTAGTTTTGTTTTATCTTATTATATTGTATTTTATTATTATCCCTTAGAAGCCTGTTTTTTTTTCTAATGAGAGACAGAAAGGGGGTGTATCAGGATGGCAGGGAGGTGGGGGGCAACTGGGAAAACAGAGGCAAGGGAAACTATATATCAGGATACATTATGTGAGAAAAAGAAATATATTTCCAATAAAAGCAAAAGAAATGGGTTTTTAGAGCCAAGGAAACTAGATTAAAAATCTGAGTTTTTCCCTTATATGAGAGACAGTTGTGACTTACTCTTTACATGTTAATTTTTACCATGTGAAATACAGATATTGTTATACGTTTTGAAGGTGTTCAGTGACCTTTTTTAATCATACAGTATCAATCACTCACTTTTGTAATATGGGAAAAAAGATACTGATTAAATTGTGTGATGTCAACTGCCACTTCAGTAATAAATAGTCTTGTAGCACTGGGCTACATAAACTATAAGTTTTTTTGATCTCTGCAGTAGATCACAAAAACTATAAGGTTGTTTTGATATCTAACTTATGAATTACTATTTACTATTTCCATTTCCATAAAGCAATTAAAATGGTTATTTTAAATTTTAGGAAAAATGATATTGCTTATTTTCTCTAGAATTAACTGGCCAGTCATTATTTGTGTACGTTTGAAAAATGAACACACACACATACACACCCACACAAACACACACACTCAAAGACTGAACACATTTGCTTGCAATCACTGTACTTGCTGTGAATTGTGACAAGATTTTGCTACCTTTTGCATGGTATTTGTTGTTATAGCATTGAACATTTTAAGAATGACAGGAAAAGATAACATGGGGACAAGAGCAGGAATAAAGGCCATCGTTATGGAAACTGATTCTTCCAGATTGAGGAATTGAATAAGCTAACTTTTGAGTGTCATCTCTTTAGCTCAGAATTTCAAGTTGAAGAACATATATCATATGACCTCACAGGTCATTAGAAATTCTTAGGACTATTTTAATTGACAATAATTATATGTTGTTATGGAATTTAGTTTGTTTCAAATACATCTTTACAATGTGTAATGGTCAATGTAGGGTAATTGATACATCTCAGTTGATAAATCTCATACTTCAAGTATTTAGCATTACAAACTATTTTCATCCTCGCCCCCTCTCTCCTACCACCACTCCTGTTTTGTTCTATCCTAGGTCTCTGGCCTATCCAGCCTTTGGGTTCTGACCCTCCGTGTAGTATCCAGAGAGGGCTCCCCTTGTGACATGGCACCCAGGCAGCAAAACCACTCATTGATTTGCCACTCCCACAGTTTCTGTGCCACCTTTACCCCAATACATCTTGTAGGCAAGATAAATCATGGGTTGAACATTATGTGGCTGAGTTGGTGTCCCAATCCTCCACTGGAAGTCTTCCCTGCCTTGTTACAGATGGCCAATTCAGGCTTTGTATTTCCTATTTCTAGTCATGTTAGCTAAGTTCACCCTCATAAATTCCTAATGATATTCTGCTATACTCATAGATTGGTACCTAGCCAAATGCCACCAGAAAATATTCATTCAGCAAATGATGGAAACAGGTACAGAGACCCACGATCAACATTATTCTTAGCTCTGGAAATCCTATAAAAGAGGTGGGGAGGAAGGATTGTAGGAGATAGAGAGGTCAGGGACACCACAAGACAACCCACAGAATCAACTAATTTGAGCTTGTAGGGGCTCACAGAGACTGAAACAACAAACAACCAAGGAACCTGTATTGGACTGACCTATGATACCTGCTTATACATTACAGTTGTGTAGTTTGGTCATCTTGTGGGACTCCTATCAGAGGGGACAGAGGCTGTCCCTAACTCATTTGCTATCTTTTGCAACCCTTTTCCTCATACTGGATTGTCTTGTCAAGCCTTAATATGAGGGAAAGTTTCTAGTCTTACTGTAACTTGATATTCCACGTAGGGTTGATATCCATGGGAAGCCTGCTTTTTTCTGTTTAGAAATGGAGGAAGATTGGATAGGGGAGGAGAGAGGAGGTAGGGGGAAGTAGATGAAAGGAAGGAGTAGAAACTGCAGTCAGGATGTTAATATAATAATAATAATAATAATAATAACAATAATAATAATAAAGTTAAATTCTACTACCTTTTTTGTGAACCTAGACATTGGATGCAGTTATTTTCCTCTGACCCCTGTTAATCAACATGTCAGGAATTCAAGACTAATGTCCAATACTTAGTTATGTCAATTTGAGAAGAAGACAAACATACATATGATATCTCTAAAAATGTTTCTTCTCTTCCATACACCACTGATTCTCAGTACCAGTAAATTTTATTCAAAAAGGAAGAAAAAAAAGAAAATGCAGTAAAGACCTGGGTATATAGCTCAGTGGCAAAACATTTAGATTACTGATTTAACGTCTTTGATTTAATCTCCACCAGTTCTATCCTCCCCAAAGAAAAGAAATACACAGTATTCCTAGTAATTATAATCTCTTTCCTTTGATGGAGATCACCAATGCTTAGTCTTCATACGTAACTATATATTTTGCACCTGTCTACTCTCTCAAACTCCTGTGTCCCCAACACTCAAATAGCCACCATTTTTCTATTTTCAACCCTGCATGAAAGTGAAACAATATATGACTTTTCTTAAGGTATCTGAGATGCCTACATGGGAACATTAGACACTAAGATCAATAATTCAAAATTCTTTGAATACTTTAGGTACAGAGTAAGGAACTTCCAATGACTACAACATCTTTACGAAGACCAAGGTATTACCCTTAATATTATATGGTGATAGTGTGAGAAAATATCTAAGAAATTCAGCTTAAGTGAGAAATATCTGTGATGACTTATGGATTTTGAGGTGTCTATGCATGTTTGTTTATTCAGCTCTCTGCAGCATGACAGGGAACACATTAATTCACAACAGAAAGGAAGCTGAGAGAAAGTAACAGGTAGGAGTGGTGACACACTTGAGCTTTGAATTTCCCATTATCTGCAATTCCTTCATTATCTCTCGAGCTTAGCATGGAAGAGCACAGCAATGAGATCAGAGAAAACTTGACCCAATCATTTTTTCCAAAAGATTTACCACTATACATTGCTGCTACATCCAAGAACAACCTTTCAACATATAAATCTTGGAGGATATTTCAGATCTAAAACATACAACTAACATTTGCTCATGGATCTTAAGGCCTTTATGGAACTTTGAACTGATTCTCTTCCCTGTTTGTATCCTGCATCTTGTCTGTATTCACTGGAAAACAGTGATCATATGGATAGAAGCTTATCCTTAATTTGGTTTTATTCATGATCTTTTCAAGTTTTACAGCACTTCAGAAACATTTCACAAATGAGACAAACGGACATCCAGTCATCCCAGCAACCTCTGTTGAAGACGCTTTTTGTCCTTCCAGTTTATGTTTTTAATGTCTTAGTCAATGTTGTTGTAGACACATGGCTGATATTATATGTAGTCATGTTTGAGTCTTTAAATTTGTTTCATCTGGTCTACATGTATCATTTTGTGCTGGAACCACACAATTTTTATTAGCATGTATTTGTAACCTATCATAAGATCTGAAATAGTAACCCAGTACTGTTTTGTTCAGTGGGTTGTTTTGGGTGTCTTAGGTTTTCTGTTGTTTCTTATGAATTTTAGGATATTTTTTCCTATTTCTATGATGGATGATATTGGGCTTTTGCTTGGGATTGTTTTTTAATCTGTAAATATCATTCAGGAAAATGGTTACTTTTGCAGTAGTCTACCAATGCATGAGTACTGGAGAGCTTTCTGTACCTAGTGTCTTTCTTTCTTCAGATATTTTAAGTTTTCATTGTAGAGATCCTTTACTTCATTGTCTAAGTTTATTCCTATATATTTTATTTTCATTGAAACTATCATGAAAAGGAGCATGTTCATAACAGTTGTTTATCCAATAGCAAGTGGTCAGCCCTGACAACATATATACAAGTAATATTATAGACTAGTCAGGTTATTTTAAGGAATACATTCATATAGACTGCATATATATGCTGTAACAAAAATCAATTAAAAAACAGACATGATTTTAAGGTGAGCAAGGAAGACAATATGGGAGTTTGGAGGGAGGAAATAAAAAGTAGATATTATGTAATTATTATCTCAAAACTGAACAAAAATAGGCAAGATTCACTTGACAGCATGTGAATGGACTAAACAGCCACCTATATAGTCAACAATCCAAGTGTTCCCTTTCTATATACCACAAACTCAGTATAAGAATGCTTTGGACGACGCCAATGCTCATCACTGTTTCCTATCATGCAGAAAGAGCATGACTCAGGGAGTCCTCAGCTTCACCTCTTGTTCTCAGACTCATTGCTATCACTTGCTTATTCTCCCTCATCTGTCTTGAAGCAGAGAAAATACAGCCCTGTTCGGTTTTGCCACAATCATCTTTCATAAATCCTTCTCTTATCTCATGATGTTACTACTACTAGGCCATTTGTTTAACAAACGTTTGCCCCCTCTTAAAATCTAAGTGTCAAGACATTCCGTGATTCACTCCCAGCTTTGGTTGTGGTACCTTTGTATCATCTTATCACTCAGACAATAAATAAATATTAGATGATGATAGATAAAGTGTATGACAAAGAGTAAAGCTTTGTCACCAAGCTAAAAAGAGTCAAGTACAATAAATATATTTAGAGCCCATCTACAGATTTCTGATTGCCAGATCATAATAAAGTAGAACATAAATGAAACAACATTTCCTCAAAGGCCCCAACCATGAGTGAACCTTCAAATATATATTACAGCAGAATGTAATTCTAATAAGTCAGGAATAAAAATGCTGACTCTTGGCCTTCCATGACAATCACATTAGATAAGAGACACATTTTTGGGTATGTATATCTGTGAATGTGTTACTGTTATCTTGAATTTTCTAGAAGCTGTTTGTAATCAGTGGGTCTGTCAGACTCAATGCACCAGTTTCATAACTGTAATTGGATTGTCTGATTCTTATTCAATTGGTACATGTTTCTTCTTTTTTTCTTTGTTTCTTTCCTTAAAATCAATAAATGGTTTGTGGTGCCTTTAATAGAGAAACATCACATTTTACAATATTGTGAAGCTGACATTTTCAACATTTGTCCCCTAAAAAGATCATTGGGTCTGTCAGACCCAATGCACAGGTTCTGAATTAATTGAATTTTCTCATCTCGGGGACATATAATAATGTGAACACATTTCTTTGATGGAAATTGGAGCTTTTTCCATGCCCCTGAACTTTACACATGAGGAGAAACAAGATTTTTTTCTTTCTTTCCCCGTCTCGTCACAGACCCTTTAACCAATAATAAAGTCATAAAAATATAAAGATATATATGTTTAGGTATGAAGCTGGTATTGATTCTGCTAAGACACTATGAACCTTAGTAGACATACATGTTTATATCTAATATATATTCACATATAAATTAATATCATTACTAGCTGAATCAGAGGATGTTTGTCTGTACTAAAGTGTGGGTCCTATTTAGCATAGTTCTACACATGTATCCTGGCTGTATATCCTCTTCTTACTACTAAGAAATGCAAATGTATGAGAGAAAACCCATCACAAAAGTCTAATGAAATTATCCTGTAAAAAATAAAATAAAATAAAATTAGAAAATTCAAACCTCTTCAATTTTGATAGTGTGGATCCTTTTTAGGATTTGGTTTGCACCACTGATTCAGTATTGACTTGAGGAAAAAAACATTTCAAAATAATATGAGATATTGACTAAAGACTTGGGACTACCTGTTTAAATTCTGATCCATTCTACGGTCCATTGCTATATAAGTATTTATTCTGCAAGAAATAGAAGTTTTTCCACAGCATGGAGAGCATTATCAAATGTTTCCATCTTCCTTTGAGGCATTCACTTATTAACTGCCTTTGGAGACAGGCTTCTAGACTGAGTAGACCATTGACTTGTTCTGGTAAGATAGCTCCTGACTTTTAATGAGTATGTCTTGTTTGGAAAGAGGGAATTCTAGTAGAGAGAAACCTTAGTAGGATGGATGTCATTTAACTAATTAAGCCATTGTCTAGAAGTTGTAATTTTATTTCTTCATTGAATTTCATTGTTAGCCATAAAACTCATGTGTAAAGAAGAGTGTGTCCTAAACCATAAACACTTTCATTGACAGAAATTTCATTCCTATGTATACTCACAGAGTAGATTTCAATATTTTCAAGGTTGTTTTCTCCAGAGTAAGAAGGGATTGCAGTAGAACAGACTGCCTAAGGCAGCAGCCTCTTCCAGAATTCAATACAAGGAAAGGATGAACAGATACTGCCTCACAACCTGAAATTCCTATTGCTAGTTCTTTCTTATGAATACACTTGTATTCACGATCAAGAGTTTTCATTTATCTGAAGTCTTTCTATAGCCCCTAAGGAGCAAGTAAAACACCATCTTTCATGTAAGATACTGGAAGGTATATTACTTAACAATGGTTTGAAATATCTGGATTAGAAAATTCCTAAGACAGTGGTGTATTCCATTTTTCAAAATACTTAATCACTTTCAGTTACAAGAAATATGAATTATTCCGTGAATTATTTTTTTCAAAGGTATATGATTGTATTTCTGAGATAGCAACACAAGTATCAGCAAGTCTATATGACTAGAATTATATATAATTGTTTTACTTTTGAATTTCATAATAAGCAAACAAGTGTATTCCCATGCAACTATGTCCTATGACTAATGAAACTGTTTATAATATAGAGAAGATTACAGTGTTCAGACCTCCTACAGTTAGTAAGAACGTAGTTATTAGATATTATGGGGGTGAAACGACAGCATCAAAAATAGTGTTCATTTTAAGGTACATTGTGATATTTCTCAAATATCCACTATGACCATTTTTATAAAAAAAATAGTTTAAAAAAACTCAAATTACAAATTACAAATTAAAATGTTTGCTTAAATAAATTCCTTAAGGGATGGTGCACTGGACCATAAGATGTCTTTCCTGATCAAATGGCTAACAACATTTGATAGGACAATAGTGTTTCCCGATTGTCTGTAATTCAGTTCGGAAAACCAAGCTGAAGTGTAGTATAGAACTGCAGGTCCTTGCTCATGCACTTGCAACTGTTTACCAGGACCAAGCTCATACAGAGCTAACTTTCCATACTCTCACAAATGACAGCTTAGGATCGATGCTATGTAATCTAGTTCTCATACAATGCATGCTGGTCTTGAAGGGAATTATATCTACTCTCTTTATCAGCAAAATGGCATTTCATAAGTTGAGACATGTGATCTATGTTTGCATAAAATCAGGTATTTCCTTAGAACACATCACAGCTAGGGTATGCGATTCAGAACACCATGACATTGTCCTGCCTTAAAAGGTGTATTTCTCTCTTCTCATATTAAATATCCTTTTTTTCCCTATAAGCATTTGCAGTAATTGCCTATGATTGCTGGCATGGTTACTATGAGAAAGTCTGTATTTTCCCTTCACCTATTTTGAGAACCCAGTGTGGAAGCTTACAGCCCATGGTGCCTCTATGAGTATTATCTCAAAATATCGATAAATCTAAATCCTTAGTCAACAGTGATTACTTTCTCTATTCAGGTAGTTGTGGAGGCTTAATTTTGTCACAGTTTTTGAGAAGGCACAAAAAACATTCTTCCGTAGAGACTCAAGTTTTGAGGCTATATTACTATCAGCAGCAGGACATCGCCATTGGAAGGTACATTACTATCAGTGGCAGGAAATCACCATTGGAGGGTAATATTTGTGAATGTATTTTGTCCTGCACGTTATGGTGGTTAGTCCTGCGAAGATCCATGCCTCTGTTATATTGCCAGTATTTTCTCCTTGCAAGCACTGTCTTATCTTTTGTATGACCTGCCTTCTCTCTTTCCTCTATCTTCAAAATATCCACTGCTGATTTTCCATCTCCTCAGAAAACAAAACTATACTCAAATATATTTTGCAGAAGAATCTGTCCTCATGTTTATCTTTCCATTTTGTAGTTTTATTTACTCCCTTTTCTTTCCATCAAAAGCTATTTTGACTCTTGACTGGCATGAAGTTCTCTTTTGACCTTCCCTCCTAAATTTTTAATTCTGTGAAAAAAGAATATTTCCTCCATACTGGATTCTCATAAAACCATTAATCCATGCGTGTTCTGGTGTTACAATGTTTAATTCTATTTCTCTTGGTAGTAGATAGACCTTGTGTCTAAATTATCTTTCAGTTAGAGCATTTTGTATACATCTCAAGGGAACTATTAATCCAGACTTAGTACTATCTTAAATTGACTAAACATAAGTTCTTCAAACATTGAAAACTAAAACTGCTGGTGTCATGAAGGACAACAAGATGGCATTCACCAGCAATGGGAATCAAGCTACTATAGCTACATGCACCACTTATAAGGTTCCCTGAAGAAAGAGACCATCCTAAACTTAGGGCCTCCGAAAGTTCTATATGAATAGGTCTACCTTCTCACTGCTCTATAATTTTATAGTATACTGAAAGAAATGCATCACCAGATGGGCTGATACATCAGGGATACTCGACACTGCAGAAATAAACAAACAAGCACCTCAGAATAATAGAAGGAAATCTGTAACTGAAAAGAAATGGAAAATATTCAACATGAAAGTAAAAATGATCATGTGACTCTCTCTGCCATCAAAAAAATTATCTTTAAAACAAAGGAATTACAAAATGACAAATGAAAAAATAACATTAATCAGCATTATGTTAAAATGATATATAAAATTTTTAAGTAGAGAAATATATTTCTTTATTTACATATCTTGCTTGGATTCCTCAAAAGCTTAACATTTTATGTACTATGAGTCTACATTTTTAAATGTTTAAAAGATAAAATAGAACTACCAAATAATCCCTCAGTTCAACTATTAATTTATATATAAATAATATACTGAAAACTGTATATTGAATAAATATTGGTATGCCCATATTTAAAATAGCACACTTCATAGGAATCAAGATCTAGTGTAAATTTAATTGCACATTAATGGATTAACTGATAAAGAAAATGTGCATTCACAAACACACACACATACACCAAATGAAACACATTTAGCCATGGGAAGAGTCAAATCCTGCCATTCTTTGCAAAATATGTGAGTCCGATGTCATTATGTTAAGGAAAATGTTATTTTATGAAAAGAAACAAAAAATACTACATGATCTCACTTATATGTAGAATCTAAGAGAGTTGATCTCCTAGTAATAGAGGCTATAACCTTCATCACACTGAGTCTAGAGCAGTTAGGAGAATAACAGAAGAGGAAGACCTTGCTCAATAGATAGATATATGGTGGCAAATAGCAGGATAAATTTCAAAAGAACTATTAGAATACAGTGATGATAGTTAATGATCACATATTCCTAAAAATCACAGCAAGTGGATACCAAGACTGTCACTATGAAAACAATAACTGTGAAGCACCGGGTTTGACAATTAGCTAGGTCTAATCATTCCACAACAAACACAGTCCCCAATACAACCTACTGCATTAAATTTCTAAGGCCAGCAAAGGAAGAATAGGAGAGCTCCTTGTTTGCAAATGCATTGTGTATGAAGTGCTGTGCACCTCTGATAAATACAGCACTGTTATCTAATTAACTTTCTAGTACCCAGGAGAGAATCTTATGGGTTCTGCAACTTACCATCGACTAATCTTAATTGTCTTTTGACCTATGCTAGTTGCATTGAGGGTAAGGGAATTGTCAGTCACAAAACAGTTTAAAACATTAACATCATACGACCTATAGATTATACAAAAACACTTGACTTCATTCAAACAAAGAAAAGGAAAATTAGTAAAGTAAGGATTCTATGACTTAATTTGCTTGTAGTCAATACCTCAAAAAGTTTTCATTCAGAGTGTACATTCTCTGGTGAACCTAAAATACTATATCTCACATAACTTATTGCAGAATTCTTACTTTTAATGTGAAACAATGTTTTAAACTTTGCTATAGTCTGAACAACATAAACAAATATATATAAGTGTAATAATTATGAGACTAGAGCTTAACATACCTATGCTGTAGTCCTCCACTACAACTTGATATTAGTTAATTAATTAATTAACATGAAAGTAAAAATGATCATTTGTCTCTCTCTGCCATCAAAAAAAATTATCTTTAAAACAAAGGAATTGCAAAATGACAAATGAAAAATATAACATTAATCAGCATTAGGTTAAAAATGATATTTAAAATTTTTAAGTAGAGAAATATAATTAATTAATTAATTAATTAAATTTGCAGCACTGGAGAGTGACTCCTAGGTTATTTCACTTGCTAAGCAAGAGTCCTACTACTAATTCATACATCCAGCCCTTCTTTTAATGTTTTTAATTTGACATAAGTTGTCACTATTTGCCCAGGCTGGCATGAGCTTTTGGTTCTCTTTGCCTGATCTGCTGGGCTTACCTCTAGATCCACTTTTTCAAAACACCCTTTGGCTTTTGTACTCTGAAGAGGATCATCTCACTCAAGAAAGCTATACTGAAAGACATTTTATTGTCCCAGACTCATTATCACCCTTTCTGCTACCAAGTAGAAAATCATTCTTTTTATGATAGATGCCTCATAGAGGTAGAGAATAGAGCCCCTCCCTCCCAAATCTATGCCTAAATTACAGAATGTCCTTAATCCCTCAATGAAGGAAGGGTCCATTCTCCTCATCAAGAAATCTATAAAATAGCCGTGACTCTGATGTCCCAGCTGAAACTTAGAATGTACTACATTCAAGAAAATATGATACAATAGTTGGTTTTATTCTCCAGGGACTTATCTTTTCTTATTATCTGTTCATTCAGTTATTCTATTTCAGGCATGAAGGACTTCTAATCCACCCTATTAGATGTTGTCATACTTCATGTTCATAAGCTGTACTCATCTCCCTTACCTTGCCTATAGACCTAGACTCTCTAACACATTGTGAAGGTGTGTCCTCTGTTCACATCCATCCACAGAGGACCTGTTCTACCCACCTTGGTCATATCATCCTGAGTAGTTGAGTGGGGAACTGTCTAATACCTGGTTTTGAGAAATTTTATAGGGAAATGTTCCACAGCCATGACTTTCATTCCTGATAGGAGAGGACATTTCTGGTCTGAAATAAAGAATCCAATCTTGAAACTATGAATTCCCCTGCTCCTAGGTGTCCCCTAAATCATTAGAATGTGTTCTTCCATACAGCTGAAGGAGGACAAGGTCGAAGCCCCATTCAAGTCATTTAGGTGAAACACACTATTTTATCTAAAACAGAGGTTTTTTCAGAAAGTCATGCTTCTTGGCTCTAAATTCTCTGGATGATTCTTCCAGCTCTCTTTTCTGTTATGTGTACATCAAAGCATAACGACTTGGCCTGGGACAAATGAGAAATTAATAACCGAAGCGAGGGTTTAAGAAATCCATAGTAATGATACAAATGAGACCCATCAAATTAGAAAACCAAAATGAAAACACACTAAACACTTCAAAATTTAATTAGAAAAAGTTCCAAGTTCAGACCACACTGAGGCCATTTCACACCAGCACTCTATATTGGAACCAGAAAAGGAGAGTCGTTAAGAGGGAAATGTGACCTTGGGGAGGTGGCAAGATCAGCTCACTGCCTCTGTCACTAGGCTCCCTTCTTAGGGCTCAACCCTAATGTTTCACTAAAGCTTGATCCAAGGCAAGCATCTCTTCAATTTAACCTTCACAAGAGACAGACTATGGGCTTTTCTTTTCCCCAGTATGGTACTGCAATTGACTCGAGACTGCTGGTCATAAACCATTCAAAATATTTTCTAAATTAATACACCAACTATGAACCATAAATCGGCTGCTGATTCCCTTGAACCAATTCCCATTGACTTTTAAGCCCAATACTGTATATCAGGTAAGGAATCCCTTTTCTGCCTAGCAGCAAGCAATGTTGAGTGAGAAAGGAAAGCATGAAGGTTATATATGTTTAGAACAAATCATCTTTCTTTTCTATAGCCTTTTTCATACAAATGGTAGATCCTCCAAATACTTTATAGGCCTTCATAATACAGAAGAGTATAAAGAACAAATCCCAAGAACATAAAAAAAAGAGAAGTTTCCAATCCCCTGTGAACTCTATATGGCATCTATCTGTGAGGGTTGTATCTGCATTGCATCTTAGGATTTGGCCCATGTTATTATTATAGACTTTAACTCCTGTTGTTATTTATTTCTTAACATCTCAAGCTATCTCTGCATGCAGCCATCACATACAATTTTACCAGCTATGGAACTGAGACAAATGGAACTTTCTATTACAGTTACACAAGAAAAATAATGGTTAAAGACGGGTGCTAAAGTACAGGAAACCCAATTAATATAACCTGAAAACAAGCACCAGAATACATTTAGGATGTGTTTATGGCAGGTTTGGGTTATACGAATAGAGCATACCCAATTCCCTCCAAAGTCAGAAATCTGATTAGTTTGGTTGTTTGCTGGTTTAGCAATATATATTTTACAATAACAGTCTTAGGAAGTTTTTGGGTTCAAGTCTATTTGAATTGTTTCTATATTTACATTAGAACAACTTTCTCTACTGAATGAAACTTTCAGACACTTTGTGATCATCTCTAAATTAAAGTGCATTTTCTTGACCATCTTTGGCACTTTTTTCTCTACTCTTCCCTCTATCTAGTTAGTAATTCTCATTGTTAAATTTTCTGGTACCCTACAACTCAATGTGGTAATAGCTCTTCACACCAGTACCCCTAATAGCACACTACAGAAATTCTTCCATATATATGAGTTCACTTTCCTTAATTCCAGTTACTTCTGATGATCCTAAAGAATTAGGAGAAATAATCTGAACATACACAACTTATCCATTTTAAGTTGTGTTTCCTTTAAGTATCATGATCGAGTTGCTCGTGATCCTATTTCATCTCCATATCATGAACAAGAATCATCAATTTGCCCAGTGCATCCATGCTGAATGCACTTCCAGACAGTCACTTAGTGACTACTTTGGCTGCATATTGATTGTCAGAGTATTTCAGTGAATGTATTCTTGTAACCCTTACTTTACTTAAGCCTCTGTGATGGTTCATATTAAGTACAAACTTGACAGGATTTCTAATCACCTAGGAAACAAACATCTAGGCATGCCTTGAGAAATCTCTAGACTGGATGAATTAAGGTGGAAAGATCCACATTAAATATGGCTAGCACCATTCTGTGTGTTGGAATCTTAGCTTAAGCACTGAAATTCATCTCTCTCAGCTTCCAGACAAATGATGCAAAGTGTCCAGCTGCTTCATTCTTCTGCCACCATACACCCTCTGCTATGATGGATCATACACCCCATTGTGATCTGAAATACAAGCTCTTGGCCTTGTTGCTTTAGTTAGATATTTTGCCATAGCTATAAGAAAAAGAATATAGTTCTGAAAGCAGAAGAGTAGTAACACAGTTGAATTAAATATACTATATTGTTATAACTGGAGTGTTCTATTCTTATTTGCATTGCTGAGCTAAAATCCGAAGTGCTCTGAAATCCAAAACCTTACATCATAATGAATAATTCCAACTCTGACCCTATATGACATGTCATAGTTAAATCACAGCTACACTAGAAATATTATGTAAAATGACCTTCAGTCAACATTTGCAAGGCATATCAGAAAACATAATTATCTGCCATTTTGAGAGTTGGTCCACATCATTAAGAGATCTTGTTATCTTTCTGTATTTATGCATGTATATCAACTATCTATCTATCTATCTATCTATCTATCTATCTATCTATCTGCTATCTATTCAAACCTAATCTAAAATCCTTAATTCAGTTTATGTCGCTAATCCATTTAAGTGAAGAATATTATTCAAACTGAAGTTATTGATGTTAATCTCTTACTATACATAGTATATAAATTAAACTTTATTATAGATTTGCAATAGGATAAACAGTAATGTATAGGGTGCAGTACCGTCCTTATTTTAGGCATCCCTGATGGTTCATAAAATATGTATTTGAGCATAATTGTAACTTTAAAAACACTGTCAATGTGCTTTTTCAATTCTTTTGGAGTATCTGCCTTATGTTCCTGGAGTCCTGGTGTCTTGGTATGAGCCAGCTATAAATTTGCTAAGACTTGAAAGTTCCAGTATCATTTGTCTGGGTTCTAAAGTTCATTTCTTACCATCCTAAGTAACCTGGCACTTATTAGACAGCTGCTTAAGCTGGGATGAGGGAAGGCAAGGAGCTTGAGGAAGGTGAAGGAGCCACCAGAGCTGCTGTTGCATGAATAGCATTGGCCCTGCCCCCACCTCATCTACACATAACAACAGGTGTTAAATGTTACCTCCCATACAGATGAAGAAGAGAAATTTCTTCTGCATGACTAAAACATTTGTCTGGAATTCTCCACATGCCACGATTTTTGTATAGGCACAAGTCTGTGTCACTGCACACAAAGATACACTCACACACATGCCACATAGTGTCCCAGCAGAAACAGCAAAATTTTTCTCAGGTGAGTATGGTTGATACATGTGTATATAAAATGTGACACAAATATCTATACATATTCTGGGAAGAAACATTGTATAATCAACTTCACAGGAAAATACACCTTATG
Organism: Mastomys natalensis; assembly: GCA_021653895.1. NCBI lineage: Eukaryota > Metazoa > Chordata > Mammalia > Rodentia > Muridae > Mastomys > Mastomys natalensis. The sequence goes on along the minus strand of JAJTUV010000910.1, from coordinate 1,663,884 downwards.
GAGAATACAACAACTGTCACAACACGTTGAAAACTGCAATGATCCTCAAGGCTGATGTACAGTTCCTACTCAGCAATATGTCATGTGATCTGTTTAAGTCACACCCCAAGGAGCAGGTAAAAGAATAAGGCATCTCTATATAGTCCAGTACAACTATGGTGGAATGGGAGATGAAGACTAGTCACAATTTTATGAACAAGTTCATCACAAAGATGGGGCCCTTTCTCCCTTCCTTGGTTCCATTCCTCTACCCAGTCAGTTATCAAGAACTGCAACAACCTACCTACACAATCCTTTAGTGTTCTTTTCAAGTCAAGCTGCAAGCTCACAAGCCCATGTAAAACCAGGGGCTTGTGCTAACGGGACTGAAGAGGTAAGAGACAGCAAGAATCCATGTAGTTTCCAAATGCAAAACACTTTTTCTCTTTCCAGCGTTCCTTCCCCCAAATCAATATTGTCAAATTAATAAAGCTGTTGCTTTTTTGACATCACAGCAGATTACAGAAAGACAAGCTTGAATGACAGGTAAACAATATAGAAAAAGAATGAATTTCCACAGATACTTATTTATTTATGAAGAGTATGCAGCATGTAGAATTAATAAACCTGCTGTCATTGTTCTGTTTCAGGGATTTTAACCTGTCATCATAGGTTAACTAACAGTTGTAGATCTCATATATGTGATTGATCAAACACAAGCTGAATTTTTCACCAATAACACTTCAAGAGAACAGATTTACCCTGTAACAGTACCTCCTTTATTGAATTAATATGTGTTCCTACTCCCTCTCAAGGTTTTCTATGAATGGATGCTTTTAAACATTCCTGAGGCTTGCTCCTGTTCAAAAGTCTACACTCACAGAGTCAATGTGTATGTGCTGTGTGAAGGAAGGAAGGCATCTTGACATGGAGTAAGTAATCAGGGATGTGAGAAGAAGGTTGATTGTTTCTAAGGTTCCCTTTTATCTGAAGCTATTTGTGAATATTTTCAGCTACCCATTTCTTACTATTGTTCTACTTGTTTCTGGCAATGAGCTGTTTTATTTAACTGACCTTTGAAACCTCCATCTAATGTAAAAATACACTCTGCAGCATCGTTTTGCTCTCTGCTACTAAACGTCTGTCCTAGTATTTTTCTTCCAGCTTATTTGTTCACATAAATTAGCTTTTAATTTGTATTGTTTATTTTTTACATTCTCTGACTCCCTTTCTGTCTTTTTATTTTTATGAAGCCCTATGATTTTTTTATCCCTTTAAATATATATATATATATATATATATATATATATATGTGTGTGTGTGTGTGTGTGTGTGTGTGTGTGTGTGTGTGTGTGTGTGTGTATAAATGTATGTGTGTGTTTCTAAAGTATGTGTCTGTATCTGACTGCGTCATGTGCCCCGTGTTTGCATTTCCCAGTGCCAAAATAGGGAGCTGGATCTCCTGGAACTGGTGTTACAGGTGCTTGTGAGGTACTCTTTGTGGACACTAAGCATTGAATCCAAGTCCTTTGCAAAAGTCGCAAGTGTTCTGAACTACTGAGCCATCTTTGTAGTTCCTAATGTTCCATTCTGGTTACATCTGTATATTTTTCCATTTTCTTCTGTGTTGTCCTCTTCTCCCTGTGACATTGTACATTTTTTCAAGCACTAGCTCACAAGTGAAATATTTTACCCTTCACCAATTAAAGGAATGTTTATCTGTTTTGCTTTGTTACATATTCTATTTTTTTTTTTTTTTTTTTTTTTTTTTTTTGGTGATAGGCGTGAGCTGAGATTTCACATGATAAATGTTGAACACGACAAGCAAGCACTCCATGAAGCACTCGAACTCCCAACAGGGACAGCCCTTGCCCTGTCACTTTGCCTCATAGAAAGAGGATGCTTAACTGTTAAATCACAAATGATGAGTGTGGGTGATGGCCCAGAAGGGAGAGTACAACTCTGAAACCACAGTTTACTTCCTTTTCCAGTCATGCAGAAAGGAAGATAACTGTATAAGCTCATTATTTGGTACTTGAATAAAACATTGAATAAACAGAAAAGAATTTGGACTTTCATGACTTCTGTTCCTAACTTTGCATTCTGACAACCTAAACCCCAACCACACCCTATCTATTTCTTATCAAACCCAGAAACAACCCTATACAGAATATTGTTGGGACCTCTCCTCACACATGGAAGTAACTTTGCTTTTCAGACATTTAAAAGCATTGACACAGAGAAACAATGAATGCTCATTTTCAGCCCATCACTCCTTTTCAGGACAATGGACAGGATTTTGCAGGCTCCTGAGATGAATATGGACATCCCATGAAACAGCAGTGATCTTTCTACAACTCCAGCAACAGTGACATTGCTAAAACTGGGCACAAGTTTGGAATGCACAGTGCTAACTCATGTTCCCCTAAGAACAGTCTAGATCTGTAAGACACATCCGCTTCTATATGCAGACCTCCTATCTCTGAAGTCATCATTCTCTCCTTAGATGAAAATTATGTGGTTTCTTTTCTCTATACTGTGTGGGAACCAGAAAGGCACTGAGCATCTGAGAGAAAATGAAAACAATTTAGCTCTGTTGAATGTCACCCTCTGTTGTTGATTCCCACACATCTGTGCATTTCTTCCTATCCAAGGCTTCATTTAAATGTGCTAGTCTCCGACAAAGATGGGGAAAAAATCACTAATCCGTTTTTCCTGCTCACCCATCACATTCGCTTCTTCTTAGACTGGAGATCTCATACTTGCTCTGCATAGCATTAGCTCTCCTTCAAAAGTCCCCACTTGGCTCTCCCTAACTAAGATATCTGTGGGCTTCTCTTTAACCTTCCAATGATTTGACTCAGAACTGCTGCACTCCTCAAATTGTGTCACTTTCTTGTCACCATGGGTAGCCACAAAGCTGCCCACAGGCTCTATTGTGTGGAGAATAATTGGAATAAAGCCAAAAAAGCATCTAAGGCAACCTGGATGTGTAAGCCAGATGAGAGACGGTCTCTCTGCTTGTGGCTTGCTCAGAAGGCCAAGGCATGTACCCCTCTAATTCCTGACAATATAATGGGGATACACTACTCATTCTGCTCCTGGTGCAGTGGCAAACAGGCTGTAAGACCTGCTGTCTCCCTTTGTCCTTTGTTTATCTGCTCTGACAGTGCTGCTCACTTCTGCGCTGCTGCAGCCCAGAGGGCATGTATGACCTTTCTCCAGCTGTTCCTAGCTGTCACAAGTAACCCTACTCCTCCTGTATCTTTCTGTGGCATCTTTTAGAACTCCCTTCTCCTCTTCCTTGATTTTCTATGCTTCCTGCTGAATCTTTCTCTTCTCTGCAGTCACATGTGCCTTCATTCTGTTACCTCCCACACTTCTGCTATTTTGTCCCATATCCACCTTTGTTTGCTTTGAGTCTTTTCCTTCCCCTTCATTTTATAGTTTATTTGTATTTTCCCCCATTTGATTCTGTTCAAATGAGTCTAGTACTTGACCCAGTAGACTAAGATGTTCAGAAAACATGGCAAGATGGAAAACACGAACCACAGAGAAGCTTGCTGACCTCTCTTGCTCTCTTTGGCTCTTCCTCAGTGTCCTCAGGTCTGCATAGTGAGCCTCTGCTCACTCTTCTTCTCACCTATTACTTCCACTACACTCACTTGCTAGCTGAGCTCTGTAAATCTCCTACAAAAATAGAGGGGTGAGCAAATAGTGACCTGTGCTTCTCACCACCACTGAGATTCTGCAAGCTCAGGCTTTGGAAGGAAACAACAGAATGATATATTAGGTTTTATATGTCCATTTGGGAAGCTTATGACATATGAGTGCTTGCCAGAAGCATCATCAATGCTGGACTGGTGCTCAGTCATTTCCACAGAGAACATTGTTAAACATTCTTACAAGCTGTCACTATCTTCTTTAGGAAATGGTCACCAACACCAGTGACAAACAGATGGGATCAGGGTGGTTCCAACAAATGCTTCAAAGTGTTTTGGGAGGGTTAGATTGAGAAGGATGGCCAGACAGCAGCTAAACAATCAGCTGTTTTAGTGATGTTTCATACTATCCCTTTTTAATGCTCACTGGGTGACTACAAAGGCATATTTAAAGGAAGACATTTTGTTTTCAGTTATTTAGTGATGGATAGCTGCGTGTGCCCTTAATAAATTGAGTGCAGGCAGAAGTACCTATGTTATGGTATAGTGGTGGAACAAAAGTTTACTGCCAGTACTCCAGGGGTAGATGCAGTCAGACTTATGTGAGGCCATACTGATCTACCAAAAGAATTCCAGCTAGGACTACATATTGAAACCATGTAAGGTGTGTATACACATACATTCTCTCTTTCTCTCTCACCTTTCCCTCTCTTTCTCTCTCTCTCTCTCTCTCTCTCTCTCTCTCTCTCTCTCTCTCAATACACACACACACATCTTTTAGTTCTCACTTTTAAATTTTATTTTACAATTTAAGATTCAAGTATGTAAGTAAGAGAATGTATAATTCTAACTAGGCATCCACCTGGATGTCAGGGAAAACTTTAGGAATTGGCTCTGTCCTCTTCTAATTGTTCTGGGGGGTAGAACTTATTAGGCATGGTAACAAGTGTCCTTCACCATAGAGCCATATGACTGGCCTCAAATCTCGCTCTAATGATAAAAGTATTTTTTCAGCCTAGATAGAAAAACTTTTAGATAAAAATTCTGAGCAATGTAGTGTTAACAAATTCTCTGGCAATTAGTGCAGACAGCATCTTTGTATTCCTTGCTTTCTCTTGCCTCCCACACAAGTCCCATGGTTCTGCTTGTAAATTTGAAGCTCCACATATAGTAAACAGGGCAGGTTCTGTCAGGGCACTCACAGACCTCTTGCCATAAACAAATGAACAAACAAAGCAAAACAAAACAAAAAATCCAATATTACCTATTTCTCTTTTCACTATAAGTAGTTTTGTTTTTGAGAATTGATTTATGTATTTAATTCTAGGTTATGTGAAACACTATGGTCATTATATTCACATAATAATGTCCCGTATATATTCTTATTAAATAGTTTCAAGGTTTTTCTTCACTGCTATTTGTAAAAATTAATTCATTGTGTAAAAATATCTGATGCCTAGTTAACCTTAAGCTGTTATTGACTAAAGACACTACTATGGTATGAGTTTAAGCTTCACAACCTCAAATGAAGTTAGATTAAGTCAACTGTGAGTCATTAAAGCCCTGATATTTCTCTTTGAGCTCAAAGATAAGAAAGACAAAAGGCAAGCTCATCTGGGTTTGGATCCCTAGAGACCAACATCATTGACACTCTGCCTGGTGACAGAAGTTTCTTCCTCAATAATAATTTTAAAATTGTTTTAATTATTATAGGATTATATCACTTTGCCCCTCCCATTCCTATTTTCAGCCCTGTACACCCTCTGATACCTTCCTTCCAACCCCTCCCATACTCAGCCCCCTCAAGTTGATTACCTCTTTTTCTTTGATTATTATTGACATATGTTTGTGTGTGTGTGTGTGTGTGTTACTGCACATGAGCACATGTGTGCACCTATACACATGTACACATATTTCTTTTCATTTCATCTCTCTATCTTTTTCTCTCCAGTATAAAATTGATGTCAATTTCATGGCTAAGTGAAGAAGGAGAAAGAAATGCCTGTTGCACGGATCAAAAGCTAGGTATAACTCTATAGCAACACTGGCCCAAGTGTCTAGCATCATAACTTGTCTTTGGCTTTATCCATCATCACAGACAGTCTGTCTTTTGGAGCTCTGAGGAAGATAGGGACAATGCAAAACTCATTTGAAAACTGTACAATGACACAGAGAAGAGTGTGCATGAAGCTCCATTTCCAAAATCCTATTTTGATCGATTGTGGTTTCTAAAGGTCTGCATCTGTTGCAAAGGAAAGTGTCTTTGATGCAAGTCACAGCAACACGTAACTGTGGGCGTAGAGATAACTGTTCAGAATATAATTAGAAATTAGGCTTCCTTAGTAAAGTAGTGATTGTATGTTATTCTCCAGTATCCATAACCTCACTAGCTCCATGTATTTGGCTAGATCTCCAGAAATGCTTTGAGATAAACCCTGAGTGTATAAAAACTTAAAGAAAAACAAATGGAAAAGGACATTCCATGATCAATATGAAGACAAGGTCACCTCCCAAGATGATTATCTGATTAACTGAGAGACAGCTTCTACTTTTAAAGAGAAAAATATGGATCTCTGATTTTGATAAAGGACATATAAACATTGAAGTCATACAGATGTAAGCCCCACACAGGACAGACTAAGTCAGGAAGAATGCATGTTCTCAGGGTTCCGATACAGCCTGGGCACCACAGAGGAGACCACGTGTATTAGAGAGATGGAGAAGGAAGGGTTGGGAGAGAGCAGGCAAGGGAAAAGGGAGAAAATAAGTTAAAGTCGATGATCATTAAAGATCTTCTAATAGGAAGAGACACTGCATTCAACATAAGACAATGTCGGAGTGGGTGCAGATAGTGGGGAAACACTCCTCTATGTCTTCAGCCTGAAGGAAATAGGAAATAAAAAGACCTAGGTCTCCAAAGACAGGACAAATGATGTGTTAGAAGAATTAAACGGGCATTGAGTTGGGAATCTAGGCTTTCTGTAAAGAATGATATCAGGGTTCACATTCACAGGACTTGTCTAAGAGACTCTCCTACTCTTCATTACTAACCTGTATACCATGGAAAACAATAAATAGTTTTGTATCACTATGTCCCTACTACCTCCACTGCTAGTGAACTGCACCACTGAGATTTCAGAAGTCAGGTTGTAACCCCATGCACTTGCTGTTGTCTTAGATATACATTCTTTACTTAAATCTCTGGGTTGAAAGACCAGATAAGTATTTTTAAAATCTTTTTTGATTTTTCTAATGTGTTGTAGTGTATATATTTGTATAGGTATGTTTGGATGTGTGTGCGCATGTGTATGTGTGTAGGTGTGTATGTGTGTATGTGTTTCTGTATGTGTGTGTGCACGCAGGCACAAGTGCACTTCTGTGTTTATGCCTGTAGAGGAGCAAGTTTAATGTTAGAAAGAGTCCTCCATTGCTGTTCTAACCTTGTTCATGAAGAGAGGACCTTGCAATCAAACCCAGAGCTCACAGATATGATTAAGTTCCCTTAGTGATCTAGCTCTAGCTATCCCCTACCTACCTCCTTAGTTTGGAATTAGAGCCATTCACCATGGATATCCAGCATATTGGTGAGTTTTGGAGATTCAAATTCAGTCCCTACACTTATTTAACCAAAAGCCATCTCCTCAGAACTGGGGAAGTGTTTAAAAGCAACCTGCAACTCTATGTGGGGTATTTAAAAATCAAATAATAATCCATAAATGGCATAAATAAGAATCTATGTGGTTCTTTCACCTGTGACGAAGATAGATAAGCAATAGCTAGTCTTAACTATACAGAAAAGAAGGTTTCCTCTACATTTACAAGATAATAGGAGAGGGGGAAAAAAAAGCATAGTTCAAGATCAAAATACTATCTTGCCTTGGAATCACAAGTTACCTGCCCTAAGTCAATCAGTCATGCCCCAAACACTGGTAGGCCAGAGCCTGGACACAGAGCATTAAGTACACCTAGGCACGCATCGATCTTACTGTCAGCCACCTACTTGAAATAACCAGGGCCCGCGATCCAAAAGTACAGCTTTGTGTCTCCGAGAAGCCTCAAAGAAGCTTTGAAAGACATGAAGAGAAGCGATCTTAACAAAAGAACAAAAAGAAAGAAACTTGAAAGTGAACAGAAGTTCTGAAGTGTGTGGGGGTGGGAGATGCATCCTCTCGGAGGAACAGTGAAGAGGCAGCAGAACTCAAAGTAACCCGGAAGAGAGAAATGAGCTGAAGCCCCTTAGGCTTGGTGGTTCTGCTCAATGGGGAAGCTGCAGGCCCCTGCCAGTGGGAAAAAAGCATCTTACCATGCACCCCAGGCATACCTACTTGCTAGATTCCCTCGGCCTTCCTGCTGTGCATGAAGGCCTAAGCCTAGGTGGCTAGGGATTTCCAAGGAACATAGTCTGCTGTACTTTGAAAACACCGAACGATTTCCTGAGCCTTCTGACTGACCAGAGAGGATTCTTTGTGAGCTATACAATAGTTTTAAATTCCATTGTGTGGTGTTCTTTCTGAAATGACATGAGGGCAATAGGGCTCTGATGTCTCCTTGCAAACCTGGGCAGTCTGAGCCCCACAGGTTGGTTCTACATAGTTTCTGTGAATTCTAGCATAAGCTGCCTTGGGGGGTAATCAGATTTATCTTATATATCAGCTAAATAATTTTTATCATAGTGCTAATTTGTAACAATTGTAGTGCCAAACAAAAAACAAAAACAAAAACAAAAACAAAAAACAAAGAAAAATTCAGGTCTGTTCAATTAGGAAGAGATGGCAAGACATGCCAGTGGGGTGCTGGTGACACAAAAATCAGGTACAAGGGACCTGTGGTGTTGAAGTTTATTTGTTTGAACAGCTGAGAATTATCTCCTGACCTATGAAACCCTTGTAACAGGTGGCCCTCCTGTCAGAATCTCATAGCACTTGCTCTGAGAAGGTGTCAAAAGTTCGCTCAAGCAGAAAGGATACATTTTCTTCTCAATAAGAAAAAAAAAAAAAAAACAGGAAAATAAAAATCTAAAAGTGAATCCATGACCGGCTGATAAGCTGGATTGTTTCTTTGAGTGTCTCTGTGGGTTAAGGGGGGCTTCTTAACTATTCCTCAGTTTTCTTATCTGTAGAATATAGAAACAAAACTTTGCTCTCTCTTTTCAGAAAGGAGTATGGGGCCCTGCACTGTCTTTTTGGAAAGGGCCCTTGCGAAGTCCTAGTGACATGGGGATCCACAATGCATGGGACATACTCTGGCTTTGGTACTGCCCCCTCAGCTTTATCCTTGGTTCTGCATTTTTTAGCTGCTGGAAAGGAAGCAAGAAGCTCTGCTGGTATTGCACATGAACAGTCTAACTTATCCTGATGAGAAATGGAAGCCAAGCTTCCGTGTAAACTCTGAGCAGCATTCATTTCAGTGGTCTGTCTTAAAGTTACTGACCACTGACCTCACCATGGTTGAGACTGGATATATAGGTTGAGCTAGTAGACAGAAAGTAAAAAGCCGAGGAGTAAAAGCTGCTAGCATATGGACTCAGTCTCATCTAACCTGATTTCAGAGACAGCCTGGGAATCCTTCTTGTCTACCCCAAGGACACATCTGATTACAAAGATGGTGCTAGAAAGAAACAAAGCACCGTTGACTTGGATGATCTTAACAATTGCAGCTGAGAAACCCATGGAAATAAATACTGGTCATGGTCACAGAAGTCACAGTAGGTATGCAGATGGTAACACACGTTGTCAGTCATGAGAGCTGCCTCCCTCCCTGAAAACACTGTGTGTACTGAGATCTGAGTGTCACTAGTAGTGGATGAATCTACCACATGTGCAGGATTTTCCTCTTTAGTTCAAGTAAAGTAAGCAGAGAGTTAAGACAAACCTGCTGATGCTTCAGACTGCTTGAAGGAAAGAAGATCCTCATGTGTACTCCTCAGCTCTTTGCCATGAGGTACCAGATTCCCCAGACAAAAAGAAGAGGGTACGCTTTCTGTTCTGGTAGATTCAACAGTGATACATCTGTCTAGCTTTTATAATACGGCACTCAATCAGAACGCAGGGCATCAAAGCAGAAGGAAGTGAAGAAAGTGGAAAATTTGGGGTGAGAAGCTAAGCAAAAAATGTATGGGTTTTGAGAGTCATTTAAAGAAGCAAACATCGATATTCATAAGGGAGATTGGTCTGAAGTTCTCTTTTCTTGTTGGATCTTTGTGTGGTTTAGGTATAAGCGTAATTGTGGCTTCATAGAATGAATTAGGTAGTGTTCCTTCCGTTTCTATTTTGTGGAATAGTTTGAAGAGAATTGGTATTAGATCTTCCTTGAAGGTTTGATAGAATTCTGCACTAAAACCATCTGGACCTGGACTTTTTTTGGTGGGGAGACTTTTAATGACTGCTTCTATTTCTTTCGCAGTTATGGGACTGTTAAGATGGTTTATCTGATCCTGATTTAACATTGGTAACTGATACTTGTCTAGAAAATTGTCCATTTCATCCAGATTTTCCAATTTTGTTGAGTATAGGCTTTTGTAGTAGGATCTGATGATTTGTTGAATTTCCTCGGTTTCTGTTGTTATGTCACCCTTTTCAGTTGGATTTTATTGATTTGGATACTGTCTCTCTGCCCTCTGATTAGTCTGGCTAAGGGTTTATCTATTTTGTTGATTTTCTCAAAGAACCAGCTCCTGGTTTTGTTGATTCTTTGTATAGTTCTCTTTGTTTCTATTTGGTTGATTTCAGCCCTGAGTTTAATTATTTCCTGCCGTCTACTCCTCTTGGGTGTTTTTGCTTCTTTTTGTTCTAGAGCTTTCAGGTGTGTTGTCAAGCTGCTAGTGTGTTCTCTCTCCAGTTTCTTTTTGTATGCACTTAGAGCTATGAGCTTTCCTCTTAGCACTGCCTTCAGTGTGTCCCATAGGTTTTGGTATGATGTGTCTTCATTTTCATTAAATTCTAAAAAGTCTTTAGTTTCTTTCTTTATTTCTTCCCTGACCCCATTATCAACGAGTAGAGTATTGTTCAGTTTCCATGTGAGTGTGGGCTTTCCATTGTCTTTGTTGTTATTGAAGACCAGCTTTAGACCATGGTGATCTGATAGGATGCATGGGATTATTTCGGTTTTTTTATATCTGTTGAGGCCTGTCTTGTGACCAATAATATGGTCTATTTTGGAGAAGGTACCATGTGGTGCAGAGAAAAAGGTATATTCTTTTGTTTTTGGGTGAAATGTTCTATAGATATCTGTTAAGTCCATTTGGTTTAAAACTTCTGTTAGTTTCACTGTCCTTCTGTCTAGTTTCCGTTTCCCTGATCTGTCCAGTGCTGAGAGTGGGGTATTGAAGTCTCCCACAATTATTGTGTGAGGTGCAATATGTGCTTTGAGCTTTAGTAAGGCTTCTTTTATGAAAGTGGGTGCTCTTGCATTTGGTGCATAGATGTTCAGAATTGAGAGTTCATGTTGGTTGACTTTTCCTTTGACAAATATGAAATGACCTTCCTTATCCTTTTTTATATCTTGAGAACAGACAGGGGCAAGCTGTCCTCTGAGAGGCTCTAACCAGCAGCTGACTCAGACAGATACAGACATCCAGAGCCAAACAGTGGATGGAGCTTGAGGACTCTTAAAGAAGAATAGGTGGAAGGATTGCGGGCCCTAAGGAGATAGGAACTGCACAGGAAGATCAACAGAGTAAACGAACCTGAACCCTTGGAGCTCTGAGAGACTGAATCACCAACCGTGGAGCATACCTAGTCTACACAGATCTACCTCCATGGGCTAAACCTAGGCCTCCCTGCGCGTATGTTGTAAATGTGCAGCTTGGTTTTCATGTAGGTCTCAAACATCTGGAGTGGGGGCTATCCCAAAACATGCAGCCTGTATATGGAGTATGGTCTTCTAAAAAAAAAAAAAAAAAAACAAACAAACAAAAAAACAGTTGTTCAGTTATTCATGGAATATTATTTTTTTATATCTCTTGTATTCAGTTTGCAACTACTTCATTGAGAATTTTTGTATGTATATTCATGAGGGATACTGGACTATAACTTATATATTTTTGTTGGGTTTACACTTGATTTCACTATTTCAATATTATTTGCTTTGTGAAGGAGCTTATTGTGGTTCTGAATTTTTTTAAACATAACTCAAAAAGTATTGCTTGTTTGAAGGCTCTATAGAATTCTTGTATAAGTATATCTGACCCTTGGTATTTTGCTTGTTTGTTTCTTCTCATTTTATTCTGTTTGAATGCTTTTTAAATTTTTTTGATTTGCTGAAAATAAAAAAAAAAAATAAATAAAGAAGCAAACAGTGTTGCACAAGAAGAAAGGACTTTGAAAGCAGGGAGCAAGTTAAAAAGATATGAGAAAAAGGATCAAGATTTATGAAAGGAAGGAAATGAAGGGAACTGGATGAAGGTAAGAAACAGGATAAAGCAGCAGCAGACCGCGAGCAGCAGCTAAAAAGCAAACAGGTCCTGATCAACTTTGGAATGGGATAACTTCTGTCATAGACTCCGGCCATCTTCACTACAGGCTGAACTTTGTTCTCAGCTCTCAGCATTCATGATCCAGGCAGAACATTTTGATAGATTCATGATCTCCTAATTGATCACTTCATATCTGTAGTCTTTGCCTGCATGACTCAACCTCATCCAGAACAGCTCACAAAAGATGCTCTTTTGTCTTGAAAACATGGGTGACATTAATCATGTTTTAAAGAGTATTAAGACTTGGGCACCTCCTGTTGACATTACACAAGGAGAGAAATTCCCTCGCTACCAATAGCTGTGATAGTCAGTGGGAGAAAAATAGTAAGGAAGGGGTGAAGAGATAAGCTAGCATGTGCCACCAGTCCTCAGAGTGACTGCAATCATGGAGAGCATGGCAGGTCCAGTTGATATTGAAGTGCCAGTTCGTCTCTAGCTCTTAAAACATCCATTCTTCACTCCACAGACACCCACTCTATCATGCAAAGGAGTGATATGAAGAGATTCTCACTAAATTGATTTTAATTTTTGAGATTATGATTACATTATTTCCCCCCTTTCCTTTCTTTTAAGGCCTCCCATGTATCCCTCTTGTGTTTTCTTTAAAATTTATGGCTTCTTTTTCTTTAACTGGAATATATATATATACCTAAATATATAAATACAACTTGTTACTTGTATGTATGTTTTCACGGTTGACAATTTGGCATAGGACAGTCAATCAGTGTATCCTTCCCAGGGGACTACTGTTCCTCCTGCTCTCAGCATTCCTATAGTTCTTTGTCTAGGTTTGAGCAATTCTGAGCATTCCCTCTCCCACACTAGCCTGTCTTTTGTTGCCATCCTTGTTCAGGTCATGTTGAGGTGGCCGTGTTGCTCTGCAGCTCTGCATGTTGATCAGTTTTGGATTTCTCTACAGGTCTCCATAAATTACAAAGAGATGTCTCCTCGTTGGGGATTGAGAACATGTGTCTGTGTGATCCAAGTTAGCTAGAGAGGATAGAAGCTGGCTTTCTCAGAGCACAAAGTCTCCGTCTTTCTTCCTGACAGAAATGTGGTCCAGGCTGAGAGGGAGGAGCTGGCCAGAGTACAACAGAGAAGATTATTCACCAATTCCAATTATGTGCGTGCAGGATACCCTTCATTGGTGAGGGTAATGGAGAGTTGAATGCATTTACGAGGACAGGGCTGTAAAGCTGAAACAGTTTTATGGGCGTGGTACAGAAATAAGAGGGTAGAAAAGACACTGGGCTAGACAATCCTTTTTGAAAATGTATTTCACATAACTCTGCGATGATTGCTAGGCCCCAAGGGAGGGAGGCTATGTCAGTAGAGCCATTAGGAGTGCTATTAGGTTTTAGGGATTTTTGCAGAGTTATTGAACTTTTCATATTTTAAGTTCGAATGTGGATATTAGCTCTGAATCCAATCCCATTGTCTCTGGCCTTCAGATGCACTCTGGTCTTCTCCCTGCTGTGCCGTGTATGCTCCGAGGAGCAATCTGGCATCCCAGCGGAAAGTGGCCGACCTAAATGTGCCTCTCCAAAGACAAAATTTTATTCTAGGTATTTTATGATGACCCAGATATAGTCTAATATGTGATACAGAAATGGATTACCGAAGATTCCATAATTTGTATTTCAAAGCTTTCTTACCTGATACAGACTTAGAGTATGATTCTCAGGTCTGGCTTTCCCTTCAGAAGGTATAAGGACCAAGAGTGACAGACATATTTGGCCTCATTCCATTGACTTGCAAAATAAAAAGCCAGAAAATATGGAATAAGTTGGTTCATGTTTGAGTTTTAACATACATACGCATGGTATATTTTAAAGCAGAGCTTTAAAATCTTTTAAATCCCTAGATTCATCATTGACTAAAACACCAGTTGGTTCTGTAATAAAATAAATCTAAGCTAGCCAGAACTGAGCAAAAGTGTAGCTTTTGACTTTTACCAGGACCTAGTGATACACCTAGTGATTGTGATGATAAGAAAAACCACAAGCACTTCCATCCACAGCCCCAGAACTTCTGCAGACATTCTGGGGTCTATATCATGTGTGTACTTAACTCATCTTGTCCCCTAGTAGTTCTACTCTGCCTTTCTAGTCAATGGGATAAAGTTTCTATCTCTGCACTATTTCAAGTCTTCTTATAGCTTACTACAATTTCTAATTGTACTTTTGTGTTATTAGTTTCTCATGGCTAGCTTATAAAGGCCATGTTATGAATCATGTTTCTCATAGTTTTTTGGTTTTGTTTTCTTCTTCATCCCTACAGCAGGCAATAAGCATGGCCAGGTTAGGGTCATAAGCATCACTAATTTACACTGCATCTGCCAGTGATGCCTGATTATCAGAGTTATGGACTTCTGTGACCGCAACTGCTTCTTGTCAAAGAGGAGGGAAAAACAAGATCTTTACTTCTACAAGTATTTGAAATGTTGTCCTTCTTCTTCTTCTTCTTCTTCTTCTTCTTCTTCTTCTTCTTCTTCTTCTTCTTCTTCTTCTTCTCCTTCTCCTTCTCCTTCTCCTTCTCCTTCTCCTTCTCCTTCTCCTTCTCCTTCTCCTCCCCTCCTCCTCCTCCTCCTCCTCCTCCTCCTCCTCCTCCTCCTCCTCCTCCTCCTCCTTCTCCTCCTCTTCTTCCTTCTCCTCCTCCTCCTCCTTCTCCTCCTCTTCTTCCTTCTCCTCCTCCTCCTCCTCCTCCTCCTCCTCCTCCTCCTCCTCCTCCTTCTTCTTCATGTATTTCTTTACCAGTTTAGTCTCAAGTCGTTTCCTAGACCCCTGCATATGCAATCTTCTACATTCTTTTGCTCACACCAAACCTATACAGAAGACCTGTTGTAGTCCCATTTTATGTGAGAGTTTGTGAGGTAGAAGAACTTGCCAACATTCACTATTAATAAATGACAGGCTGGATCCAATGAAGCCTGTCTGATATCCACTCTCATTCTCTTACCCTCTGCAATCTATGGTAAATTAAGCACTGAGTGATATAACTGTCTAATTATACATATCATACATATTTACCCTGTCTCCAGATTTAAATTATCATTAGAAAAACAGCCTATCTTCTTTCTCATTTTCTCTATCTCCCTTTCTCATGCACACTCATTTATTAATTTATTCACATAAATTTAATTGCCTTCAAATCTACTACACTAATCGACTCCCTATAAATGGCTTGTGACACTATGAATGTTAACCATTCTGTAAGCACAGAAGCCAGAACTGCACATTTGTCCTTTCCCACTGTTAATGTCAAGGATCAGCACTGACTGTAGGGAGTATGAATAAAAAGAAATGTCACTCACAGAAACCCTCCCACCTACTCAAAATGGCCATTTCAGGGTTTGTTTTTACTGGGCATCATAAATTACTTTGAAAAACAAAAATCATACTAGACACTCTCTTTTTATTTGTTTGCATTTACATTAACTAACAGGAGTCTCACACTAACCTATTCACAGAGCCTGAAAGAAACATCAAGAAAAATATTTCTCTCAGGCCTTCAGATTTCCCTGGGCTTACTCGTCCAGAGCCCTGCAAATCAAAATATTATTCTTAAGAATTACTGGATCTTACTACACATGTCTATCATTACATCTGCCTCTCTGCTTAAAATAATTGACTGGTTGTAGAATATAAAAACATTTGCCAGATATAAACTCTGAAATTCGGTGGCAGCCTTTTGCCCAAGATATCTTACTACAACATCTCAGCCACAGTGTGATTCAAGCTGTACACACACTGAAGCAAGAAGTGTTTGTGGAATGGTATTTCTGTAAGAAAACATTCAGGTCAGAGCAGGATTTCACTGCAAACCTATTTCAAGTCAAGAAATACTTTCCCAGTCTAATCAAGCAAAAAATTGAGGATAGCTGTTTCTATAATCCATACTTATTTCTAAATTAGGAACTGTTAAGTGGGGCATGGATATAGTTACTCAAGCAAAGGAAGTAGATTTGACAAATTATATGTGAGGAAATCAAACCAACTATTTTATTAAAATGATGTGGTCATCTAATTTGCTTCTACACAGTATACTTCTTAGCCTAAAATAATGCATGATTAACAGGCAGAAGAAATATGTTGAAGACACAGCTGTCCTAGTATTTAAATTAATTGCTATTATTTACTGCAATAATTGTTCTGAACTAGAAATGCTTTAGCACACATTTTTTTTCCAAAAAACTATATAATTTAAAAATATTCTCAATTTTAGTATGATTACTATGTACATTTACAATATTTAAAGACTTGGCTATCAGAGAGATGTTAGTATTTCTTAACTACAGGACAGAAAGATGTGATAAAGAATAGGCTATAAACTTACTACAATTAATATAGTGATTTAGACACTTCGAAGGAACAGCTGAAACCTTTACTAGGAAGTTGCTGTTAAATGATAAAATTTTTAAAAATTCCAAGATTTTGACCCATATTTGTCAAAGATGTTTAAATTATTTGTGTTTGATGGGCACGGCGCCAAACTGAAAGATCAAAATTTTCCAGTGGCAGATGTTTCTGCATTTCCAAACTTTTAGCATAGTGTGAGTTAAGAGTCAGATAAAAATAGGACTATACACAGGACTACAGAGCCTCTGAGCATTAAAATTCACTTACCCTTGACTAATAAAAAAATAGGTTTTGTTCATATTACTTAATTGTTTTGAACTTAACACTTCCTATATAATATGTCTTTCTTTCTGTTTAGTTACGTATTCGATATTAAATAAGACTTTTTATCACTCATCAGTGATCAGAACATTTACAGTTGGAATATCTTTCATGTACATGAATCAGAAGAGATTGTTACTGAAAAACAGTTTTCTAGAGTAATGTAGTTATTGCTGAAAACAAACTGGCATCTAGTGCTTTCCACCGCTGCTCGCTGGCATGCCAAGAGCATGGCCCATTTGTTTGCTCATCCACTTAGCATTTCCAAACACCTCTTCTGGCTCAGGCTTTGTGTTCTCTCTGAATATTTCATTTTGCTGGTTCATGCTTTAATCAGCAACACCACACACACACACATGCACACGCTCACACACACACTGCACATACAAACCACACACACAGCAGTACAAGAGAGGAGAGCCCTGGAAGATGAGTTTAAATACATTATTTCGGGACACACGTGTTACTAACTTCAGAAACTCTATTTTTCTTTTAAAGTGTCCAAAATGAACAATGTATTGGTTTTTTCCAGCTTACTTTGCATTTTTCACAGATTTCTATCAGAGTTGTAAGGCATCTATTAAGAAAGCTCAAAATTCTCTGATACATATAAACAATATCCACACTTTTAATCAAATTTAATGTACTACAAGCCATATCTATCTGGTGAAAGTCAGAATGGTCTATGGCAGCAGATTTGAAAGCATACATTACAAAAACCTCACGTTTCACATCTCTTGAAAGCAAAGATTGCCAAAAGTATTGTCTTTATGTTCTTTTAAGTCACCTCTGAGGAGGTAGCACGGGCATAGGGGATGAAATTTGCATTTCAGAGCTGTAGCCAACATTGAGTTACAGAGATATGATGAATTAAAATATGTCCACATCTGAAGGACAATGAGAGCCGCGCGCTTCAGAGTTCATTTCTTACAATGGAAAGAGCAAGGATTTCAGGTATTCACATCTCAAGGTCTCATTTCAGAAGGTCCCCAGCAAGGAGGTAAAATGCAGGTAGAATACTGATGAATTAACCTGGTCCAAAAATGAGCTGATACCCTCCTTCAGCCAAAACATTAAAGGCACAGTAGTAAAATTCAGCATGGTTTCACTGCAAGATTAAGAGAGGCTAAGGTAATGGGCAGCCTTATTGAATATATATTGCCAGTAAACATGATACTGTGATGAAAGCATTTCATATAATCACTATTCATCTGACCAGTATAACACTGCACTTACCATACATCCAAGAAACTTTCCCTA
This sequence comes from Mastomys natalensis, assembly GCA_021653895.1. NCBI lineage: Eukaryota > Metazoa > Chordata > Mammalia > Rodentia > Muridae > Mastomys > Mastomys natalensis. The sequence continues at coordinate 1,645,831 of JAJTUV010000910.1, read as the reverse complement.
GAATTTTAACAAATGAAAACATAACATTACTGAAGACAAGAAAAGGGTCAAATCATTGAACAAAATTATGGGAAAGGATACTAAATATTTATGTGAAAGAAAGGAATGTTGCTGTTAGTCCAAGAATGGTGAGGAGAAGACACAAGAATAGCAGAAATCTAAGCTTCAGATGTTAACTTTTTATGTAACTGGGAGCAAGGAAGAAGATTCACTCTGCTGCCAGCTTTCTCATCATCAAACTTGTAAGAATGCATCTATTCAAAATGTCATGAGAAACAATTTACTAATGAGTAAATTTTATGCTAAGGTTTCTGCCTATCTATACAATATTTTAAGGAATCACCATGTTTTCAATTAATCACTGTGTTGTACCTATGACCTAATGATTGCAAAACAGCTTTGACATATTACATTATGTCTGGGTCATCATAAAGTGCCCATTTCACTTCATGTTTAGACTTATAATTAATTAGCATACTTAATTTTCTATTACAGACACTTCTATATGTCTGTCTGCTTCTTTAATTTTCATGTCTTTAAGAGCATAGATTATTAAACCCTTTTCAGTGATCTAATTCCAGGCTCTGACCCATACACAGATTGTTACTGATTTATAATTTTTCAGTTTTACAGTGCTGTAAAACAATACTCATTCAGTAGAAACTGCACTTAAAGTTTTGAATTTGAGTCTTTTCCAAGTCTGCCAATTGACTTCACTGAGAGGCACAGCTACCAATCAGCCTTGTTGTCCTGATAGCAAACAACTGATGTTTTACCAGAGAGTGTATTGTTAAGTTCTATGTTCAGTATGGTGAGTATATTAGATGTAGTGAATTCTAATCAGTATTTTCAATTTACAATGGATTCATTGGCATATAACCCATTGTTCTCTCTATGGTGCCCCAAGGTGGTATCAAGCTTTAGAGTGTAGTACTCGTCCTTTAAGTCTTCCTAAAGCTGAGACCACATAAGTATACTACCACGGCCAGCTTCCATAGTAAACATCTCTCCCCTTGTATTCCATATCTTCAACTAGAAAACAATGATCAATTCTTCACAGAGTAATCTCCATATCCAAAGAGAATATAAACACAGTCTTTACCTGACAAGACATTCCAACACAAAACTTAAGGGATACGTGTTAGACATGGATCCACAACTTTCAAATATTTTCATAAGAATATCAGCCCAAACAGCTACTGCGTATTTGATCTCCTTGACTTGTCAGGCAAATAACTTTTACAAAGTCAATCTTGAGTTTCCTCCTATCTTCATATGGAGATAAAAATTCTTGTTCAAGTGTTTGAGGATGTTTTTCATTTTTGAGACAGAATTTTTTTTGTAATATATTCCAATATTGACAGTCATTCGCACTGAGGATCAGAACGGGGCCATATGCACATGCATTCTCCCTTATATGTCCCTTTCCTCAGTCTCACATCACCCAAGGCCTAGATTCTTGAGGACTAAGGAAAGGGTAGAAAAGACCTGATGAATCAGACAGAGTGAAACCCAATGGCTGGAAATGAAGTGTTAATGCTTAATGAGAATTATATTGTCATGACTGTTCTAACTAATATCAGAAAATGGTGAAATCCATGGATCACAGATGTATCATAAATTATGAACAAATTAAAGGGCAACTTAGCCCTGTATGAGGTTGTTGTGAGTTGTGTATATTAGATGCAGTGTATACTTAATAATAGTTTCAAATTACAATGTGTTAATTGGCATATAAGTTATTGTTTTCTCTATGGTGTCCCAAGATGGTCTTAAATTCTAGGCTGCAGTACTTCATTTAGCCTTCCTAAAGCTGAGACCAAGCCAAGTTACCTGCTGGGGATCTACCTCCCCTAATCCGCACCAACCCAAGCCATTTTTCTGAAGTACTAGACCTGGCAGGATTATTCATTGTTCATCTAGTGTTATATAAAGATTTGTTCTAGCTGCTAAACCTGAGCAAGTGAATAGTGAGGCTGAGGGAGCCATCACCTTTACCATCAAGTCAGCACATGAGTTCCATAATTGGTGAAGTGGGTTGTATAAATCAAGCACAAAACCCATGTACTTTACAAATAGAGGGAGCTATGTCATACATTTAATTTTTAATCTATCACAGTTCTTGGAGCAATAATTCTAAATCACCTCATCATAAAGACTTGGAATGTTTTAATCTTCTTTTTTAATTAATGTGCTCCATGCTTAGATGGGGAAGGTGTCATAGAGAAAGTTCTAAATACTTGATACATCCATGTACACTAGACTCATCTTTGCTCCACATGTATTTCCACCAATGACAAATTTTACTACAAGTTTAAAACTCATTGTATACTTCTGCAGTGCTAAATGATTAAACTAAATGATCGAGATAGAAATTTTATTTGTATTTTTACAAGTAAAGAAATTGCTCTTTTTCTTAGAAATTAGTTACTGTGATTATATTCAGTTTGATTCTAATTTGCAGTTTATTTTTGCTGTATTGGAAATAACTTGTTAGCCTGAAAAACAAGTCTAAGACATTGTATAAATGTCAACACCCCAAAAGATGTAAATCTTATTTATCTGCTCCCTTAAGATGATGCAGGAACACCCAAGGTATAGGGGGACAAACTTAAATGTGTCAAGTGTCCTCAGATGAGTAAGTGTTCTTATGAATGTTCTTCTAGATCAATTTACTATCATTAAGGATTTCAATATTTGTAGCTATATCCTGTGCCATCAGAAAGATATAAACTTTTCTGAAGGAGAAAAGGATACAGGTGGATGGGTCTCATAAACTTTGAGAATGAAGCCCTGTCATGTTTGTAAGGGCTTTCAACCTATAACTATGAGCACACGGTCAAGTATAAATGACCCCAATCTGAAATCAGAGCTCAAAGATGACTTCTTTTTCAACTTAACCTTCTCTGACATTCACAACCAGAAAGCATCCCATGGCTTCCCAGGCTGTGGCAGGGCAGCTCGCCTGGTCTATTTGTAACCTAACCCCAAGTATCCTGCTGTAGTACTTGAGGATGCCACAGTTGCTAAGCCTCTTCCTTGTAGTACAAACAGCTCCCCAGGGACTAAAACACAAAACTCAGCCACAAAGGCCTCAGAAGCTGCAAGAGAGGTTTATTATATTTTAAGCAAATGCTTGAGGTGCAAAGTGCAGCACCTCCTCTTGTCTATTATCATCATTACTCTGTTAAAGTAACAATTCCTGAAGACGATATGTTTCTATATGTATCCAAGCTGATTGGACAGTGTCACTAATGTCCTCCTGACATCAGATTTTGAAAGACATCTGCAGAGAGAGCAAGACGGTGATACAGAAATTAACTCCAAAATATATGCATTCAACCTTTCCAAAGATGTCTACAATGGTTTGAAACTGAAATATCACCAAAGAAGTTCATGTGTTTAGATGCTTGTCATCAGATGGAGGCATTAACAGGGTTTGTAAAGCTTTAAGTACTGTGAACTATCTTGCACAAGTGGGTCACTGGGTATAGTCTTTCTATTGGGTACTAAATTATGACTCAAGAAACCATTTGCTTTTTCTGCACTGAAAAAAAAAAAAAAAAAAAAAACCAAAACAAACAAACAAAACAAAACCATGCCAGAAGCATCAGACACCAGGGAAAACACCAATATGGCCACCATGCCTTCTTTACCACTACATACTGATATGAAGTCAAGAGCCAAAGGAAGACATTTCCCTTTTAACATCTTCTTTTGGTCAGGTATATTGAGAAGACAGCAAGAAAACTAAGAAGTTCTTTCCATCATGGCTCCTATCTTTAGGAGGGCTCACTGATTTGTGATGACGTCTTACAGCCAGCTGTACATAAAACACATACAACTAGAAATTTTTACAATTCTGAATTGAGATATATTTTTTCTTTGACTCTAAGATTGGAAAATAAAGTTAGTCGAGAAAAAAATGAAGAAGAAGAAGGAGGAGGAGGAGGAGGAGGTAAAAACATAAATATAAAAAGACCTACAGCAATAGACAAGCATGAAAATGAGCTGAGTGAATGGACTGTTCAGAAGAAAAACCTTTGAAAACAAAAACAAATGAGAGTCAAAAATATAGGATGAGAGGATTGTTTCATGCATTAATTAAGCAAATCTTTTTCTTCCTGCTGCTGAGGTTATTTCCAGAATTGCAAATCAATATACACTTGCTAGGAAAGATATATTAATATTTATCTCAAGTTTTACAAAGAGGGAAAAAATTTGATCAAATAATTTCTAAGTTCAAGGGACACTCACCAAGGGTTGTTCCTTAGAGTTTTACGTGTAATGTGGGAAGAAAAACAACCTAGGTCTCAACCAATTGCAGGAAGGTTACATAAACTTTGCAGGGGACCTGGGGAGAGAGCACCTAGTGTAAAGCACTTGCAATACAAGGGCAATAAGCAGAATTTGCATCTAAAGTAGCTCCATCAGCACATAGGAGGTGTGGCAGACAACCCTTAATTACAGCACTCAGGAAGCAGAGACAAGATCCTTGGAGCAAGCATGATAGTAAGACAGGGCAAATTGATGACTTTTAGGGGTTAATGAGAGACCCTGTCAGAAATATGAGGTTGACAATTTTTGAAAATGATATTTTATGTCAACTTCTGGCATCTGCATGTACACACACGCACACACACAAACACACACAAACACACACACATACACACATACAAGCCTACATTCAACTCCGTCTCAAAATGTAAGCAAATAGAGGCTAGATAGGTAACTCAGAGGTGAAGCTCAAGAAGAAGGAAGACCAAAGTGTGGGTGCTTTGGTCCTTCTTAGAAAGGGGAACAAAATACAGAAGCAAATACATAGACAAAGTGTGGAGCAGAGATTGAAGGAAAGGCCATCCAGAGACTACCCCACCTGGGGATCCATCCCACATCCAATCACCGAACCCAGACACTATTGTGGATGCCAAGAAGTACATGCTGACAGGAGCCTGATACAGCTGTCTCCTTAGAGGCTCTGCCAGAGCCTGACAAATACAAAAGCAGATGCTTGCAGTCAACCATTGGACTGAGCACAGGGTCCACAATGGAGGAGTTAGAGAAAGAACTGAAGGAGTTGAAGGGGTTTGCAACCTCATAGGAAGAACAATAATATCAACCAACCAGACTCCGCCCCCCCCGCCCCGCCCGCTGCTGGAGCTCCCAGGGACTAAACCACCAACCAACGAGTACACATGGAGGGACCCATGGCTCCAGAAGCATATGTAACAGGGGTTGACCTTATCAATGGAAGAAAAGGTTCTTGATCCTGCGAAGGCTCAATGCCCCAGTGTAGGAGAATTTGAGGGCAAGGAGGCAGGAGAAGGGGAGTGGGTTGGGGAACATCCTCATAGAAGCAAAGGGAGGGAAGATGGGATAGAGGGTTTCTGTGGGGGAGGACAAGGAAAGGGGTTAACATTTGAAATATAAATAAAGAAAATATTCAATAAAATATAAATTAAGAAGGAAGCCACTCTTTCAGAAAATATGGGCTTGATTTTCAGTCCATGAGAGCTCACAATGTCTGTAACTCCAAGTACGAAGGATCCAATGCTTCCTCTGACTTTAGTGAATCAGGCACACACATATATAGACATACATGTGGGCAAAACAACCTCATGCATAATATTAAACTACATTAAAACATTTCAAACTTTAAGTGAATTAATCAAGTAAAAATAAATATTTTTAGTTTTCTTTTTAATGCTGTGTTAAGATACCATGACCCAAAGACTTGAGGAGCTTGTTATTCAATGTTCTCTTGAGCAATATAGCCAATGGATACACACATACACACAGACACACACATGCGTGCACACACACACACACACACACATATATATGTATGTATATATATATATACATACATACATGTATGTATGTATATATGTATTAAACAAGTCAACTTCAAGTTAATGACTACAGTAGAATCACACTAAAGATCTGAGAAACTGACAGGTAGCTCAGTCCTAAAACCTGGATGCCTAACCAGCTGCAGTTTAGCATCTGCTAGCTACTAGATCCTACATCACAATGGACACTTAGAAAGACTGGTTCTATTTGCACTTAATGACTCAGCAACAGCAGAAGGACCAGATGAACTTGGAAGCAGGAGGGAAAGTTAAGTGAGTAAAAGACTAGAAGGTGTTTCTTCTGTTGTACCATATATGGACCATGCCATATATGGACGATACCAGGAAGGGCCTTTCAAAATCAAAGTGTGAAAGGACAGGACCAAGCTCTCAAAAAAAGGGAGATCTATTTGCCCTAGATAACAAAGGGCAGGACATAAGAGACAAAAACAGGAGATAGAGGATAGGGAAAATGGAGAAAGGACGTGCGAAGGACTGCTTTTGAATAGAGAGGAGACAATGTGGCCCATAGGCAAATTACATCTTATAAACAGAAAAGGAGAAACCCATGTTTAGGATGAGTTGGCATGTTTGATTGTACAGGTCAATTAGGGTCGCCAAAAGGGGACTTTTGATTGCTGGACTATAATTTTTTGATAGCTGGACCTTGGTGTTCCATCTTAGAAGAAGTCTTAGGCCGAGTTGGCTATTTTTGGATGTAGCCTATGGATTAGAAAGGGGAAGAGCACTAAAAGGCAAAACCTGAAGTTGCTGTGTTGTTGTGTTTGTCGTAAGTGGATCTGCTAGAGTCCCTCAGGACAGGTCTACTCACAGGGGTTAAGACATTCAAGCTCCATAGCCACAAGTTTCCAATTTGTGGAAAGTTGATATGAAAACCAACCATAAGGGGATGCATATTTGGCTTTAATGTACAATCACAGTTCAATATTCAAGTGAAGTACGGCAGAAAGTTAAGGCTATGTACCTGGAGTAAGAAACTGAAGGAGAGGCTGTGGTAGAATGTTGCCTTCCACCATGCTCTCAAAGATTCAAATAGCTTGTGTTTTTATATACAATCCAGGACTAGTTTCCCAGAGGTGGCACTGTTGACAATGGGCTGGGTCCTCCTATATTAAAAATTATTCAGGAAAATCCTCCCTAGACTTTCTCACCAGCCAATCTGGTATAAACATTTTATTTGTTGCATTGCATTTCTTCTTCCAAAAGAATTTAACTTGTATCAAATTGACAAAAACCTACCACCAACGTGCTCAAACAGTGTTAGCCTCCTTTCCTGTCCCCTTTAGGTGGTGATGAAATGTTTCACTGTCAGAGCAGAACATTGGACTTCTTGTGTGTGGAGGAGGAAACGGAGTTTCCAGGTGGATTTGGTTAGAATTTGCTATAGAGTAGAATCAGTGCTGTACAAGCCCGGGACAACCCTTGACTTTCCCTTTTTCAAATCCAACCCCTACATTAGCCCTGCTTAGATCTCCTTTCTTTGTATGCACCGCCCTGCCACGTTCATTCTGCAAGTGTGTCTATGAACGTTAGAAGATAGAATCTGCCCTGGGGCTGCCATGAAACAAAAAAGAGGAACACTGAAGGCACAGGTGCTGACTAGAGCCAGGTCACACACAGGACAGGATCAGACAGAAGCACAGTGTTTGAAAAATTGCATGTATTTCAAGTTTCAGGGAAACCTGGGGAATATTTGAGATCTGTTCCCAACCCATTCATACTCTCACTCTTTTCCTCTCCTCCTTTTTCACCAGAACACTCATGCTCCACTGGCTTATTTTGTCTTCCTCCTGTCCTCTCACCCTTATCCACAGTCCTCCTTAGCTCCTCCTCCTTCTTTACTTCTTTCTCTTTTCCATTTTATCTTTCCTCCTTTCTCTCCACATCCCTCTCCCTCTGTAATGGCCATGTCTTGCCTCTCAGTGCATTCCCTTTTCCACTTTTTGGTCCAAACCTTCCTCCTTTTTCTTCAGATTCTACTTTAAGATGGTGGGCAATTCATTTAGATAAAGAAAGGGTTACTCTGCATTAAAACCAAAAAGATCTTCCCAGAAACTCATCCAGACAGTATGTCTTACATGTTCTTTTCTTAGAGTTCTTCCTATATTTAGAAAGCAGATTCATTTCTGTAAGGCTTCCCTAATTAAAGAAATAGGAACATTAGTATTACATTTCACATATTCCCATTAGCAAATTACTAACCCCTGGGACAGGATCAGGTCAGAAACATCTTAACTAGAAACCTAATGAACTGCCAGCCATGTATAGACTCTGCTTAACTGTGTTTATGCTACCCCTTATGCAAATGAGCGCCTACACTGCCAAGTTCAGACTAGGCTGATGAAGTTGCTAAATGTAGTTAAAGATGTACTAAATATTTTTTACTGTTTTTATTAAGAAAAGTTATCTAAGCAACTTAAACAAATTGATTAATTCTTTATCACCTACATGGAAACTATAATGGTACAGAGAGGGAAAATATGCTTTAGATGGTGAAGTTTGGAAAATAAAAGGTAGATAAAGTGGTGAATGACAAATTAGAGTACATTCATGGAGGAAATTTAAATCGAAGATGTATTGGTGATAGGAGGAAACTGGAAATACTTGAGGCTGAGCGATGAAGAGATACACATTTCTATCTTAGATCAGGATCTGTAGATCTGTAAGAATCTACTGCAACGTGAATCTAGTGAAGTCTTACTCAGAACCGAGTCTGCAAATTCTGTGGAACTAAGAGCCAGTGTCCATATCTCTTCAACACAAGGGTGTATGGTAAACATTTGTCTGGCATGTCACTGGCTGGAGCTTTCCTGTGAGCAGATTCACTGTGATGATCAGATGAAGCCACAAGCAGGATTTTTTTTCTTAACCTCTTCCCCAATTTTTAAAAAATCTATAAGTAGTTTATAAACCTTCTATTTACCACATCCTTGCTTCAACTGCGTTCAAGTGCATAGAATGTTTGAAAACGCATCTTTCTAGTGTGAGGTTTCTGCCTCTTTTGCTTATATCTGCCAAACCCATACTGACAGTCTGATTAAGGCAAGGAGGGTTGGAGGTAAGGATTCTACATACCATTCTTGACTAATTAAATACCACAGGATAACAGCTATGCTTCCCCCTTGTACCACCCAGAGACCACATAGAACAGGTCCTCCCACTAAATGGAATACTTGGGGCCTATGTTTGTTTAAATGTTGCATAACTTTAATTGGCTACCTAGCACTAAAGGCAAACTATCTATTTCACATAAAATGTGTTTGCTGGATGTCTCAGTGAGTATGCCTCTGATTGTTCAATATCATCTCCTTTAAAGGTGTGTTATTTTCCAATCCTCCAGCCCCAACTCTCCCTTCTAGGCTAGGAGCTGTGTTGAAGTTCCCACTTGCCACTGCTGATAACCTTAACCAAGTCAATTGTTGTAATTAGTTAGTAGTATCTTCCCAGACAAAGAGGAACAGGATTTTCTTCACCATCTCCTCAATCTTTGAAAACAGCTTTCACGAATCTCAGTTTTTGTCAGTAAACCAGTCTTTTGTTCTGTTTTGCTTTCTGCCTTCCCTGACTGAAGACTGGCACTGTTTGTGAAGGTGGCTGTGCCATATCTCATGCCACTCCGACAAGCTGCAGATTTAACACTCACCCTTATTATGGAAGGTGGCAGGGGAACAAATGAAGTGAATTTGTAAGCAGCCCTGCAGGCTTTGCTTCTTTGTGATGGATGAGACCTTCTGTATATTTACATACAATTAGCAAGAAAACCTCATCCTCAGAAGTACTTGCAGCTTATCCTGAGATAATGTTTATGCTACATCTAAGAGGTTTTAGCACTCGGGTCTTGTTTAGTTATTTCTCAGATGGCTTCCATCAAACGTGGAGGAGACTGCCTTCATGATCAAGGAGCTCTGGAGAAAACATGAAGGTGAAAGTGGCCAAAAAGAACTCCAGACACTGAGAAGGAAGAAAGGATCTAACATTTGAACAGCGAGCCAAATTCCGATTCTAAGAGCAGGCAGACTTATTTTGGGTACCTGCCTCTTCTGCTATCAAAAGAGAAAGGAAGACAAGGATATAAACCACAGAACCCAAGTTTTTTTGTGAATCACTGGGCAAAACAGATGTTTCAGGAATGAGTGCCACAGAAATCTCTACAGCTCATTCCATAGGAAACAATTCTATAGCCACTGAGTTTGGGAAGCATCCCATGAATCTTTGTGTGCTTCACAATTCATTGTTGAGTTCACAGAATGATTATACTAAACACTGAAGTTATACTACTAGAATAAGAACACATACACACACACACACACACACACACACACCTCTGAAGATCCATTTATTTGTTTTAATTATTTTCCCTTGTCTGGAGTGAATACATATTTCGTTGTCTTAGGACTATATGTGCTTGTTTCATTTATATATTTTATTCATTGCTGTTTCCATGCATGTATGGCAGCATAAAGAGTTAGAAGGATGAGTTGGAAGGGCCTGAGTACAGTGCATGTAATTGTGTTTCTTTATTACAGGGATTTTAATCATCATGTTCCTGCTCCAACTGATTGTAAAAGACCTCTGCAGAGTGATAGAAGACCATGGTGCCAAGGGGAGCTCTTCAATAAATATTTGATAGGCACAATCCTGCCCAGTTACTATTTGTTTCATTATCCGTATTTTAATTATTTTCCATTACCATTCTAGGAAAGATACAGAAGGGGCATTTTTTTTATAGCTATCACCTTCAGCAACTGCCATCTGCCAGGCAAATGTCAACACTCCCCAGGCTTTGTCCTTGGCCCTTGCTCACTTTCATTTCCTGAGCAGAGGTTTCACAGCCCTTCCTTGGTTGGTACTATCCTGGCCTTCCATCCTATCAGAGCTATGAACCAGTGGCCAGAAACAGGGAACTTCAAAGCAATGTGGAAACAGCATCTTTGGGCCATAACTTGTGATTCTACATCATCCTGATTGCCCAAGGCCTCCCTGGTCACCTGTCAAAACAATTGTAGTCTCTCAATGCCAACAAAGCTGCGTTAACATGGCAATTAAGAATATACCCAAGTCAGGCTTGATTCAGCTCTAAGCTTTATCACCTAAAGTTGAGCAAGCTCCAGGCAAAATGATTTTCTCTGCTTCAGTTTCAGAAGCAGGGTGGGTAGAGAGTACAGCGATCCAATGAGATTGAATGATGCAGGTAAAATATTGGGCACCTGATTAGAATTCAATATGATTTACTACAAGTGAAATAAAATATAAGAAAATATGCTTCTAAAAACCTTTTACTGATAACTCGATTACAGTTAATTGCCTCTTCTTAGGAAAGCACTTAATAAATTAATCCTCCCTTTTGATATTTCTATTGTTTGACAGTGGGTAAGGTCTGTCATATTCATCTTTTTACTCTTCTTACTGTAACTTTCATGCTGCAACTAGCTTGAAATGCTTATTTGTTGCTGTGAAAGATAGAGAAAGATATACGTGAAAAACCCGTGAACAGCCATTTAATCCAGAAAAATAACGTGGACTGCAGAGAGAACATTTATTTGGAAGTTCAATGTCAGTTTTCTAGCTGGCTAAGTTCTTGGGGAAAAAAGTATAGCACATTTGATATTGTGATGTGGACATGGCCTTGCCGGCTAGAAAGACTTTAGCACAGGTAGTCTAATGAAGTACTTGGTGTAAAGCTGTCTCATCCCCTGTTGAGCAGGGCATTGTCTAAATGAGTTTAATCACCATGCAAATTACTTGAAGTCCATATGTCGAAAACCAATGATAAATCAGATAGCAGGTCTAAAAGAAATTCAGAAAACTCTGCCTCTCTTTGTAGGAGTGTTTTTATATAATACAGGGCATTTGCATTATGAAAAATATCTGTGCATATGACAAGAAAGAAATTCTACAATTCTTCGTGGACTTTTAAAATCTGTTTTATTTTAAGAAAGTATCTTATCTCTTATGCCAGATTAGTCTAGAAGTCACTGTGTAGCCCAAGCTAGCCTCAGACTCATGATAATTATCTTGTCGTTTTAGCTCAAGCCTTACAAGCATTGAGGTTGGAACTGTTGGCCACCAACCATAAGAGATGTTTTTTTATGTTAATCAGAGAGTGTTAATGCCATGCAGAGCTACGTAAAATCAAAATACCACTTTAAAATCTGTAAACAAACAGTAGAGATGGCTCAGTGGTTAGAAAAACTTGCTCTTACAAAGGTCCCAAGTTTGGTTCTCAGGACCTACTTGGTGGCTCACAACCATCTAATCCAGACTCCTTGTCAGCTCTTCTGACCTTGGTGGACACAAGGCATATATGAGGTATACAGGAAAAACACTCATTTGGTCTAAGAAAAGTAACCTAAATTACAATTCTTTCCCTCTTTCCATGTACAAAGTTTGGTTTCTGAACATGTGAATCATGGTTGAAGACAAAACTAACATATGATACAACTTAAAGCCTTTTCTTCTCTCTCTTCCTTTGCATGGCTCATTGATACACTTGGTCCTGACACGAACAAATACACCTCTTAGGAGCTAAGTAAACCTGTACACGGTGGGACTGAAATGCCATTACTAGATACTCATTTTAACATCTTTCTAAGTGGTGACCAAATTACAATGTAATGAGATGTGACCATCTGTTATCCAGTAAATAAAATGACCTGGCACAATCTAATTTTCACAAGTGCCTAATCTATTCATGCCAACAATAAGCCAGAGGATGATCACATGAATCTAGATTAGATTTGTGACACCTTTTCAGTAAGCTTTACTGAGATGTGTCTAGATGAATGTCATATCGTATGACCTATATTCTGTCGTAAAAAGGCTTTCTTATTTTCCTTCTGTAGCAATTTTCTTACTTATAACTTAGACAAAAGCAAAAGGATCTTCATTTTCATGGTGAGATGCTGTGATATTTCCAGTGTTATTTAACTTCCTGTGTTCTAGAAAAGCAAAACATTCTTTACCAAACGTAAACGAACTATGACCCATTGTTCAGGAAATACTGTGCTCTATAGCTAGCATTGTATAGGCACAGGGACGACGTATAACCCACATGGTTATGAGAAGACATGAAGCAATGTGACCATATGGGTAACAATCTACAGCAAAATCACAAACATCACAGAATAAGAAGTCTGTGTTGGGTTTTGAATACTTTTACCCAATGGACAAAAAGGACTGATATTTTGGGATATGGTAGTATACATCTGCAATCTTATTGAAGATGCTGGGACAGGAAAAATGCTATGAAGTAGAGAATGACCTCTGTTACATTGTGAATAACAGAGCAGCAAGGGCCATATATGGAGACTGTCAAAAAAAAAGCCCCCAAACCAAAAACAAACTAAATAAAGAAAAGGATTAATGTAGCCCTGCCCAATTTTGTTCTCTGCCTATGAAAGAACTAAAACATTCATCAGGTGCACAGGGCCAAGGAATCCAGTGCAGTCCAAGAATGTGATACATTTAGTTGTATGGAAACATTTTTCTATGTATTTGGGACTAGTATGGATACTTTAACATCATATTATGTTGTCATCTACAGAAGGGTTAGGGTTTATCCATAGTAATCTTGTAATTCATGTCACTCCTAGGCCAAATATTGGACATTTCAGACAAATGTCAGACTTGAAAGGGAATAGATACTTCTGTAAAAGAGATACCAGGTTTAATTTAAATACATACAAATGAGAATTTCACTGTCGTGTGGTCTTGTGTATTTTCATACATTGTAGTTAAAAGGTACTGGAAAAAGTTCACTGAAGAGTTAGAGTATACAAATTTCTAGTGGTGAGTAAAAGAATGGAAGCAGCTTTTAAGATTGAACTAGTTTTCTTCCCACAGCAAGGAGTCAAAAATACCACAAGGAACCTGAAGATATAGCTAGTATGACTGAAGAACTGAATCGTGGGGTTTAATTTCCACTAATGTAAAGTTACATATTTCTGCATGGTTATCATGCTGACTATGTAGATCAAGAAAAATCAAGGTATCAGAAAAGCAAATATGACTTTTTTTTAACACACCATAGTATCATATTTTATAGTATGTTACAAATATTTGAGAACATTTTTCAGACCTACAAAAGCAGAAAACAGGGGATTGTAGCATTAAAAATAAAACTGTTCTGCTCGTATGGCCAAACTTGGTGCCAGAGTTGAGTCTTCCTTTTGTATCTCCTTATGACAAATAGGCTTCTTCCTCCTCTCCACGGAGACTGCTGAGCTCACTGACTCTTATTAGTGGGTCTCAGGAAGCTGTGTTCCAGATTTCAGATGGAGCATGAACATCAAACCTTAGATAATGAATTAAATATTCTGCTGGTCGCTTAAAAAACAGGGATGTTTTCCAATCTGCATAGCTATAAGACTTTAACATAGAAAATGTTTGTGTGACATGGGATCACGTGGTATTTGTGGCTGATTCTACTGATAGGCTTGTCTCATCTCTAAACTGGCATGCACATAAAACTCTGATATGAAATTTCTGTGCCAAAATAAAAACACAGACAACTGCCCTTTTAATAATGATGTGATTGTATCTGATACCTCCCGTTTTCCGAGAAGCTCTTGATTATATGACATTTTTATTGACTTTACAGAAGATCCCACTCCTGACACAGTAATTTGTGAGATGCCTGGACTGCAGATGAATGGACAAGGATAAACTATCTGCTTTAGAAATTAGATCCAGGACATTTAAAAGGACAGCTGAAGTAAGGTATGACAAATCAGATTGGAAGAAAGCAATGCAGTGCTCTCTCGTATTCCCAGAAAGGCCAGATCACCCAGGAAGTTACCAATCAAGATGTCAGTGCCTGTTTTTGTATAGCTAACAAACCACTAAACAGAAAATCTGACTTTGTTTCTTTAACTCCAGCTAGACACTCTCCTATTAGGACCCTTCCTTAGTAAATTCATTGGGTTATGGGAAATTTTACCTTGTAGCGGCTAGGGGTTTGGGTACTCTTCAGAGAGATGAATATTTAACAGTCTGCTCAAGAAGAAAGTATGGAATCATTCCAAAGGGTTTGAGTTTTATAGGTCTGGTAGTCATCTAGGGATACAATTGTGTAAAATTCACAGAGAAAATATGCTGACTAGTGGGAATAAAACTAGTGTGATGTAGAGGGGATACTAGACTATCGACCACCTCTAGCAAGAAACCAGGTCATGGGAAGAATGCTGAGACTTCTTTGTAACTTCTGTTAAGACAAACTAAGGGAAATTGGAAGAATTGGTTGAAATTTAATGAACTCTATTTGGAGTTTTTAATAAGGACAAAGTAAGAAAGATTAGCTTTATGCTTTATGTTGTAAGATGTAGAAGGAAAAGTCCTAAATTGATACAGAAACCAACACTACCTGAGACAAGATAGCTCTCTTTCAGAGACCAGCCTCATTCTGTGAAATGTTTGTGTCCATTATAACCGATTGTACAAGAGGTAGGATCTTGGACCGAGAGTGGTGCTACACTCCTCTGATCCAGGCTTTCAGGAAGCAGAGGCAGAAGGTTGCTGCAATCTCAAGGCGAGCTTGATCTACTTAACAAATCCTTGGTTACTTGGTCCAGGCTCAGAACAACACTGTCCAGATAAGATCTGCTTCTGGAATATCTGGACTCTACCCACATAATCACTGATACTGAACAAATCACCTGCATCACAGATTCATTTTAATCTTCTCTATAGTATTACAGGATTCTCCATTAACTTTGTTGAGAAGAAAAAATATGTCAACTGTAGGATTTGATCTTACACAGCTAAGGGTCTATCTCCTTAGCAATCTCTCCCCGTATTTCCTGCAAATAAAACTAATTCACTTCTAAGACTTTTCTAAAAGCCATATGATTTGAAATTCCTCAAAAGAAAATAGAACAAAAATAAAATAGAAAGTCTTGGAGATATTTAGACTCATAGAAGGATTGTTCTTGAAGAAAACATTACGTTTTGCCTTGCCATGTCAAAAGAAGCCAGGAGACCAAGACCCAAATGGGTAGACACAGAACTCACAGATGATTTAATGTTTGAGGATAATAGTTCTTGCTCCGGATCAGCCCATCTCGGTACTAAATTAATGTTCACCTGTCATTCATGAAGGGCCACTGCACTGGCTTGCACTCATTTCCTCATCGATATGGGCAAAAAATATTATTCTATATTCCTAGTGTATGACATTTGTGATATAGATTATTTTTAATGAGAAAAAAAAGCAACAAAAAAGATAAAGGCCCACAGCAGGTCTAAGATCAAATAAGCACTTTACAACAACATGATATTTTATATGCCCTTCCCTATATAGTATGGTTTTGAAAATCCCAGAGTATCAAATATAAGTCTCAAAATTTTGGGGGAGCCTTAAGCTACCAGCCTATGTAAATATCCCTCATAAAGACATTTCTTAAGGTTTTTCTGGATCTGGGTTAATATTACCGAGGCTCTTCTAAGGATTGTGGGCCCGTGACTGTACTGTAATCCCCATGCGAGAAAGGTTTTATTGAGGCTTCCTCTGTTTATGTGGAAGTTTCTTTTTAAGTAACTCAGTCCAATTCCAAAGGAGCAGAACAGAGAAGCCTCTGAGACATGGAGAAGCTGCCAAAGAAGAATTCAACAGAGACTGCATGAGCTGAGGAGACAAGCAGGTGCCACTCGGGCGAGGAGATGCAACTCTCCAATGTTGTGCCCAGTAGCGTCTCACCAGTGCTCTGAACGTTAGCTAGGTTTACTGCCTTCCCCTGTGCCTGTACTAGTCACATTCGAGAACATCTGCCAGAGGCTTAATGATGGAGCCTGTGGGAACCTAATGAGTACCCCCACACCTGTGCAGCTCCACCAGACAGCTGGTTCCTACTCCTCTACTGCCTGACACAGTCCTCCCCCTTGCAGGTGCTCACTGGCTCCACTTCCCCACTGGACCCAATCTGACTCTCAGATTGGGTCCGCGCTTTGGTTAGGATTCCATTTATCTCCATTTACAGGACACTTAATGGCAGTGGGGATGCAAAGTCAAACGTCTTTCAAATTGCTTGGGTTTCACAGCTCACTGCTCACTGGTGGAGCCTGAGAAAGTTGATCAAAAGAGTCCTTGGTCTTAGATTAAGAAAAAAAAAAAAAAAAAAAAAAACAAGAAAGAAGATCAAAAGGGTTGTTTCTCTTTTCTGGCCAACAATTCCATATATAAGTATGGGAATTCACAATGCCATGGCAATATCTTACAGTGGATCCGAAGAGATAATAAATGGAATCAAGTTGGTTAAATTGTTTTCTGATGAGGATAGCCTAGCTGTCAAAACACAGCACAAAACCAAACCAAACCAAAACAAAAAAACATTATAGTCAACTTGCTAAGTCTACTGTAAAATTTCTGAGAATTCTAATTACATAAAAAATATACTCTTTTTTTTTTTTTTAAATGTAACTTGATAGAACTTGATTAACTATGGAACTTTGACAAATTAGCCCCTTTATATTTCCATTTCCTGCTCTGCGAAATGAGAAAATATGGGCATGGTGGTTTTACAGAAAATAAGCATAGGTTATACACTATATAAAGATCTATACTAGTGCTTACAAACATGGTGGTGTTAGAGAAAATAAGTATAGGTTATACACTATATAAAGAGCTATACTAATGCTTACAAACTTTGTTGTTATTGTTATTACAACAAAAAGCCCATTTTGTAGGTTTTTTTTCTACAGACTTTGAAAGAACATTTGTTCTTGAAATGTATTTTCCAAGAATAAATCACCCGTTTGGTGACAAAAGAGAAGTAAATATCCCACAAATGAGAGGAAACACATGTTAAAGTAATGATCTCATTTAATATATAATCAAGAACTACAACATCAAATATTAAAAATATATAATATTGAGTGTGAGTTTTGTGACCATTAATTTTAGTCAATTCACAAATCAGAAATGTTATGTATTGTGATAAATAAAGTAGAAATTTTCCTTTACTTCTGTGGCTTGTATTAAAAAACAAAACAGCAAAAAACATTTCCGAGTGCCTACATTCCCTAAAATGATTGCCACTGACCTTATGTGTCTACTGAACACTCAGGGTATAGCCTGCTTTCAGATTACCTGTGATGTAAACATAATTTACACACTGGATTCCCTCAGGTATTGTATAAATCAGACTTCGGAACATCTTAATACGCTGTCTACATCTGTATTTGTTTAAATAACATTTTAGATTTCACAGATCAAATGCATTATTGAAATCAATCTGATTCATTTCTTTTTATTTGTTTTAATCTAGTGACTAGAAAATCTAAAATTACAGATGTGGCTGTAATTGTATTCGCTTAGGGGAATCGATGCTCTCCACTACTCGTTCTCAAGGACTGGCAGGTAGAAACATACCCAAGTGCTTGAGTGTAGATCATATTCTTGGGCTTTCAGTGACTCTAAATATAATAGCTAGGGAACTTGTGTTTTTAACAAGAAAGTAGACGTCAATAGCTTCTGCAGCACACAGGACAGGAAGGGCAAGGTACAAAAAGATGTGTGCTTTCAGGATAATTTCCCCACAAGCAATTCCCATTACCTATATCTAGCATAGTTTTAGAAGGGGCAGCATTAACTCTGTACTTTAAGGATCTTTAATGGCAATGTGTAAATTCAGAAACTAAAGTTATAAGGCTAAGCAGAGTCACATGTTGACAGAATTGTGTTCAGAGCTAACTTGTAAAATCCCTCCTATGACAGTTATTTTTATTAATGCTACATACTTCCTGGGATGAGAAATGTGTGTGGTATAAATCACATTTGTAGAAAAGACGTATTCTGTTTAGCCTGTGTCTCCCACTTGTCCCACGGTCTTACATAGCCCCCATTCACCCTGTAATAAATTCAAGACAATGAGCAACTAAATCATAATCCTTAGCTACCAGTCACTCGAGGAATCACAGTTCGTCTCTACCATGTTCAGCACATGAGCCTCTTGCTTGGTTGTCACGTTAGAAAATCATCTTTCAACTATAAAGCAGAGACTCTAGTAAAAAACATCTCACTCAACAAAGCCAACTCTTTCTCCACCAATGTTCCACTCTGTCCTAGGGATTCTTGTACCACCAAAAACTTTTATGTCTCTTTCTCACAAGTAGGTGTCTTTACCTCCAATCCTCTTTCCTCACAGTTTGCTCTCTATTATGCTATTGTGTTTTCTGTTGTGGCTGCCTTGTTCAGCTCACAGTAGAAACACAGCTGAGAAAGGCATGCTGACTGGATGGATGGATGGATGGATGGTTCGGTCCCTTCTACACTGTCCATTTAAAACCCTCATTTTCAGCACAGTATCCCTGACACTGGCTTGGAACTTTTGCTGGTAGTTTTCTATTTCATCATCCAAGCCAACAGTGCCACTGATGGTAACATGCCCTCACACAATGCTGTGGTGTTCACTATAGGCATGATGTGGCAATGAAATAGAACTCCTGGTCCAAGAAAGGGTGTGATAGAAGCATACAAGGATATATGTTGGTGCTTGTGTTTCCAGTTATTCCTCCATACCTACAGTGTTCTATGAAATGTGTTCGGCTGATAAGAGAACTCCATGCATATTTACTGTAAAAGCATGGAAATTTCAATTTGGAGACCCAGTATTCACACAAAAGCCAAGTGTGGTGCTATACTTATTACCCCCATATTTTGGCACAGAGACTGGTAGCTATGGGGACTGTGGTTCTTGTTAGGTAGACAGTCTAGCTGAAATGATGAGATCCAGGTTTGTTGAGGGATCTGGTCTCAAAAAAAATTAGGTGAGAAGAGACAATAGAAGACACCTGTCATTGACCTCTGAGTGTCAGAGCTTCATACACTGGAGTGGTCCTACATACACATGTGCACACACATGCATACACAACACACATACATATGTACACACTAGTAATTGTGAATTTACTGTTAAGAAAAATTTTAGACATTGTTAAAAGAAAAAACATAAAATCTAAATAAGATAAATAAAATTGTGGGGAAAATACCATTGTTGAGTCAGGTGGTATGTTAAACATATCTAGTTTAGTTTACTATGCAAAACAGCCTATAAACTAGGTATAAAATATAATTACTAAATTTCTGACATCATTCTTAGAACACCCAAAATCCAGCCCATTTCATATTTAATAGAGTTTTCCTTTTCTCATAGATGATACAAAAACAAACATATAAAGACAACTCCAAAACTAAACCAAACCAATCAACCAAAACAAACAACCAAACAACTAACAAAAATCAACAACAACAACAACAACAAAAATGAATAGAATTACTTGGCCCTTCTGTTGGAAGTTAGTTTTAAACTCTGATCAACTTTTAACTTTTAGGGTGGGCAATATTTTTAGATAGTAAATCCGGCCTTTAAGTTCTCAGTCTTAGATGAGCACAAGTTTGGCCTAGGACCCTGTTAGCAATGACAGAGCCGTTCTCTAGATTTGCTGGCTGTCTGGTTGCAGTTTTGTAGCTTTTGAAACATGGACATTGTACATATGTAAGTGGTGGCCGGAGATGCAGATATCATGGCTCTTCAGGATCTCCTAGCTCCAACATTGACTGAAAATGAAATGTGCTTCTTTCTCTGGCATATGAGCCAACAGATTGTTTTTCTTTCTTTCTATTTTTTTTTTTTTATGTCAGATCTAGTACTGTTTTCAGGCAGGTGAAAACATTTCTTCAAGAACAAATGGCAAAGCAATTGACATGAACCGCTACGTTTTGAATGCTTAAATCAATGTCTGACACATGGGTTATCTAGTAATTGTTTGTATACATTCTTCTTTTCATGATCTTGGGGACAATGACTAGACATTAAGTTTCTCTGTTTTTACACTGAGCCTAGAAAAGTGCAGAAACATAAAAACAAACAAACACAAAAACTAAATAAATAAATGAGGAAACTGAATACATAGTGACAGATCAACTAACAAGTTGGGAAGCATACCCTGGAGAAATTAGATGTCAAATAGGGACTTGCTCATCTTCACTTCTGGCTGAGTGAGAGGCAGTGATGGAAAAATCTCTCATCCTAGCTCATATTGCAGAGAATTCTGCAGATTAGAGTTGACTCATAGCTATCTATGTGCCAAGCTCACCCCAGTGCCACCTGGTTAACCAAAGGGCCAGAAGCTATCTCCAGAAGAAAGACTTAAGGGAGCTAGGGAGGTAAAAAGCGGTTCACTGAAGTTCTTGGCATCTGCCTGAGGGCACAGCTGGAGTTATTAATAATCATTCCTCTCATCAGACTCCCGAAAATGAGCACAGAATGAGGAGGGGGGAAAACAAGTGTTTTGCTACCTCCTGTTTGAATTAATCTCTTCTGACAACTGCTGATTTGCGTTTGTGATTCGAGTCTCCATATGTCTAGCTCTATTGGTCAATTAAGTGCAGAGGGCGACTGGGGGGAGCAGCGATGCTCAGCTTGATTAGGGAAGAAAGCATCGCGCAGCATTTAGAAGGTTCGAAGCAGCCTGTGAAGCTTAGATTCAACGGAGCCAAGCAGAGCAAGGGTGGTGTCTGTTACTGCCAAGAGGGTCAGGGGAGAGTGGAATCTCTGTGCACACAGCGCTAATCCAGCAAACTGCATTTCAGAGTAAGCGTCCCTGGAGCAATAACAAGTAAGTTTGGGAGAATTATGCAGGGGCTTGAATCCTCATGCAAAGTTAGCTCACCTGTCAACCAATTCAAATTTTATTCCTCCCATTTTTGCAATTAATAAACCACTTTTGATAAAATGTCATGCATTGGAAAACAGGAAAGAGTGGTATGTAATTTGGAGAGCATAGCTTGTGCATTTGAAGAGATCGTCTGAAATAGTATTAAGGGACAAGGGAGCACATGTGTTAGAAGAAAACAGTGGAGGAGGAGAGAGAGCGCAGTGCTAAGTGCAGTAATCAAAACACTTCTTCACTGAAGTTCTAGCCTGACCTGTATCTATGGCTCATTGATACTGTGCCTTTTGTTGCCACCTCCTCATTTTCAATAAGGCTGATGGAGAGAGCTGGGCACTTTGTACTCTCACAAATACAAAATCAAACTTGAGCTAATGGCTCGACGAAATGTTTTGACTGGAATGATGACAGCCCAAAGACTTTTATGAATCAGATCCTGAAGTACTTCATAAGACTATTTAAAAGAATAGCTAATAAAAATGATAGTACACCATTTTGGAAATCCCATATCAATGCTGAACAATCATCATAGCAGGTGAAAAGCTCGTTTCAAAGGAACATTATGTCAAGAAGCAGCTATGATAGAAGAATGCAGTTACAAGCTTAAAATGCCATGGAATATTAGTATGTCTGTTTTCCATTACGAAAAGATCTGATTTACTGCTAATTCCTGTAACTTGTCTAAGCTCTAGAAGAAAGGGAAAAGACTGCTATAGGAAGAAATGCTTGTGATATCATAAATGGCTAAAGCATATAGCTCTCTATCTCTGTCTAGCAGTATAATCAACATATTTATGAAAATAAAAAATAACTGCCCTGGGTAAAAGATATGGTATAAAATGAAAAAAATCAATGGAAGGAAATTCTTTGTGTGAAAAAAAAAATAAACTTCATGTTAGTCAATCACTTCTCCATAAGTACTAATTGGCGAGTGAAGTTTTACAATGCCAGATCTCAGGTCACTACAAGCCTCATTATGAATCAGTCATGTGTGGATACTGTCAAGATTGCTCCTGTACTCTCAAACTTATATTAATGCAGTGCCTTGACCTGAGTGGCCACAGATCTATCTATTTCCATGCTATTCATTGTATAGATAGGAAGATATTTTATCTTTACCCACATTTTAAAATGTCAGCAAATTTGACATCAAATGAATTACCTGTGATGGTGAAGCAGCCATAAACACTGTCAATTGAATAATGGTTGAATGAATTGATCAAGAAAAGGCAAGCATAGTTGAGGAAATAATGACAGAATAATCAAGCATTTCAAAGGCTTTACTTTCAGTGAAAAACACTGAGCTATTTTAAGTTGACTCTTTAAAGCACTGGGCAGAAGTTTTAAAACAGAAGTTTTGACTCCAGTGTAAATATATTTTAACAAGTATAATGGCATTTCTAATAGCTAGTGAACTTTCTGACTGTCAAGGATATTCAAAAGTAAATTGGCAAAAAAGCAACCAGCAATAGCACTTCCATGGCCAATTAAGACTCAAATCTGGATTACATGGCTTCTGAGCCACTTCTAATTCTAAGATTCTTTGATTTTATTGCATTGCAAAATTTCTACAACTCATTATGTATATATGTAAAGCATACAAAGTCTTGACACACATCAATAATCTAATGAATTATATCAGTAGGAAATATAACAGTTTAATGAATACTCAGTTTTCAGTTTCATGTATTTCTTAAGTAGCTTTAAGAGAATCAGTAAACTTCAAGAAGCAATGTATACCCTGACGACAATGACTGACATACTTGAGAGAGTTGAGTGGGTTTGAGACTATTTTCTGCACTTGCTAGCTTCTCTCATTCAAATCCTGGATGAGTCTTCTGCTGGATGTAATACCTTGGGCCTGTCAATTTGCTATAGTCTGTTCCAATGTAAAATGTAATTAGCAACCTATATTTGGGCCTTTGGATTATTATTATTAAATTTAAATCTATAGATTAGTTACTGAAATAGAGTAAGTACTGTTATAGTGTAAGTTATTTTAATAATTATTGAAAACAAGAATGGAGTCATTCAAGGGAGGATATAAGCCTTTTCCAAATCTCTGTTCCTAAAGTAAATACTCACAAACAGGGGTGAGTATTTGACTCCCTTATTCTATCTATTTATGAAATTTTAGTTTTACATGTCATCTACATGCTAAATAATGGTTCTATTCTTAATATTAGAATAGAAACTAGAGAAGAGAAAATGTAAATCCTCCAATTTTTATCTGTCACCTTTCGTAAATGTCACAACTTAAGAACCAGGGTATAGGTTAATATACATGCCTTCTTTTCCTTCTTAGTGACCAATAGTTAGAAAGTCATGAGGAAACTGGTGCATAAATGAGTTGATTGTATGTATAAATTATAGGTTATCTAAAAGTAGAGATGTATACTATTAAAAAGGACAAAACAATCAAACAAAAAAATTAAACAGGGCTCTGATTAGATGAAATCAGCCTTGAAAGTCAAGATATTTAAACAAATATGCACAATGAGCATCATAGAACACTCAGCATCAAGTCGTTAATTTCTGAACTAACACAGAAGTTTATGTC
The DNA here is from genome assembly GCA_021653895.1 of Mastomys natalensis. Taxonomy (NCBI): domain Eukaryota; kingdom Metazoa; phylum Chordata; class Mammalia; order Rodentia; family Muridae; genus Mastomys; species Mastomys natalensis. The sequence goes on along the minus strand of JAJTUV010000910.1, from coordinate 1,621,732 downwards.
ATTTGTTGTTTGCCATGTGGAAATCATAACAGAAGAACTGTCTTGACTCAAATGAGATGCCTGCCTTGGAGTCTGCTTGACCATTCTAGATGAATCCAGACAAATAGGAGATGAGGGAAGGATTACAGGCTGGAATAATTCCATGAGCAAAATATTCTTTATATATATAATGTGTATATATATAAAATGTATATATGTGTGTGTGTGTCTCTGTGTGTATCTGTATGTGTGACTAAAACTTTTCTTCTTAGCTTTTTGTTTCAGAAAATTCTTTATCACAGGCCCAGTGAAAAAAGCAAAACCTCATTGGCAGATTTCTCCCAGGGGAGATAAGTCTCAGCTTTCTCATCTGTAAAATTCTTTATTGCAAAATCATACAAAGTTTTACTAACTTGACCATAAAAGTATTAGAAAGTTGGTCTTTCTATCAGAGTGGGTCAAACACAGTAATGTTGTTCTTTTTAGCACACATAACTTATTGCTCACAGTACCACAGGTCTATTTTAATGAATTTGGAAGAATTTATGCAGGGCACATGTAAAATATTCAAAACTAAAACAAGGTTTTAGATCTGTCATCACTTCATTGACCACAAGTTCTATTTGCTATTAAATACACTTGTATTAAGATGTGGTCGATGAAAATACAGCTTTTGGTGAAGGATGGAGTATTTCAAACAGGAAGTACATAAATAAATTTAAAACCTTTGTTTAAAAAAAAAAGATCCCATAAAGTGAGTTCATTTTAGCATGTATCATCACTAGCACTGTGTCTTCTGAAGAAGCAGGATGCTGTTCTTACCTGTTAATAAAAAGAGAAACTTCTGTTTTTGCTACCAGGAAAATAAAAGTAAATGTCACACCCACACTTGCTCTGAATGACTTAATTTCTATAGTGAACACTATATTGTGTAAATATCACGTCTGTGGTTGACTCCAGCAATGACATCTAGAGAATTGATTTATTAAAATTAGAATGTAACTTCATCATATACTACGACTGAAATGCATTATATGTTTCATGAAAAGTATAAATGTACCCTAAAATTATATAAAATTCTTTAATAAAAATAATAGCAGCAAACAGATTGATAACAGCTGAAGATATAGTTAAACAGTTAAGTGTTGGTCCTTCCTTCTCTTCCAGAGGATGCTTGCTTCCTAATATCCATGTCGTGGTAGGCAGTTCACAACTGTCTGAAATAATAGCTCTTGCGGATATCTTCTGGCCTCTGTGGGTATCTACACATGTGTGACTTACATGCATAAGTATATGGGAATGTAAATATTAAAAAGCAGTGATTATCAGTGATGGTGTTCACTACTACAGGTGTGGAGGTAGACTTTAAAGACATTTCTTGATGATTTTTTAAAAAACAAATCTGCCCACAAGTTTTAACAAACATTTATGAGTAGCCTTAAGTAGGTCAAATTAATTTAAAAGTAAACTTTATTTCTAAAAATAAGATAATTCTAAGAGAATAATCTTGCTAAAGTATGCATTCAGATATATATCAACCTGAAATATATACAAATCTATTCACTGCGTTAATTTAGTTATAAACATGTTTTATAAATGAATGACACATATATTTTTAGCTTGTTAAATTTTTAAATAAAGTATTTTACTTAAGTTGTGAAAGAAGGCAATAAAAGAAGATTTTATTACAAGAACATAGGAAAATTTCATCTCATAGATACCAGCTTTTCATTTTCACTAATATATATATGTAGTATGTGTCAGTTTAGACATATTCACTCAAATGTATGTGGCATGTGTGTTCAGGCCCAAGATTTGTTGGCTTATTCCTCAATCCTTCGTCACTGAGGCAGTCTTTTAGCTAAAGCCAGAATTAGCTCATATGACTGCTTTACCTAACTTGCTTGTTTTGGGAACTCATACTTAGATGTACTGGAATTACTGGTCACCTCCAATAAACACCTGGCATTTACGTGGGTTCTCAGCATGGAATTCAGGTCCTCATAGGCACCAGGTATTCAGAAAGATATTAATTATTGAGCCATCCCCCTGCTGGTTCCCTCCCTCCCCATATGTATATTTTGGAAGATAGAATAAATAAAATATTAACAATTCTTAAAACTTGATAATAAGGTTTCTGATGGTCTTCTTTTTTCTTTTCATTTCCCATACTTTATGAATTTGTAAAGTGAATATAATATGAACAGTAAAGATATTAAAATATATTTGAGGAAAGTGGAATATGAAATGGGAATGTATTTGAGTTTTCTTATTGTTGTAATCCGATGCTGTATTAGAGACCATATGTAGGCAAAGTGCATTCAGACTGTTCTGATACAATGAATACTTGGAAAATGGACCCAATTCTATAAAACATTGAACAGTGTGGAAGAAAGGAGTGATGAAAACCTTGACAATTTTAGTTAAGTGTATTAATTGTAGAGCTTTCAAAGTACTCCTACCAATTGGACCAATTGCACAGCAAACAGGGTAAATGCAGTAAGAGTTTGCTAAAGAAAGAAACGTGAGGGACTCCTTAATGGCTTGAAGAAGAGCTTTGCCTCTTATTTCTAAGGAAAGTGTATTTAGTTATCTTTCCAAAATATAGCAATTTTTTCCTTTGGTGATTGAAAAAACATATGAATGCTGTCAGAACAAAAATGGAGATGCTTATATCCAATCTATAAAATGATAAATATTAATTTAACAATAATAAATTATTATTTAAAATAAATCTTTACTTATTATTTTATAATTATATAAAATAGTTATATACAAAAAATTAAGTGAAATCAATGTGGTTATAAAGAAAGGATCACAGTGAGTGACTGACTTATAAACAAGGTCACAGGAGAGCTCCTAAGTCCCCTGATTGCACACTGTCTACCATAGCTTTAAACTAAGTGCTTTTCCTCATGGACATATGCTACCAATGTCCTTCATCCATGGACTGAGACCAATCATGCTGTAAACAGGATTACGACTCTATATTCCTCACTTTAACAAATCTATAAATTTATAGGGGATTTATATAGTGTTTTAGAGCTCCTTCAGCTTTGTCTTCAAAAGACATTTCCCCTTGTCCCAGTTCTTGGATATTCCTGCAGGTTTCTAGGTTTGGTTATTCCTAAATAAATACACTATCATAAGCAGAATTTCCCTATCATTTTTTTTTTTGTTGTCCAGGGAAAACCAACATTTTTATTGTGGTTTTTCAATAACTGGTCTCAATTACATATGCTGATGCATCGTTCCGTTTATAATATTAGAGGTCCAAGTGCTTCTCTTCCTCCTTTTTGTGTCAGTCACCATGCCCACAGCCAAACAGAAGCCAGGTAGCAACTAGTTGTCTACAGGGTACACTCTGCAATCCCACGTTCTTTGATGCTAGCATCACAGCAGTGGGCCTTCAAAATTGGCTATGTCACTTTAAATATAATAGACAATAAATCATTCCTCTGAGACAGCCCCTAAGGAAAACAGGGGGTGGGGGATAGAAATAGCATTTAAAAGCACTTTTCTATTACATGTCTCTGGGGAGCTTTTAAAATTGGAGCTCCTTGAAAGTGAATTTTATGCTTTGGGGGGCTTTTAGAAATGCTTCTGGTACTAACCTTGTAATTCTATGACCAAATCTTCCATTAGATCCTTCAACCTGGCGGCCTTTATTATGCTGCTATTACCATACTTGCTTGCTTCCTCCAGTGTTCCTTCCCTGGGATTCACTCAACAGATAACCAGCCTCTCTCCTTTTATGTGGCTTTGTTACTCTTTCTCCTTAGGATCTCTTATTTGGTCTTTCCTTCTATCTTCTCTTTCCTTTTATATTCTAATTTCAGTCAGTTCTTCTCCAGATTATCCTTTGGTGCTTGCTTTGAACTTCAGACACAGAAACTTAATAACATCTAGCAGCTGATTTAGAATTTTCTACCTTCCTCTTCCTATGGGACAATCTTCCTACTTACTGTTGGAAACATATCTACCCTATTATCTCTCTTTCTTAGGGCTTTCTAAGTAGTGAACAAGGTGTAGAAGAACTTAGAGTTGTATTGAGTTGGAAATAGTTCTTAATCAAAACCCTGGAACAAGTCAATACAGATGCAAATAGATAAAGCCCATCTATAAAAAGGGCCAGGGTTTAAAAAAAAAATAGGGGCTCCCAAATCACACCACTGCACTTTAGCAACCTATATTGTGGTATTATCATTCAAGTCTGTATGACATAATGGGGAATCAATGAAATAGTTATGGGTTAGTGGTCTTTATTATTCTTACAAATTAAAAATCTATACAGAACAAAACTTAGTTGATTTTAACCCTGAAAACCAAATGAACTACGGGTAAATAAAGGACAACAGCAACTGCCTCCCGACAAGATGTTACGTTCCTTTCCATATCCCTTCCTCTGTGCGGAAGGGGGAAGAAAACCAGCTGCATATTGAGCTGATGTCTTGTGATAAATCGGGGAGGCTGAAGTATGAAGCAAAAAGCAGCCTGCAAAGATTATTCTGACACCTTTAGATTTATAGACTTCCCAGGCTCCTTAATGGCCATTCATCTCACCTGGCCTGCTGGAGTCACTGCAGTCACCCTCTGGGTGAGTGCTTATTACCAACCAGGCTGCAATCAAGTTATTGTGGGGAATTTACAGAGTGAGAAATAAAGCTGCCTAAGTCAGTGTTTCTCATAGTGCTTTCTATGGAACATAAATCTCTGGAGAAACTCTAAAAATGTCCCTTAGGCACATAGGTGCTGTCAACACCGCAAGCCCTAACCCCTATGGAGAGCACATTAGCATAATAAAGGTTCTACCTGGAGCTCTGACAGAGAAAGCTGTTTAGAGGCCTTTCCTGGTGAAGTCTTCAGCAATTCCGAAAGACTTCAACTAGGTATTTGCTCAGGAGACTATACAGAACTAGCTCTGTGGTGATGATGCTTGTTAAATCATTAGATGAAGGGAAATAGTTAAGGGGGAATATTGCAGGCTTGGATTAATGATTTGCACTACAGAACCAGTGAGAAATGTACCAGCGGAACATAGTCATTAAAGATGACCCATCTGTGGATGGCAAATTACATATCAGGGAACCAGCACAGGAGAAAAAATCAAAGAGGTGGAGGTCATGTTTTATTTCACTTGTAGCGCGTCTCAGATTCAATCCTAACCAAACCTGATTAAAGTAAATCCCTTTTTTACAGCCTGTGGAGTCTATAAGATTATGGTGTTAATGGAAGTGCTATTCGATCCGTCAGTAATGGTGCATGTCGGGACCCTGGCGCCTCTGACAAGTCCATTTTTTAAGACGTATTTATTGCGTGTGTGTGTGTGTGTGTGTGTGTGTGTGTGTGTGTGGTTTTCCTCCCTTCTGTTCTCTGCATTGCAGGGTTTAATTGAACAGTTTAAAGTGATTCTTCTTCAAGGCCCATTAATTGATTTTATTTGTGTATTCTCTAGGGGTCAAGGAAAAGGGGGAAAAAAACAATAAAATTGCAGTTCTTGCTTTCACTGTCATGGCTCCCTGCAATTCATTGCTCTTGCTTGTTTGTGTCTGTTTTCTTTCTTGGCCTCAGTATTTTTTTCTTTATTGTTACAAGATGCAGTATTATTTGTTTTATATCACATATTTAATTAATTCTTATAATAGTTCACTATTAAGAGAATAATTAAATTACCTATACTGATTAAACATATTAAGACTAAATTTTCTTTGGCATGAACCCAGTTGGAGGAGAAAATCTCAGTGAAGCAGTTATATAGACACATTCCTGGCAGAATATAATACCCTTTCCTCCCCTCCCCCATCTTAATAAAATGAAGTCTCTTAAGAAGAATGCTGTTATATGTTTATTTACATACACATATTGTATTTATATTTATGTAATGACCCATGACCATACCTCAGTGATCTAAAATATGTTAAGTAAGAATAACGATGCTGTACAGATTTAAAAAAATATCATATAGTCAGTAAGTGAAAACTGCAGATTCAAATTGGGAGTCTGCCATAGCTAGAAGATACACACATACCAACACACACATGCACACATATGTGATGTACATGTCATGACACCAAACCTCAAGGCATAGTGTGAGTGTGTGCTTCAGTGCAGTGCATGTTTTTTTGCATGCATGACAGCCTTGGCTTAATTCCCAGCATCACGTAAAGAACATCAAAGGAAAAGAACCCTGCAAACCTTCACAACACAATGCAGTGGTATTTTGTCCTTCAGAATAAATCTGAACTTGAGATTTTGTTTTCTTTGCAATACTAGGGATCAAATTCATAATTTGGCACATTCTAGGCTGTCACTAGACCACATTCCCAGCCCTTTCATAACATTTTTTGAGTTCTTATATCAGGCAAGTAACTAATATTTAAAATTGTCACCCAGTATAGACATTACAAAAGGCATTTGATTGTCATAAGGAGAGACTCTAGGATAAGAAACAGTCTATCAAGACTATCAGTTGGAATAAGACAGTCTATCAAGACTATCAGTTGGAATAAGAATGATTTGCCCCACTGCTGAAACTTTCTTTTTTTTTTATTGGATATTTTATTTACATTTTAGATGTTCTCCCCTTACCCCATTTTCCCCCTCTTCCTCCCAGGAACCCCCCTATCCCATTCCCCCTCCTCCTGCTTCTATGAGGGTGTGCCCTCACCCACCCACCTCCCCACCCTCAAATTCCCTTCCCCCCCACCCCCCCCTGACGCCCAGCCTTCATGGGACCAAGGATCTCTTCTCCCACCTATACCTCCCTTGCATATATAGTTGGAACCATGGGTCCCTCCCTAAGTGCTCCCAGGCTGGTGGTTTAGACCCTGGGGGCTCTGGTTGGTTGGTATTGTTATTTTCCTCATGGGGTTGCGAGAACCCTTTCAATTCCTTCAGTCTTCACTCTAACTCCTCTATTGGGAACCCCATGGTCAGTTTAATGGTTAGCTGTGAGCATCTGCATCTGAATATGTCAGACTCTTGCATACCTCTAAGGAGACAGCTATGTCAGATTCCTGTCAGCATGCACCTCCTGACATTCACATCAGCATCTACCTTTGGTGACTGTACATGGAATGGATAACCAGGTGGTATGGTCTGAAGAAGGCCCCTCCTTCAGTTTCTGTCCTGTACTTTGTATCCATATTTGCTCCTCCATTGTTGGTGGGATTGCAAGATGGTGCAACTACTCTGGAAAACAGTCTGGTGGTTCCTCAGAAAATTGGACCCAGCTATGCTACTCCTGAGCATATACCCAGTAGATGCTCTAATATATTACAAGGACATATGTTCCACTATGTTCATAGCAGCTTTATCTATAATAGCCAGAAGCTGGAAAGAACCCAGATGTCCTTCAACAGAGGAATGGATACAAAAAAATGTGGTACATTTACACAATGGAATATTACTCAACTATTAAAAACAATGAATACGAGAAATTCTTATGTAAATGGATGGAACTAGAAAATATCATCCTGAGTGAAGTAACCCAATCACAAAAGAACACACATGGTATTCACACACTGATTATTGGATTTTAGCCCAGAAGCTTGAAATACCCAGGAGTCAACTCACAGACCACATAAAGCTCAAGAAGAATGAAGACCAAGTGTGTGTGTGGGGGCGGGGGGAGGCTACTGTCTTGCTGAAACTTTCTTATTGCTTAAAGATACTAGTTGTTAGAATGGACGTTTTGTAATGGCTTTCATTTTACTGAAGCTGTAAATAAAATAAGGCTATTTAAAAGTATGTAATTTTGTTGTTATTGTTATTGTTGTTGATATCATTATTATTATTTGTTGTTGTTGCTGTTGTTGTAAAAAATGCTGTTGTTGTCCTCTTAATCTTTGTCTCCCCATAATATATTTCAAACATTATTGGTTGATAAAAAGATATCTACTCCATCACAATTACATTGTTTCTGCTTTGAGTTTCATTTCCAGACCTGTCCTTTCCTTTTGGGTATCATACTGACAAGTTTGCATTAACCAGAAGAAAAGAACAGAGCAATAGATCCTCATTACCCACTCTAACACCGAGTGAATAAAACTTTCCTATCCCTTGGCCAACTTTGTCATTTTTCTTTTACTGGTTACTAATTTCTCATCCCTTTCCCAATTCCCTAAATGAAGTTCTCAAAGACATTGAATAGGTACAACCTTGAAATTTAAGTCAAGTTGACCCTCAACACATGCCACTAAAAATATGCCATTATCTCCTGGATCCTGATTAGCTTTTAATGAATTACTTTTAAAAGAAGTTTAGGACTTTGAAGTTTATATTGAGGTTGAAATAAAAGACAAGGGAATATTATTTGGGGGAAGCAATTTCACTGGCTTGCTTTGCTTTCAACAGCCGAGAGGAGAAAGTGACAAATTCCAAATTTACTCCAAGCACATCAACAGGAGGTCTTCCAGTAAAAGGCACTTGTAATTGAGAATGGGTCAGTAAATTGGAAACTTACAAGGCAACCTTGTGAAGAAGTTTGCTCTATGCTCTCTTGGGTTACAAAGCCAAAGAAACACACCACGTCATCACGTATCAGCCCATTTAGAGGAATCTCTGCACCCTTGGAGACTTGAGATAGCACAACAGAATGTGGAAAATAGAGACTAGGATCTGAAGAAATTGCACATCAAAATTTTATTTTCTGGTTACTCAGAAAGAAATATTTTCTTGTTTTATATTTAAAATTTATTATTGAATTTTGCCCAAACTTTCTGTGCTCTTACTTCTGCCTAAACAACCAGCTTTTGGGAGCACTCTCATTTTGCTTTGCCTTTGACAATTTACCTAGTTTCATGTTACACTCTGATCAGGGATTCCTTCCAGAAGTCCTCCCTTCTGGACAGATTTTAGCAGGAAAATACTCTAAAGGATTAGCAGGAAGGGGTATGCTAAGCACCATCTCCCAGGTCTGAAGTCAGGGTTGGTAAATTAGGATAGTTATTTAGGAGAGCTCAGAAAATCTCTATCAGCACAAAGGTGGCTATAAATATATGGAGAAAGAACATGTCTGCTTCTTAGGAATTATCACGAAGAAGAACAAGCTTAGACTCTGCATGTTAAACAGTGGATGAACTGGTATACAGAGTTACACTTCTCACTATTTAGATATGTGTTCTTCTGTAGATGTCCTAAACCTGTGAAAACACTCCATACAGATGCTCTACTCTGAATCTTCCTCTAGCAATTAGATTATACCAAGTTCAACTTGTTAGCTTTAACTTCTCCTGCATGTGACACATAAGACATGCTAACTTTTTTTCTAGCGTGACGTCATAATGGATGAGAAGACATTTCATAGTAAGGAAGTATAGTGGGAGAATACTGTTGGTGACAGTGAGACCAAAAGAATTTTTGTGTAATTTTCCAGAGTTGGGCTAAGAATGATGGTGTGGAGAAAATAAATTTATCATTAGTATCAATTCATGATTTGATGGAAAACTCACGTTTTTATATTGATACTCTAAACAAGAATATTTAATGAAAGTTTAGGATGCAACCTACAGTACTGAGATCAAACATGCATCACCATGGTGCTTTGGAAGAAATTAAAATTTACCTTCATAAATTGCTTTAAGTCTAAGGGCCCTTCACTCCTGGGATGGTCAGAACTGTTCTCTGCTTATAATACCCATGCTGTAAGCATATGGGTAGAAAGCAAGGTGAACATGCCACCACCAAAGCCATGATCACAATACACCTATACTACCTGGGAGAATGAGAATACTAAAACAGTGTACTTTCCACATTCACACGAGCAGCATAGCATCTTGCTGTTTATCAGTTAAGCTTTCCTGTCAGGGGATAGGGGAAACTTGAAAATGTATCTTCTCCCTCTGATGTTTATAAACTCAACTAAATCAGAGAATGGCTGCAACAGAAGATGTTGCCCTTCACAAACCTCATGTCTTCATTCTCTTGTGTTTAATGTCCTTCTGAAAGATCAACAAGAACATAGCACATAACCTCTCCATACACAGCCTGGACTCGGAAAAAGCATATAAAAGAATAGGGCCAGTTCCTTTTAATGTAAGGTTTTTAGGTAGCATTTCTTTGTCATATTTCATTGTCATCTCCAGGAACATCTCTTAAGTTATAGGTGCACACAATCTCCTTTTTCTAGATTTCTCTTTATAAAGAAATGACGTGTCAGATTTATCTTCCTTTTCTTACAAGAATTTCACTAAATACTGTTTATTTACCTAAATATAAAAGTGTGTGTGTGTGTGTGTGTGTCTGTGTGTGTGTGTGTGTGTGTGTGTGTGTGTGTGTGTGTGTGTGAAAAGGAGAGAAATATATATATACAGGCTTATATCTATATGTAAGTCCATCTGTAAATCCAAGTTTAAGTCTGGTAGCTTCTTCTGTTGCTCCCCATTTTTAAATTTTTAATTTTTTCTTTTTTGGTTGATTGGTTGACTTGCTGGTTTTGCTTGTTTATTTGCCTGTTTGTTTTCAGATGGAGTCTCTCAGCAAAGCAGAAGCTCACAGATTGGATTGACTGGCCAGTCACCTATCTCTGCCTTATAGTACTAGTCTTACAATCATGTAGCATTCAGCTTCTTATATAGGGACTGGGATTCAAACTCATGATCTCATGCTTGTCCAGAAAGCACATCATCATTTTCCTTCCCTGTGGATAATCTTCTTTATTGTATTGACTTCCTGTCTCTAATAATCATAGTGTGCATTCAGATTTATTCTTTCTGGTTCTACTTCCTCCTTTCAATGAAGGACTTCATCCTCTATTTTTCTTAGGAGCTTAAACAATATCACTAAAATATACTCTAAAACTGTGTGAGAGTTCCCCTGGTCTGCTTAATTCAGTCTCTCTCCATGTTAGTTCTCCCTGAACTCACTTCAACTCATCCCTGCCCTATCTACTTCAACAAAATCAGAGATAGCTTTTCCCTAGTATTTTCGAGCATGCAAAATGACATTATAGTCTTTCAGGCTAATAATATATTGTTATGAACTCAAACATGCACAAACTCAGCAGAATTAAACTTCTTCAATAATGGAGTGGGCGCTGTGTTGTCTGTATCCCACCTTCACTTTGCTGCTGTAAGCAAAATTCAGGCAACATTGCTTGTAGCTAAATCAATATTAACTATATTAATAAAAGCAGAATGAACACATGTGCCTGGATCTTTCTCTCTCCATCATTCTAGGTCTTAACCCCCTCTCTTATTTTAGCATTCATCCTGAGTGACTGTCACAGACATTGTGCTCCGGCCTCTTAGATAGCCACTGTGAAGTTCCAATGTGTGGGGGAACCAGATTTGATGAAACTGCCCCCATAGATGCATAAGGCTTGTCAAGCTCTGGAAACAGTTGAAGTCAGATGATTATATTTGCATTGCATAGTTGGTGGAGCCTGTCACAACATTGCTAGAGCCAGCAGCTGCACTCTGCTGAGAGCTAATTCCACCTGATCTACTTAATATTATAATGAATTTAATCTTCTCCACATTTAGAGAAGCCAAAGAGCAAGGTTTATGGCTAACTCATATTTGCAGACAGAAGACAAGATACCCCTCTGGTGGTAGGAATTAATTTAGAGCAGGTGCTGACCGCTCTGCCCAGTCCTTCAATTTAGGTTTTCTCCATCTTCTAGCCAGCAGGCTTCAGTATAGGCTCAGACTTTTACTCAAAAACTATAGCAACATAGTATTGACTATTGTGACAGACTACAGTGCCTTCCATCACCGCACTTCTTTTGGTGAAACCCTAACCATCAGGTCTATGACCATGCCAACATGAACATGTCCCATATACTCTGAAACATTCAGGCTCTGGACCATGTAATGTGATTTTATTTGTCAACAGGTGCATTAAAGCTGACCATGTATCAGAAGGCTGTGAATCTTAATACAGCTTGATTGGTGTCCATATAAGGACAAACAGACAGCAGGTTAGATTCATACACTGGAAAGTTTATGAAGACACAAAGTGAAGGTGGCCACCTGGAAGTCAAGGAAGCATCAGGAGAACTGCAACCTGCCACACCTTGAGTCTGAACATCTGGTTACCAGAATCCAAAGAAATACATTTCAATTGAAAAGGCACCTACTTGTGATATTTTGGTATTGAAGCATTAAGAAATGAATGCAGGTACTATACAGTGTATCATCATGTGTAAGTCTCTTCTCTAGTGAATAGACTATCCTCAGAAAAATAGTATGACTTCAACATAAGGCAGCTACTGTCACTAAAAAGCTTTTCATTTGTTAAAGTTATTCCTACTGGGAGAGGATATCACCTTGACCATATCCCCACTCTGTTCCAGATCTGTGCCTTTGTTCCAAACCAAGTCAAATGACTTTCAGTGCAGCCCTCATTCAGGTGAAGAAGCTATTGTATTCTGTACTCCTTTCTTTAATCATCCCTTCAGTTAAACTTGAACGGCATTTCCAGAGTCTACATATGACCCTCTTCTTTCTGATCATATTCCAGATTTGCTCCACTTTGAACCTATTCCACTATACTTCTGTTTTCCTTAAAATGAGATCAGGTTAAACTTACTGTTTGATGTTAACAGGTAAGGACCCTCAGAGACATTACCTTCCTTGTCTTCAGTGCCATATTTTAGAATCTTTTCCATTCGAAAGGATGGAGCAAATCTACCATCAAGGCTGATAGAAAATGGCCATAAAGTAGATGCCCAAAGAGAAGAGTGACTAAGAGCTACCAGCTAAGTTCATTTCAGGTATAGTTCAGAAGATATATTTTTAATACTATCAAGAAAATTCTACTGAATTTTTTGTGACATATACATTAATATACATTGAGGTTTGTGTAGCTTAACTCCTATATGTTTGTGTAATTGGAAAACTATTAAAAGAATCAACATAGTAAACACTCCCCTTCTCAAATTGATAAAAAGAAAAGAAAAGAAAAAGAAGAATCAGAACTTGAATAAAGTAATGGTTTTCTAGGAGGAAGTTTTCATAGTATACTACACATGAAGGTTACTGTAAATATCCATTAAATTTAAATATGCCACTCAATTGAGTCTGCAATTTGCAGTTCAGGAAAAACATAGTCAGTAACGATGAAGGCCCGAGGCACTATTGCATGAACAGAATTACGAAAATAGAGGGGAGCAGTGTATATTTTTTGGTTTTATGTTGTTGAAATCTCTATTATAAGGCAGTACGTTACTTCAAAGACTCAAGCTTGCCTAATGGTTAACTGAAACAGGGCATGATTACAATCGTTTCCTCCAACGCTGGGCCTCATACAACACTGACTGCTTGTTAATATACATAAGAAATGGAAACAGGATTAAGGGACAATGCGATCTCTTATTTTGCCGTTGAATAGCTTCCCTATGGTATAAACATTAAAAGTACTAGAGGTTGGGCTAGAGAGATACCTCCCTGGATAATGTGCCTGAGGACAGAAAGATGCCAGAACCTTGTAAATGCTAGGTGAGAATATTAGCATACCTGGATAGCGTTGCAAGGATAAAATGGGCCCCTGAGCAAGGTGGCTGGTAACACTAGACATAATCAAACTGCTCTGAAATCCTGCCTCAATGAGTAAGAATGGAAACCAAGCTAGAATGATTCTAGACATTGACCTGGGCCTGCCTACATACATACACAGTTGTGTGCAAGCAGCTCCCGTACCCTACTACATGCATGTGTCTCATAACCACACACACACACACGCACACGCACATGCACACCACACGCACACACACACAGATAAATGGAAGTGAAGACTAGGCTCTAAAAATGTTTGGTCAGGGAAAAGAGGCAGGGCAAATGCCATTCGTCAATCCTTTTAACTGTTAGGAAAGGAGAACTACTCTTTTATCTTCCCGAGTTCCTATTTTTTCCCAGTAGTATTTCTGGAAAATTAGACTGGGTATATTTGAGTACTTCCTTAGAATTGTAAATAATAGCATGTAATGCTTTCAAAGTTACATCCTAAAGGAGAGAGGTTTACTTTTGTGGTTGTTTGCTGGTTACTGAACAGAATGGTTTCCTTTCACCTCCAAATTATTTTGCATTCAACAGTTTATCTGCCAGAAGGTACTGTCAAAAAATAAAAAATAAAAATGACAGACCACTTAATGGGAAAGAAAAGTTAATGAACTAACGAGGGAACCATAATTATTCTACAAATGAAGGAGAAGATGGAATGGTTTCCAGTGGGGGATGTAGATGCATCAGAATGTTTTTGCTAGAAACTCAAAGCAGTATGTTTCAGAGACCAGAGTTTAGGGAACTGGGGAAAATGATTAGTTGGTGCATTGCTATGGATAATATCAAGAAATTACAAGGTAATTGTTGGCAAATACATTGTAAAGGATAACCTCAGGACATTCCATACATCACTTTTTTTTTCAGTAGAGGAGGAACAGCAGGCCAAGGAGGGTAAATGGGCCAATATTCTACAAGTCACATGGCTTTTCTGCCATATGGCATTTGATAGTGATGGAAGGCCTTCATGTGGGTCTTCTGGAAGAAGGCATGTGTGCTTGCCTGACACCTGTCACACAGTTGAACATGAAGTTGGTGCACTTACAAGTAAATTAGAATGATTTAACCTTCATTAACCACTACCTGTGCTGATAAAGGTAGGGAGAGTAATTTACAAAATTGGAGAGGAAGGAGTCATGTGACTTTAGACTTGGTGGGTTATCTGTGTGGTCAACAGGACTTCTGTGAGATGCTTACACACCACAAGGCTTGGAATTGGTTCATCTGGAGACTGTGAACCTGAAGTCATAGATATGTCAGGTTACAGTGTTTTGAGTGGAAAAGAAAACAAAACTACAAATTGGCAGATTTTTTTTTTTAAGGAAACAAAAAACGAACAGCCTAGGAGTTATCAGGGAAAATAAATATTATGTCCAAACAGCTGGCAAGCAAGAGCAAGAGTACAAAAAATGTTATCTGTAGCCGCCCCCCAACACACACACCGAGAGCTGCAACTTAATAAGTGGATGATTACAAAGGTTATGAGAAAAGTAGAAATGATTACAGTGAAGTTTAAAGAATACCTGATATGAAAGATAACTTGATTTCTCACAGATGCCTCAATTTCGTGGAAGGCTGTTTAGAGTGTTCATTAGGAAGGTGGGCTCCAAAGATAGATGAGCAAGCTACGTACAAATTCATTTATGTCAATTATGAGCTATGGGTCTGAAACAAACCAGCTACTTTTAATGAGTCTCTGTTCTCTTCATTTTCTTTCTTTCTCTTTTTTCCTTCCTTCCTTCTTCTTTTCTTTCTTTCTTTCCTTCATTCACACCTTCTTTTCCCTTCTTCTTTCTTTTCCTTCTTTCCTTGATTTATTTCCTTCATACTTCCTTCCTCCCCTTTCTCTCTGTCTCTCTCTGTCTCTCTCTCTCTCTCTCTCTCTCTCTCTCTCTCTCTCTCTCTCTCTCTCTCTCTTTCTTTCTTTCTTTGCTTCCAAGAGGGTGTTTCTCTTTGTATCCGTGGCTGTCCTGGAGCTAGACCAAGCTAGCCTCAGATTCACAGAGATTCACCTGACCTTGACTATCAAGTGCTGGAGTTAAAAGTGATAACCACTACCTCCTGGTAAGCCTCATATCCTTTATCTGTACAAAAGGAGGGCAATGTTGATTGCTTTCAAGCATAGACAGAAGAAAGCCGCCAACTTCCTCCTTACCACTTCTCATGTTTTCTCTCCACTGATGATATTAAGTAAATTTTGAATATTTATATAAATGATAATGTCAATGGTTTGGAAATTCTGAATCATGATATTATTGTTTTTCTCAGCCTAAATATTACTCTTTTACTCAAGATAGAATAACAGAAGCTACTTAAGGTGCAGCCTTCAAGCACTAGTTATAGAAGATATAATTTTTGAGAGACTTCAACACTGTAAATGAAATATTCTTCACAAATGCATAGTCATGATTATGGAATAATTTATGGTTGACTAATTTAGTATGTTTTACATATGATCTTAAGACTGTGCACACACACACAAAAATGATAATAAAACTGCTCTGTTTGGTGAGTCCTATTTCTCAGTGTGTGGGATCCTGCTGATGTGTCGCTTTAGCTCATGTATGTGTGAAAACTGTGCTCCTGACTCATCCTTGTCTGAGGGGAAGAGGTTAAGAAATGTACTTAAGTCACTAACAATGTTTGTTCTGAAAACATGTCCATAGATTCATATACATATTGATCAATTCAACAAAGCATATTAAGAAAACCACATTTATTGATTGAGTTTTAATTACTGGCTTATAAGTCGTATATACTCTTTGCCCATACTTTATTGCTTACTGCCAGTGCTTACCACATGGACTAACACATCAAAATTTTTAATAATAACTGTTGAAGCAGCAGTTCCTATGAGTGTGTGTGTGTGTATGTGTGTGTGTCCTCATGTGAATATATTTTAGGTTTCCTTTACAAAGTTTATTTCCTCAAGTTCAGGACACACCCTGATTTTACTACTACTGTTTTGATGAAAACACACATGCTACTCTCGATGTGTGCTACCTTTGTTTTTTACAGATGAAAAAATAAAGCTTAAAATTGTAACAGCTTGTTTTGTGTTTGTCTTGTTTGTTTTATTCTATTTTCTTTATCCCAGGCTCCATATTCTAGGATGAGATAAACTACATGTGAACTTCTAGCCAATGTCTCTTGGTCATGCATAGCTCTTCAATGCTCTAACCTCTCTGTATTTTGGGCCTAGACAGGTAGAGTTAGGTTGGAATACATGAAAATCTCTTTTACATCTCCTTTAATGAGAACTGCTAACTATTTCATTTAAATAAAGATCTATGTAATTGTGTAGCAAGAACCACTCTTCCATAGCAAAATATACTTGTTAGATTCAACAGGGTCAAAGAAATGTTTACTACTTAATTTCTATTTTGCTGTTAGAGTAGGCCTCCTCAGCAATGTCAGCTTCACCAAAATTGGTACACATTACTATTCATCAGCTCTGTTCTAGCACTGCAAGACAAGTTATTTTTTGAGTGATGAAAGGCTATTTTTTTAATCTTTTGTCTCACTAAGGAATATTTTTAATAAATGAATATTTCTCTCTGTTAGAACAATGTCAGCTTTTTGGATCCACATAGGTAAACATGCCTGGGCTTAAGATGTAAGTCAGGAGGGTCTTGCCCTCCCTTTTAATTATGA
Organism: Mastomys natalensis; assembly: GCA_021653895.1. Taxonomy (NCBI): domain Eukaryota; kingdom Metazoa; phylum Chordata; class Mammalia; order Rodentia; family Muridae; genus Mastomys; species Mastomys natalensis. The sequence goes on along the minus strand of JAJTUV010000910.1, from coordinate 1,604,600 downwards.
GAAAATGTGAAATTCAGTGGTTTAGAAAACCCATCTGAAGTTCTGCCCATAGGGGATTCTTTTAGGTGATTGTGTTAAACCAGGCTCAGATGGCAAAATCTTCATTTATAAGTCACAGAACAGCAAGATTGGAACGCGTTTTCGGAAACTAGTCACATAGCCAAAATTTCCAGAGTAAAATTAATGAAAAGAAGTAGCATTCCTGAAAGGCAGTGATTCTCAACCTTCCTAACACTGCTGCCCTTTAACATAGCTCTTCATGCTGTGGTGACCCCAGCCATAAGATTATTTTTTTGGAACTTAACTATAGTTCTGCTATGGTTATGAACCATAATATAAATATCTGCTATGCAGAGTATTTGCTATGTAACCCCAAGGGTGTTGGGACCCACAGGTTGAGAATCACTGCTGAATGGAACTTTGGCTCTTTACCATCAATATTCAAAAGTACCATCAATTTCTCATTTGAGGAATTAATGAACCCCTGCAAGATAAACTAGACAACGGAATGATTAGTTTAGTTTAATTAATCAGCATTAGTAAAAAGTTAAGACAGAAAGCACATTGTGAGGTTAAAAATAGTTATGATAATTACACCTTTCCATTGTGACAACTTCCTATATGCTGAGTCCTACGCTAAAGAAGTTAGGTTTTGAAACTCATTTGTACTACATCTTAGTGCTGTACAGATCTCTAGATTCAGTTGTTTCATGCAAAGACATGCAAAGAGGGGCAAAAGTAGCAGCATCTTGACCAAGGCTGCAGTGTCTGTATAGGGCAGTCTATCACACTGAACCCAGGACATGAACCCTTCACTCAGGCTTCTCAGATGGTACAAGCCGGTGGTTTAGGTCATAGATCAAGCAATGATTGCACCCGTTTTTAAAGGAAACAAGAAATTTATATCAAAGAATAAAATTACTAAATGATTAAAATTTTCAGTTAGAAGAAATGCATTGTTAGCTAAGTATTTTCTCCTTAAAATAATAAATGTAGCATTTATTAATTTAGTTTGATTCCATTTAAAAATATATTTGAAAAAAAATTACAGCAAACAGAAGCAAAATATTTTTCTTCTATATTTAAAACTGTATTTTAACAACTAAATGAAGAAGATGACTTTCTAGTTGTATCCCTATACTTGATAATTCTGAGCTGATGTTCAAACAAAGAATATATCCCTTGTTTAATGCTTAGAGATGACTGTTAAAAAATACAAAAGAAAACAAACAAAATCAATAAAAAGGGATGCATCATTTTCAGAATAAAGGCACTGACAGAAATTCTGAGGCAAAGAAAGATAAAATTTATATCATCCATATAATTTAGTATAATAATTTTTAATGAAAAGATATTTCTAGTGACTTACTGATATTCCATGCACTGTTTGAGACATTTACTACTATTAAGAAATTATAGATTGCAATTCTGTCTAAATACTTGCCTCCATTTTCCCAGACAACTTATAAGACTGAAAGTGTAGAATCACATACATACACACACATACATACACATACACACACACATGAACACTCATGCAGAGTTGTGCACATGTGCAAAATTGTACATGTGCAGACACACACACACACAGAGACATACACATGCACTTTTCTCTAACTAAGGTTAAATAAAGTTGACTCCACCAGTACTAATGATGAAAACTTTCAGAATGATCAGCCAAAACTAGTGTACTCCAGACAGAGGAGAATCACTATGATCTTTTTGGGGATCAAAACTGGAATTATCAAGATAAAGACACATTTTAAAGTTTGACTGAAATGAGTGTAAAGTGTAAAGTCCCGAAAGGTTACATTTTTAAGTTTTTTTTTTTTTTTTTTTTTTTTAGCCTTCAGAGAAGAACGGAATACAGATCTTGTTTTTTTAGCTCTCAATTCACTTGTGTGTCACCATTCCATACATCCATTTGAGAAGACTGTGGATAGCTGTTACTGAAGAAATGGACATGGCTGCTAACCATAAAAGTAATGCAGTGATTTTAAAAGCAAGGGAAAATGTGTATCGAATAATGGAATGGAAGAAGGAATAAAGGAGTGTTCACTCCTCTTCTTTGCTTGGTGGTACCTGATAGATCAGAGCTTCTTGCTTTCTGATTTCATTACCAACTCTTTCCCACACAGAGGCAGCACACACTTTATGTCTTCATTTCTGTCTACATGTGATCTGCCATAACATCATTAATCACATTACTCATAGAGTATATTATCACATGTATTTAAGCACTTGAGCATAGCTGCAGAAATTAAAGATAGGAACAGCTACAAAAACAACTTCTGCCCCTTGAGGCTCAAGGATCACAGTGGAAGAATGGACATGAAGATTGTAAAGCAAAAGGAACAGAATGTTTGGTGTGAAATTGCATCTTTTAAAAATGCCCCAGGAACTACATCAATGAAGTCTCATCATCATGGCTGCCTGAACAAGACCTGAACATGGATGACCCTAATAGACAGGCTAATATAGGAGAGGGATAGCACCTGATGCCTCAACTCTAGGGAACTATTGACATACAAGAAATGCTGAGAACAGGAGCAAAGTCTTCCACCAGGAATAAACCCCTAAATTGGTTATCTGATGTCATAAGGGCAAGATTGGAATCATATGTATATGAGTAAAAGTAACATTTATGGACTGAGCAAGTTATAGAAATAAACTTAGAAACATACACACACCTATCGCATGCACACATATACATATATACACACATAGATATACATATGTATATCTGTGTGTGTGTGTGTCTGTGTCTCTCTCTCTCTGTGTGTGTGTGTGTGTGAAAGAGAGAGAGAAATGTAACAACAATTAAAGAAACAGAAGCCTAACTATGGGAGAGAGCAAAGTACACAGTACTTCAGAAGCACTGAAGGGTCAGAGCGGAAAGGGGAATGACACTACTTTATTTTAGTTTTAAAAAAAAGAAACTAAAAAATAAAATTTAAATATATTGATGGATGAAGCAAAGTTATTTATTGGGTCAATATATCCTGTAATATTTTAAACTACCAGTTTAAACAAAATGTCATAGATTTCATGTTGTAATTGTTGGTGGAAATGAGATTACCTATCCAAAATAGATATAAGGGCCTTATAAGACTCACTCTCTAATCTATCTTTTGCTTTGTTCTGTTTTTTGTTCTTTTTTAAATGTGTAATTCTCCATTAATTTATTTACTCATTCACTTCACATCTTGATCATACCCCACCCTCTCTTCCCATTCTTCCTTCACATGGCTCTTCCACCAATCCTTCTCTTCATCTCTGTGAAGGGGAGGTTGCTTCCCCATGCATATCAACCTACCCTGGCATTTCAAGTGACTGCAGAACTAGGTTCATCTTCTCCCACTGAGGCCAGCCAAGACAGCTCAGTTAAAGAGACAGGATTCACAGGCAAGTAACAGGGTCAGGGACAGCCCCTGCTCCAGTTGTTGGGGGACCTGCATGAAAACCAAGCTACACATCTGCTACATATGGGTAAGGGGCCTAGGTTCACCCTTATATGCTCTTTGGTTGTTGTTTCAGTCTCTGGGAGGCTGCAAGGGTCCAGGTGAGTTGACTCTGTTGGTCTTCTTGTTAAGTCCCTATTTCCTCTGGGTACCTCAATCCTTCCCCTAACTCTTTCACAAGACTTCCCTAAGTCAGTCTAATGTTTGACTGTGGTTCTCAGCATCTGATTCAGTCAGCTGCTGATTGGAGCCTCTCAGAGGATAGTTTTGCTAGGCTCCTGTCAGCAAATTCAGGATAACAGATACAACCATAACTCAAGACTCCAACGTAGTTGACATAGGATCCAATCTATTTCTTAAAGATGGATTCCCAATTGGAGACTCCATGGCCATTTATTTGGCTTTTTCCAGAATACATTCATTTTTTTTCAAGATGAACCAGAGACAAATTATTTCCCAAAAAATCATACAAGCATATGAAACAAAAACTGGAGTATTTGTTTTTAACTTCAGAACTATGAGCAAAGCCAGATTGCATCCCCTCCCTTGATCTGTAAGAAATTGCAGCTATTCATTTAGCTCTTTGAAAAATATGCCCGACCTAGAAACTTTGATTAAGAAAGTCAAAAGGAAATGTTTCCTTTTGATCAAATGAAACATTGATTTGGGAGATTTGTGTGCCTGGATCTTCTACAATGTTACTTTATGGACTTTGAATATTTTTTCAAATCTTTCCTTAGATTATTTATAGTAATACAATTTTATTTCTCCCAAATAGTCTCCCCATTTCTATTTTAATTGTGATTTCTAATTTCTTAATACCTATTTTCTTGTCTCCAAACACACATCTATTCATGTATTTTCCTACATGTTATTCTCCTAGCCCTCTGTAGGCTATGCCTTCGTAGGAACTTCAGGAATCCTTTTTTCATTCCTCATACTGTGCATGTTTTTTAGGATTCTAGACTTCTGTGATTTTATGCAACCATGTCAATGTTTTTAATTACTAATTTCTAATTGAAATCCAATCATAAACTCTTAATTAATTTATGTAACAAATATTTTCTGGGAAAGTATTAAGTGTCGTGCACTGGGGGGAGGGGTCAAGAACACGACTGTAAAGCAGACAAACACAGTATCAGTTTCCATGTAGGCCAGTTTCAGTAAAGGTTCCCGTTTTTCTCTAGCCTCATAGCCTAACATGGAGCTAAGGACTCTTCTTTGTGTTGTAGGGAAATACAGAGGAGAGTGCATTCAGATATCTACTAAGTGGATTTATTTCACTGTAGAACTGAAGAACTAGCTAAGATGTTAGAAACAAATAAGTGGATTGGTGTTTAATATAGGTATCTCATGAGGAACTGTGGTTCTTATGATAATCAGATTTATTAATAGCCATGTTTTGGTTTGGATGAAAATGGCCCCCATAGGTTTATATACTTGAATATTTGTTTGCAAGGGGGTGAAATCAACTTGGAAGGATTAAGAACTGTGGCCCTTTTGGAGGAATTGTGTTATTGGGGGGAGGACTTTGAGGTTTTCCAGTGTTGTCTCTCTGCCTCTTGTTTGCAAATCAAGATGTGAGCTCTCAGAAATTCATGCTGCCATGTGTGTGTTCTATATGCTCTAAAACTGTACGACCAATTGAATGATTTCTTATTTCCTTGGTTAAGGGGTTTTGTCATGGTAATAGATGAGAAGCTAAGATAGACCACTTATTAAAGTATTAATATAATAAAGCGTGATTTATTGTTGTACATGTATATATATGTATGTATGTATATATATACCCCTATACCTACATGCATATACACATACACATATACATCATATATGTATATGTATACATATACATTACATATACATATACATATACATATATACATATACTAACATAACATATATACTATATACATATATATGAGAGAGACCCCTGATCAATAATTTGCAAATGACAAAAGATTTTGAAAGATTCATAAAAGAAGATCAGAGAGATAGCTTTAAGTTTGAGACCACATACTATTCTTTTTGAAGGATCCAGGTTTGGTCCCTAGAACCTGCCTGGTGACTCATAACACTTTATATTTTCAGTTTCACGGATTCAATGCATTCCTCAGCCCTTCCATGGTACCAGGCACATGAATGGTGTGCACACATATATGCAGGCAGCACTCAATACATAAAAATTAATCAGGTCATTGTTTTTTTTCAACATCACATAAATTTGAGTACTTGGTTCCCGAATGAGAATGTGGGCTTAAATTCATCTTCAAGTTAGCAAATCAGCTATATGTGCAAAACTACACTAAAATAACTAGAAAGATTCCTTAGAAATATGAATGAAAATATTTCCAAAGTACCTGAGATTGCTATCGTGACTTTTCTAGCATAACATTTTCTAAAGCCAGGTTGGAAGGTGAAAAATCTATTTCTCAGATTTCCTTCTTCCTGAACTCTCAGGAGTTGCTTATTTTGGGTCAATGGAGTCCCTTGGTTGTTCTAAAGAAGGGAAGGGAGGAGGACATGGAAACGTTTGCTACAATGTTTCCAGAGTTTGCTATGTTTAATCACCTGCTTCCCTGTTGCTAAATAGAGAGCAAGGTGCATTCTTTCTGCAGGATGGCCTTGTATTTGACTCACTGTAGTTCTGAAGTACTTAGTAAAAATATGAGAGACCCAGAATATAGCAACATTTGCAAACAAAGCCTACTTTCTCAGAGAGAGATGGTGTTCTTTTGGTGTGATAAATCTGGTATGTTTTTGGGGGATTATTTCTTAAAAATTTAGTCTCAAACAGGTATCTTCCTCCCAACTATTGGCTTTAATTGTTTAAATATAATTTTACTTTTTAAATAACTTAATAAATAAGCACTGACATGTATAAATATGTATATTTATATATGTATGCATATATATACATACACACATATATATGTGTACGTATATGTTTATGTGTGTGGCATCATTTGAATGGACATATCAAGGGTTGATCACTTGGGATTAGATAATCAATGTGGCATCTTGACTACCTAGGTATAAAGAGAAGTAAAATCATGAAAAATTTCATATAGAATCAGAATATTCAAAGAAGCCAGTAAAGTAGAAAGAAGCCATAGTTGGTAGCAGGAAAAGGAGCTCTAGAGAAAGGAACATTAGAATGTGGTTGCTATGATGTCACCTACTAGGAATAACAGGGGACTTTAACAGAGTGACTTAGAGGATGGGAAAAGAAGGGGAAATAGAGAAGAGAAATTTCAAACATTGAGGATGTTTGAAAAAGAGAGGAAATATATTATTTCACAAGTTTGTTTTAAAACACATGTTTATATATTATATATATATATATATATATGTACATAAAAAGAGATTTTTTATAAACATATTAATTGGAGTTATGCCACATTTGATGAGGATGCTAATCCCTTGAGAATCTTGGCTTTGAAAGTCTTTATTTTCTTTTGGTTTAGCTTTACTTGCTTAAACAATGTCTATAAGTTTTTATTATCAGCAAAATTAATTTATACAAGTACAAATTAAAAAAAAAAAAAAACTAGTGCATTCAGAGAGAAATGTCTTATCTGTCCCTGACAACTCTTCCTCCTGTTTCTAGTATTTGTTCTTTGGTGGAGGGATGTTCCTCTCTATTGAGAAATTGATGGGCTTAATTGAAGAATCAATTCCAAGCAGTGTCCTGGGACAAGGTGAAGAAAAACCCTGCCTCAACTGGTAATATGATCATTTCATCAACCTACAAAGTTTTCAAGGAATGTTGGATTCATTTTCCCCTCAATTTTAATTTTAATCTATCTTTTGGAGAGTGTATTTTAAGGTCAAAGCACATGAAAGTTAAAAACATTTGTGAAGGATGCAGAATACTGAATGAGTAGGGACTAATCTTGGTATACTGTTCTTTACAAATAGGTTATGAAATCACATGTAAAGATTTTTTTTAACATAAAACTCTATAAATTTACCAAAAGACTAGAGAATCTATCAATATTTCAGATATAGGACTAATCAATAACTAGTGAGCTAAATGAGGGATTAACGGGACCTTTTGCTCTAAGAAAGATTTATCCTTCTCACACAAAAATGCTACTCAGGAAAATGCTTTTGCACAGTATGCTGTAGTTAGTGTGGTATTCCTAGCTGTATTTAATCTATTTCATATTCTATGTGAAATTACTTGAAGGAAAAGTTCTGAGCCATTGTTACCAGGGTAATTTTTAATTATATTAACATGAGGGACACAAGACAATTACAAAGAATTGGTTTTTAGTTTAAACTAAGCAGGAGGAATACAGCTACCAAATGAGGGAAAAGTCTTTCCTAAATACAGTTGGTGACAATGCAGAGAACCGACCACCACCTAGTGAAGCACTGAGCTACAGTCTTCTACTGCCCTTTTTAAATACCCCAGTTTTAAAAATTCATTTTGTGAAGGAAAAAGAACTGACTTGCATGTTGTTATGGAGCCTCAAGGGAAGAGAAACCATCACAGCACAGAGCTGAGATGAAGAGCACCCTCACTTGGACGTTATATACATGGGCTTCTGCATTGAGTGGGCAAGGATTCCCCTCTGTCTCCCTGTCTCTTCCTCCCTCCCTCCCTCCCCCCACTCTCTGTATAGACATGGTTAATTTGTACTTGACATAAAGAGAAAACTGGGCAATGTCAGATACTTAGGCTTTTTCATCTTCATCTCTGATGCTATACATAGAATTTTAGGATAAATTATGCTTCAAATTCTAAATAACTCTTAACAAATTATTTAGATACGTCCATGGATCCCCAAATAAGAATCTTTCTTTGTTTTTTTTCAATATAAAAATAGCTAGAATGATTACTGCTTTTGGACTGTAGTAAAAATTCCAGCATTCAAATGAAGCAAAATTAAACAAGGGACACACTCCAAATGCTGTTACGAGAAGGGTTATTTTTGTCTGGATGTGCTATGCATTGCAAATGCATTGATTCAAGAACATTATGCTTCTTGGTACTCTGAGATCAATTAAAGTTTATTTTGAGACAATTGGCCAAGGAAAACCAGAGGTACCCTACCAATGTTAATTAAAGCCAAAGGGATTAAATTTTTTGAGGTCTATACTCATTTTCGCTAAGCCACTCAGCTATTTATTTATTTATGTATCTGTTTGTTTATTATTTAGAGGTAGTCTCATTATACATATTCTAGTCTGGCCTGGAGCTCAAGTATACAGCCTATCCTGACTTTGAACTGAAAATCTCTGGTTCTGGGATTATAGGCATAAACTATCATACTTAAAATACATTTGACATATACAGTATTAGTAGTAGCCACAAACATTAAAAATCATAAAATAATAATACAGATAGGAAGAGAAAAAGAAATAACATTTCAGTGCATGTATTGCTTGATTTTGATTTGTTTAATAGAGAAATAATGAGCCTGATTGGGAACACGGGTGGTGGTGGGGCTGTGGCTTTGAACAGATGTCATTGTGAGGCCTGGGAGATTAAACACATGGACATGTGGAGCTCTGAAAGAATGTGAGGGCATCTCTTCCTGGGATGCTTTTGCATGAAATTCTTTTAATCTGTCCAGTGATGTAGATCCTCAGTAAATACAAGAAAGAAGGTAAGAGTTGCCTGTTTAAATGTATTGTTTTTCTGTATGGTTACCACAGGCATGCTTGTAAGATTTAGAACCCAAGAAGAGATTCAAGACAGGATCTTATTTTAAAAAGATAGGGACAATAGCTGAAGATTCCTCAAAGGATAACTGACAAATATTTGAACAGAGTGGAACAGACCTGCCATGTTGACAAGCTGACTACAGGGCTTCTAAAATCCCAGTCAGGGGCTATAAGTGAGTTTGCAAAGTAATTTACTCCTTCTGTCCTCTACAGCATGTTCACATTATGCTTAGCTCCTCCTAATGTGACTCGCCTGTTTCCATAACTTAGCACGGTCTGGGGAGCATTTACCTCTATTCAACTTAGGTTGGACTAAGCCAGTGCAAGGAACAGTGGGTGTAGTATCTGTTTGCAAGGCTAGTGTGTTTATAACAACAGGAAACATAACATAGCTAGGTTTTAAGACATAACACTATACATTTTAGAGAAATAGCTAAAACCTTTTCTTAAGTAACTGACTTTAATTAAATCATTCATTCACTCAGGACAGAGCTTGAAAACATGAATGGTTATATTCATAAAACTCAAGATGAAAACTATCACTGTTAGGTAAGATCTAGAGCAGCAATAATAATACCATCAATGTGGAAAACCATAAGGATAGCATAAAATGAATCCCTGTCTGGGTTCATCTCTCCTACATCCAAAGGAAGTGTTGTGCTTTCTGAATTGCCTCTGAACAACCAATAGTATACATAAAATGAGCGTTTACTATTTTCAGAATCTGTTCTTAGGTGATCCTTTCAAAAGTCTGTAGTTTGCTTTGATATTGCTTGATATTTAATTGGTACACCAGAAGACAATTGTTTGTTTGTTTTTCCTATAGAAATCCATAAACAAGGAAAAATCGTTTGACCCAAGCGTACTAATAGTCTCATTCCACCGTCATATTAGTACCTGAGGAGTTTTGTAGACTATCTATATCTTAAAACAGTGGTGCTATGTTTTGAGTTGAGCTGTGACTTATCATACATTCCTGCCTTTGTAGTGTGGCTATACTTATTTTACATTTCCCTCTGCTAATTAGTGTTTGTAACATACACATACACATACAACACACACACACACACACACACACACACACACACACAAATATATATATGAGAAGTTGGGGTATTGGGCTGAGAATTTATGTTATACCTTTCCCTGAGGCTTCAGACTAGGGGAGAGAGAGAGAGAGAGAGAAGAGAGAGAGAGAGAGAGAGAGAGAGAGAGAAAGGCAGAAAGAAACAGAGAGACAGAGAGACAAAATGAGAGTGCAGAGCATGCATGGGTGCCTCAGGCGTCTGAAACATAGCAGATAGAGACGCAGACTGCAGGAAATGGATGGAGCGGAAGGACCAGAGGTGGCTGCCCCTCATCACAGTGATCCTCACCTGGCGGCCACTGTGGTAAGCATTTCACACCTGTCACCTCATTCATTTTCAAAACTTCCCTCCAAGGCAGATGCTGCTTCTAACCACATGAAAGCGAGTTTACCCCGAGTTCAAAGGATAATGGCTGTCATTAGCAGCTTGTGATTGGTGGAGAAGGGAGCACAGCGCATGACTCCCTAGCCCTGGGTTTTAACTACACTTATACCATCTCTCATCACTGGGATGGAACGAATCAAAGACAGTGCAGTCCAGGGGTGAGAGACACATTCTGCATAGTGTAGAAATAGTGGCAACTGCGGTGTTGTTTTTCTGTGATTTTTTTTTCCTCATGCTTCTGTGATATTTTAGGTCAGCACAAGGCCAGTCTCAAATGACAGAGAAGTACAGCAAGAAAAATAACATTCCTCTAATAAATGAAAGAAGGGCATTCCCAGACCAATAACATAATGACATTTTTATTGTTCCATTTTCACACACTTCTCAGGGATTCTGATTGATTATGATTTTATTACTTTCTTAATGAGATATTGCATTTGTGCACATTTTAATTACTTCATTGCAAGAGTTTTTAAAGTGCTGGAGGATGAGTTTTAACCACAGGTTGTAATGACAAAACAGGAAGCTTAGAAAGGAAAGGGATGCTGGGATGGAAACAGCATGGCCTTTTAGTGACCCATGTGCTGGCTCACTGGGCAGCTGGGTATTTTAGATTCTCCAATAATAACTGAGAATTCTTCGAAGTATTTCCAAGAATGATCTTCACTCTGAACTCTCTCCTTCCATCACATCATTCCACATTTCCAAAGGAAACTCAGTACGTAGTTGCAGGACAAGGGAAACTGTTCAGATACCAAAAATGGCAAACGCTACCAACAACAGCAACAGTTTGCTTTTACTTCTGTAAATCTGATGTTTTTGTCTTAATTCCTCAAATTTGCTCTGTTGCGTCACTAAAAAACTCACTCCTGTTAGCAAAATTTCCCAAGGAATACAATTAAGAAGTCAACTTAATGATTCTCCTTTAATTATTCCAGAAGCGGGGGATAACGATACCAGTTCTGTAGCAATTTCTTTCTAATTGGTAACCATCATGCCTGAACACCTTAATCCGCTAGCTGAAGGACATTCATTCAGTCATTCAACAAATGCAAAGACGTAGAGGAGGAGAACTGTCATGTATTTACTTGTCTCTAAAGATGCTAAAGGAGGGCTTAACAAGGTCAGATCTGTGTAAGGAAGAGGAGAATTGGGTGGAGGGATTGAAGGAAGATCAGAGTAACTGTGTCAGGGCTGGGTGTGCAAAAGGAATTCAGCTTGTGGGCCTGGGCCTCAATAGTGTGCTGATTGGGGAAGCTCGGCTGTGTCTCGCAGTAGCTGTCCTGATTGGTGTGAGTGGCATACCCAGGGGCAGTGGGGTCAGGGAGCTCAGATGTGGAGAGATCACAGCTTTCCTTGGATCTAGAAGATTATCCTCATCGGCTAAAGAACCCACACACAAAGCTGCCGGTGATAACTCAGGATGCTTGGTTTCCTGCATGGCTCACCAGGAATATTGGTTGAAACACTAACAACTGATTTTCTTTTGAAGATCATTATTGGACAATGATAATAGTGGCCTCGGGAAGTGTACTAGAGGTTGTTGAGAACATTCACCTAGTCCATTTAACTATTTAACCCCACACACTGCCTTGGTATATTTTGTGTATGAATGTATGAATATATTCATACTAGTGTATAAATGGGTATGAAATTTCTCAATGAAGATATCAGTTGCCCAATGGGAAAAACTTATGACCTTACAGAGCTCAGTTTCAACCCTGGGCACTGGACTTTTAGGATAAAAACCTATCTCTGACCATGTGGTGTTGAGATTGAGTGCACGGGGTCCTGTTATTTGAAGCAGACAGTGCAGAAGGGGTTGGTATAGACTTACAAGTTGTCTACTCTAGTATTTCATCATCTTCATTGTTTATTGTCTCTTCAAAGTCCACTAGAGTATTGAGAGGACTAGAGAATCTCTTTCTAACATTTGAAAGGGCCAGTGAAAATCAAGTGTGTATTTTCAAAAGGCCATATGAACAAGCACATTATTGAATATAATACTTTTATGGTCATTATAGTTGCTTTACATTTTTCTAGTATAGATTCAATAAAAAACTATTGATGAGTACAAATGAGAAAATTACTTACTTTAATTTAATAAGTAATTAACAAATTCTATGGAAATCAGTAGTAAAAAAAGAGGTCACTGTACTGAAAATAAGTGAGAATTGCATTTAACTATATTACATAAATCAAGAAACTGAGAGCTAAAGAGATACAGACACATACTAAAGGTGACTCAGCTGTTGGAACTAGAAGTCAGACCACATGTTTGCATCAATCTCTATGTTTTTCTTTTTCAATATCACCCTACATTTTAGACTATATAAGAATACTTAATAGAGGATAAAAAGGGAAATTCAGGTCAGGACAATAGATTTAAAACATAGAAAGCTCTAAGGTTGTTGTTTTTTTATTGTGCAGAATGTTACTTATGAAAAATGTATGCTAGTAAAAGATATCAACTAGTGAAATAATTATTTGATTTATTGTTACCTTCAAACAAGTCTCTGAAGTGCTTGGATATCTGCAGCAGCTGGCTTCTGTACTCCAGCATTTCTGCTAATGTACTATTTATTGTTCCATTGTAGCACTGAACCTCATATTTGAAGTGATTTAACTATTTCTTAAATATTAGCATTGAGGCCCAGTAGCTAAAAACCCATTTTTTTAAAACTGTGTTACCACAGAGGCTGACATTGGAGCATAGGATGCCTGAACTTTTTCTTAATCTATAGCTAGTTTCTGGGCAATCAGCAGTATCAGTCTGACAGCAAGCTGCTTCTGGGAATAACAAGAAGTTGAAAGAACAGAGAAGGAGCTCCGAAAGATATATAAAGCTTTGCAGATTTTTTTTTTTACTTTATTTTGCCTTGAAATTGTCTTTCTCTAAAGTTGAAAAACTGTGAATGGCCTTTGATAGACTCATTAATTACCACAGAATTTGTGATCAGTTCATTAGCAGCGACGGCACAGAGAACCATAATGCTCCATATCAATCCTGATGAATATTCAAGGGGAAGCTAATGACTCTCCCAGTTAGTACAGATTCCATAGGAGCTGACAGTGGAGGCCTGCACCCTTTCCTCTTTTGTGACTCTGATCCGAATGTCATTCAGGAGAGTCTAGTTCAGGTCAATAGGTGGCCATGAATTCTAACTCCTGTCAATTCCAATAATGGCTTTAGATAGACAGCATGCTACTTATCTCTACTGGAATGAAAATATAGATTTTTTTTAACTTTCATCTCTTTGAGCTCTTTAAGACTTTTCCTTTATCTTTCTGTACTTCAGTTATACTAAGTTGTGTAATATCTACATACGCTTGTTAGGGGAGGCTGAGGAATACTTTGCATCTGGATTCTCATAGTCGTAATTATATCCACAACCATTCATTATTGTATTTGCCCTCATACAAATTTCACTGATATGCTTTATAATCATTTCAATACTGCTCAGGTAGCTATGGAATTGGTTGGAACTGGGAATGAATAGATAGTAGAAGGAAAGAGTATTATTTTGATAGTAATTTCGACATTAGTATGTGTGAAACAGCTGTTTTAAAATAAGGCATTCAATAATGCAAGCATATTTAATTATGCTGTAATATGATTGGAGAATGGAACTATTTAGTGAGATACATGTACTTTTAAATTATTGGGTACTTTTAAATTAGTGGGTAAATGTATAAGCACTTAATCTTTAAAATATGTTTGCAAAATCAAAAAGTCTTTGGTTTGATATCGTAATTAACCAATCACCAGAAACAAAGCATAAATCTAATTGGAGGAATGGTAGGTATGTCGGATAATAAGGATGAAACATAAATAAGCAAAAGGTATTGAATAAACAAACAACACAAAACCAAAGCAAAACCAATGGAAGTGAAATGTTAGAACATATAGTAATAAAGAAACAAAGTATCAGAAAGTTTAACCCAACAAAAGAAAAAACAATCCCAAATCAACTATCAAGATGTAAGTTGCTAAAAATTACTATTCTATGTATAAAAGTTTTCAATACATATAGAAACAACCATTCACATATCTAAGTTTTTATTGCTAAAATATCTGTCTAAACAAATAATTTATGTAATAGATTTTAGAGTCTATTATATATATATATATATATATATATATAATAATATATATGTGTGTGTGTGTGTGTGTGTGTGTGTGTGTGTTTAAACACATTTGTGTGTGTGTGTGTGTGTGTGTGTGTCCTTGGAAACCAAAAGCAGGTTTTGAATCCCTGAGATCTGGAGTTGTAGGCAATAGTGAGGCATAGTGTAGGTAATGGGAACTGAACCCAGGTCCTTGGAACGAACAATATGCACTATTAGGTGCTGTGTCATTCTTCCAACTCACAGAGTACATTTTTTTAAACACAAGATTCCATAACTGTATTATTGTTGAGAATATTCATGAATTAGAAATTTGTAAATGTGAATAATTACCCATGAATTATCTATGATTCATTTACAAGGTATAATAGTTAAAATAAGAGACGTTGAAAACTTGGAGTCATCTATTAATAAGAACTATCTTTGTAATGAGAACAAGATGCTGTTTAACAAACTCTCCTGATAAACGCTGCTCTCCGTGCTCCTAGGCACACAACATCTCTTATACAGTAAAAATTTCAATTTTCACTTAAAACTCATCAGACTGCCCTGAAGCTAGTTAAAGGCTAGCTGTCAGAGTACAGATATTATTTAATTTACCTCTACTCTGATATTAATCATGTTTAACTGTTGTCTTTTTAAAGAACAGTTAAGCTTTATTGGATTAATGTGACTGTTTTTTTAAATGTGATTTCTTTTCCTACCCAAAACAACATGAGACCCAATGCATAAACATTAATATGCTTGTACTGGAAACATAGTTTCTGTTTCATCAATATATAGTCTCCAATATCACAAAGTCTAACCACAACTAATGTTACAAAATGGCTAATTTATTGATATTATACTATATATATATATACATAATACACATACACATACACATATGTTCTGTGTGTGTTTGCATAAACTGGGTACAGTCTCCATGCACTTAAAGAAAAAACAATGTGATTGTGCATGAGTAGGATTGAAAACAGTGAAAAGCATAAAATACTTAATAGCTCAAGTTGACCTTTACACTGCTCTTCCATAGTACAGAGTTTAAGAAACTGAGTCCTAGAATTAGATGTCCTGTGTTCACCCACACCCTTCATTTATTTGCTATGTTACTTGAGAAGTTATATTACTTTGCTATTCTGTTTGATACCCATACATTTTTTCAATAAGAGTAACATCTGATTCATAGAATTGTTGAAATAAAACACTTGTAATGATATGAACAAATCTTCTAGTGTAGTATTTGAGATATTGGAAGCACTCCCTGAATGTAATATTGCTATAAATATATTATCAATTTACATAGGTCACATGTTCTTAAAAGGTAAATCAGTACGGGGCTGTACAAACCAGTTAAAAATATACATTTATTGAGATATTCCAATCCCTTAGATAAGATCTGCTAGCATTTAAGTTGATACATACAACGCTGGATCAGACTTGCCAAACATTCACTTAACATTCATGCACAACCTACCATTAACTCTACACATGGAAACATCAGATCAGTTGAATATTGTTTCACTATTTGGGAAATCTCTGGACAACTTTCTTTGAAATTCACTATTTCTTGTGCCAGAAATCGATGTAGTTTCTCTTGATACAAATCTACTAAGACCAAATGTCTGGGCAATGCTGAATATGGCTCAGTGTCCAAACAGGTGTCTTTCCAAAAGATGATCCTAGTGTGGTCCCTACACTGAAGAGTTGATAGTGAATATCTGGAGCACATCCCATAAAAACATAAGAACTGATGCCCAGAAAGTCATTGAATTCATCCTAAATATGTTGCCTTTGGCTATAATTACCACCACTTGGAAACACGCTAAAATGTTTTATGGGTAGTTATCTAAAATATTCTGTACCATTCTGATAGGAAGTGGGAGTAATTTGGCTAAGGAAAAAAAAAAACAATACTATTAAGGGGAAGTCTTGAGACATATGCATATTACTAAAAACAGATTTAAAAAAATTGAGATTGGGGTAGGCGTGGGGAAAGAGCCTGTCAGATTCCAGGTCTATATTGATAATAGTAGCTCCAGTTAGAGAGCAATTTGCCTAAAAGAAACAATTGATAGCGTTCAAATAAACACCTCAAAACAGATTCTGTTTCCCGTAACATATTAAAACATGGTTATAAGAATGTGTAATTATGAGAAGCCATGAGAAAATATACCGTTTTTGTGGAATGGGTAGGTATGAGGAATTTCTGAAAAGCATATTTCTTTTTCTTTATAAACATAACTCATGCTCTAGAACAAAATCAAATACCTCTCATCCTGCTGTAAAGTAAATACTGACGTAAGACAAAAAAGGCCATGTCTGGAGACTCTAAATGCCTTATACTTTGATTAAAAATGCCTTTGTCAATTACAGATTGATTTTGTAGCTCATTACAGTGATGGATGTTGAGGCTGGCGGAGGTGGTATTTTACCACTTGGCCTGAGGGTATGCTTACTTAGGAGAAGACGTGAAATTACAATTATTTTCTAGCACTCATCCATGTGCCTAACCTGCTCCTATGCCTGCCTCTGTGATAATGTGCAGTAATGACATCAGATGGAACGGGCAAAAGGAAAAGTACACCAGCTCCTTCAGAAGGAAAACACTTTAAATGAATATTTCCCAGCAACCTGCAGAGATTCTTGCCACATGGTAAGTCACACTGAGCTTTTTTCAACTATGTTATGAAGTCAGTTACAGTCTATAGCAGATACTGTAGAAAGACATACGCAAATGTCTCTGGATGTACTACTATAAATACTAAAACATGAGCCTATTTAATGTTTACAAGCATATTCATCCACACATTTATAAATGCATTTCCACCTTAAATATTTGAGGATTTTAGTGGTTGTTGGGTATCAGAGGATATAGGTAAGAGCTTCAGGAGGAAGAAATCAATATCTAGTGTGTCTAAAAAAATACAAAGGGAATTCTCTTACATTTTGATATATTTATATTATGCTCTGAAGAGGCCTGTTTTTCTTAAGTCACTGTGGTTTCTTGCACTATTATGCTTGATTTGTTCCCAAGGCATTTTCTTATGGTAGCCAACATCTTATGGCTGTAACAGCCACGTTGCCTGTGCACAATAACAATCAGATATACTATTTGCAAATCTTCCTTGTGACAGATTTATCACCTGTAGCAAAATGGTGGCAATGCTGACATCAATTAAACCCACACAGAGATGACAATCAGTATCTTATGTTAAGAAAGAACTCACTATGGGACAGGTACGAGTAGATAGATGTTAGAGTATGAAACAGTCATTTCAAATAGATGACTAGATGACTTCATCTTCTCTGAGTAGAGCAATATTAGCCATATGCCCATGTAATTGCATTTTATAATAGCTCAGCATGAACACAATTCTATTTATGTGCTACTTGCATCGTGATAAATCTCTTCCATGCTGCTTGTTTGAATCCCAATACTATGAAGTAGAACTATGGTGACAAAAACATAATACTTTATATAATGAAATGTCACAAAAATGTAAGTTAAAGTAAGGTAACAACACATGGATGTAGGAAATAGAACCTGATCTATGCTCATAACCCAGTTGGAAATGAGCATTAGGGCATCAGGATAACACAGGGATCATTTAAGAAACTGATTGCATTTGGCATCAAGGACCATGCTGAAGTCTCATTGTTCTTGCCATTTATTATTTATTATTATTACAGCACTGGCAAAGAAATAGAGAGAAAAGGTGACCATAAAGTCTGGAAAAGATATGCACCAGTTATAGATGCCTTATAAAACAGGCAGTGGGCAATAAACAACCAACTTTAGGGCATCCAGGTTAATAAAAATCCCATATTTAGATATTTAAAATTAGCTATGACTCAAATCCCTAAAATATTATGCCTTCTGATGGTTTATTTTTCTACTAGAAATTGGAGTAGAAAAGTGCTATATAGTAGTCTTTGCCATAAACATCCCAGGACAAGTTCTGCTGATGGGATAAAATTTGAAAGGAGAATAACACTGTCAGCAATAAAAAGTGCTTAGAACAGCAACAATGACAGCCATCTTAATGGTCCCAGGCCCCTGGCTCCTATAACACATAGTGTCTTCCCTCCAGGTATGTATGATTCTAACTACCATCTACAAGTAAGATCTAAATATCATTAGGAAAATGAAATAAATAACTACCTATATAGTATACAACGTGGAAGAGAAAAGCTCTCAGTTCCTTGACTTACAGGTTTCTAACATCAATAGTCCTATCCATCCTCCGCAAAGAAGTGAGGAAACCGGAGTATAGTGGTACTGAGTGGTGACTGTTCCTCTACCTACTATGCCATGGGTCAGAAGCTCTGTGGCATCCTGTATGACACTGTCAGAGTTTCTATGGTATTCTTCCTCTTCTATGAATATTTTCCTGGTAGTTTCATCAGACTTTCATACTCCACCTTCCATCACGGCTTCCATGCATCCAAGAGCAGGTGTTTTTACTGTAGTGCAGCATTCTAGTGGGAACTCTTGTGGTTCCAATGCTTTCCATCTAGGTTTTCATTGCCCAATGTGCAGTACAATACAGTTTCAGTATTTGGCCCTAGCCATATGAATATACCAGCTGAACAAATGGGACTCATTGTTTTTTATGAAAGGCTAACAGTCTAAGAAATTATTTTTAAATTCACCGTCCTATTTATTCAGGAGGCTTGCCTCTACAATCGTAATTTTCAGGTGATATTTAATTGTTGTTTATTACTATTTCTATTTCAGTTTTTGTTTATGTGTTGAAACGATTCTATCTTAGAATATGTACAATATCTGATATATTATATGTTAATAGGAACTGCATAGTAAGTATCAAAGGCATGAATTTATATTTTAATAGAAATCCCTAATTTTGTGAATAAGTACATATGTTATTTTATTGCTTATTATTTATTCTTCTCTTATACAATACATTCCAACTGCAGGCTCCCTTCTTTCTCCTCCTCCCCAGTCATTGAACCTCCCTTCTCTCAGATCACCTGGTCCTCTGGCTCCCTCCAGAAGAAAGCAGGCCTCCAAATAATATCAAACTATCCTGGGATAAAAGAAGCAATAAAAGAAAATAAAAGAAACTAGGCATATTTATTAACTATATAAATAACAGTTGAAACCTAGGTTATAACTTGTTTATTTAAAATATAGGCAATATTTTTATTTTTATTTCAAAATTGTTTTAAAGCAACCTATCCTGTAAAGAAAACAAACAGAAAGAGAAGCTTAAAGCAGACAGAAAGGACACTGTAGTGTTGATGAAGACAGACACTAACTCCAGCATGAAAACTATGAAATGCTGTACATGCTACATTGGGACATACAGGTTGGTTGAACCATGTGTATAAAGAAAAACACATTCCCTAAAACTCTTGTTATGCTTTTCCTATCCTTGAATCTAAGATATCTGCTCCAGTACCAGATGCTTCGGAAGACTGAGCCTATCACAAAGCTTCCTCAGAAATGGTGCCTGCCATTGTAGTAATGACTGTGCAAGTAAAAAGACTCAGATGATACTTGAACACATCTGCATAATTGCTGCATACCAGAAGCTTTCGCAGACCATTTTCCTCCTCAGATATATACTCTCAAGCTTGAATAAGCATTAAATATGACAGTCATCACAAGTTCCTCGGTGAATCTCACCTCAGTGAAATATTATTCATTTGTTGTTACTAATAAACTATTTGCTGGGGGGTAATGTCAACTTGCAAGCAATCTGACATTAACTGTCAAGAGTGATGGATTCTATTACCTTAATATAATGTGTGTACCCAAACTGAGGTTACTAATGAATTAGTGACAGTAGAAAAAAAAAAAAAAAGTCAAATGGGAAGACACAATTCCACACCAACCATCCTCCTCCCAAATCTCCAAAACTTAACATACGAATGAGAAAGCCAGTCAAATCAAAATACATAAACTAATATCAATATGCAACTTCAAGTTTACTTTTAGAAACAAGATTTTCCTGTGAAGTCATACAATTTAAGACAGAAAGTGCAAAACTATGATGAAAACTAGCTGAACATCTCGCAGTCATGTGTAGGCTAGTGTGTGTTTACTAACTACTTGTGGGCAGCAGAACCGAGCATTTAGGAGGAGTTTATGAAATTGGATTGTTTCCTTTTACAACTTACATGTCATAGGATACGAAAATAGAGATTCTATCTCAGTCTTATCATTGTCCAAATTATGGGCAATGTCAATTTCTCATGATCAAAAGTAGTAAAACACAAAATATCAACAGTGGGTCAATGTTAACAAAATGTGAACTGTCTTCAGTACCAGTGATATAAGGATGATTTTTGAAACATTTTAAAGCAATAAAACTAATTATCATGGCTTTGCAGGTTTTATACATGGCAGCCCTTTCAAATATGGTGATAAATACTATTTTATCCTTAGACATAGGAATTCCTAATCCTTCTTTCTTTCAACTCTCATGCAGGGTTCATGATATGATTTCTCCTAGAAGACTGAATGATATAGAAGAATTCAAATACCATATTATGGAATGAAACTGTAAGCACTTGTCAACCCATAAAGTAGGCCTTACAAGTTTGCTACTGTGTTAGTCTAAGACAGGAATAATGACTTCATGTTATCTCCTGTCCTCCAATATAGTTTAATAATCTGATTATAAATATTGCTTTCTAGGTGATAAAAATACAGATATAATAATACTACATTTTAAAATTATTTTCAACTGCTGAGGTAAATGTAGTCTGTATGGAGAATTGATTTGCATCAACATATAAAGGTTAAATAAAGGTTTCACTTGCTCACTGGAACTTTCAACAGAAATAAGGGCGCCACAATTTATTCTGAGCAATTCTCTCCTCTCTCATCATGGCTCTGTTAATTATTCTCAAGATCACTTACTTTTACTTGCCATTTTTTAAGTTGATGAGATCATTAAATTTATCAGCTATCCAAATACATTTGAAGTTTATTAAGACTATATGCTGTCTTTGAACTGGAAATAAGAGAGGAATAGAACTCACTTTTAAAGAAATTAAAGTAATAAAGCAAAATGGCTACCACTTTAATTTAAGTACCATTAACCAGAGCATAGGAGAGAAAGTCAAAATGGAAATCTCTACGAAAATAAATGCCTGAAACACACTCTATTCACACACAAGCAAGAGTCCAGCAGTTAGCCAACCAAGGATAAATATGAAGAGGATTTCAGAGGGGGGTTATTTAAAGTCTATTTTGTACATTTAAAGTGGGATCACATTGAAATTCCAATCTGTGTGAAGGGCTCATTGACATGATTGAGACAGTTTCATTTATTGATAAATCTTAATTCATTTTCTCCATTTAGTAACTACAAGTCTTTGGGTTTGGTGTGACACAAAATTACTGTGGAAAAATGATCTGATTCACGACATTTTTATTCCCTCTAAATTGGGTTGACACAAATTTTCTTAAACTGCAGATATTATTCTTGATGTCTTGAAGAACTGCTAGTTGCTCCTGAAATCTTTAAAATTTGCTTCATTTAAATGTGTTGGCCAATTGCTGGATGTTAATGATGATGAATAGAATAAGATTTACATTTTTAATAAACTGGTTGTGCTCTAGCCATAGACACAGATTCTCTCTGTAGATGCTGGGCTCTAATTTGGCTGAGGTAGGGAGAGTTTGTTCATTGAAAATAGTCTCCAATTGGACACTAAAGCACCTAATTCTTTGATTATAGTTGCTTCCTTCTTCCAGTAGTATCGCAAGCCATATGAAAATAACCACTGGAAATAATAATAAAGTGTTACCTTAGTACCCACTATGACTCTTTACTAACTTCTTATATCACACAGTGGTTTTGTAAAATAAGAGACAATGAAAAGCTGGGATACTGCCTGAACCATAAATGTGAGTCCCAGATGGAAAGGCTGGAGTCAAAGTTAATGACTTTGTAATTACAGAACAACCACAACTGAAGAGAGTCAGACCTTTTTGAAACTCTTTATGAGGGTGACTTGAAGAATTGACTAACAAAGACAAAACATACTAATTTCATAACAAGTTTCCTGTCCTCCCTTGAAATTTCCACGTTCCTTTTGTTTCAGAATACACAATACTGTTGAGCAAAAGAGGATGAGAATTCATTTAGACAACAGAAAACACTTAAATGCTGTCAGCACCTTGCATGAGTCTTCAACTGCTGTCAATCTGAGACTACCAAATCATTGAAATAGCTAAAACATTTACCTCAATATTTGCAGTTGTATAACTAAACTAGTTCATATGTGTTGATCACATTTACGATAAATTCCTTTGTTCATCGACAGCAAGGTCCATAACTCTCACTGAATGCCTGGAAATGGAGAGAGAACCAATGCCTATATACTATGATTCTTCTATACATACATCGTTCAATTAAAAAAATATGCACAAGAAGGTGCATGACTGCCTAAGCAACTTCTTGAAAAGTATTCAGAATTTTTAGTGATGAGGGGAAAGTAAATTAAATGTACTTTGAGATTTCATATTATCCAAGTCCAAATGACCAAGATCAAGAAAACAACTGTGTCTATGAGAGAAGGAAGGGAACTTTCATTCATTGGTGATGGGATTGCAAACTGGTTTAACAACTCTGGAATTCAGAGAAGAGAATTCTAAAAATGCAAATATCAATGTCACCGAGTTATACTAACTTCATGACAAATACTCGAATACCTCCATATCTGGATCTACAGATGCTTATTCAGCCATGTTCATTGTTAATCGACTCATAATAGCTAGGAAATGATCAATGTAAATGGTCTACAATGGATGAAGGGATAATGAAATGTGATACATATAGAAAATGGAATTCTATTCATTTAGAAAAAATGAAATAATATTTTTCGGGTAAATGGATAGAAGAGGACCATACTCTGCTGACTGAGGTAACCCACACCCAGAAGCATAAACACTGAATATTCTCTCAAATTTGTGACTCCTAACAATGAATCTTTAGACTTGAGTATATAACTGAAGTAATTGAAGAAAACAGAAATATATGAAGGACCATGGAGGAATCTGGAATACAAATAGCTTTAGAGAGGTGGTCTAGTAGGCCATGGATGCTATGAAGTTAGAAAGGGAAAAATGAGGACTTTGAATAGGAGAGGTGATTGCCCTTCATTGCCTAACAGAACTTAATCATATATCACTATTGCTAAAGACACAGCCCAGACTGGACAGAGGATATCATCATCATGTTAGAAATGACCTGGAAGCATCCTCCTTTGGGACCAGCTTTCTTAGTATCCAAAGGGGCTACACAGCTATTAGGGAGAAAAGCAACCAATAGTCCCACCCCGCTATAAGCTCATGGATCACAAAACTGACAGTCCAACAAGATATCTATAAGTGATATAAGCATGCCACTTTTTAACCAACTGTCTAATTGGACTTAATGGATATCTCAGTGGAATAAAAATCATATTCCATACAGCATGGAAACCAAGTACCCATGATTGGAGACCTCATAAACCTTAGAGCATAACTTACCATTGCTATTTTCCTAAACTTATTTCTAAATATACTCTAAATCATCTAATACCCACAGATAAGTGTTTCTTTCATCACTAATCAAAGAAGTTTCTAATATAGAAAAAAGTGCCTATGGATGGTGCAACTCTTATTGGTACATCTACAATGCACATCTTACATCTAAGAAACATCTTACAAGAGTAAAACGAAAGACTGTATGAGAAATTTGTTGAGAGATATGTTCATCGAGTCATGACAAGGAAGTGTACCCAAGAAATTACAACAATAGAACTGCCTAACAAACACCTATATAAAGACAACAATAGTTGGCATCCTGACACAGATGGAGCAAATTTCACAAGACACCACTCCTAGATGAATGGGTGGTCAGTAGTTGCAGAATGATGGAGAAACGGTTTTCTTCAGGAAAGTTTATTCCATCCCAAATGATCAGCCCTAAATACAAGTATGTATAAACAGCAATGAATATATTCAGCACAGAGTTCTTTATCTGCCTATTTCTTACTTGCCTTCCTTGGACAATGAAGGAACTGGCTCAAAACCATGTAGCTCGAGTATGGAAAAAAAATATGGTCAGAAACAGCCTATTAAACTGACAGTTGAGTGCCAAGACTCTAAGGAAAGTACTTTTTTTGATATTAAATTATTCAGGATTCAAATGCCTATCTTACCCCTTGAAAGAACTTACTTGACAATTCTACCCAAACCTTTCTTAAACTTTGTCTTGGAGATTCAACAGAAAGAATGATGGATAACATGGTCTGTGGCAACTGTTATCTCCATCATCCTTACTTCAGTTCTAAATAAAGACTTTGGTCTTTGAACTGCCCAACCCAGTCTTTTCCCCTAAGTAAAGAGCACTCAATAAATGTGGTCATGTAAAAGAATAATTTATGATAGTTGGAATTAGAAATACAAACTAAACCCAGGCTAGAATTAGGTCAAGAGCAAGTTTCATATATAACAGTTCACAGCATATGAGATGCAAAGCTTTTATGTCTTACACACACACACACACACACACACACACACACACACACACACACACCAATTGTATAACTTCAGCGATTTGTTTACAAATGAATATTTTAATCCTCACTTCTGTTTCCATTCTCTAAACTAATGAGAAAAATAATAATTACATCTGATAATTACATTTTAGTGAATATATTTGACTAGAAAATATGCCTAATTAAAGGGCTATAAGTATGTTTTAGATGAGAGATCAAAGTCATCAAAATTTAAAGGCAAGAGAAAATTTGAATATACTGTTAATTTTGCTGCACAACATCTATTGTGTATATACATTTTTTAATGAGACTCCAGACACATGAGAAAAGTGGTCTTTTTACATTTGTATTTTATTTACAATTTTTGTGATACTTATTGATGTCAGATAATGTTGTATGGTGGTTACTTGTATGCAAATAGTTATTTTTATACTTGCACCAAAGTTATATTTTAAATATTAATGTTTTCATAGTTTCAAAAACTAACTATCTATATAAATATGTACATATATAGATGCATTTATAACAAAAATAATAATTGCACTGATTGATCCATTCACACACTTAACATACTTAAGCAAATATCTCAGATTTGGCACATATTAGAAAGGTGACATTTTTAAGGAGCCTTTCATGTTTTCTGACTTCTGTTACCTCTGTTTATGTGTATAAGATTATTTTTTGATTTTTATGCACTTAAAGTAAATGTGTTTGTTCTTTTGACTGATATTGTAATTCACAATTCATTCATACGTTTGACAAGGCCTTATTTTTTCTTGAAACTTAATAGCATATTATTGGTGTGAGTATAACTCAATCCACTTCCTTACATATTTTAAATTTTATATGTTGCAAAATGAGCCATAGGATATATAACATATATGCACACACATACAAATACAGCGACACACATAAGTTTGTTAATATTTGGCTTTCTCTTTCTCTATCTTTATATATGAAAGCTGGGATGTAAAGTAATTGAATACAATACAAGAGTGTAATATTGTTATTCTACTTTTAAAAATAAGAAATGTAACTTTTAATCTAAAACATATTGAAACAGAAAAGATACATTCTCTATTCAACACCAATTAAGAGCCTTTAACTAATATATACTAATTATCAGCTTTAAATTTGATATTAAGTTCTCACAGGTAAATAAATGAACAGTAACATGAATATCAGCAGAAATGATAAATATTAATTGATAATTAAGTTGTTGAAGGTAATGAAATAAATTTCAGAATCATAAATTTTGCCTCAGGAGGGCCAGCTCATCAAGATCAGTTAATGTCAAAATGAGATACGTTCTTAAAAATGAAAAGCGTCTTAGGGTTATGAAAACTCATAATAACTCAACTAATCTCTACTAGAGTGTTTTAAAAATTCGATATTCTACTTAAATCTGGCTTATTATAAAAGGAAGTCTTATGTTTAACCACAAGCAAGCATAACATGGATTTCCATGTTATGAATATGCTGAAGTTCTTATACACCAATTTCTAAAATACTTACAATTACTTAGTTAATCTTGTTAAATAAGGAACTCGTCTGTAAGTATTACTATTTTCCTTTTACTGTTCTGATCATAACTTTCATCAGTATTCTGGATTAATGAGATGTAACAAACGCCTTCACAAAAAAATGCTAAAAGTTTCAAGTATTTATGACACCTGGGGCTGTTCTTAGTCTCCTCATGACATACGTGCTCTGCAGATGTTCCTGAAGGTTCTTTCTTAATCTCCCACTCTTCTTATTATTACACCTTGTACATATTCTCGTACCTTAATTGCTTCTGGTATTTCCTGCAGTTATTCTATAGTGCTTTTCTGGAATTGTCTTTCCCCTATCATATTTTCACAAAGAAGATGAAAGATGAGTCTTTTTTGGTAGTCACCCACCTCATAACTATTAGAAATGAACCAGAAATCTGAAGCACTTCCATGAGCCGAGTGTCTGTATTTTCACCAACAACTGGAAGTATAAATTTAGCAAAAGTAGAGAGTCTGTATTGATTTAATTTTGAACCGAGGTTTCACAGTGGTGACAGTGCTTCTCAGAAGACAGAAATAAAATATCCAATAGCATTTTGCTAATGAGGAATTCAGTCAAATAGAGACCTTTGTCCAATCACTGCAGTGAAGTTTCTCAGGTAAGGACATCAGTAAAGAGAAGGCATAAGTACATGCAAGCTCAGGACCACTAGACTGTATTAACAAACATCACTGAGTTAAACAGATTTCCTGAACTATATTCTATAGGTGAAATAAATATACTCCAATTACTAAACAATTTCTATGTATAAAATATCACAAAGAATGAAAAGAAAAACTCAACCTCATACATATTTATTTATTGTGTGGTAAACTTTATATTTAATATAAACCAAACTATAATTGTATAACCTTTAACATGAAGGGAGACAATTCCTAATTCTCAAAATTTATGGCAATTTTGGGCTTAAAATTGAGGTAATGTCCAGTGAAAGTAAAATGTTTATTTTAGTTATGGTATTTAATGGCATTGTGTGTTGAGAAAGGTAAAAGAAAAAGTTTAAAAGTCTTTTAGGGAAATACAACCAATACAAAAGTATCTTGGCAGTAACAATGAGTTGACAAAGGCAGAAGAAAACAAAATAGACGTTTTACTTGGAGGGTATTTATTTCACCATCATAGTAGGCTTAAGGTGATGTTTCAGCAATAAAACTGTCTGAGAGTTAAATCCAAAGGAGACATGGCTCTTTCTTTTCATTTCTTTTCCTTTCTTTCTTGTATTATTCGTGAATAGTCCTTGGTTTAAGAACTGGTGACATAAGGCATCATAACCCCACCTTGTTCTATGTTGAAAACAGATCTAGGAGAGGGACACTGACTCATTAGAGTGACTTATCTCAGCCTGAATCTTTCCCTAATGGCACACAAAAACTAGAAAAAGCCTCTGTGTTATTGGAGCTGGGCTTTTATAACCCCCTGCTTCCAATTAGAATAGCCAGTTGAGCCATACTGTGATGAGGGCTGAGGAAACTTGTTGCTGGTATTCAGCTTACAGGGCAGAAGGCCAGGAATGGAAGACAGAGGGCAAACTCAGAAACATCGGCCTAATGAGGGTCTGGTGGTTGCAGTGGGACAGACAGGTGGCTTTGGGATCATGTACTTATTCGGTCTGCTGTAGCTGAAGCTAAAATGCACCAAATGCTAGACATGGTAGTTCTACTGGGCTTCTTGGTCCATCTCTTTCCCATTTTTCCTTCTACCTTCACCTCCACTCCTTTCTTGCCAGATACTGTCTTTTCACGTATGTTGTATGTATCCCATTATATAAAGTATAAATTATTCTCTAACCTCCAAATGACTGAAGTCCTCACTTATTATTTAGTAAGCTTAAAGCTTACTAAAACTGTGACGTAAGGTAGAACATGTAAGAACGACATGACCAAAGGGTGAAAATATGTACTTAAGTCCACTTTGGGGAATAAGTTACATGCTACAGTCCACTGTTGTACAAATACAGAAAAGGTACAGAATGAGTAGGGGTAAAATGGGTTGCTTTAGATTAGAAAGCAGAGCTCAGACAATCCTGAAACCTGTGTTTTTCCAAGTTTATGAAAGTTGGCAGTCCAGCGCTCTCACTGCATGTTTGAATTCCATCTTATATCTGTAATTCTGTTGTACTTGAGGCAACTGACCATAGTTTTCTTTACACTTCTAGCTGCTTCATTGTGAACTTCATACAACTGGTACTTTTTCAAATTTTGAGATTTATGTTTCCACATCGCTGGCAGTTACCAGCAGAGGAACCAACTCAGGGCACTGCGTACCTTTCACAAGTTATGAATTTCTGGGCTATGACATTTCTGAGTTGAACATAATTGACCTTCATTCTAAAAGTTTTCCACCTTACTATTCTCTGGTTGTTCAACTACTCTTTTTATTCAACCATTTTAGTCTCATTTAAAAAAAATAATGTAAAAGTCAGAAAGCAGAACATGTATTTGTGAGTTTGTAGTTATATCTAAAATGATAAGTTAATGTTCTCAGAGTTTAATTGGAGTACTCCGTTTGCATTTCAAACTATAGGGACCCAATAGTTAGCAGATTGTATGTGCATATATGAGCCAAAGGTTCAAAGAAAGCTCCAATAAAGTGTTTAACAAGTTGGACAAAGGTAGTCAAGTCTTAGTTATGACTCAAAAGGGAAGCCAGGGGTTATGTGGACAAAAATCAGAATGTGGATAGGAAGACACTGGGATATTTGAGACTTAGCATTTTACAACTAAGATGGATAGGTATCAAGAAAGGGAAAATTGGGGGAGAATCTCAGGGGTTTAGTCCTTCTTTTTTGTTTCAAGTATTTATGATGACCATCCATCATTGATAGTGAGTTGGCCTAAAAAAAAAATGTGTATCTGAACCTTAGGAAAAGAAGCCAGGGTAAGAATGGGATTTTGGAGTTCTTTGGCATTTACATGGACACATGAGGCAGACAACAAATGTCAGCCAGACAAGATTTCCAAAGTATTTCAGATTCTAAGTTAATAAATATTTATTAAGCACTGCCCATATTCCAGACTCTGCGGTAAGGAGCTTCAAATATTTAATTTCATAGAATCTTTATGTAAACCCTATTATGAAGTTTGGTGTTAGAAATGGTATAATGAAGAAATGGAGGCTTTAGGAAGTGAATAATTTTATCTATTGCAGTATATAGAAGATTCAAATTAGTGCTTAAAAATCACATTGGTAGGGCCACAATTTGTTAACATATCCTTCCTGTTTGCATATTAAATGAGGTCAAAATTCTTGCCCAGGACTTTGTAGATAGTTTTTCACAGGAAGTATTGCTCACAGATTGTCATTTCCCCTAGTGGACCTACTATATACATAGTAGCCTAGATTCAAGATATTTTCCATATGACAAAAATATCCTTTCTGTCCCTCAGTACTAGAAAATATATGTGGGACTGTAATCTTTTTCATCTACAAATAATCAGAGTACAGATGTATCCTTGCCTTGGAATCTTGTAGAAGAAGGGAACTGTCTGATAAAGTTTGGTTTTAGTCTCATACAGAGGACAATGACACTTTTGTTATGACACACTAAATGACTGAGAAAATTTAAAGTGTTTATTTTGACTCATGGTTGGGATGCCAGGGTAGCAAGATTGTGAAATAGCTAGTCACTTTCCGTCTGCAAAAGAAGCAGAGGAGACTGATACTAATGCTCAGAGCACTTCTCCTTCTCTCTCTCTTTATTCAGTCTGGAATAGCTACCCATAGGTGGTACCAAACCAATCACAGTGGACCCTCCCTCTCAACTCAAATCTCTCTGGATATGGACTCAGAGACATGCCCAAAAATGTGCTTCCCAGATGGATCCAAAATCCAGCCAATCTAACAATGGAGATTAATGACCAGTTTATTCTATGTCAATTCAACACACAGACATACTCCCTTTCAAATCATTGCATGAAGCAAAGGGAAAACAGTATATTCAGAAGAGATTATGCCATCCTGGTGGTAGTGGTGCATGCCTTTAATCCCAGCATTTGGGAGGTAGAGTTATGCAGATCTCTGTGACTTAGAGGTCAGCCTGGTCTACAAGAAACACAGCAACATCACAGCACAGCAACAACAACAACAACAACAACACACAAAATAATAGGCAGTATCAAAAAGGAATGAGTTATTCTTACTTTTTCTGGAATTTATGATTACAGACACAGAGTGTAAAATGTATATACTCTTTCTGCTCTATTTTAAAGTCTCTAAGTTCAAGATACATCTATTCTTTCTTCCAAACTTCAGGAAGTCTGTTTGCTCGGGTTTAAGTTATTCTCCAATATCTATCCCTTATCTACTCTAGAATTTTAATTACTTATCATACCAGGCATAGTGAAATTTCCTAATTTTTTTCTAATTCCTGTCTCTTTCCAAATCCTTTCTCCTACTAGATTTGAATTTATTCAAGGGCAGGACTTTGCATTAAGTTCAATGTAAGCACTATTAGGTGGCCCATGCTTGGCTCTCAGGAAGCATATCAGCATACTTACTAAGTAGTCACTTTTTCATACTCGGTGAAGGTGCTGATATTGCCT
The DNA here is from genome assembly GCA_021653895.1 of Mastomys natalensis. Lineage (NCBI taxonomy): Eukaryota > Metazoa > Chordata > Mammalia > Rodentia > Muridae > Mastomys > Mastomys natalensis. The sequence continues at coordinate 1,573,247 of JAJTUV010000910.1, read as the reverse complement.
TGTACTTATAGAGCAAATGATCAACAAATTTCCCAACGTTTAGGGAACATATAGAATTTTGAGAATGCTGCTGTAATTTAAATATATATTTCCCAAGATCACACATTGACAGTTAAGCATTATTCAATTTTGGGAGATGAAATCTATCAGAAGAAGATGATATCCAGTCCTGACCTTTTTCTTAGATTCTACTCCTTGTATCTGCACCTCTTATGGGCTGTTCTCAAATATGTTAGCCTGCAAATGTACACAGATAAAGTAAATATATATTATCTCTTAGTAATCTCTCAAGAATTTGCATTTTCTGTCAAAGCACTTCATTACCCATTAATCTAAGGAAACCTTTGTGAGGGCACTCTATAATAGGTCCTTTGAAATTGCCTTTGGAAGGTGCTTTGTCTTTCAGCATCTGTCTACATTGTCAGTCCTTTGGTTTCTCTAGCATGCTGTTTCTCTGGTTCCAATATCTCCATCAAATTCGTTCTCCATAATTTTTTTAAAAATAATTTGATGGCTATCTTGAGAGAGAGTGACTGCTGACTGAACATGTGGAATGAGGCACAGAACATAACCACATAGGGTGTGTCTATGATCCTGCTAATCTTTGCACACACAAAGCTTTTTCATGCACATCCCATCCTTAATTACTTCCTGAAATTAGTCTTTGTGTCTTTGACTATTTTTTTTTTTATTTTTTTTACTTGGGTGCTCTGCTCTGTTGCTACCCTTCATTATTAGAAAAAAAATTACAGCAGCCACTGAAGCCACAAAACACAGCTCTAATTTCACTTCAAATAAAATTATACTGAACCTCAAGAGTGGAATTAATTACCCTCTCCTTCTTGTATCTATATTTTTTTTGTTTAATTCTTTATTATTTTTTTTAAAACTTGAGCCCATCACATTCAGCCACTTTTCTTTCAAAGATAATTTCTGGGGAGTTGCTCCCTGGGTCACGAGTTGGCCAAAGGACCACATTCTTTTCAATGCCAACAATGCAAAAGTCCTCATTAATGCAAAAAAATGTCTCAATTATTAATTTTAAATGGTGCAATTGGCAGAATTTTGCTATAGAATTGACAAAATTACTCTAGAAGCAATGGCTATCCCCTGGGATGTCATAATTGTAAGGAAGTATTGCTATAGGATTATTTCGTATTCAGATGGCTCAGAACGATTTGAAGTAAATCCTACCAAATGACTAAGTAATCTATTTTGTAAACTTATGTTCTGCAAGAATTTGCAATTCCTCAGCAATCACTGGTTATACTTTGACATGAAATAACAAGATTGCATCCTGGGAAGTCATTGTGAATTGAGAAGTATTAATTGTATTTCAGAAGACTTCTTAGAATGTTGCTAATATCTAAAGATGACATAATTATTTTATTTGCAACATTGTTTGCATCACTGTATTATAGCTACCAGAATTTACCTTTGGCAAGCATGAAACCTTGAGCTTTGTATGTTAGAGAAGTATTTCTTAGTAGTCTAAACTATTAGATTAATCAATATTATTATCAATCATACATGTTCTATGTATTAGTACTATCTTTTTATTCCTTTGTTGCTACATAAACTTATTATTTTGATGTTAGAAAAATCTACATCTGACTACTAATCTATCTATACTATCTATGTATATATCTATGTTTATCATTATACTATTATCTTATCTACATCTATCTATTATTACTATCTATCTATTTCTATTATTATCATCATCTATATCTATCTATTATCTATATCTATCTATATCTATATCTATCTATTATCTATCTATCTATTATTCTATCTATCATCTATATCTATCTATGTATCTATTATCTATGTATTATGCTATCTTGACTTTATCTATTATCTATCTATCTATCTTTTATCTTCTATCTATCTATTATCTATCTTAATCGACTTACCTACCTAATACCTACCTACTACCTACTGTCTGTCTGCCTGCCTATCTATCTACCTATCTACCTATTATCTATCTATGTATCTAGTATCTATGTATCTATCTATCTATCTATCTATCTATCTATCTATCTATCTACCTAGTCACCTACTCTACCTACCTACCACTTACACTACCTCCTCCACTACTATCAACATCTATCTGCACTACATCTATCTATCTATCTATCTATCTATCTATCTATCTATCTATCTATCTATCATCTATCTATCTACCTAAGTACCTATCTATCTACCTACCTACCTAAGTACCTACCTCTACCTACTACTACCTACTTACCTTTCCTTCTTCTCCTTCCTTTTCTTTCTTTCTTTCTTTCTTTCTTTCTTTCTTTCTTTCTTTCTTTCTTTCTTTCTTTCTTTCTTTCTTTCTTTCTATCATCTACCTACCTGCCGCTGCCTATCTATCTATCTATCTATCTATCTATCTATCTATCTATCTATCTTCCTAACTATCAATGTATGTTAACTGGTTGATTTTGTGTCAACTTGACACAAGCTGGAGTTATCACAGAGAAAGGAGCTTTATTGAGAAAATGCCTCCATGAGATCCAGTTGTAAGGCATTTTCTCAATTAATGATCAAGGCGTGAGGGCCCCTTGTGGATGGTGTCATCCCTGGGCTGGTAGTCTTGGGTTCTATAAAAAGCAAGCTGAGTAAGCCAGGGAAAGCAAGCCAGTAAGTAACATGCTCCATGGACTCTGCATCAGTTCCTTCTTCTTGACCTGCTTGAATTCTAATCCTGACTTCCTTTAGTGATTAATAGCAGTGTGGGTGTGTAAGCTGAATAAACCTGTTACTCTCCAGTTTGCATCTTGGTCATGATGTTTGTGTAGGAATAGAAACACTGAGTGTTTAGAGGAATAGAAAACTAACTACTTATCTATCAATCCATCCATCTATCCATATATGTTTATGAATATTTATACATGATATTATTTTAAATTATACTCTTTACTGAATTTTGATTGTGGCAGAGTTTATATCTTCATCTTTATACTACCTCAGGTGCTACAAAGTCATTCAGGTTTTGCTTTAGATTTGCTTTCATGTTTAGAGTTAGCAAATATACTCTGATCCCTAGCCATACTGGCAGGCTCTCTTTAAAACCTATGTCCGATTTAATTTCATTATCATCTCAGATATATACAAGAATATCAGACTAATATTTATCAAGTCCCAGTAGAAATAGATATGGCATTCTTTTCAAATCAAGACTGTGGATAGATAATGCACAAAATCCAGGAATAGAAGGAAGCTCTCTGGGTTCTCAATCTAGTGGTTTTTGCACATGTGCTGAACAGTGAGAAAAGAGTATAGACAGTATAGACATATGTCAAGGCCAATGAGCAATGTAACATCAAGGGGGTGAGTGTAAAGGATCAGATGAGAACTTAGAATAGTAAGTGCTGATTACCAAAGCAATAGAATCAAGCTGTTCTCAGGTGGCCTTAGCTGTAAAGAGCAATCTTGCTGGTACATCCACCAATGGCACTTGAGTGCTAGTACAGGGTGATTAAAGGAAGGGTGTTTCAAATTGTAAAGAACCCAAACAGAAAGGATAATAGATTTTAAATCCTAAAGTGAATTTGAAGTCAGCCTTTCTTCTTTTTTTTTTTCTTTTCTCTTCTTCACTTTCTTGGTTTTATTTATATTATTTTTTTAAAGCACAGAGGAAATCTGATGGAGTGAACATCTTAGCTTGTAGCCCAGCCGAGAGTTCACAAGGCCCTGAGAAAAACCTTCCGCTTGCCTCTCCCCAGTCCTTTGAGGGTCCCACAGGCTCAGCAGCTGACAGGAGAGGCAGCTGGAATATGAAGAGCAGTGCCAAGGCTGTCAGCGCTGGCCCAGTTACGGAGACTTGTGTTCATTCACTGTCTCAGCTTAAGGGGCCTTCATGGGGAATGGCGATTCGCAGGGTGAATTTCAATTGGATCTTTAAATCTCCCAGAGATTTTTCTTTGCCAAGGAAATTTCCCACTGTCAAACACTTGTAGATTGACAGCTTTGTAGGTACACCTCTAATATAACTGTTTCTTCTTTATCCTGTTTCATATACCTAGGACCTTTTTTCCATTAGTGTGTGTGTGTGTGTGTGTGTGTGTGTGTGCATATATAGCTATCTATTGAATATTATTTTGATGCATCTTTCTTTTCAAACTAGCATCAACCTTAAATTAAAATAAATTGGATTCTGGCACCATACAGAAATATTGTTTTATAGTTTTCTCAAAGTAAAATGTATTAAAGGAGACACATCAAGTTTCAAAGGCTCCTGTTTCCATAGCAACCAGTTTAGGCCCAGTTTGGAGGATGGAGACAGGGGACAACAAGATATCACCTGACATGATTTCTTCAACCATAAATCTTTTGAGGGATTCGAGATCTGCAGTCTTTGTGGTTTTAAGACAGAACAGGCATAAGAGACTATGTGTACATATCAGTATAGATCCACCCTGTACAAAACAAAAACTGTCACCAGGAAGCATAGAAGTGTATCAGAGTGCCTAATGAAGTTTAAAGAGCTGATTGTTTGAAACATATGAGAAAACAGTTCCAAGCAAGGTCAGATCTATGCTGGAGGTGAACTATATTGTTTCCCAACTTGGAGTTGCATCTGTATCCCAAAGGAATATGGTTGATTCACTTTAAATCAGTGGTGATTTCTTGGAGGAGAAACTGGACAAACAGAAAATCCAGTCCTAAAAAGAATTAGAAAGTCAACAGAAAAACAAACAAACAATAACAAAAAAACTCAAAACATGACACTATTTGGATGCTGCATATTTCTCTAGGAACTCAAAGAAATACTAAAAGTAGACATTATTTCCTGAATCTTCCCAGGGATGATGCCCTATACCAGAGGAAGGGAAAGCAACATGTTGCTCCAAATTCCACCAATATGGATGCTGCAATGAGCTGGAGAGAACATTTCTCAACTAGTTTGCACTTTATGACAGCAGGAAAGCAAATCCTTTCCCTCTTGCCCAAAGAAATCCACAGCTGAGAAGTACTGAATCCCTCCAAGTCCATCATTGCTTACGCCCTTTGTGGCTTTCTTTGCTAAGACTACATCTCTCTTTCTGGGCATTCCATAGAAACATATTTAAAGGCATGCACATCATTTTCAATTTTTACTTCTGCTTTTGTGGGTTAAAAACAAATATGCAAATTAATTCCATAAGGTTTTATTTACTGTGTAAAGTATTACCATAATATATAACCAATATAAAGATATTAGTGGGATAGTTATAGTTTTCAAATCAAGCATCAGATGTGTGGTGTTCTTTTTAAACTTGCAACCCTTCTCAGCATAGACTAGTTACTTTTTAAGAGCTTACTGGCTGCAGCATTGGAGAGTTCAGGGGTGAATTCTGAAGATGTGTTGCTCAGAATCTCCAGTAAAAGGAAAAAGGACAAGTATTTATCTCCCCTGAAATGTTTCTCACACAGCCATAACACTGTGTCAACATTATACATAGATGATCTTCTTCAAGTCACAGCAGGATATAATTTACCATCTCATTAGGAGTATCTCCTCATCCAATTTTGTTTCTCTGAACTTAAGTTATGCAATAGCAACCTAAAAATTTAAGTATAGAATATAAATATGTATGTGTGCATAACTATAAAGTTTTTTTAAAAATAAAATTTACATTATTTACTTTTGGTGCTTTTGCTTTTGTGATCAGGTAATTACCTTACTTTCTCCTTTAAATCTTCATTGGAACAGATAAAACGTAAATAACAATAGCTGTACAGGTATATCTTGGTTTCCTCTAGAGCCACAAAATTATATAAAAACCAGGTTGATCTAATAAAACATCTCAATAGAAACATGAGTACTTTGTTTAATCACAGAATGATTCAACCCAAATATCTAGGATCTCTTGCTATTGAGTCATGTATTAATAAGACAAAGAATACAAAAAGAAAATTTGAAGCAATGGATAATGAATGGACAGAGTCTATATTCAGGATCATGTTTGAAATGCTATATGCATAGTGAAAAAGGATAGAACACCCTTGGTACCAATGCTTTTTGCTTTTGCTTTAAAAAAATCAATGTGCAATTCATATTTTTTTTACTACACCTCAATATTGAACATCTATGTATAACTAGCTAATGTAATAAACCTCTATCTGTTCACCATGTTAATGGGAATAGACTAGAAAAGCTCATATGGGGGCAATATCTGTTTTCCTAGGTTCCAAATTTCAGAGTTATGCTAAGAGTGTTTGTTGTACAGCACTTTCTTTGCAGTTGAACAAGTCTGCAAAATAATGCTAGATGAGAGGTTTGGATCAAGAAGACCAAAAGCTGTGCTAAGGCAGGTAAGAAGAGAGAGCATGGTGGAAACTTTCTATAAGAATGTGAGTGTGTGTGTGTGTGTGTGTGTGTGTGTGTTGCACATTTATTCACACTGTGTTTGTCTCATCAAATCTTCATTATTATATGAAATGAATGCCATTTCTTTGTGGGATGCACAACTGTTAAGGCCAGAGAAATGTCTTTGCTTTATGATTCTTTAATGAATACAAAGACAGCCAAAATGGAATATTTTGCATTGATATGTTAATAACACTTTCTTCTGAATCATAGTTACAAATACTAATGCCAGAAATGATTAGTATAGTAGTAGCTTTATAGCTAATGTATAAATAATATGAAAACGTAATTGACCATAGTCTTTGTAATCCATAAAGCTTGTGTGTGTGTGTGTGTATATATATGTGGTGTATGTTTGACTGATTCCTGTCAGTCCATGTGACCCTTCCAATCGAATCACCAAATTATGCTTGCAAAAGCATCCCAAACACAGGGTATCATATCAAACATTCTCTGCTTCTGAGACAGGAACGTATCTTTTCTTGATGGAATTATGGCTATACTTAAGCTACTGGGTAGGAAAGCAAAAGCAAACAGAGACATATATCCAACTAAAGTAAAGAAGAAGGATATGGAATTGTAGGAGAATTAAAATGGTAGAAACATTGTGACTTCTGATGGAAGTGGACCAGGTCACTAGATCTATGAATGGCAAGTCAGATGCTGCTCACATTTCCTATAGCAATGTTTGAATCAATGATATGCTACAGGCTTGAACTCACTGCACTCCCCCATTCAGATCTCTTCTCTGTCTCCTTTATTAAAAAGAAATTCATTGCTACAAACGGTTTGTTATTCAGCTAACTTTGTTGTCATCATAGAATGTGTCTCCTTAGGTCTTAGAAGGACCAGAAAATTATTATTAAACTATCAACTGTCATGAGTAATCTTTTTTGAAAATTGCAGTTCCATGCTGTAGAGAGATGCTTCAGTTAATGACAGCCTGCATATATAATGGCCGCTCCATAATATTATCATAAATCTGAAAAACTCCCATCACCTGGTGAAATCATAGCCATCATAACATCATAGCATATCACATCACTCATATGTTTGTAGAGATACTACTATAAATAAACCTAATTGTCTTATACATCTTATGAAAATACAATTATTTGCAGGTTATAATAATAGGTAATGGCAATCATGACTGATATCAAGTTATGTGTTTATGACAATATAAATTTTGGGAGTATATTACCATGTAATTCTTATACTTAAACAATTATTTGCTGTTGAACAACATGTCATGTTATGCCAACAGCAGCCTCATATGTCTCATGCTCACCATCTCTCGTGATTGCATCCCAAGGCAATGCCAAATGCTAACCTTTGACAATCTCGGTTTGTGTAAGTGCACTCTATGGATGTTCAGAAAATGATGATATTATATAGCAATGCATTTCCCAGAACATATTCTTATTAAAGCTACGCCTGATTATATACAACCTCTCTTTTTGTTGATACCTGACTGAAACAAGAAATCAAATGCCTAGCCCAGAGGGGTCTGGAGGAAGAAGTAGAGGTGCTACATGCTTTCAGAGGCCCTTCAGATGAGTTATGCAAACTATCTTTTATTACACATCCACAGCTTCCTTCATCCTCTTGAAAATACCAATTGGTCATCTTCACAGGAGGTTAAGGGCACATACTCCAGAATGAGACATCTATAATCCGAACAGTATACAAGTAACTGAAGCCTCTCTGTCTGCATTTCTCTTTGTAAAATTGAATACCCCAGTGGGAATTATTGAGAGATTAAGTAATGTAACTGAAGTACTCAGAACAGTGTCTATCATAAATCTGTGTTGTAATTATCATTGAACAGGGGTAACTGATGGCTAATAGGAAACAATGGCTCATCCTTCTTAATGAAGTGCATACAGTAGGAAACCAATGACCAAACTTGAAATCTAAGTTTTCATGGTATCAGTTAACATTTAAGCAACAATTAATACATATGGCCAGTCCATTATCATTTCTCATTTTCATGCCATGCTTCTATATGCATGGTTTTATGTACTTACTGGGTATTAAATCAACAATGTTAAGATGCAGATTATTTAATTAGCTTAAATATTTTAAGATTTCTTTTAAACCTACAACTGTCGAAAACATCAAGAATAGGACTTTGCATTCTTTGCTTGATACTATAAGCCAGGACAGAAGCCAGCACATTCTGCCTTTGTATTCACCAGCTGTTTCCAGCCATCAAAACTGCATTAGGGGAACGTGTCCACTGAACACACAGGAACATTCATTTATTTATCACAAAAAAGCAGAATATGGCAAGGGGAATTTGGGAGGAGCGAAATGAGGGTTGTCAGACTAACAGTGACAAATGGGATGAAATTGTTTTCCAAAAGCTTGGAGCCAAGGGGTCTTCTTTTTCCCCTCCCCTTAATCCTCATCACTACCACCCAGTCTGCACAGAGAGAAGGTGGTTAACAGAGGAAAGCCCCATGAATAAGCCATGACAGCCTTACATTCAGAAACTGATGTCATTTCCCTAAATACTGTTTGTAAATGGTAATTATCTGCCAAGAAATGACAGCTGGCACTTAGCACAGACACACAGAGAGACAGAAAGGGAGAGCATGAGAATAAAGGGTCCCTGCGTAATGTACCAGAGGGCTGAAAGAGAGAAGGCAACATAATCAGAAAATAAAATGATTACCAGTGTGTGATGGGGTGAAAATTGCTCTGGGTTTTTATTTTCTTCTGAGAACACACCATTGAAATGAAAGGATGAGCTAGAACACTCCATGGAGTGCACTCGAAGAGAAGAGATTGGGTTAAAGAGGTGTTAGGGAGAAGGTCACTGAAGGTTCTAGGCTGTGATAAATTACTCTGAGACCATGTATGCCTTTGTCTCTCATACAGGGGCCAGGCAACACTCTAATACCAGGTAACATACTCAACATTAGGTCCCAATGTATGGTATCCTGGAATACAAGGACAGAGCCTAAAGCTCATTTACTATTGCTTACTATATTGGCCATTTATGGATCACTGTAGCTAGGCTCTAGTGCTCAGTCACCAAATAGAACATGAGTCCAGATGCTGGGACAGTTTCTCCAGATAGTATTAACTTGTAAAATCAGCTTTGTGTAAAGGGGATGACCCTTACTAAAAAGGACAGATAAATTTGATTAAGGAAGTGCTGTAGGTTGGAGTGTTCCCTGTACAAACCAAGCAATAAGGACTTCTCTTTGTGTAATAAAGTGCCACCCTCTCTTCAAGACTCTATTCCTTTTCAGCTTTCTTTGCTGCCATCATGTTTTTCTTTTCATGTGTATATCATGTCTATATGGTGTATGTAGAGAGGTATGCAAACTCATGACAATCATGATGAAGTCAGAGCAAGACCTTGGCCTCTTTCTCTGTTGTTAATGCTTTGAGACATGATCTATTACTGAACAGGACACTGGCATTTTTTGAGCAAGTTGGTCAGTCAAAATCATTCCCACTGCTGGAGTTATGAGCATGAATAGCTATGCCTGGAATTTTATGTAGATACTGGAGATTCAGACATTTCTCCATGCTTGCAGAGCAAGCAACCTTACCCATGGAACATTTTCAATAGCTTCTGCTAGAGAATTCTTAATTTATTCTTCCTAATAATCTGCTCTCGTACACTGGAGACTTTCAAATTCAGACTTTATAGTTACATTACTGTAATCTCTTCTCTAAACATATGTACATATGATATATATGTACATATACAAATATATACATGTAAACATTATGTATATATGCATTCTTTCATACCTGCCTCTAACCCCAATCTCAATCTGTCAACACACACACACTAACCACACACACACACACCACACACAACACACATCACATTTCTGTTTTCTCTGGTGGAATTCTGTTTAACTCTTAACCCCTAGCACCTTAAGGATGTTGCATTATTTGAAATGGGGTCATTCAAATGAAATTACTTAAGTTGATGCTATTAGAGTAGGCACTAATCCAATAAAATGGTGTCTTTGTAGAAAGATGTTTGGCAAAAAAACTAAAACCAAAGAAGAAGAAAAGAAGAAGAGGAAGAGAGGAGGAGAGAGAGAGAGCAGGAGCAGAGCAGGAGGAGGAGGAGGAGGAGGAGCAGGAGCAGAGCGGAGCAAGCAGGAGCAGGAGAGGCAGAGCAGACAGGAGAGCAGAGCAGGAGCAGAAGGAGCGGAGCAGGAGAGAAGGAGAAGAGGAGAAGAGAAGAGAAGGGAAGGAGAAGGAGAAGGAGAAGGAGAAGGAGAAGGAGAAGGAGAAGAGAAGGAGAAGGAGAAGGAGAAGGAGAAGGAGAAGGAGAAGGAAAAAGACAACACAACCAACCAACCAAGCAAATAAACAAAACAAAAGAAAATCCCTCCAAGTAGACAATATTGGAAGATATAGAGATCACAGTGATACTCCACAGGCAAATGAGCACCAGAGACAGCTAGCAAAACCACATGGTAGAAGACAGGCAGGAAACAGATTCTTCCACAGCTTCAGAAGACACCCTCAGGTATACACTGGTGTTGCCCATCTGAGTTTTAAAAGCAGTGAGACAATAAGTTTCTGTTGTATTATCCAGTTTATAATATGTCGTTACAGTAATCCTAGAAAATCAGAATATCACATTAGCAAGAAAAGCAAGAACCTGAACTGCGGCATTAAGTAGAGAAACTTAGAGAATGCTTGAGGAATTACAGAGACCTCCATGAGTTTATAGTACAAACTATCCCCTTTTGTACTTAATGATGGGGTCATAGTTTGATGGCATTACTGGGAATTGTGCCTTAAACAGAGGAAATTTATCATTGGAAGTATCCTCGAAGGATATAGATCATGATCCCAGCTCTTTATCTCTTTCTCCTTCTCTAATTGCCATGGAGTAAGCAAGCTTTCCTTGCCATATATCCCACGATGATGGTCTGCTTCACACCAGTTCAGAAATCTAGAGAAAAGTGGCCCACTGAAACCATGAGCTAGACAAATATTTCTTCCTGTAAGTTGATTTTGCTAGGTGTTTTGTAGGAAGATAGATATATGGCTATAGTAACTATGTTATTAAGGATATTTACCCAGGAAGAAGACTGAATAATTAAACTAAAAAAATATAAAGCTGTTCAAACATATGAGAAAGGTCTAAAAGTAGTCATTTTGTTTGTACCTGAATTGGGGTCTCTATTTTAGACATCAAGTGAAATGGAATAACACACTCATGCATTAATCCCTCTATTTGTGTTCTCTTGGAATAGATTATTTTTCAATCTGCTTTTACAAGGGAAGACCATAATCACCAATGAGTGTTTCTTCACTTGTATAGTAAAGTTAATAGCAGCTGTAAGAAAGAAATAACAATAAATAGTATCTAGTGTTCCACAAATGGATTATAACTTAATAGAGCTACAAGCAGGGATTCTAATGTGCATCCAATGATATTTCTAAGGCATTATGAGTTATTAAGTCATATAATTCCTTCTAAGGAGTTTTTCCTTAATGTTCTATAGGAAGTTTCTGTTTACTCTGAAGCCTAGAATTCTGACTTTGGATGTAATTCATACTTTCTATATATGTTTCTTCATAAGTAAATGAAAATTTTGTCAATAGATGCAGTTTTGAACTTGTATATTCAGAAACCACCTTCAGTATGCTCAAAAGAGCATATGTAGACCTAGTAACTTTTAGTGTATAGATGGGTCATAGTTTCCAAGTAATTTAACTTCATTAGATTTCATTTTTCCATTTCCAAAATAAGGAATGGAGTGGTGTCTCTTCATTATGCCATTGTGCAAATGGCCTGAGATCACATATATGGAAATATTTTGGAAAATAAAATAATTTCATAAGTTAATATTTGTATTTTACTGTCTTTTCTTTTAGATGAATCCCAGAGAATAAGTGTCATTGAATGGCCAAGTTATATAGGACTTGTTAAGGAAGTTATAATTTGCTGAATACATAAGATTTAGAGATGGTCATATAGATTACAGCTAAAAGCAAAAGAAGGTCAGTTGATGAAATTAAAGTTTGTACCAAAAGGAATACATTTTGAGTAATTTCCTGAGCTTACTTTAATGATGAAGCCAAGAGTCTAGGCATACTAACATCCATCCACAGAATGAGGACAGGCTTTAAGCAAAACCAGAATTTTCTTTTCTTCATTGCTGTCCCAGGCTATTCTATAAAAATGTCTCCACTTTTATTATTTTTTTATTATAAAGCAGAGATAATCTTTAAAAATGTTCCATATTTTGGAAACAGATTTCAAATCTACTGTAAAATTTAATAACTTGTAAAATTTTAATGCAGCAATGGTCTCCATAACATCATAAGAAGACAGTGTTGAGACCTGAGAAAATGGGTCACTAGTTAAGATCGGTCTAAAAAGATATAAAGAAAAGTGAAAAGATAATGTGCTGCCCTTGCTGAGGACCCGTGTTTGGTTCTCAGCACTGATATTTGGTATATAACTGTCTGCCACTCCAGTTCCAGGTCAAATGTCATTCTTTTCTGCCATCCAAGGACAGTGGACACCACATGGTATACATGTATACAGGTAGGCAAAATATAAAATGAATAAGCTAATAAATAAATGCATACATACATAAATACATAAATAAATAAAATTTTAAAATAAGACAATGCTAAAGAAATAGAGATTCATAATAACTACTAGTTATTTCCCGAATTCTCACTTGATCTTTTTAATGTAAAGCTGATGACTTAGATAGTAAAAATGGTTTCCCTGAATGTGGAAGAGATCTTTTTAAATGCATGATGTGTCAACTGCCTTTTTATATTCTGGAGCTTCTCAACGTTTATTTAGATTGATAACTGAATCAAAATATTCATTAGACATTGTCCTTGATGGGATCCTCACTCTCCTTTGATGAGTAGATCTCATGGTTCTTGGTCTAGTCTTGACTTTCATCTTTCTAGCTCTTCCTCTGATTTCTCTAAGTCTCTTTTGTCCACATGGCCAGGATCACTGCTTCACACATGTTCATCAGGGTTTTACATTTCATTTCCATTTTTTAATGTGTATTTTGACAATGACTGAAACACTTTGGCACACTGAAATGCTTTCACTCCACTGTGTGCTTGACACAAGCCTAGTGTTATGACCGCCAGTGTCTCATTCACAGAAGAGGGAACTGAAGACTTTTAAGGGATCTTATAGGCAAAAGGAGTTATAACTGTTTCTAAAACACTTTGCAAATGCAGAGTGCATGGAAATGATAAATGAGAGGAATGTGCATTGGCGTGGTGCCTGGCCATGGTTATCCTCTCATTCCTTGCTACGCTTCACTGAAATGCTATTTTAGTTGAAAAATTTACCCAATTCCAATGACTCTAATCAGAATAAGGGAAATAAAACTATTTCCTGAATTTCTAAACAAATGATGATTTTCCATTCCCAATTAGGTTTATGCAGTCTCATCCCTTTCTGATAAATTGCCTTTGCTCGTCTATTCTTCTCTATTATTCTATTTTCTCTAGAATCAAGTAAGTTTGCCATGTGATTACAAATGTATCTGTATTCTTTCTTGGAAGGGTATAGCCTTTGATTCAGCCACCCATCCTAGAAATAACAGGCATAGTTCTGTGACTTCTAACAAGTGAAATTTCTTGCTGTGTGAAAAGAGCATCTAATGTATCACAACATAGTACCTACTGATACCAGAATTACCAACCAAATAATTCTTATAATCGCATACTGTTATATAATCTGCTACATAAACATGTTTGTTAAATATAAGTTATTATACTATATTCATGTTAGATGAAAAAAATATCAAATATAATGCAAATTTAATTCAACTTTATACTCTATGTATTATAATTTGTAGGAAATGTTTAGCAACTTTGTTCCTCTGTCCTCATTTTGCAACTTGGGAAATACTTAAGCCATTTGTGTGAAGGTATGAGACATAATCCTTATAACATTATATGGTGCTGAAAATGCAAATTAGCATTCCCATTACCATGATAGCATGTGGTAAAAGCCACAGATGTACAATGTCCTGCATCATATGTTGTGTTTGTCATCAAATGCTTACTAGAATCAAGGGACAAGAAAAAAGTGCACTTATCTACATAAATCAGCTAGAGTTTAGCATTTCAATAAGCTCCCATTGTGTTTAAATAAAAGAACTGATTTAATATGCCAGGCCTTGATGTCAGAAATGAATTAAAGACTGGAAATATGGTTTTTTGTATGAGTATTGCAATTCTTTGATCACAAAATGGTATTTACTCTTTCATAATGAATAAAAATTCATCACAGGGAATCAATAGAAGGAATTATTATTCTTCATGTGGACATAAAAACCCAATATAGGCATATACCTCCAGGCCTCGAGGAATTTTGGCTAAACTTAAAAACAAATTAAAGTATTGAAATACAAAAATTTCAGTAAATCCATACTTTTGCTCAATAAAAATCAGAATAATTTTTAAACAGTTTAAAAATGGTAGCTAATAGATACATTATTAGATTTTTTAAGACAGTTCTAGGCAAACTTTTGTTATTTTCATTGATTGCTTGGAGCTTCACATAAATCATGTATATCCTATTTTTTTTGCATGAAGTATTTTTGCTTGCCACATTTCAGTTGTAGATGACTTACAAGGAAGTAATGTGTAGAGCAGTTTCTATTATTCCTGTCCCCATACTACCTCATGCTAATTCGGCTGAGCAAAAATTTATTTATTTACAATGCAGCGTTCCTTTCAGAGTTAGTAATAGAAGAAGTTATGAGTGAAAAGGTGAAGCACTTGGCAAGTATCTTACTTCTATTCATAGTTTATTTTCTTTCCAGGAGGGATAAAAACCAATATGTTCTCAAGTTTTTAATTAGCATTGATATGAAGTTAGGGGGTTTCAAGTGGGGGTGTCTTCTACTTTCATAAGAAGTGGCACCAGTTATATTTAACACACTTTATGTGTGGTAAGTTATCAGAAAGAATGAGTGACTGGTGTCATTGGCAACTTGAATTCTATTTTAAAATTGGGACACTTGAGTTATTTATTACATGGATTATGAGTCTTCTCCAGTTTATAAATAAATCAAGAGCTATACAGTAGAGAAATCAGTAACTAATTAGGAAGAATTGAAGAACTGTTAAATATGTAGTACCAAATCTGTTTCTTTTCTTGTTTTGACCATTGTCTCTCTCAGAAAGACCAAAGAAATCAGAAACAGCCTAGAGTCAACAAACATCCAATGAAGTTGAAGAGCTAGTTGAAGGACTAAGCTGTCTTTTACAGGACAGAGATGAGGAGATTCAGGATCCATTCAGTAATCCAGACATGTGTGTTTTTATCAGCTATGACCTTTCTACTATGCAAAGCACCAAGACCATGATAATGTAACTGAGAGACATGAGCCTTGTTCGTCTGCAGCTTACAATTTAGGGAAAGATACAGTCAATAAAGTTAAAAGCCTACAAATGAGTGTCTATGTAACTTAAATGAAGTACTATAGAGTTGAGTATTATTTTGCTATGTTAGATGGCAAGGAACAAGAGCATATCTGAAGATGGAGATTAAAAATGGACACCTTGAGAAGGTAATCTGTTATTTCACCTTAGATAATACCAAGGGGGCAGCTGCAACAAAAGAAAACAAAAAACAAAAAACAAACATCTAGAGCTTTCCTGTTAGAAATGTTAACCCAAAGGTGGGAGATAACAAGGCCTTCACGTGTTGATCAGTGGTAGGCTAGACCATTTGTTTATTTTTGGCACAGAAAGTGGTTTTTATTAAAATTGAATGCATACTTAGAATGATTGGGGATTTTATGCTATGGTAAAAAACAAGAAGCTACTTGAGGCTAAGACTTAGAACTCCGAAAATTTTGTGAAGGACTCTGACTGAATACAGTCAGGTTTAGTTCTTTTTTTTTTTTTTTATTTTTATTTTTATTTTTATTTTCAGCAAATCAAAAAAATTTAAAAAGCATTCAAACAGAATAAAATGAGAAGAAACAAACAAGCAAAATACCAAGGGTCAGATATACTTATACAAGAATTCTATAGAGCCTTCAAACAAGCAATACTTTTTGAGTTATGTTTAAAAAAAATTCAGAACCACAATAAGCTCCTTCACAAAGCAAATAATATTGAAATAGTGAAATCAAGTGTAAACCCAACAAAAATATATAAGTTATAGTCCAGTATCCCTCATGAATATACATACAAAAATTCTCAATGAAGTAGTTGCAAACTGAATACAAGAGATTAAAAAAAATAATATTCCATGAATAACTGAACAACTGTTTTTTTTGTTTTGTTTTTTTGTTTTTTTGTTTTTTTTTAGAAGACCATTCTCCATATACAGGCTGCATGTTTTGGGATAGCCCCCACTCCAGATGTTTGAGACCTACATGAAAACCAAGCTGCACATTTACAACATATGTGCAGGGAGGCCTAGGTTTAGCCCATGGAGGTAGATCTGTGTAGACTAGGTATGCTCCACGGTTGGTGATTCAGTCTCTCAGAGCTCCAAGGGTTCAGGTTCGTTTACTCTGTTGATCTTCCTGTGCAGTTCCTATCTCCTTAGGGCCCGCAATCCTTCCACCTATTCTTCTTTAAGAGTCCTCAAGCTCCATCCACTGTTTGGCTCTGGATGTCTGTATCTGTCTGAGTCAGCTGCTGGTTAGAGCCTCTCAGAGGACAGCTTGCCCCTGTCTGTTCTCAGGCTGGAGGTTTAGATCCTGGGAGCTCTGGTTGAATCTTTTGATACTCGTTCTAAAAAGGACAAAAGCACCCTCACTTTGGTCTTCCTCCTTCTTCTTGAGTTTTCATGAGGTTTATGCGTTGCATCTTAGGTATTGTGTGTTTTGGGGCTAATATCCGCTTATCAGTGAGTGCATACCATGTGTGTTCTTTTGTGATTGGGTCATCTCACTCAGGATGATATTTTCTAGCTCCATCCATTTGTCTAAGAATTTCATGAGCTCATTATTTTTAATGGCTGAGTAGTACTCCATTGTGTAAATGTACCACATTTTCTGTATCCATTCTTCTGTTGAAGGACATCTGGGTTCTTTCCAGCTTCTGGCTATTATGAATAAGGCCGCTATAACATAGTGGAGCATGTGGCCCTGTTGCATGTTGAAATATCTTCTGGGTATATACCCAGGAGGGGTATAGCTGGGTCCTCAGGTAACACCATGTTCAATTTTCTGAGGTATCGCCAGACTGCTTTCCATAGTGGTTGTACCAGCTTGCAATCCCACCAACAATGGAGGAGTGTTCCTCTTCTCCACATCCTCGCCAACATCTGCTGTCACCTGTGTTTTGGATCTTAGCCAATCTGACTGGTGTGAGGTGGAATCTCAGTGTTGTTTTCATTTGCATTTCCCTGATGACTAGGGATGCTGAGCACTTCTTTAGATGTTTCTCAATCATTCGAGTTTCCTCAGTTGAGAGTTCTTTGTTCAACTCTCTACCCCATTTTTTAATAGGGTTATTTGATGGTCTGGAATCTAGTTTCTTCAGTTCTTTGTATACCTTGGATATTAGCCCTCTATCAGATGTAAGGTTGGTGAAGATCTTTTCCCAGTCTGTTGGTTCCCGCTTTGTCCTGTTGACCGTATCCTTTGCTTTACAGAAGCTTTGCAGTTTTATGAGATCCCATTTGTCAATTCTTGATCTTAGAGCATACGCCATTGGTGTTCTGTTCAGGAACTTTTCCCCTGTGCCCATATGATCAAGGCTTTTCCCTATTTTCTCTTCTATTAGTTTCAGTGTAGCTGGTTTTATGTGGAGGTCCTTGATCCACTTGGAATTGAGCTTTGTACAAGGAGATAAGTATGGATCAATTTGCATTCTTCTACAAGTTGACCTCCAGTTGGACCAGCACCATTTGTTGAAAATGCTGTCTTTTTTTCCACTGGATAGTTTGAGCTCCTTTGTCGAAGATCAAGTGACCATAGGTATGGGGGTTCATTTCTGGGTCTTCTATTCTATTCCATTGATCCTCCTGACTGTCTCTGTTCCAATACCATGCCGTTTTTATCACTATTGCTTTGTAGTACAGCTTGAAATCGGGGATGGAGAGTCAGGTTAGTTCTAAGAGAGTGAGCAACAGACTTCTACCATCAGTCTAGCAGACAAAGAGTCAGTCTCTTCTCACCTTCAGATTATTTACCCTCCTACCATCAGTACCACAATAAAGAGCCTTATCTTGTCTGAGGCTTTGACACAGTTTTCCAAGAACTCATCTGACTTGAAGAGAATCTGATACTACCTTACCAAAGAATTCAACATCAGGATACTGCATGTGGATCATGGTGAGAGCTAAAAATGTTTCTTGTAAACAAGAGAGTAAACACAACTAGTGCAGCTCTGTGAAGTTAGACTGCAGTATAATAAAGATACAGGGTAAATACCAATTTGAGAAATCAGAGATGATGGTAATCTTATATAAATAATGTAATCTGAAACAGGTGTTTCCCATGTTCCATGCCAGCCATGGTTTCTGAATACACTTATGGGAAGAATCTGAAATCAAAACATTGATAGAAATCACAAAGTTCTGACAATGCCCAATGTGTGTGTATTTCCTGTTAGTAAAATGGAGTCTCTATGTAACTTACAGAGAAAAATAAATGATTTTTCTACCTCATAGTTTTGGTAGATCAGCACCCAAATTGTCCTTTAGGGAAGAGGTTTTAAGGCTGCTATTAGTATTATTTACAGTACAGTTGGGTTCTTAAACTGAAGAGTTCAATTACACTCGACAAAAAGGGGCTCCCTTTGTAAATGATCCTAAAGACTGCAGAGTTCCCATATCTCTAGGCCCCAGGTGGCTTTAATCTGTAGCCAGTACTACAAGGTCCCAATGTGCCCCCACACCCATTACCAGGTAACAGGGCAAAGTTTGAGGTTTCTGTCCTTTGACTGTATGGTTATAGAGATGTGACTTGCTGGCTTCTTGCAAAACAGGCTATATCAGGTAAGACCAGCTCTGAGTAAATGGATTTTATCTACAATTATGTCAGGGAAGGCATGCATTATAAGTATACTTCTACAGCTTTGATTTATGCTGCAGAGTTGGATATATGCTGTGTCATCCCTTTCCTGTCATATGAAAACTAAAAGCACTGCTTCCAAGCTTGATACTTCAAAGGTCTGGGGCTTTTCTTAATTACAAAGGTAACTTATTCCCGTGCTAAATGGCTCTTCACTTATGAAGTTGTCTGTCATATTCAAACTATGTTTTATCTGCCTGAGTTTTAGTCTACTCCACTCGGTGCTGAGTGACTGGTGGGAATAATCGATCCCTTCTCTCATTTTCAGTATCTTTTCCTGATGTGTGAGTAGTTACCTCAAATCTCTGTTATCTTTCCTGTAGTCTGAATAGACCCAGTACCCTAACGTTTCCTCACAGATCTCATTTTCAGAGGCATTTTTTAAAAATAATTTTTTGTTGCTCTCTTCTGAACTGATTCAAAGTTATCTATAATTCTCTTTCAACTAAGGGAAAATACTGAACACAGTTACCCAATTGAGGCTTAAGAGTGCTGACCTAGCAAAATAATTACCTGATTTTTATCCACAATCTCCTTGTTAATATACCCACAGCAGTACCTGGGATTTATATGGCAACAGTAGAGTGTTGATTTACACTCACCTTATCATGCATTATGGCTCCCAAACCCACCTCCACAGAATTCACATTTCTTTTATTGAATCCTATTTTATTGATGTCAGCCTTTTGTTCCATTTATCAGGAGAAATGTTTGCAGTACTAACCACCGATTTGCGTCCAGTGACACAAGAGCTCCAAATTCTTAAATGGGTAAGTGATCAACATTTTCTGTTTATCTCACTGAATCTCTGAGTACACAACTGAATTTCCGTTATGTGTGTGTGTGTGTGTGTGTGTGTATGTGTTTTGACTAGCAATGTGAATTACAAGATTACATAGCTTCTTACTGCTTACACTGTTGACCACAAACCCTATGATTTACCAAGCTCTAGTTATATTGTTGAAAGGGTTCACGGTTACAGCAAAGCTTGCTTGATAATATTTTCAAGGTCTGTTTAATTAAACTGTATAATGTAACTTCTGTCTCTGCTTCTGTAAGGTCCAGAAGTATCTAGTAATATTATCAATGTTTGCATAAAAAGGAGCAAAGCTGGTATTGGGCTTGGTATTGAACTCAGAACCAAGCCTTTCCGATAGGTCTGTAACTAACAGCTTGATCCACACACAGCTGCATATGTAGTGACATGTGCTTCACTCACTCTGCTGTTATTAGAGAAGATTTTATGAAAACTGTGACAGTGTTTTCACCCAGGGAGTCTCCTTTCTGCAAGTCTGTGCTGGCACTGTGAGTGATGAGACCTTTGTTTCTGGGGACAGAGATGACTGTAACAGCAAAATTACTATTTACTATGGGAAGCCCTGGTGTCTGAAAGCCTACCAAATGGAGTGATCATAGGTTGTTTCTGCCCCTTTCTCTAAATTAAAAAGGCATCCGAACCACAGCAATATGATAATTAACTTTACTTCTATTTCTTTCCTTATTCTAAAGTAATTGAATCCAAACACTATCCATCCAATTCACTGGCTTGAGTCAATGGTTGGTAAATGAGGTGCTGGGCTCTGCTGGGTATTTTAAAAGTTCCTAAGGGATATTGTAGATTTTTAGCATACTAGAATTTAAGAGACTGCAATACTTGTTTAATTAAGGCTTTATGAGCTGACTATGTGACTTGTCCACATCAGCAACTTAGCCCCGATGTTTTCAAACACAAAGTGCAATATGCTCACAGAATGATGAGCTCAGGAGGCAACTGCTTGCGGGAATGGGTACCAAGACTTATTCCACACAGTGGCCTCTGCATGGTTAAGATTCACATGTCCACTGAGAAAAGGATAGATGACCACAAGCAACAGGGACAACTGATGAATAATATAACATTACCAAGACTGCTCATCTTTTTTTGTAATTATCAAAGTAAGTAAATGTGAAGGACAGTTGCATCATACTAGTTTCATTAGTAACTGCATATGTCACATTTGTTCCTTGAAATGCACTGCTGATGGCAGGGGTAATATGTCAAGATATCTGGATTTAGGTAGGCATATGAAAACATTATTTGCTGTATGGGACTGGATTCTGGCAGGCCAATTTAAAAATTGTTGTGTTTAGAGTTTAGGCTTAGTGCAAGCACACATGAGTTGTTGATGAACTATAAAGATGACTCTAAGTTCAGGATTCCTACCATGGAGCTTACAGAGGACAAAGAAAAGTGAAGTGACACGTGGTTTAGATGGTAGTTAGCTGAAGAAGACTATATAAAAAACGTTGTCCCTGAAGTTTCACCACATTCATTGAGAGCTCCAAAGAGAAATGGGGTCAAGGTGTGCATTGTGCTTGGTATAATATTCTCCCTAGATGGATGAGTAGTCTCTATGTGTGGTGTAAGATCAAAGAGGCCCAGTGGATGGTGGGAAAGTTAAGTTTTCTTTTCTTATATTTCCTGAACAATTCTTTAATTTTCTTCTTTATCTAATAAGGTTTTGTTTGGGATCAATAAACACATACTTTAAAACTCAGTGAAGACATTATAATTTACAAGAGATTATGATTTATAGTAAAGTGCATGAAAATGTGTTTCCAAAAAAAAAATTGAAAAGAAGAGAAAGAATGTGCCATTCTTTGGTAGTAAAAAATTGTTCTTCATTCGCAATTGTTTTGTAGCATTGAAGTTTGACTTTTTCTATTTGCATAGAGTTTTCCTTAGCTTTATGTTTCCTTCCAACCCTTCTTTTGAATCGGAATCTTTCAGATTTAGGTTCCAAATTTCCATATATATTGCAATCTGTAAAAGAAAGTGCATTGAGCAGTTCTGAGCCCCAAAATACGGCACCACAGTATGCTGAGCAAAGTAGTTTGGAGGACACTCAGAAGTAAAGTCTTTCTGACTCACATATTATTTCCACATTCTCCTTGTCCACACAAATGTGCTACCTGAGGGACACTGTTAATGAAGAGACCCATAGCTCAAAGTACTGATAATAACTAATTGTTGATTGCTCAGTCCTAAATTAGAAATCATAGAGGAAATTTAGTCCAGCAACATGACCACTCTGGCTGGAATTGTACAAACATGCCTTTAATCCCAGGAAACAGATCTCTCAGTTCAAAGCCAACCTGGTCCACAGAGCAAGTTTCAGGTACAGAAAAGCTTAGGTCCAGTTGTGGTGGTACATGCCTTTAATCCCATTTCTCAGGAGTCAGTTGAGTTCAGTGCAATGGAGTTAGGAGTTCTGTCAGTTGTGCTGAGTCAGAGAGTTGAGAGGCAGTGCAGGGGAGTAGAGTTTGTGGCAGTTCAGTTTATGGAGTTCAAAGACAGTTTTCACAGAGACAAGTTGCAGAGAGAACAAGTTAGACACAGGTGAAGACAGAATGAGCCAGAGAAAAAGAAGGAGATTAGAACATACTGTCAGAATTTGTTTGAGGCCAATCAGAGAAATTCAGTGAGAATCTGAGAGAAGTCAGATTGAATTCGTCAGTTTAGAGAGGAGTTTGGGCTAGAACAGCTGAGATGAACCAACCAGCCAGCATTCAGAACATTCTAGAAATGATGAGCTTCAGCAGTAAAACTCCAAGCCAATTACATCAGGAGAATAAAAGATACTTTAAACAGAAATCTATGCTAAATCCTATGGCCCAAGGAGGACTGAATTCTCCTACTGCAGAAGACTGAAATACTACATGGGCAGGAGAATGGGAGGAGTGCCATGAAAATCTGCAATCCAGGTATCAAACTTTCATCACAATTGCAAACACACAATAGGAAGGGCCATGTACAAAACTGGACCCTTCAACATTATCTCACAAATAGGAGTCCTTGAGACAGGATGTGATGGTTGAAATAAAAACGGCCCTCAAAGGCTCATATAAGTTTGGGAAAGTGTAGGAGGTATATCCTTATTGAAGGAGGTATGCCACAGGGGTGGGTTTTAAGGTTTCAAAAATCCACACCATTCCCAGTGTGTCTGCTGCTTGTGAATCAGATGAAAGCTCTCCTTTAAGCTTTAGCACCGTGCCTGCCTGCCTGCTTCCTTGCTCCCTCCCATGGTGGCCATGGACTCAACTTCTTAAACTGCAATACCCAATAAATTCTTTCTTCTACAAGTTGTCTTGATCACTGTAGCTCTTCACAGCAATAAAAATGTAAATAAGCCACAGCAGTACTTTCTTAAAAGATATCGGTTATTAGATGTTGATGCAAAAGGAGCTGTCATTGATAAGGTGGCATAGTCAGTGAGAAATTGGAACGAAGAAGTCCAGAGGGAAAGACAAGATATAACAAGTTAATGAGTTTAAATAAAATCATAACCTCCTTCATGTGAGTGTAATTTCCATGCATCAGACCCACCAATAAAAGTCATCTTCCCTATATCAGCTGAGTGTATATTTCTGAAGATTGCTACATCCTGGAAAACTTTAGATTTTCTGTTCATGATGTACCATTTGTCAGATAACATGGTGCATTTATGATAAATAAGGAATGGGATCACACTTTTCTCGAATATAAGACTAAATATGTTACTGATGTCTTCGTAAGTTATCTTCAGTAAATAGTTCCTCCAGGAAAGACCTATTTCAAATGACAAAAAAAAATGGTTTCTTTTATACTACATGTCTAATTGTTTGATAGAAAATATTGAGATAGAAGTGATTGTTAAATGAAGGAAGAAAAAATAAGTAATATTAAGTTGAATTTTGGAAAAGATAGATTCAAGGGATTCTTATCCAGTATAATGATTATGGCAGTAGGATCCAAAAAGTTCTGGCTACAGCCACTAGGTCATGAGAAGGTCAAAATGTCTTATTAATGAGGTCAGACATGTTCTCTTGTAAGGTTTATCTGATGAGTCATATTTTAAATGTCCTCCTGCCTTTTGTTCAATACTAAAAGATGCAGTTAAAATGATATAATATTCAAAAATTATTTATTTCACCATTAAAATAATCGACTTTATCTCACTCAACATGCTTTCTTATAAATGTTCATCAAGCAACATGAAAATTCAGATATGCTTCAAACATAAATCATTATAAAGAAATGCAGAAGCTACTGAATTTGAAGCAAAAAAAAATTCTCACAACACCAAAACTAAATACCTAGATGCTTGAATATGAGTCTTGGGAGAGGTAGAAAAATGAATAATGTATTAAAAGGGTACAATTTAAGCATTTTTTGTCAAAATGCTTATTGACAAAGACAGATATTGTCACATAATTCTGTTCAATACAAAATAGGTATTAGGAAGTTGTTTGCTTTCCTTTAGATATTTAAGGGTATTAAAGATTGAAAAGAATTTTCTTTCTCCTAACTCTGACAACAAAACATAAAAATGACTGTTTTTACTCTGTTGACAAATCTCCTCCATAGTTTTATAAATTGCTGCAAAGCAAAGCTAATTGTATAATATTCTTATCAGTGTCAGTGCTAATGACTTGCTATTAACATTGTTTTAAATTTGAATACAAGTAGCAGGTATCCCTGTGTATTGTGAAAAATGCAGAAGGAAATTCTAACCTCCTAAAAATAAACTAAAATAAAAGTTAAAAAAAAAAAAAACAAAACTTTCTTTTCCAGGATATACTTGAACTAAGAGAAAATAAATTCACTACTGTATTTGCTATCTCATATTCAGCTCCCTTGTTTCCCATTTAAACTAGACCTGTTTTTTTTTTTTTTCCTAGCAGTATTTTTTTTAACTAACTGATAAATTATGCTGATGAAATGTGTATCATTATTAACCAACTTCTATCAGAAACCATGAAACATTTTCATTATTAGGTCATTTATTTTTAGTGATATAAACTTTGTCCTAATTTTGTATCATACTATTCATAGCCATAAAAACTTACACATTTAACTGATTATATCAAATAATGCAATGCAAGAAAATGAATACACCCTTCATTCATATGAGTAAATCTAGGTAGAGATCAGGTTAGTCTACTAATACACCACATCCAAGAGTTTGTTAGGTGCAAAATAGTTTTTAGGTAAAAAGATGGAGAGCTTCTTTTCTATAGAATTCCAATGGACTAAAACTATATCAAGAATAATAAAAGAATATCATAAAATTCTGTTCAATAAAGTCTAATTTACTTGTAATGATATGATATCATATAGCATTACAATAGTCAATTACTAAATAAACAGCAAATTATACAAGTATGTGCTATGCAGTGTTTTCAAAATTTCTAATTCTGTGACCCTTTAATACAGTTTTCCATGTATGGTGCCCACCAACCATAATATGATTTCCCATGCTACTGTATAATTGTAACTTTGCTACTGATATGAAACATTCTATCTATCTATCTATCTATCTATCTATCTATCTATCTATCTATCTATCTATCATCTACCTCTATCTCTCTATCTATCTCAATGTCTATCTCTATCTCTATCTATTTTAGAGATAAAGTTTTGCCAAATGAGTCACAACCTAAAGTTAAGAACGGCTGTGCTATAAAATGGGTTCAGTCAATACTGATTTCACTGAATTTATATCTGATGGGCCAGATCAGCAAGAGCCAACCAGCATGATTCCTCTGAATGGTTGTCACTATAGTGAAGACACAATGATTTAGGGCTATTCTTTAAAACAAAAGCTTCTCTTTGTGTAATTAACACCCATTATTTGAGAAACATTTAATATTCAAATATATTTAATTCCCCCATACATGGAGAAATAAATCTTATTTGTCAGAGATTTTAATCACTTTAGCTACATCTTATAGTACTTCATTCTGTGCCAAGAAAAGATGCACATGTTCTTAATATTTCATCCAATTGAAACATTTCAAACAAGCCATCGTTCATTCAGGTCAGAGACCCAGTTTCATTTCAAGTTCTCTTCTAAAATCTGAAATCCTCCTCCACAGTCAATAATATAAATAATGTATAACACATGTTGAAGAGACTCCTCAAATATCTGGAATAATATCATCTTCTACTTATAATAGGAAGGACGGCTTTGCCAAGTAAAAGCAGGAGTGCTTGTTTAAACAACAATAACAATAACAGAATGATGTGTTTTGACATGTTTCTCAGGATATCCCAGTTGTGTTTTGGCAAGAAATCTACAGCTGTCTTCCAAAATTACCACACATATCCAGGTTTATATGTAAAAATATATACATTTTCTCAGCTGTTCATAATTCTGGAGGAAAGAGAAATTGCACTGTGGTCTTTGACAACTTAGTTCATTGCTATTGGCAGCCTGTGTATCATCTGCCCTAAGTGTCCTTCCATGCTGCAAAGTATCGGGAATGGGAATTTCTTCATAAGACATTGTCTGGTAAAACTGCCATGTATCTTGAGTTGCTGGCACAAATCACTAACACAGAACAGCAAAGTATGAAAAATCCCAGTAAACACAGCTACATATGTTGGCAGAAATAATCAAAACCAGGCCTGAAGCACCTGCAATTTTCGAACTAAATAGAAGTTTACTTCCTTATCAGGAGCAATGATAAAGAACTCCTATAGCTTTGTGGGTGTCTCACTACTGCATGTGCCTAGAATTTGATAGTAGGGGCATTACACCTCTATAATCATGTCCCATACCCAGCCATGCCATTCTTTGAAATAAGCTACAAAAATTGAGCACTTTTCTCAAGACAATAATCATAGCTGAGTTTTCCACAAGAATCAGAACATTTTTAGCCCTGCAGAATAAAGCATAACTGATATTGGTCTTGCTCAGGAAATCAACTTTTCCTCTATTTGAAGACAGGGCTATCTTCAGCACACAAGGCAAGAAATCCATTCATTTTCTTCTGAAAGTAGATGTGACTAGTTTTAAGATGACATCTCCATAGAATTGTGAGCTTCTTGAGGGTTAAGGCCATATTTATTCAACTGGAATAGACACGATGGAAAGAGTCCTTTATAATCTTTGTTAAACCAAGGAAATAATACAGGGAAAAACAGGCTCACCAACAAGTTTGACCTTTGTAGAATAATTTTTAAGGGATTTTACTGTTATGTTTTAAAGATACCAGAGACCCTTCCTTTTTCCTTCATTCTTCATTCCTAATTTAATTTGTGAGTTCAGTAAAAACTTCAAACCCAGTAACTTCTGCCCCTGTAACTTACTAGGACTATAATCCTAGTCACCATCATAATTTGATAGAAACAATCACTTAATCTATCCACTTAAGGCTCATCTAATTTGTTTTATATACTAGATCAGAGGGGTCACTTACCTCTTAAATTAACTGATGAATTATCTACCTTGTTACCATACTATGCAGATTTCAGATCTCTCCATCATTCTAATGATAAAGATCAGTATATGGGTAAGAGCCTCACAAGTAGTTTACAGATGTGTCTTCTTCTTCTTCTTCTTCTTCTTCTTCTTCTTCTTCTTCTTCTTCTTCTTCTTCTCTTCTTCTTCTTCTTCTTCTTTAAATGAACAGTATTTAGTTTTTATTTGTAATCCTAAATTTAACTTCTCATTTCAGCTAGATTTGGAGGGATATGAAGAAAATACGAAGTCCAAAGAAGGTGAGTGAGGGCAAATATGTCAGAGTATTGAAGGCTAATGGGTTAAGGAGATTCTCTTGAGCTACAGAAGGAATGCTAGTGTGTATGATGCCCACAAGTCAAAAGCATCAGAGCTGCCTATAGTCAGAAATGGTTATTTTGCTGTTCTTGCTATTCCCAGGCCCAAAACTCTCTATGGCTTCCACAGTGTTCATGTCTTCTATCACCTTCCGTAGGACCACATGTTTATCATCCAGCCACCCACTGCTGGCAGTGCAGATGCAGAATTGAGAACCATTTTATTAACTGGGAACCATTTTATTTTGTCCATCATTGCTATAACTCCATTTCAAAGAGCTTGGCTCCATTTGTAATAATGAATTCATATGTATGATCATTTGATGCATGTCTATTTAACTCAGACTATAATGGTCATATGAAAGCAGTGTAGCTCATTTTGATTTCCTCTGTGTCCCTGGAAAACAGCAGAATGTCTGCCATAGAGCAATCATGCCTAAAATATGCCTTTTGGGTGGATGGTAAAAAGTCAATGAATATACCTCTAGATCCCCTTTATACTAGCCAGAACAGTGTATTGAATACACTATCGATCTCTAGGGTGCCAGCAGCATCTTTTGCAGAAGGTTTGCTGAGGATTACATGTTGATTAAGATATATATATATATATATATTAAGATATATATATATATATATATAATATATCTTAATATATATATATATATATCTTAATATATATATAGATATTTAGTGTCCTGATTAATTTAAATTAATGTTTGTATTTACTATCAGTATTGCATTTGCAGAACTAGTAAGTCTAAACAACTGAGCTCATTTCCTGTAATTACTGCCTATTGCTTTAAGGATAATTTGAAATGTTGGGGTTAAGGATCAGTGAAAAACCATTGCCAAGTAAGCATGAGAAATGTGAGACCCTGGCTAAACTCTCACTACTAAAAGAATGGAGATTCTGAAAAGGTTTCCAAGCATTTGGTATTTATATAGCAGTCCTTATATTCATATAATTCTTCCAAATTTTTTGTTTGCAGGTTTTGCTCCAATCATGAATCTAATAGTCAACTCAGAAGAGCTGTTACACAAGAGAAATTTGAGCATGCGAGTGTGTAAGGACTTGAAGAAGTTTATTAAAGCAGTAGTGACCAGACATATGCCTATTTCAATAGTTTAGAAAAGTCAACAAGCAGGTTGCTCATGTTTAAATAAAAAGACTGATTGACAACATACTGACCAACATATCTCAGCATCATGCCCTATGGAATGGAAGCCTAAATCGGGTAAGCATAATGGAAGCGCTAGCTTTCTCTCTTTTTGTTTTATTCCAAGTATTTAAAATTCACTTTGCAATTTGTATTCTTTAATAATTAGACATAGTAGTCATAGCTTATTGCATTCTATAGCTTATTGGTTCATGTATACTTTAAGCCTACTACACAAAATAGCTCAGGAGCATACTCCTTCCCTCCATTGCTACATAATAATGGAGAGATGTATTTATTGGCTTATTGAAAGCGGGAAAGGAAGGCATGGCTGGCAAAGATGATCATTAACTGGGTGTTTCAACATTATAGGAGAATCCATAAAGATGAATTTTCAGCATTACAGTGGAATCCATAATGACGAATTGAGAATAGAATTCCAAACAGAAAAGAAAAAAGAAGAAAAGAAATGCAAACCATGTTCGAAGCCTTTACTAGAAAGAAGATAGCATTCTTCAGGTTCACACAGAGACTTGCATGCTGAAAGAATTACATGAGGATTGTAACCACCTGCTGACCACTGAGCTTCTGTCAGATAAATCCTTAACAGAAAGGGAGGACTAAAATACATTTGATGGCATGAAGTGCGTACAGCTCAGCGTGGCTGCACAAAGAATCTCTTTCTGTCACTTGCTAAAGGTAAAAAAAAAAAACCAATATTTAAAAATTCCAGATATATTGTCAAACAGTGAATCAAGAACCAGCAGAATACACTGAAGTCACCAAACTAAAGATGCTAAGATAAGCTGAAGCATTCTAGGATTAAGAACGAAGGTGTGGAGGGTATCATTAAAAGCTTCTGAGAAAAGGTATGCTTTGAAAGGACAAAGAGTATGAACTGGTAGATAGGGAACGGAAGAAGCCTATATTTCGGAATGCCAACATCTTCCTTTCAGCCACGGGCCAGATGGTAGGCAACTATTGCTATTCTCAAAGGAGTTCCATTTATATTTTTTACTCTCCTACACAAGGAGTCCTTTCAGGAGGAAACTCTAGAGTAAATAATAATTAATTTTATATTCTAGAGCAGTGCTGTTCAGCCTTTCTCATCCTGCAACCATTTGGCACAGTTGTGGCGTCACCCCAACCATAACATTATTTCCATTGCTATTGGATAAGTGTAATTTGATACTGTTATGAATTGTAATATAATATTGGATATGCAAGGGGTTGTGATTCACAGCTTGAGAACAACTCTTTTAGACTAAAGGGAATAAAAGATTCTGACAGGCAAGTAACAGTTTCGAGAAGTAACTAGCACTCTGCAGTCATCTAGCATCCCAGTTAACTTCACTGCCCATGCTCTGTTCAGAGCTTCCATCTCTGTGCAAGGGACAAAGTTGCTAAGTGTTTTTGTGAAGGAAGGTCTCTAATGTACATTAAATAAATACAGAAGCATTATGTGCAGCAGTACCAGGCAATCAGAACAGTATCAATACAATAAAGATACACCCCATTTTAGTGATGTGTTGCTTTTCTGGGCGTTGTTTTCCTCTACAAAAGCATTAGCAACTTTGTCCCTTGCACACAGATGGAAGCTCCTGTACAGAGCATGGAACAGTGAAAGTTTAACTGGGATGCTAGGATGACTGCTGAGTAGCTAGTTACTTCCCGCAACTGTTACTTGCCTGTCAGAATCTTTTTTCCCTTTAGTCTAGAAGAGAGGTTCTCAAGCTGTGAATCACAACCCCTTGCATATCCAATATTTATATTACAATTCATAACAGTATAGAATTATACTTATCCAATAGCAATGCCTAGAGTTATTCTGATGTTACACTAGTATTTAAAGTTCAATTTGATTTAAAGCTGTTGGAAGATCTGAATAAAATAAGTAAGATATGTCTGGATCTCTCATAAGGTCAAGAGGTGTAGACTAATGGCTGCAAGCTGAATAAACCTCCAGGAGAAGCCTGCAACCTCTTCTAACAATTAATGTAAACTCCATAAAGACATAGAATTGCCTTAGGATGCACTTCTATGTCAGGCCATACCTGCTACACTAGTTTGAGAAGATGCCTTTGTTCTATCTCAATAATGCCATTAACTACTAGGAAGAAACAAGGTTGTTATTTTTTTGGAGAGGGCATTCTATATAATTTGATAATTTAAAACATAATTCTCCTTAGTTATTAATTTCATATAAGACCTTGGCCAATCTTTTTCTAAATATCTCGTGTATCATACTCCTTCAATATGTGTTGTCATAATCTATATAGCCATCTATCCTTATACATGTTGGTAACCCTGTGTGAGCTGTGTTAACCATTAAAACATCGCTACTTCTGTAAATCATGTAAAAAACCTATCATTCATTGTTTTTCTTAATTAGCCCCATTTTTGTGTTATATAAATAGGCAAAGAAACACTTGTTCAGTAATCAGCATTGGAAACAGTTGTGTTTTCTTTGTATAAATGATGCACAGGCCCTGAATGGTATATTATGCACATGTAGCAGGTCCTTATATTGGATAAGGCTTTGCTGGGTTAAGATTTTTAGTACAGGTCCAGACAATGAATTGCACCTGCACACATTGTCAAAGCTTTTATGGGTATTTCAGGTCCTGACCTTGTCACATATGTTATCTTTACTGCTTTATGTTTAAGCAGTGAAGGGCATAGTTATGCAGATATTTCCTATTTTTCCTGAAAATTTCAACTTAATACTATATTATAGATAATTATTATTTTTCTGTCCTATGTTATCACCTCCCACTTACTTCAAAAAGTGGTGACACTATGTTGATTTAGACTGCTTGAGCATCTTAATTTCAAATAAAAGTCATCTCTCTTGCCAAGTGGAATGTTACAGAGATTTACAGTGCAATCTCCAGAGAGTTTGACTTGGAGATGCAAGGTTTGATGACAACTATCTACAGGTTGAAATTATAAAGGCAAAAGCATGGACTATCAAATCATCCTTCCACCTAACAATTCATTTCCCTTAGTCTCCAATTCATATTTATGGTATACTTATTACTCAGCAAACTGCTTTTACATGTTTTAATACACCTTTGACAATTCCTCTGCAGTTTCATCAGTTATTCAGCAAAATATCTCAGGGAGACACTGGATAATGATTAATCTTCAGGTAGCCCTCATAGCTAAGTCTATAATTGCCTCATTGCTTTACGGCAGACACCTTCAATATCACTGTCCTTGGTCTGTCTGTGTCGATGTCTGGTTGTCCTATGTCTGTGTCTGGTTGTGTCTATCTTCCCCTTTTCTCGGTCTCTGTCGCTTGATCTGTCCCTCTCACCCTCTCTTTTCATATATACATAAATAAAACTATGAGTTAGCAATAAAAAATGATTATGTAGTGTATGGGCAAGTTTTGGTTTGCATCACACACTTGTTTGTCTCAAGTAACATCAGAATATGCTTCTTATATCGAAATTGTATGTGCTAAAAAGTTCATATCTCTTTGGGAGATTAATTACGCAGTCATGACTAATTACCTGTGTCTGCTTATATGAGCAAGGCTATTATACACAGTGAACATCATAAAGATAATCAGTTTTTTAGCCTCTCAGCACAGGTCAGGAGAGAACCTTATTATCTTCATAAACAGGATAAAATGATTGTTGGTCCAATCTGGTAAATGTGCATTTAGGACTATTGTCTCAGAAACTAGTTAATGAACAAGTTCAGAGAAAAGTGAAATAGGGAAAAACGACCTCCGATAAATAGGTCTACAGCCCATGATCACCTGAAGCGAAGTATTGGAAATACATACTTGATGAACAGTTTTGTGCTGGTTGTCCAAAATGCCTGACTTAGATTTATTCCTGTGTGAATATGAATGTGAGGGTGGAATTTAGCTATTATTTAGATAGCTTATGATCAACTTTAGGAGACTTGTGTGTCCAGGGATATTATCCCAAATTCAGACCCCTAGAAAACTTAGCATGTATGGCATAAGGCTCCAAATTCTAGATTTCAATCCATGACTCTTCCAGTTTTCATTTTGTCACATTCTCCTCTCTTCTTAGATTCTTAAGCACATAATGTCAAGGGGGACAATTTAGCAATGCAAACCAAAGCTCTAATCCATCACTCGAGGCTTATAAAGTTTGAAGAGGGAGGTATAAATACTTTACCACCAGTCTATCTAGTATATGTCACTTCTAATTTAAAAGGTCTTTAAGCCTTTGAAAGGTCAATGTATACACTGCAGTATATCATAGAGAGAGTAATCTATCATATGACTTCAGTGGTCCACATTGCCCAACCCCTTAGAGTTTTAAGCTAAAACACTCAGAAAGTGGTCATGAAAGGCCACACTTTCTATGTATATACTCTTCTCCCCATGACACACATTCTAAAACATTGCTCTTGTGTTTTTCCTCTTCTGTGTTCTTTCTCATTTGTTTTTCACATTTTGGAAGTATTCATTTCCCTTGTCACATCATTAGTCATGCATTCCTTTCAAAACCCAGATTAAATTCCATGTTCTCCCTTTTGGGAGATTCTTGCACTATTAAGGTTAGGCTTTATACATTCTACTTGCGGTATTTGTTTTCA
The DNA here is from genome assembly GCA_021653895.1 of Mastomys natalensis. NCBI lineage: Eukaryota > Metazoa > Chordata > Mammalia > Rodentia > Muridae > Mastomys > Mastomys natalensis. Next base: position 1,539,536 of record JAJTUV010000910.1, on the reverse strand, counting down.
TTTTATACATGTTATTGTTGGTGTTTAAATTCCTCATATTCCTTTTAAAGAAAAGTCTCTTAAACATATTTCTCCTGTTTTTACTTCAGGATATGCCTTATAGACACTAAAGCAAGTTTCTTAAAAGTGTCCATTGACCCAACACCTTCACAATTACATGAACTACAAGAACATTGTATACATTTTCTGGCTGCACCCTACACAGGCTGGATGACATCTATATTTTTAAGTTATCAAAGATGTGAATGAATCCCTGCAGTTGGAATCAACCAGTCAGAGACAGGCTTTCCTAAGAATCTCTTGAAGCAGTTGTAAAGATTCATATTCAACATCTTTATCAGATCTGAAAAACCACGCCAGGAGAGCAGCCAGGGAATCCATTTGTTTTCAAGATGTCCTTTCCATCACCATCATGCTTTGCCTACCATGTGATTCTAAACGCAGGGCATGACAGTTAAAGTTCCCTCAGGTATTAGCAGTGCTTTCCCAAAGAATTAAAAATAAGTTTTATGTAATAATGTGACAGACTGTCCTCGATGCTTTGTCTTAATTATAATAACTTCCATGATTTAAACATTCATAGTTCGAGAAATGTTAACCTAATAATAATGAATTTATTTTTCACATTACTTCTTTGTGATTAGGTTAATAGTCTTTCAACTAATCTGACATACTGTAAAAATAATGAAATCTGTAGTTTCCAGTCCCAACTTTGACATTTATTAACTGATGGTCATAAGGCACTGAAGAAATCCTTAGGAGATACATTTTTCTCAGATACAATGGCTTTCTATGATAGCAACTTGCAAGTAAATGTACACATGTATGTAGGTATAAACACACAGACTACTGTAGGCAGAAACAGACAGATAAGTGCACACACATATACACTTAGTGCAGTATATATACTTGCACTATATGCTACTTGAACATGCACTATCTCTAGGATCTCAGTAAGAGCTTGAGAAGTACCTGGAGTTTTCTAAGGGGTCTTTGTCTACATCATGGAGTCAGTCCACAGCAGCAGAATGACACTTTTATAAGACCTCAAGAGCTCTCATGTAGACTGAGCATGCATGGCACACTTGTGGCATTTGCGTGACATACAGTACTAGTAGAGAGCTCTTCACTTTTCCATACTCCTCCTGATTTGTACAGAATACAGAATGATAACATTTGAAAATGTTCATGAGGTTTACTGAATGAAGTAACATATCTGCAGTAAAAAGTTGAAAGTAAACATGTTGGATATTTTAGACCTCTCTGTGTTCCCTGTTTGCACACAGGGTTTGTTGTAAGCAATAAAATATTAATTAAAGTAACTACTCATAGAACAAAGGCATAGAAAAGGTAAAATAGAACCCACGTCTTTAATATCACTATTGCTGTTTGAAAGATGAGTTGGTATCATTCCTTAGAAATGTACATATTTCTTTAAAATGTGTTACTTTTTTATTCATTTGTGTGTATATTAATATATATATATTATATATATATATATATATATATATATATATATATATATATATATAATATATTGGGGATTGAATGTGAGTCACCAGTCTTGGTGCACTTTTATCCACTGAGGTAACTTTATGAGCCACATTTTGCCTTTTAAACAGCAATGGTTTTATAGGTCTCTTTTAATGCTTTATCAATTTTATTTGCACATTTGTTCAATTAATCCTCCAAAATGATGATTGATGAGTGCTTAGGTCTTTCTATAACAGCTATGGTATTGGCTTAACTTGTTTTCTACTATTAATCATTGCATTTATTCTTTAAGATGTTTGTATGGATATATTTCTGATTATATCTTTAGTTATTTTGTTATAAAATATTTGTAGAAGTGGGATGACTAGGTCAAGTGGAAGTAACATGTTTAAAGCTCATGACCTATATAGACCTTGTTTGATCAAACTTCTCAATTAAATTTTACCACATTTTCATATGCTTGGGCAGCAATCCTAGTGTATCAAATATCTAAGCAAAGACATTTTAGTTTAATGTATAATAAAACCCAAGAGAATGTTCATGTTATTCAAAGCATTGTTTTTTTGTTTTTGTTTTTTATTGTCCATCATATAATTTTTCTGTGTTTCTTTTCCCCACTTTTGAATGTTTGGTCAGTGATTAATAGGCCTATTATTTCAAGAGTAATTCTATTTCTATACTAGACATGTGTTTCTCCTAGGCTAAATTTCAGTTTAAATATCAATGTCTATTTAAATGGACATACACATTCCTGAAAAGTATACTTTAAACATTTTGTGACAAATCAAACATTCATAAATTTTGAAAGATTTCTACTAGCAGAAATCTCATAGCCGGTATCTACATAATACAGCAAACATTAATTTTCTCATAGCCAGTACCTAGATTATACAATAAACATATTTTCTTCAGAATTTATATAATCACCTACTGAAAATTTCGGTATGTTGCTAATATTGAATTATTTTTATAAAACCTTACCTATAGAAACTGAATCCAAAGGGATGATTTTAGAAGTGTAAATTCTACTTAAAGCATGCTCTTTTAAATTTATTTTCTACAGGACTTTGCAGCATCTGGAATAGGCCTATCACACTGTGACACTCATGAAATAATTATTGACTCAATGACTTCTCACAAAGGGGCTGGTGGGGGATGGTTCTGCTTTTGAATGATAAAGGTGAACTTTTATAATGTTGCCGTCCCTCAGACTTGAAAACCTATTTGGTACAAAGTACCATAGTACATTGGAAGGCCAGTAAGTTAGAACTAACCATTTCAAACAGGGTTCAGATTTTCTGAAAAAAAAGCATGGATTAACATATTAAAGACATCAAGTATGTTTCATCTACAAACAACCAAAAATCATGTGGATAAATTGTCATAACTTCTGGAAAACGGTTCACATCTTTTCATGACAGCATCAGACATCTTGGAGGAAATTAGAATTCAAAGCATCTTACCTCCTTGCAGAAGATGGTGAACTAATGCTGAAATGCCAATGAAGGCAGAAGAACAAAAGAAATGTGCAGGCAAAGGAGCTGACAAGAATGGAAAATGTTGTGGATTGTAGAATTGATCTTATTGAGAGGGAATTGAAAAATAATGTGCAGTACTTCAAAGGGGCAGAAAATCCTCCTGTCATAGATCCTTTCAGTCCAGATCCTCTGCTGAGTAGATTTGTGGAAACAAGCTAATTACTGCAGCCTGTCTTTGACTTTCCTGGTGAGGGACTAAGGAAGCTACCCAGTGTTTTCTATGTTTACTAATGATGAAAACTTTCAAACATTTTCCAAGGAGCCTTTGAGTAGAGATAACTTTCCCCTAGGTTGCAGTCAGAAATATTTGGAAAGCTTTAAAAATATCTATCTTCCTAAATCCAGTCCCACACAATGAAACCAGACTGTCTCAGGATGGGTAAGTTTGGAGTGGTGAAGGCATTAGTTAACATTCACCTATGTGCAGTCATGGATAAGACCACGAGATGAAGGGATGCAACTATGTGTCACGGGGAGGAAAATCTTAATAGGTTGTTAAGTTTTCCTCCAGAGTTCTGCAACTTTATCACAAGAGGACAAAGAAGAAATACTTTCCAGTGATTTCAGATTTCAGCTAACTCTCATAAATATCAAGCCAAGTTGAGAGTGTTTTTGGAGAAGGCCAAGGGAAGCCTTCATCAAGAGTGATATGTTCTAAATATTTCTAGATTAATGTTTACTGAGAAAGTTAAAATGGTATCAAGTAATATCTTCTTGATATCTATGAAGCAAATAATGCAACACTGGGACAAAAGCACCTCATCCAGTATTTAGTACACAAGGCTCTAGAAATGGCAGCCTTTAGCCTCTACTTCTTATATTCTAGGGTGAAAACAGTATCACATGGTTTGAGTTTGCTCTCAAATAACAGACCCTAGTGAAATAGTGGGGACATTCATCTATGAGTGGTTGTCCAAGGTCTTACACTATCTATTGGTGCTGAATGTGTCTTATTTAATTCTTCCAAACAGTTAGATTCTCTTCACCACATAGATAAGCTTTCTCAAGAAGTAGACCAAAACTAACACTGTTTGAAACCAATGATTTCTGCTTTACAATGACTATTTCCAGACTTAGTCATTGCTTACCCATTTCAAACACAGAGTAACCCTGGTTTTCACCCTTTATAAAAATAGGTGAGTACTTTTATGGCTATACTTCCTTCTGTATTTATATGTTCTAGTATGGAACAGAATTTCAAAACTAAGGTCTCTTAGAGTTTAAATAATTTCATGCTGATTTTAAAGTATATTATCAAATCACTTTTCAAGGATTTGTTTCTTTAATCAATTTGTCCATCATATTTAATTATTTCTAATTTAATGCCCAGATGTTATTCATGCCTTTTAAAAGCTTGTATTTGGTCCACCAGTAAAATTTTCAAGTTCCTTTTGGTAGGTTTTGGAATAGTCCTTTACAAATTTCAATATCACTGTAGAAGTTTTTCAGTTGAAATGATTTGGGGTTGGCATTTTTGTCAAATAGACAGTAAGGCTATTGAAGGTAAAGGGTAAAGGTCATACTTGCCTTCTTCATTGCTACATTCTGGAGAAACTGAATCAATTGATGTTGATCATCTATTTTTCATTTTGTTTTGTTTTCCTTTTGTTTAATCAAGGTATCTTTGTGAAGCCCTGGCTGTCCTGAAATTCACTAGGTAGTCCAGGATGGCTTTAAACTCAAGATCTGCCTGTCTGCTCCCAGGTGCTGGGATTAAAAGTGTGAACCACTACCACTCGGCTTGCTCATCAATTGATACATCAATTGTTACTAAGGACAGTGAGCCACCATTAGAAAATAATACATACAAAAATAGCTAAGGCACTAGAGATTTCTAAAGCAAGTAAAATAATCTAAAGGGGACGAGTGGAATGACCTGAGAGGCCTTCCAGGAAGGGCTAAAAATCTCTTCATTGACAGTACTTTTTGAAAGAACAACAATGGTATCTGTTCTCTTGCTTGAAGCTCCTGCCAATAACCACTCAGAGGAGGCAATGGACCCAAAGAGAACAACGTGCATTCTGTAGGTGCTAAAGGAATCCTAATTGGTCCAATTAATGTGGTAGCTTTAATTTGTAAGTCAGCTAATGATATCGAATCGGCTTTCTTGGAAACCAACTCTCTCCTGGTTGTGTAAAAAAAAAAAAAAAAAAACGTGAAGAGAGCAGCTGAGGGACTCCTGGAGTGGCTAAGTACTGTATTTGCTCATTGTTTTAACCTTCCTCTTCCTTCGCCATAATTTTAAAGAGAAAATAAAAGGTATTTTTTTCTCCATAGAAATTTCCTTGACATGCAGCCTTAGTTAGGACATAGCCCAGGGCAGATGGGAAGTGCTGCTTTATCCCATTCTTAGGTCTGTCCCAGACCTAAGCAACTCCCATTGGAGTGCATCCAGGCCAGCATTTTCAAATACTGAGAGTTTTTTGCTCTTTTTTGCCGAAATAAGCATGATTATTTTTTTTTTAAATCCAAGAGTAAACCATGATGTATGTGTGTAGCTGAGCAAACTGTTCTTGTCACACCCTGCTGTTCCTTTGAGCTGAGAAGCATCACAATAAATTGCTGGTTGTCACTACCCATGGAATGTCTGATTAGCTCCCTTGCAATGTGATCTCTAGAAATAGCCCTCTCCTTACTTCCCAGCACCCTTGCTAGAAAACAGCGCTCTCATGACTCTGCTCAGAGGCTGCTGGGAATTTTCTCAACAAATTCCCATGGGGTGCTCAGCGTTTTGAATAAGCACACAATCAAAGCTAGTCACCAAGGATTATAAGCTTGATAGAGGCCCATGGATTTCTCACTTGAAGTAAGAAACAACCATACATATATATGACATTTGAGTAATTCTTCTGTGCCCTTCATTCCTTTCTTCCTGGTTTTCTTTTTTTCCTTTTAGCATCAATTTTGGGCAAGGTCCATGTAAATAAAATGGAAGTACATTTAGGAACCATCAGTAATAATTTCAGAAACCTTGTGATATGTTTCTACATTAATGATCAATAAGCTATACATGACAAGGCCCCAGATTTCACTTGGCATCACTACTTATTCAATGTGTTTATTATTATTATTAATATTATTATTATTATCTTTACTACTATTACTACTACTACTACTATACAGATTTGAGCCTTGAACTCTCTATGTAGCTTAAGCTAGTCTTGAACTCATCACTCAGCTCTAGATCCTGACAACTACAACCTACCCAATAGTGCCCTGCTCCATTTTCAGTGTGTCTAGACTAACTATTAAACAAATTCTAAACAAGTCAAATTTCTTGTGTAATATGTACTATGGATAAGTCAAGTATGGCTGTTTTATATTTGAAATGTGACTAATTCATGCTGAATTACACTGTAAGTATAAAAATACACACTAGGTTTTGACAATGTTATAAAAAACATAAAATATCTCCTTAATATTTATGCCAATTACACATTGAAAGGAAGGACTTTTATGTATTCTTAAATAAAATATATTATATAATGAAGTTTCTACACTCAGTTTGCCTCCCTTAAGTGACAGCAGCTATAACATTTGTAAGGTTCTATTTGAACTGCATAATGCTTCCATGCTCTGCCTTTGGCATTGCTGAGTTTACCCATGGGAGGAGGAGCAAGACAGAGTATTACCTGTTCCCTCTCTGCGAGAACGAAGCTATCTTGTTTGCAGCACACTGTGTGTATAACAATGAAAGTGAACATTGGCTAGCCACAATCCCTGAGACAGGCAAAGGTGCAGCGTGCGGCTAAGGATGCAGGACTCTCATGTCTTTCTGCCTCCACTGCCCATCTTCAGACAGTTCTGATCTGTGGCCTCAGGACTCAGAGTACTCAATGGACTTTGGCCCCAGAGCATGCTGGCAAGCCACCATCACAGCTCTTGCTCCTCATCTTTAATCTGAACTTTGACCAAAGGTCTTTTTAGATCTGGCCACAAGCAGGAACTCTGATAGTATTTAAAAGCAAAAATATAATCCATCACCCAATGCAAGTCTGGACAAAGCGAATTTAGTTTGATTTGAAAATGTTTATTTTTTGGGAAAATGCATCCTTAAGCCAAAGTTTTTCCACTTGCCATTCTGATATTGCAGAACCGACTGCTATATCTGTTGAAATGCAGATTCCAGGGCCTCTCCACCATAATGATAATCCCATAGGCTTGGACCACAGGACAGGTTTCTGAATTTAGACAGCATCTCCACATGGATTCCCATTCATTCTAACATGTATGAAGCATTAAAGGCTGCAGTTTTTGTTTGTAAATTATCGTATTTTAGAATTACATTATAAGTATAATATAAATATAAATACTTTGCTAAGTAGCTCTAGGAAGTTTGAGTCCTTAAAGTATTGCTGTGAGATCCCCACTTAAATACGTAATTATCTAGATGCTTGTTGGGTATGAAGACATGAGCTTTCTGCTTCTGAACCCAAAACACAGAGGCAGTATCACTAGAGTAAGACACCTAAGAAGAATAATCGTATATGAGCTCTTAGTTTGAAGAAAAGACCTCATCTCTGGATTAGTTAGCAAGTACAATGAGGAGGATTCCAGATACCACCTCTAGCCTTCACATGTGCATAGGTACCCACATAGATACAAGGCACACGGTGCAGAAGCATGCATGCACACACATTTACAGTACACACATGCAGAATGGGAAAAGGTCAGCGTAAGCCTTGCTGTGTTATGAAGATCAATGGCTGCCTTGTTGAGGAGCAGCTTCTCTCTGTATCCTTAGATCCCGAGCAACTGAACATAACTAGAGCTATGACCCTCAACTAAACTAGAAATGTGCCATATTCTGGAAACTTCTAATGTCCTTTTGTTATTGTTTGGCTATCCTGTTTTAATTTTTGTCTTGTTGAGACAAAGTCTCAACATGTACATGAGGTTGGCCTTATGTTTATGGGAATCCTCCTGTTTCAAATTCCCAAGTGCTAAATTCGCAAATATGAGACAATGCCACTAGCTTAAAAAGTTCTTTCACGAACCCAGATGCACCTCAACAGAGGAATGGATACAAAAAATGTGGTACATTTACACAATGGAATATTACTCAGCTATTGAAAACAATGAATTCGATAAATTCTTATATAAATGGATGGAACTAGAAAATATCATCCTGAGTGAGGTAACCCAATCACAAAAGAACATACATGGTATTCACCCACTGATTATTGGACTTTAGCCCAGAAGCTTGAAATACCCAAGATTCAACTCACAGTCCACATAAAGCTCATGAAGAATGAAGACCAAGTGGGGGAGGGCTACAGTCCCTCTTAGAAGAAGTAACAAAATACTCAAGGGAGCAAATATGGATGCAAAGTGCAGGACAGAAACTGAAGGAGGGGCCGTCTGCAGACCATTCCACCTGGGTATCCATCCCATGTGCAGTCACCAAAGGTAGATGCTGACATGGGTGTCAGGAGTGCATGCTGACAGGAGCCTAACATAACTGTCTCCTTAGAGGTCTGCAAGAGTCTGACATATTCAGAGGCAGATGCTCACAGCTAACCATTAAACTGATCATGGGGTTCCCAACAGAGAAGATAGAGTGAAGGCTGAAGGAGTAGAAAGGGTACGGGACCCTATGAGGAGAGTAACAATACCAACCAACCAGAGCCCCCAGGGTCTAAACCACCAGCCTGGAAGCGCTTAGGGAGGGACCCATGGCTCCAGCTGTATATGCAAGGGAGCTATATATAAGTGGGAGAAGAGATTCTTGGTCCCATGAAGGCTGGACATCGGTGTGGGGGGGATACTCGAGGGTGGGGAGGTGAGAGGTATGGGGAAGGGTGAGTGGGAGTACACCAACGTGGAGGCAGGAGGAGGGGGAAGGGATAGTGAGTTCCTGGGAGGGAGGGGGGAAATGGGGTAAGGAGAGAATATCTGAAATGTAAAAAAATTTCCAATAAAAAAAAAGAAAGGGAGAAGCCAAAAAACAAAAAAAGTTCTTTCACAAACAACAATTAACAAATCTTTCATTCTATTATTTGACTAAATCTTAAAATATATAACTATATTCTAGTTAATATAGCTAAATATCATCAAACATAAAAGTAGATGGAGATATTGAAATTTGGGGAGAATATGTAGGACCTTAAAATTAGAGAATTCTTAAAAAAATATACTCAGAAAAAAATTCTTAGATTAGCTCAGCTAAAGTTCTATTCATGTCTACCCACAAACAATTGAGAGAGAAAAAAAATACCCTAAGTGGTCATTTAGAGATAACATGACATGCTTCATACAGCAAAACTGTCAAAAAAATTGAAGAGTATTAACCTGGAATCAAGTCAGATCTCACAAAGGAAAAGTAGCATCATTTTCAGAAGTATGCCTTCTGAATTGGGCTTGTCTACCAACGATGATGAGGCACTTGTTCAGGCATCTGAAAAACTGTCTGGCAGACAAGAGGCTAGTGGGACTCCTTGACTTCTGACAATTTGTGGGTTTATATACTTATTTATTGTAGTTCTTTTTTACTTAAAAAATTAAGATTTTTGTAGAACTATAGACCTGTCAGTATAGAAGATAGACATGAACAGATTGCTTGAGCTAGATTTAAGGAGTTTTGCGACAAGTCTATGTGTAGTCTCATTAGATGAACAGTACTATTGTAGGTTACAGGCATAGGCAGCCATATGAAGTTTCTAGAATGCCATGGACACTGCACAGAAAGCCTGAGTTCCAAGTAGGTGACATAGGAGTTCAACCGGAGCTTGGATAAGCAATGGAGGGCAGATTCATAGCCAACTGTTTTGGGAACAGAAGGCTTATAGGCTGGGTCACCCCAGGAAACATCAGATGGCCGACATCCTTGTTGATGTACAGCATCATTTAAGCATCAGGAGAAAGGGAAGCAGGTGCATGCGAATGCAACGCGTCTTTGTATCTTTTTGGGAGAATGACCCATACTGTTTTTCATTATTATTTTCAAAAGAGAACATCGGGAAAGCTGGTCCAGCCAGCTGCCTTTGAGTAAACAATGAATCAGAGTTCAGGGGGCAAAATGACAATGGGGATGGTAAAGTCAGAGGGCAGACTTTCTTCCCTCAGCATGGATTGTGCAAACTTTTCAAATCTCTCATTATAAATAAATGATAATGTACTGATGTTGTACCTGTTCCTTCCTTATTCATACAACATTGCCATGCTCTCTCCCTTTACTGTGAGTCTAGGCTCAGAAGAAAAAAGATGAATGAAAGGAAAATAAAAATATTTACCAACATGGTTTATTCTGCAAGAACACAGGTTCAAATAAACGAACTTCTGGGCATATTTGGTCAAGTTTCAGAAAGATCAGATCTTCTGTCTTGCAATTTCTTTTATCCATAGCTAGTTAGTTGTGGTTTAGCCTTGGATGTGGTCCCAGGTTTGGGACAATTCTCCTCGTTAGTTACGTACATAGGCATGACTATTGGGCCAATTCAGATGCATGAGGTCTTCAAGGGTTCTCACAGAGCAGTCTTCAACAAGGTTTAGTTTCAACATTGGCAATCATTGCACCAATAGCTGTAATATGCAGTGCTTGTTGTACCCCCTAGCACTCTCAAAAGTGCTTCTCATTTATATGCTTGCTTATCCTTACCATAACTTTCTGCACTTGGCATTATTTTTGTCCCCACTGTTCAAATGAGAAGTCAAACACCATGAGACCTTTAGTTATTTACTTGGAGTGGTGCAAAAACTACTCTTGCAAGAAAACAATAAATACTCCATCGAGAGCCATATAGCAATCATTGACATGAAAGAGAAAGACTTTGAAGCTAATGAAGCCTAAGGTCAGATAAAAATTCACCCATATACCAGTAGCATGATATGGCACCAACTTCCTCATTTTATTCATTCTTTGTTAAAAAGTGGAGCATATACTTATAGACCGTTCTGAGTATAAGAATCCTGGTGTTACATAGCAGTCATGCTAAGACAGTTGCTGACAGTATTAACTAGAAACTACTACTAGAAACAACTACAGGCTATTTTTCTCTCCGTTAGATAACAATTCTGCCATTCTCTTTCTGCTGTTAAGGTCTTCTCTCCTGTGTGGCAGGGAAGTCTGCTGCTGATTCATACTGAGTAATGTAACACAAGGGATAAGGTGCATGCCATAGTAAGGGCCACAAAGGGCTACAGCATATGTCTGCGATCCCCAGAACAAGGTTTGCTCACTCCATGGAAGAGTGGCTGGTTAAGTTAATCCCAGGGTTGCTTTCTCAGTAATGACACATCTCAGGCCATTGATCCATGGTTTTATTTTCAGGACTACTTAAGCAGCAGCTGTAAAAAGCAAACCATCGTGCAAATGCAATACGGAATTAATCCACACACTTTCACCCATACAGTTCCCTCTGATACCTATTTGTCTGTCCTGATTTTAGAAAGCAGAATTCAATAAGATAACAGATGAGTGAATACATTTTGGATTATGATTTTTTCATATAGTGATATAAATGATGTTACATAGAGTTGATATCTTTATAGAGTGTCATTTTTGAAGTGTTGTGTCAAAACAAGCAATCAGCATTGGTATGTTAGGCAATCAATTGGGGGCATTATTGTGGCTGTAAACTTTCTAGAAATAAAATACATGTATTAGCAAAAGCAGATTTGATTAATATTTTCCATATCAATATACAAATCTTTAAACAAACCATTACTTTTAACTTGTGTGTGTGTGCTTGTCCGTGAGTGTGTGCACGTGCATTTGCCTGCGTGAGTGCATGCGTGCATGAGTGCATGCGTGCATGAGTGCATCTGTGGATGTGTGTGTCCCTGTGGGTCCTGGACATGCACATTTCTCTGAGCTTTACAGTAGTCTTCAGGAAAATTGTTATTGAATGTTCTAAAATGTGTTAAACTGAAAATGGCACGAGAAATCTTCTAGAGACTCCATTTCTCCTTTTCTAACTAACCAAACATCATCAGACAAACCCCAATTACATATATATATATATATATATATATATATATATGTGTGTGTGTGTGTGTGTGTGTGTGTGTGTGTGTGGTGTGTGTGTATACAAACCCAATTTATATATATATATAGTTATATATATAACTATATATATATATATATATATATATATATATATATGTTATATATGTATACTATAGAAGTTGTGTTTTGTTTCTCAAACCTCATTTTTATGAGCCAATATTCCAGTTTCCCAATGGGAAGAAATGTTTGTTCTCATGAATTTAGGGTTATGCAGTCATTTTCATATATTTTTATTATTCTTTCTATTGGGGAGCGCCCCCTGGTGGATCCTTTGAAAATGTTTACCAAGCGTTTAAATTGCTCTGTTCATCCAGACATACAACAGATGTGTTTGAAAATATTATTTTTACACAAAGCACACTCATGGCCAGCTTTCCAACAACAACAATATGTGGGAGTCTTCAGCTTCTTTATAATCATGAGAACAGTGTTTATAATGTGCTTTTTATTTCTAGATGGTGTGTGCTTGTGGCCAGATATGCAGCATCCTCTGTGGGTCTGCATTGAATGAAAAGGACATTATGGCATTATGGGCTTACATACAAATGGAGAGGCTCATTTTCTTCTTTCTCAGTCATTCCTTATGTCCTTGATTTCTTTCTACAACAAACACGTTCTATTTGCTGGGGGATTTGCCTGGATGAGACAGCCATGTGTCCTGAAAATGCCAGGTATTTGTCAAGACTAAGGCACATCTTTCAGAACAAGATCCCTGTCAGGGCAAGCTGGAGAGATTAATAGAACGTTTTGTGGCTCTGGGGAGATCATCTTGATTCCCTATGTGTTTCTAAATGGAGATTGAAAATGTTATGTATAAAAACTAGAAATTCTTGACTGTCCTTACAAGTATTTCCTCCCACAAGAAGCCTCATCTCCATTCTTACTGGAAAGACAAGGCACCACTGCTCACATTTTCTGCTGCAGGTTGAATATAGAGTCCCCAAATACATGTAAAAATTCCAGGCTCCCAAATCTATACTTTAGTCATCATTCTCTATCCCTGAAGATCTTATTTGTAGTTAGCTAAGATGAGGTAATGCTAAAGCAGAGATGACCTGAAATTCATATGACTGAAAAATTTCTAACTAGGAGGAATGCCTATAGACAATCTGAAATAAATGTATACAATGAATAGCACCTGCACATGTGGGCTGAAATTGGTGAGATATTTTTATAAGCAGAAGAATTTTAATGATTGGCTTTGGAACATCAGAAGTGAGCATGTAGTAAAGGACCCTACAGGTTCTTCCTGCAATGTTCAGGGGAGAAATCTGTCTTTCTGTGTCTTGATTATCCCAGCCATGGCCTTTTATCCCAAGAGTCATGAGATCATGTTTCCTGTGGTACCTTCTATCATCCCTGACAAAGTCATCTTTCTCTGGATGCTGGTGCTGGGTCGCCAATACATACCCTTTCTGAATAAGGATCAGTTTGAGTGGCTCACACTTTCCTTGGCCACCTATATCCCAAATCATTGATGGCAGAAATGGAGGGCAGAAGATAAGTTGGCCTTGGGCAATATAGAGGCTTTCTCAATCCCAAAGCATTTCTGGACAAATACCAAGACCAAGCAGCTACTACTTTTCCAACCACAAGAGCACAAATTGCAATGTCAAAGCAACATAGAAGCCCTGTGTTTCTTCTCTTTCCCTGTTTATGTTCACAATCATCTAGTCATGGATCTTCTAGCAGGCAAACAAAAAGAAACTGATATGACCCTTGACATCTGGGATTGTTGTAGTATTAATTTCTTCTGGATTTTATCTATTTTAATTTTATATGTGTGATTTCTTTTTTCATTTTCTTTTTTTCTTTTTTGTTTTTTTGTTTTTTGTTTTTTCGAGACAGGGTTTCTCTGTATAGCCCTGGATGTCCTGGACTTCTCTCTGTAGACCAGGCTGGCCTTGAACTCAGAAATCCACCTGCCTCTGCTTCCCAAGTGCTGGGATTAAAAGCGTGCGCCACCACTGCCTGGCATATGTATGGTTTCTATGCATACATTGATGTGCAACCCAGGCCTGCCTAGTGAATTCAAGGGTTATAAAGGGGATGTAGAATAGAATTGGAGCTATAGATTGTTTTTTAGTACCACATGGGTGCTGGGAATTGAACCTGAGTCTTCTGGAAGAACACTGAGTTCAGTTAATCATGAACCCATCTTCCCAGGCTCCGGTTGGAATAATCTTGAGAGTTCCTTCGCCCCATTTTCAGTACAAAGACTCATAGCTTCACTCACCTTCTAGTACCCAAATGTCAAGATGATGTTCATTTGCAAAACAGCTCTGCAAATCCACCCAGGCCTTTTTCCCATTCACTCTTTTGTTGTTCAAACTCCATCCTTTAACTGCAATTTCTTTCTCACATTTATGGAAACTCTTTTCATCTTTCAAAGTCAAACATTTTACGTGAATTTTTCTCAAGTGCATCACCATATTCATGTGTGAATTCCAAGACATGCTGACTATACTATGCTACAATGTGTTTGGTGATAAAAACTAAAGACAAATTTCTGAATGCACCTTAATGCAATGCTTATACCATGCTGAAGAGCACAGAGAAAGTGGGGTGACCAAGTTACCCTTACTTACTGAGATAAAATGAATAGCATGAATTATTTTGATTAGCTTCCCCTCATTATGATGGTCATCTGTCTCCAAATTTCATATATATAAGTGAATAACCACATTAGAGTCTAAACAGTGTGCTATTATATCCTTATATTACTGATATAAACATAGTTTTACCATACCATTGATGGTTTAAGTCTTGTTAAAAAGGAGCCTAAAATGGAGCAATTCCAGGCCTACCCTCTTCAGAAGCTGATTCATGACAGAAAACTTCCACTCAGAAAGGATCTTTGGAGTTATCATAGCTGCTTCCCCCACCCTTTATTTTTCTCTTCCTTTCCTTTAAACCCCTGGTTAAATGAGACTCCTTCCTCAACGCCATTATTCATACAACTATGCAGACTGCGCTGGCATTTCCCATCACATATTCAATTTCAGACGAGCCCCCAAAAGAAAGAAAAGTAATTCTGTGCTATTTCCTCTTTTTAAAAGAAATGAATAACACGCGGAAGGAATCATCTAACAGAACACCGGTTTCCACTCTAGCAAACTGCTGAACCTCTTGCTTCTTCCAGCCAGTTTGATTAAGGTGTCAACCCTCCTCTTCGTTTGCATTTATTATTTGGGGAGGGCTTTTTTTCCCTTTTAGTGTTTGTTTATCTTTTCCAATTTTTTTAAAAGTCATGAATCATCATTTGATTTACTACCTTGCTCAGCGGAGATAGGCAACGCTAATGAAGGAACAGCCAGCAAGTGTAATTAATACCCGCCAGGCATCCCACCAGTCAGCATGCCAGGAATCTGGACCCAAGGAGAATGGAGAGGGAGGTCTATGCACAGAGCAAGCGATGTGGCCACTCACCACAAGCATCAGCAGCAATATGGCATAAGATGAGAGGGAGAATGGATCAGCAGCAGCCCACTGGTCATGCACTGAGGACCAGAAGAACTGTCAAGCAGGAATTGCAGAGATCTCTGGGATGAGGGCCTGCAAGGCTGGCTCATCAAGGATGGCTGCAGAGATAGAGACAGTGTGCATGCTGCGGCTGATGGATCGCTTCATTTAAAACACAAAAATAAGGCAGCTTGCCAGAGCAGTTTGGGCCAGTTTCATTAAAACTCTTCATTCATCATACTGAAATGAGGCAGTGTGTGTTATTGCACTGGAGCCGGCTTAGTATCAAAGCTATTCCGGTACTAAGTGCTGATTCAGGCGGGGCAGAGCAGCAGGTGGGGAAGGAGACTTAAGGAGGGCTGCAGCCAGCATGCCTTCATGTTTGCTCTACTCCTTTTCTGAACATTGCACCCAGAGTCTAAGGGCCTATCAGTAAAGTCCAGTATAACTGGTAAAGAACCAGGAATGGAGTGGTAACGAATAAGAAACAGAGATCTCACTCTCAAGCCTCTCTGCTGGGAGAAACGAATAAGAACCATCATCAGTCTGGCTTCTCAGTGAGATATGCCCGCAGCTGCATCTCCATATGTTGCTTAATGCACTCATGGAAGACAAGCTTCCGTAATTGTACCAAAATATCAATGTGTACGTGTATGTATGTGTTGTGTGTATGTGTGTGTATGTGTGTGTGTGTTCTTGTTCATCCTTAAGAGTAAACTGTGAGTACAATCATCGTCCTAATGTCAGGCTTACATTACTACTGATTAACCCTTCATAGGGGCCACTACATCTTTGGTGGCTTAAGTATCTTTCCCTACAACATGAAGCTTATGCTCGGATTCAATTTCTAAAAGACTTTGGTCCACAATTCTTGAGTGTGTAAATTAGAAGTGCACATCTATTCCATTAGAAACAGAACAATCACATAATTAAACTCAACACAATACTTCACCTCTGTATTCCCAGCATTGGAGAGAGACAGGGCAGAAGAACTCCAACCTCACCCTGCACTATGAAGAAATTCTGAAGCAAGCATAGGGTACAGGAGACTACCATTTAACAACATATGGGACGTTGAGATGGCTCAGTGGGTAACGACACTTGCTGCCAAGTCTGACAGTCTAAATCTGATTCTTAGAATCCACCTGAATATGGAGGGAAAATCCCTCCAAGTTGTCCTTTGACCTCCAGAAGTTGTATCATGTGCCTGACCACTTACTGCCCACACTGATAGAAAATGAATTAACTTCAAAAAGGAAAACATAAGAAAATGATTAAGTTAATATAATGCACTTCACAATTTCCTCAATTCCTTTCTGCTTCAATAATCTTTCTTTTAAATGACTGTTTGAAGTGTAGGGAACAGAATCAGACCACAGTGAGAGGGGCCTACTCAATAACAGGTTTTGATAGATACAGATTTCTCTCTGAACTTGGTTAAGTGAGAAAGGGGGTGGGGGGACTGCGTGAGCAGAGTTTGACCATTGATTCTCAAACACTTAAGGTGGTATTGGCCAAGCTCTGCCAATCTTTCCTTGGTACAATATTCATCCTGAAATATTTTTGATAATTAGATTATTAACGCTTATGTAGTAATTTTTTTCGATACAATACAATGACTAGAATCTAACTGGAGAGATAGCTAAGTGGTAAAGAATACACATTACTCTTGCACAAAAGCAAAATTCAATTTCTAGCACCCATGACAGGCATCACATACCAGCCTGTGCTCTAGCTCTAGGGGGATTAGACACCTGTGGTGTCCACAGATATCTGTACACACACACACACACACACACACACATTTATAAAATAAAAATAAATCTTAGAAATAATAGAATCTTCACAGCTGTAAGAATATACCTGTGAGTGCTGTTGTTTAATGAAGAATGTACAATGTGCATTGAAAATTGTCTGATTCCTTTTATTTTAAATTGTAATTACCTTTTTATTGTGTGTGTGTGATGTGTGTGTGTGTTTATATTTATGTGTAGGGATAGGTGCATCCCACTACTTACATCGGGTGGTCAGAGAACAATTCTGGGAATCAGTTTTCTTTTTTTTACCATGGGGGTTTCAGAATCAAACTTAGGTCATCAGGTTTGGTAGTAACATCTTAACCAGAGCTGAGTCATCTAACCAGCCACAGTGAGGTCTTTTATTTAGTATCGTTCATTCATTCATTCATTTATTCATTCATTCCTCTTTGTGTGTGTGTATGTGTATTGTGTATATGTGCATATGTTGGCCCCACAGAGAGCATCGAGGACACTGGGATTTTTGAAACTGGAGTCACAGGCATTTGTAAGCTATCTTCTGATGCAGCAGTAAATGCTGTTAACTGCTGAACCATGTCTCCAGCCCTATATTCTCTTTTACATTCTTCAATTTCTTCAAATTGATTTTTTTTATTTTATTTTTGAGATTGTAATACTATGTAATACAATTATAGTATTTTTATCTTATCTTTCCTTCCTCAAACTCTCTCATTTAATCCTCTACACTCTCCTTCAAATTCATTATCTCTTTTACACAAATACACACACACAACACACACACACACACACACACATATACATATAATATATATATACACATGTATATGAACATATATATATGAACATATATATATATTATATATATATATATATATATATATGAACTATATATATGAAATGAAATTTGTCCTTATATTTTTCCTAAATATAACCAGCGTTTCTATATGTGTATTCAGAGCTGAACCTTTGGTGATAGACACGAAGTTGTGTTATTCCTTGAGGAAGATGACCCCTTCACTTGTTTTGACTGCAAAAATGCAATGCATTCAGTGCTCCCATTAATGGATAAGTTTACTCACAGTTAACAAACAGCATGCATGCACACAGATGTTGAGAAATACACAGTGTGCTATTGTGGAAAATTTGTGTTTGTATTATCCATCTTCTCAACTGAGATGGAGATGCCACTGCCATCAAGTACACATACTAGAAACACAGCATTTACAACATTTCATACCTGGCATAAAGAACTCTTTGAGTTGTGCACTAATTTTGACCTTTAACATTCATTCATCATTCATTTATTCAGTAGCAATGTTCTGTTTCTAATGAATGCAAGGTAAATTTGAGACACTGCAGATGCAGAAATCGAAAGGAAATGTTCCTAGCAAATGTATGTATACAAGCTATGTTGACGATTAATTTATATATGAGATGTGAAATCAGAATGACCCGCTTTAGAGCTGTAAGGATTCAACGAAGACTAATGTGCTAAGAAAATACATTTCTAAAGTCATGCACTGCCATATCTATCAGTTTCTTTTGGCTGTTGTAGTTATCAATTTGATTTAAATACTGAGAAGGAATATGCATATTATTATCAATAAAATAGCAAAGCAGCCATCATTAAAACACTACTCACTGTAGCTTTATTTCACTTCTCTCACTATTTACTGTGGTTGACAGGAGTGCAAATGGCATAAATAAATCTATAGGAAAATCCTCAGCCTTACATTAGTCAATGGTTGTAACCTTTTTAGAATTTCCACTTTGGTCTTTGCATATGTCAGTTTTCTATTTACCTGAAGAAGTTCATCAAAGAAAAAGAACCTGAGTGTTAATTTATGCCACTGTTTCATAAGTAGTCTTCAAATGTAAAGCTGCTGCTTAGTGGCAGAGACAAGAGACACAATAATAACGAGTATGTTGCTAGAATATTTAAGTTCATTAAATTAAGATATTCTTGTGGTCTATCTTCTAATTATATTAATTAAAGAATAAGAAGTCAAATGATATAGAAGATACTATAGTGTGCCAGAATTTATGGGGAGGAAGTCTCATAAATTCATTCATGGAATCCTGTAGAGATTTGATGTCATAATTCATTCGAAAGTCACACACTCACAACACACACACACACCACACACACACACACACACACGAAGACTTGGAAATCACAAGGAAATTACTGAGTTTGTCACAGCAAGTGAATGATATCAGTTGAACGAAGAATAAAACCTTGATTCTATATAATGCAGTCTATAATGTCTCCCTTATTGCAGGCAGGAAGAAAACTGAAAAACTGAAAATGTATTTCATATATTACCACACACACACACACACACACTACTGTGAGGATATAAGCTAAACACACTAACACAATATAGAGATGTGTTAGACTTGTCTTAAAAACATTCCTATTATGAGAGATTTTTCTTCTCTTTTTTTTTCTTACTTTTATTTTGGTTGTCAATCTTATGGCTTTACCCTGAAATTATCTCTCAGTTTGATATGTTTCATTCATTTGGCAGACAGCTGATAGGAGGAGAGGTACTATTACTTTCTATAGTGGTTCAAATACCAACGTTGCTACTTCTAACATCAATGACCTTAGACATGTTACTAACACTCCCTGCCTCAGGTTCTCCATCTGAGTAACGAGGTCAGTCTTTACATGCATACCACAAATAGTTAACATGCAAAAGGTTCTGAAAGGAAGCCTGTTGCTCAGTCCATGCTCCTCAGCAGTCTGCTTCATTCTACTGCTTATTAGATAAAGCATAGAGTCAGGGCTGGCACTCAGCAGGCTTTTCATGCAGCTTCCTATCCTCATTAAAGAGCACATAGTTCTTTTCCTCAGGAGATGATATAGATGAATATAATTATACTCAATTTTCATACAATTTTATTTTTCTTATCATCTAATCTATACCTGCACTTAGATATTTTACTAGTACATCATGACCCTTTGGGGGTCGAATTATCCTTTCATAGTGTTCACTTATCAGATAACTCGTCAATCAAATATTTACATTATGATTCTTATCAGTATCAAAATTACAGTTATGAATAGCAATGACAATAAAATAATTTTATGGTTGGTGTCGCCATAAGAGGCTCATCACAGCATTAGGAAGGTTGAGAACCTACTACCAAAGGAGCAGAACTTGTTACCCACACATGTCCTAATACAACAATATATAAACATTCATTAAAACATTCTGTTTAAGCTCTGTCAATCATTGACTAGAATTACATGTATTGCTTTATGAAAAAACAAACAAACATAAAATCAAATATTTTCAGTTTCAAATTAATCCCAACCCACTCCATTCTTTTCTATATGACGATTAATACTTACGAAAAACAGCAACAGAAAAATCAGTGTTGAGACTCTATTTCTACCTAAAGATTTTTAAATGAAGGAATTATTTCAATTGGTGTTTCTGTCCTGAAAAAAAAGTGTTCTTTCCTTTAAAGGAAGCCTTAGGGTTACCCTTTAGAGAAAGTAAAACACATAAATGCAAATGCATTATTTCAGTAATTGAATTCTTAACCAGATCCTCTTTATCTGACTTAATGATGGAGAATCAAGAGTGTGACTCTATTTGCTTCTAAGAGTAAGAAAACAGGTTCGCAAAAGGTCTAAGAGCCTTTACTAAGGAAATAAAACACAGAAACTAAGTGCCAGATTCATCTGAGGTCAATGCCATTAGATTTTTTATTTTTTTTTTTTTCTTGAGATGTCAGTAATTTGTCTCTTCAAATTTGACGTTTGTAGGGACGATTTTGCCTACTTTGTGATCTGTGCAGCCTACTAATGCTATGGAGAATTATGAGGGTAAAGCAGGAAGACAAGAAGGGGCAAGAAGAGGAGAAAGGAATGAGAAAGAAAGAGAAGGGGAAAAGAAGAAAGGGAAGAAGAGGGAAGGGGGAGGAGGACAGGGAAGGAGGAGTAAAAGGAGAAGGAACATGAGAAAACAAGCAAGACCTACAGAAGAGTAAAGAGGAAAGGTATTTATCATTGGACATCTCCAAAGATTGGATTCATGGTATGTCTTTAAAAAATCGATCCCTGCAACTTAAATACTATGCCCAGCTCTTTAAAGAGTTCTACTTTATTTCGTCTCTACCCTTGTTTTCTTGGCCCTATAGAGCTTTCCCAGATCCCTTCTGTTTTGTATGCAGCAGGGACCCCTTCATAGTCTCCTAGCCTTTTAGATGTTTCAGTATTTCAAATTTGATTTTCATCAGACCTTCCCAAGGATCACAACCATTCTTCCCTTAAGCTCCCACTAATCCACACTACTTTTGGTTCTCTTTCTCTATCATGTAAGTTGAGATAAATGTATATATAAAATAAAAGCACCTAAATGATAAATGTGTATCAGGAAGCCTCTCAGGAAGTGAGAGGTTTTGTGTCTTCCACTAACAAAGGATCAGAGGATTAAAACCAATGCTCATCACAAAAAAGTCCTAGTTAAAAAAATTAACTAACATAGAAACAAAAAAAAGCATCTGTGACATGGAGATTTTATGAAATTTACTATGTATACACAAGAGGGTGTAAATTAAAACTGAATGAGAATTACTTCGTACAATGATGCAAAATATAATTTAAAATTTTGTGAATAAACAAAACAAATCACTACCCAATCCAAGAAGATTTAAAAGTATGATTCTCAGGTTTTATTAAAATGCAATGAGCAAATCTAGAATGTGAAGTATGAAGTTCATCACAATGTCAATCAGGCAAGCATCCATTTTGTGTAACTGACAGTCAGTCTATGCCATTGTTCTTGTTAGTCCTAGGATCTAAAACAGAAGTATATCCAGAGATAGCTACTGGTCACTTCCTTCCTTCCTTCCTTCTCTTCTTTCTTTAATTTATTTACTCCACATCTACATCACAGCTTCTTTCCCTCCTCTCCTCCCAGTCCTATCCTCTCTTCTCCCCTCCCTTCATCTTCCTTGTACTTTCTCTACAAAGAAGGAGAGGCCCCCCAATAGATATGAACCACTATGGTGGATCAAGTTGTGGTAAGATTAGGTGTTACCTTCTCCTACTAAGGATAGACAAGGTAGCCCAATTAGGGTAAAGGCAGGCAGCAGAGTCAGATACAACCCCTGCTCCTGCTGTTAGGGGACCCACATGGGTGACCAAGCCTCACAAAACATCTGCTACATATGTGTAGGGAGCTTAAGTCCCACTTCAACCAGCTACTGAACTGGTAACAAAATATACATCTATTAAGGTCACTTGTTTTAAAATTATAGATGATATTTCTTTCTTTTTTAGATATCTCCTTGTTGATAAAAAATAAGATTCATTACATCCAATGAAACATGCCAATATTGGTTATAGGCCAGTGTTTCTCAATTATGGGTTGCAACTCCTTGGTGGACTTCAAATGAACTTTTGACAAGGGTTCCCTTATACCATCAGAACACACAGATATTTACGTTTGTTTCATAGCAGTAGCAAAGTTACAGTTATGAAGTATCTTCAAAAGTAATTTTATGGTTGGGGTTTACCACAACATGAGGAAGTCACAGCATTAGGAAGGTTGAGAAACACTCTTCTAGGCAGTGATGTGTCTTAAGTGTAATCGCACACTTAAGTTGCAGAATGAGTAAAGAGTTGTCTTGCTTGCTGTTCACGGCTTTGCTCAGGGTCACTTCAAATATGTCAAAAGAGCCAAACCTCAAAAAATTGAAACCTTCTCTTAATGATTGTTCTTATACAGCAGTAGATTTCCCTTCTCAGCTATTCTCCATGATTTTGCTTCCCAGGGTTTTCCCGGGTTTCCTAATCAATTTGATGTCTGGAAAGTATCAAAAACAGACGCCATGTATTTTAAATTACATCTATTTCAAGTGAGACAATATTTTAACATCCTGTTATTATATTTTCATCTTGATTACTGGAGTGGCTGCTATTAAAGAGTATTTTCCCCCACATTTTGTTAGACCAAATGCAAATTGAGGAATCACTAAGACATAAAATAACAAGGTGTTTTAAAGGATGTGAGGAAAGAGAAAGAGAAATAAGCATAGTGCTACATACATCCCTTAGAGAGTATAGTAGCTGAGATTTGGTGTGCTAAAGGGAATTAGAAGATTAGCTGGGAAACTGACTGTAAGGATTCTGATGTAACACACTCTCTCTCTCTCTCTCTCTCTCTCTCTCTCTCTCTCTCTCTCACACACACACACACACACACACACACACACACACACTAACACATATACAATCATTCAAATTTGTTTTTAGTTTTTAAAATGGGGATGAGTCCCCACCCTAAAATTTTCTTCCTTCAGAAACATTAGAGAATTTCCAATCTACAATACTATAAACTTTCATTTTTTTCTTCATGAAAATTCTTTTTCCTTTTTATTCTGAACGATAATTTATCATGTATTCTATCCTTATTTGCTCGTTGACTTTTATTTTGGAGTTATGATAATGTGAAAATACTATTTAATCAGGAATATGGTTTTTCCCCCATTTCACTAATTCATGACTCAGTAACTATTGCTTAAAGCCTGAATATGTGACTGATGGTTATATACAATGGATTCCAATATTAAATATAGTTACTATTAAGCAAAAATATGTGTTGGTTGATGTGACCAAAATTATAGTGATAGGATAAAACTGTACTGAGGGAAAAAAGATATGTTTCTCTGATTTCATACTATTGTTTAACAGTTATTCTCAAAGAACAAAATCCCTGATATCTTCAGGAAAACATATCTTTCCTCGAAAGATGGTGTGTGTGTGTGTGTGTGTGTGTGTGTGTGCATGTGTATGTATATACATAGTTTAACATACCTACACTATGTTTTCCATAAAATAGTTAAATAATCTGAAAGTATGGACATCGTTTCATCCCCCAGGATTTTGGTACAATGCTATTCCCTTCTGTTTATTAAGTTAAAAGTGCCACCAAATAAAACCTTTAAAAACAGTCATAACTTTTGAAAGGTGACTGAATAATAGTCCAAATCATTTTAGATATGTCCCCACATACAGATGTAAAGGACATAAGGCTTTAGCATTCAATTATGTTTGCTTTTTTCATTAATGTTTTGAGTTTCAGAAAGAACCATGTTCTACTACTTAGAATCATTTAAGTAATCTCTAACTCAGAACCAAGGAGACGAGTCTTAGATCAATATTTAGTGATCAGCTGCTGAGGTGGCTGTGTTTATTTCTTCTGAATTTGCCAGCATTCTTTATTTTGCTACAGTTCTACTTGCCTACTTCTTCAACAAAGGTGACCCATGGCAGCAAAATGTTAACACCTTGTGGCAGGTAATTTTGTTTTGAGAGCCAACACTTAGCTACCAACCTCTTATTCCAAATGTCACTGTACCGTTCCTGCTAAGCTTATGTTGGCATTGTGGAAACAAATGGCTCCTTTGCACAAAAAGGTCTAAAAAGGATATACATTATACATGGTTCATTATAAGGTATTATTTGGATATTCAAATAAAATAAGTTTTTATTCTGTTGATGACATAAATGAGTAGCTAAAGATACATTTAGGATAATACTGCAGTATAATTCCAGTGGGTGGCAAAAGGCTGTTCTCAGGATGGAAGCATGTAGGCCTATGGAAAATAGCCTGGAGGGTTCAATTGTGTCCAACTTGCAGATGAGTGATATAAGAAGTGGCACAAGCAACTCCCTGACACAATATGAGTTCTCCACCAGACCTTACTAAATATGAGGGACAGAAATTCCCTGAAACCTTGGAAAAAAACTTATTATCCTTTAAGATGTTTCTGTTAGATGTGTGGTCATAGAGGTGACTAACGAATACAGCTGCTCTCAAAAAATCAATACATATGTATATATAATATTAACATTTCTGCTAATAATAATTATTCATTTATCACTTGATAAAAGGTATAATATCAAAACCTAAAATTTAATATGTAATAAGCACCTCTAAATCAAGGAAGTATTCATAATGAATTGTACAAAGACATCTGGACTTTTCAAAAAAAAATTAGGAGACAGTAGATATTAAGACAAATCAAGAATGACTCCAGATGCCAGAAATTTGTAAAGACTCATCATTTAGAATCTGCCGACATGAGATCTACCCCAGGTTCACCTCATATTAGTTGGACTGGACACAAAATCTAGATGTTCATTATGATTGCATATGATTGGGGGACAGAAGAGACATCTCCAAATCTTCAAATCACTGTGAGCTTGAGGAAATGCCCAGTAATGGCATGATTGCATTGAAGAACATGCTGTCTGATTCTGCCTCATTATAGATTATAGTACAGCTAAATGGTAATACGCAGTACATTTGTTTGCTTAATTAGGTATTGTGAAGCTTCCTTTCCCAGTAGACTGACTTGAATGGGGCAGAGAGCATCCTCTCCTTAATGATGTATTCACACCACTTTGCATGTTACATAGTAAGTCTACGATAAACAATAAATCATTCTAATAAGTGAATGGCAAAAAAATCATAAGAAATAAGCTTAAAGTGACAATTTTCTGCATTACACATTTTACTTCTATACATACAGATAACAGCATTGTTATTTTATTACAGCAAATTCACAGTTGGTACTACTCCTGGAGTGCAATTAAGAACTCTGATGTGATTATATTTGAAGATTATCTTCCTCTAAGATATGTCTATATTACCTTCACTGTCTTGTCTATCATATTTCCTGAGGAAAAGAGTCTCACTCAGATTAGTTAAATGGGGAAAAAAATCAGTTATTTAAACATTTTAAATCCTTTCCAATTAGCATCTTGAGTTCTTTAGAATTATTCTCATTCACTTAGGCAATTTCCAGTAGCCTTAAGCTAGCATGATGGTTATTCTCACACAATGGCTAGATGTTTAACCTGGTATAATATGGAATCTGGAACCAGACCACTTAATCTGAAGATCTAGCAGCTATCAGTGTTTTAAGACAAGTATTTTATTTCTAAGCATCAATTTCCTTCTTTCTATATCAGTAAAAAAATAAACACCCTCACTTCAATCCTTTGCTATCTATCAGGTAGCATTTACAGAGCACTTGTATTGGATACAATGAAGTAGCTATACAAATATACTAGCCAGCCATTTGCCTGGATTATGTGGGCTACTCAATTTTATCTGGGTTGGGCTAAGTTGATGTCAACACCATCCATCTGAAGTATGTTGGTTATAAACAGCATAGAAACTATAGAAGGAACTGTCAACTACATAAAATGAAGAAGGCACAGGAGTTAGCTAGTAAGTGTAGAAAAATCGTTACTGGAGCAGATGATTTGACATTTAATACCCATAAGTGATTCTATCAATCTCAAAGATGAAGCACTTTTTACAGTATTTGACATGTAGTGGATAGTCATTAAAATTTTGCTTAATGTATTATAAAGAAATTCAATTTAATTACCTATTCAGTTAACTGGCAAATGCAAGAGATGTTTGCCTATGAGTGAATGCATCTGCAATCTCCTCAAAGCATCTGCTTCCTCATCTGTTAAATGATGAAAGTAACCTATATCACTATTTGCTGATTTTTGTCCAACTAAAACTTGATATTTTAGATTTGCTCATCACTGACCTCTAAAAGAAATCTCTGATTGGATCACCTTAACGAAATCTACCTAGAACACTCATTCACTGCATTTATACCCTCATTGGAGCAACAAACATTGTAAGACTTTTGTGACTACAAAAAGAGGTCTCTGTTTTTTAAGCTTAAATGACCAAAGACTTCCTCTTTGGCTTATACCAACATCTTACAGAATTATCCTGACAAAAATAGGAGAAATACAGATCTCCTCATCTTCAAAGCATTGCAAGACTATAAGAAACAGACATAAAAAAAATAAAAAGTAGGTTTTTCTTCATGTGCATAACATATTAATACAATAACTTAAGTCTGTTAACAAAAATTCAGACTATTTTTCTGAATATTTTGTAAGATATTTATTTTTATCAGATTATATTTAATGCATTGTGTATATACTCTGAAATGTTTTTAAAAGGAAAATCACATGGGTACATAGGTTCTTCACCTTGGATAATTGAAAGGTCCTCTATCAGACTGTAGCTGTTTATAAATAATATGAGAAAAAGAGAAGGGATTAAGAAATCAAGGAGCCACAGGCTTACAAAGAGAAAAAGTAAGAGAGAATGTCTTCATTAAACTGTAGTACAATAAAATGCAACACCATCACCTCTTATTCACTCTTCTCTTGAGACTATGTCTAATCAACTCCTTATTCACATAGGTCTCTATAGCATGAATGTACAAGGTGAGGATCCTTTCATGAAAAGAAAGAACAGGAGGACTAAGACAGAAGGAAGATGAAAGCTTGGTTTCAAGGTCAAGGATATTTATTTATCCAACTTGTGACCTCATTCCTAGAGGACTTACGGGACTTCTCTTAGCATTGTGCCCAATAGAGGCTGATGATTCTCTCCCCTTCGTACGGGCTTCATGAACTTCCTCTAATCTCCTTGCCTCTCTATAACTATGTCACTCACTTGAACGCTGCTTTCTGCATTAAGTCTTTGCCTCTTTACTAGGGTTAGAGTTGACAATTTCTCAAGGTCTTAACATATTAATAAGGC
The DNA here is from genome assembly GCA_021653895.1 of Mastomys natalensis. NCBI lineage: Eukaryota > Metazoa > Chordata > Mammalia > Rodentia > Muridae > Mastomys > Mastomys natalensis. The sequence continues at coordinate 1,511,647 of JAJTUV010000910.1, read as the reverse complement.
CCACTTAATATGTAGAAAAGCATCTGTTTTGATTAGGAATATCTTATATCATAATCAAATGCCGTCATTGCTCAAGGGCAATTTGTTCTCTGGGCTGTCGCTTCTTTGAGTTCAAGAAAAATATATGAGTTTGTTCTAAATCACCTCCAAATTCACTTTGATTTGCAAATTCAGTGTATTTTCTATTAACAAACATAGACATACTGACAATGAACTAACAGTATTGTATGACCCCAACTTTTCCTCTATAAAGTATAGAATTTCACCCAGAGAATATATTTGTATCTCTTTCCATGTTTTATTTCAGATCTTACTGAGTAACCTTGAGCTATGAGATCAATATTTTGTTTCCTTGGTTTTCTTTCATATTTTCTCAACTGTACATTATCTCCTTCAGTAAATAGAAAAAGGAGAAGGGAACAGGTGACAGTGGCATTCTATCTGTATAGAAGTATGTTTATACCCTGTTTATTTCCTGTGGGTAACTCACTTCTTAGGCAAAAGCAAGGTGTGATAATTTCCTGCTACCATTACTCACACCTGCCATTTAGATAAATTATGGTGCTTATGGAACTTACTCTAAAGGAAATTATTGTTCTGTTTCAATTGATTCTCTCATTGCTCACTATCAGCACACCATATTCTTCTTCAATTGATTTTTATTTAGTATTCACTCAACAAACCTTAATTGAGAACTACTGCATGCCAAGCACCACTCTCCATGCCAGAAAATAGATTACACTATGCATCTCAATCTTCAAAGAACTTAGTGCTCGTTTATGGTAAAGAAATAACAAAAGTAAAGATTATAAGCAATGAATAGTCATGAATTTGTTTTTAATAAGATGACATAATCTTGCTAAAATAGAGCGGTGTATATCAGTAAGGAGGCTAGTTCATTTTGTGCAGAGTAGGTATGTGAAATGAATAAAGTCAGACATTCTTGAGAGTGTTGTATTGTGATGAGCTAACAGCTGTCCAGCAAGAATGGTCAAGAGTTCATAGCAGAAATTAATCCAGTACCATGAGATCTTTAATGTGTAGTTCCCAAAATATGTAAGGAAAAATTGCTTAAAGTAAAAGCATGCATATAACTTCAAAACTTTCCATATAAATTGAAGCATATTCTTTTCAAAGTTACTCTTCCATTTTGTAATTAGTTTAATAGTTAAGTAGTCACCAAACCAGAATAACAGAAGGACAATGTACATAAGAAATCTTAAGGGTCAAACCATGCTGCCATTTTGGTAACTATGTCACATTCTTGTTGGTAAATGACCGGAAGAAAAAAAGAACCTGAATGATTTCTGGTTACTAATGCATTTCCTATTCTATTTTGATTTTAAGACTCTAGTACATTCCCAGTGCATGCTAGAATGCCTATAATTATGTGGATAGATGTTATACATTAAACCACTTAGGACAGAGTCTTACTGTGTCTCATCAGGCAGACAACATACAAATCTCAGTATTAACTGATAGAGCTACATTCATGGGACAGTAACATCTTATCCCAAGGCAATATCTCTTAGAAATTATAAATGTTATATGGTATAGAGATAAGGTGTCAAACTATCAGTGATTTAAGTCCTAAGTACAATGTGTGAAAGATACTGCGGCATATACAGGGTAGAAGGTAGGCAGATCTGTACAGATATACATCCTAGGGCAGTTATTTGGAATATGTAAGCTGCTTGGTGTGTGGTGGTATATCAGGAACAAACATGAACACCAGAACTTGTGTAACCTTAAAGAACATCAATTCATCCTGAACTAATGGCCACATTTAAACATATTTATTTTGTTGAATCAGGAGAAACTGAATAAAACGGATAAGGTAGAGATTCTTAGGAGATGGAAAAATAAGGTCTCAGGTTCTCAGGCACAAAGTGATTTGGTCTCAGTCAACCTGATAGCTTTTTGTGAACTAATCATGTGGAATTAGTATATGGCAATTGAATATAAGGCTTTGAAATTAATTGAGGAATCCCTGGCTATGGAAACTTCAGAGATATTTATGTCGGCAATAATTGATATTAGAGAACAACAAGATGTCAGAGCCTGATCTCAGAGTTCATAGTCATTTAAACAATGAAATAAAATGACATGCCTGACACAAAATGGTTAGTCCAGAAGGTGGTTATTATTATTATTATTATTATTATTATTATTTTTGGTTTGCTTTGCTTATTGTTTTGTTTTTTAAATTGTAAACAAGATATGTCAATATTTGGACCAGGAATTAATTATTAATTCTCCTTACACCCACATGTAGAGATCAAGCAAAAGCTAATGAGATAGCTTCTCAGCTGTAGCCTCTTTCCTAAACTACAGTGCTCCCTGAGCACTATGGTAGGTTCTAGGTGCGGGATCAGTCTCAATCCTTCTACTACTACTATTGTCTAAACTGAGGTCGACTAACTGATAAACAGGATAAAAAGGATATCCTTTTAAAAGGATAAAGAACATGATGGGATGAAGAAAGGATTCCTGATGAGCAATCTTGCTTAGGACAGTGACTTTCACTGACTTAAAGTCTTGAACTTATATGTGATGTGTGAGGGCAGAAAATTATCCCACAAGCCTATTCTTGAGAACATGCTCCTGTAGAAAGATGTGACCAACAGCCAGTGATCTGTCCCTTTGCTTCATTTTGCAAAGGCCACCATCCCCAATGCTGCCATTAATCCATGACTATATACAGCAGGGTTAGTGATTGTATACAAGTCCTGTTAGGCTACTCCTACAAACAACTATGGCTTTTCTATAAGCCTAACCAAGATTTTTCCTGCTACATTCTGGGGGCTTTTTCTACAAAATCCTTTTTTTTTTTGCTTCTCTCTCTCTCTCTCTCTCTCTCTCTCTCTCTCTCTCTCTCTCTCTCTCTCTCTCTCTCTCTCTCTCTCATTGCAGTCTGCAGGATTCCCTGCTGTACCTCTATATCTCCACAACACCTTTATCCTCATTTATCCACCACAGGCTGCTTTTTCCACAAGCTTCTTGTTCTTGCAATTCTCCTATGGCTTCTGCTTCCCAGAGGATTTGAGCTAAGATAGGAATGGGATGATAGTTAAGGATTTAAAATTGGGCTCATGATAAGATGCAACCCCTGTGGATACATGTGGATAATACAACCCATTTGTTATAAAACCACAACAAAGTACCCAGAACAATCCATTTTACATATATTTACTCTATTTTTCAGTCCCCACAGATAAAGTCATCATCTTTCTTGTTGTTAATTTTGTTGTTTTAATCCCTAGCTTTGGCATTTGCATGCCTTATGACTGATAGTATACTGTCTCTCTTTCAATTAAAGGACTACTGCTTTGCTTACTTCTCTGCTTATATCACAGTGTCATTTTCCTAACCTATGTGACCAAGTCCATCATTTGTGATCTGTCTCTCAGACTTGCCTTTCGTCATTGAGAGAGAAGAGAGTCCTCCTGACAAATCTATGTCATCTAAGAAGACTGAGATCATTAGGAAGATTAACTCTCTCTCACCTTCACTCTTTTGCTGTTTTTTCCATTTTGGCTTTCTGCTCCCAGCTGACTAGATGCACATGTAACATTCTTTCCTGGTTTGGAATAGCAGAAGACTAGAAGGCATCTACACCCACATGCTGCTCATCAGAATCTTACACCATTTTAAAATGCATGAGTCATTTTATTCACATCTTCAGTTCCTTTTTGGAAAGCGCTGATCCTAGAGAAAAGGAAGGTCTCATTTCCTCTCTGTGTTACTTTCCATGATCATCCATATCCCATATAGCAATTCTGGCCAACCCTTAGTGTAGCTGATTTCTGAAAATGTTCCTTAACCAGTTGTCAGAGTTGGGAGATTCCGACTTGGCCCTTACAACAGACACACATAGACTCCTCTTCTAACATTTATAACAATTTCCCCTGTGAAGAAAGAAAAAAATAATTCCTCTAGCAAATAGAAAGCAGAGGGAAGAGAAAAGAATAACTGTTAGAGTAGGACGAAAGTGGGAGCATCGTGTATGCTGAGCCATTGTTCCCAGTGGATGATACAACCCATTCGGTTTGAAAGCATGACCCAAGACAATCCATTTTGCAATAAAGTACCGAAACATTTCATACTCAACCCATATTGAAAGGGAATAAAGTCAATCAGTTGCTATGTCTCTGTGAATGCTCTTAGACCTAATGGAAACCATAATTTGACGCAAAGTACATCATTTATTGGTGGACGTGCTTCAGTACACAGGTGTCTTGTTTCAGGTCTTCTCAGAATGCAAGCAACAAAGCTTTGCAGTTTGATGCTGAGTAGATTCATGTCCTTATCTGCTCTAAATTATAAATGTTATACAGGTAGAGTCAAATTATATGGGCTGGGATGAAGGTGTTATAAAGAAAGTTGTATGAAATGGTGCAAATCAAGAGAATGGCTAAGCTTCCTACCCCCTGCATTCTCCACAGCAATGCTGGAAACCATAAGATGGATCACTGGGGGAAATAGCTGCCAAGAATCATTTGTCTGCCATGTCTGTCAATAGGACTCATTCATTGTCTCACAAAGTAATGTTGAGAGTTCACGTCGATCTTTTTTGGGGGGGATGGGGGATGGAATAATTCTAGATTAATTCTATGAGCATGTAAGTTTTACAAGTGTGTTAAACATCTACATATCTGTAACTTTATTTTTTAAACCTTATTTTTCAATGATTTTTAAAACTGTTTTAACCTTTCTTTTAGCCCACTATACACCAGAAGTAGTGGGAAAGAAAGGATATGGGGGATTGCTCTTCTCCTCAGCTTCTTTCAGCCTTTCCCTAATTTAACCAGGGGAGTCCCTGACTTCAGTCCAATGGTTGGGTGTAAGTATGTGTGTCTGCTTCATTCAGATGCTTGTTGGGCCTCTCAGAGGACTGCCATACCAGGCTCCTTTCTGTAAGAGTATTATAGTGTTAGTGATAGAGTCAGGCCTTGGAGCCTCCCCTTAAGCTGGATCACAATTTGGGCTAATCACTGGATCACCTTTTCCTCAGTCTTTTCTTCATTTTTTTTTGTCCCTGCAGTTCTTTTAGACAGGAAGAATTCTGGGTCAGAGTTTTTGACTGTGCTATGGCAACCACACCCCTCCAATTGAAGTCCTGTGCTTTCTACTGGAGATGGACTCTGAATTCCCTCCTTCTACTGTTAGACATTTCATCTAAGGTCCTTTCCTTTGAGTCTTGAGAGTCTCTCACCTTCTGCATCTCTGGTACATTCTAGAGGGTTCCCCCCATGTGTCACCCACAAGATTGCATATTTCCTTTCATTCTTATAGGGATATATATATTCCCAGATATGAAACCCCAGAAATTATATATATATATATATATATATATATATATTATATATATATACTATATATATACTATATATATTATATACACATATATAATAATACACACACACACACACACACACACGTGTGTGTGTGTGTGTGTGTATACCTGAAAGAAGGAAACTGTTGGAAATTAGTAAGGAAAATAAAGAAGGAATTAAGATGTTTCATGAAAAGAAAGGAAGAAAGAAAGAGAGAGAGAGAGAGAGAGAAAGAGAGAGAGAGAGAGAGAGAGAGAGAGAGAGAGAGAGAGAAAATACGGGAAATGGATCTGTTTAGAAAGGTTCCTTGGAGCAACTTCTCTTTATGTTGTCTGGAAATAGGCAATTCAGTTCACAGGTTAACAGCTGTAGCTCGATCCACTCACAAACACTTCACAGATACTCGGTCCAATTTGGTACAGTCGGATAGCAAACCCAAATCAGGAGAGATAACACGACCTAGCAGAGACAGAGAGACTCAGCCTCATCATGAGTCAACAGGCAGGACCCTGGGGGATGCCAAACAAGTTTTGACTGTGCCTCTCACAGCAAATCTAAGATCAACATAGATGCGAGACCAACAAGCCTTACACAGCTAGATCTGTAAGCAAGCCTAGCTCAGCCTCTGTCATTGTCAGTAGAGTCTGAGTTACCCTCCAAACGTCATGTGACCTCCATGGGTGTTGCTTCATCATGTGTCATGTCTCAGCATATACATTTGTGTCAGCTAACATTACTCTCTCAATAAGCCCAAGTCTCAAAAACAACAAAACACCACAAAAAGTGTTTTGATGCTTTTCTCTCTATGGAGTCCCAACAATAAAGCTCAACTACACAATGTAAGGTAGACCAAAAAAGAAAAAGAAAATTCTTCATCCTGTGACTTTCCACATACTTACTTTAGCAGAACAGCAGAACATCTTTTCACCTATGTCTGCTTCAGCTAAACCTTTCTTCACATGTTTCTTCCTTTCTGTTGTTAAAATTTATTTATGGACTATGAGGAGACAGTTTAGTTAGTAGAATGCTGTCTTAACATGCATTAAGCCTTGGGTTCTACCCCCATAACTTCATAAATATGATAGGAGCAGGCATACCTGTTTACCTGAGCAATGAGGAAGAGTAGTCAGGAGGATCAGAAGTTATAGAGTGCTTTTTTACATACAGAATCTAAACCAGACTAGGCTAATTGAGATAGATAAAGATAGATAGATAGATAGAGATAGATAGATAGATAGATAGATAGACAGACAGAAGTTGAATCATAAGTGAATAAAACCATTCACTTAAACTGTGGAAAATTATCTGTTTACCAATTTTAATAATAATTCAAAGTTGGATTTATTTAATATCAGCAGTTTGATAGGTGAGAAGGAAGAAAACACAAACATTAAAGTGAAATGAAAAATGTTAATGATATATAGATATTTTCCTAAAATTTAAAATTCTTAACTGGAGGGAAGAAGAAGATCCATTAAGTCCCAGGAAGAACGTAAAACCTACATGGTTCAGGAAACTGATAATGTCACATGAATGACAAAGTCTCTCTCCAAGTTTTTGAAGCAGTAATGAATCTGTGGGTTAAGGGGACAGCCTAGTTACAACACTGCGATCCACGGGTGCAGTTTTCATGCAGCATCTGACTTAATGGTGTAACCCCTCACTTCTGTAAGTAACCCCTAAAATTCATTGTTTTTCTAAGCTGTAGAAAATGGATGGAATCATTTCTATGGACTACCCTCCATGCTCTCTCTGGTGTGAATAAGTGATTCTTCACATCTCCCCAGGAAAGCTATGCAGCAGTAGGTGACACAAGGTAAACCTTGAAGCTCAGGATTGCATGACTTATTAAAAATAAGTGCAGTAATTTACAGAATTAACAATAGTAATGAATAACATGAAAATACTTCAATTGTAATACTAGAGTTGATTCTAATACAGGGTAAAAATTAAAGGAACAATTATACAAATAGGTAGAGATTAGTTCACTTTGTTAATTAATTAATCCAAAACCATAGGAAGAGACCAGAGGACATTTGACTACAAAAGCTGATGATCACGCTGCAGACCTCGCTGCAGAGTAAGCTGGATAAAACAGTGCCTTTTCTGTGAGAGAGGAATAGTCTGAAAACAGAGGCAAAGAACTTTGGAAGGGGGGGGGAGAGGGGGAGGGGGAGGGGAAGGAAGAGAGGGAGAGAGAGAGAGGAGGGGAATGGGGAGGGAGAGAGAGAGATCTGCAGTGTTTACTACAATGGACAGAACAGGGTATAGATATGGCATACAATGTGTAGAATATGGATTCCTCACCAGAACATTGCTTTATCACTGAACACCAGCTCCACGAGATTTGAACAAAGAGGATGTGTGCTTCTTCTCAAAGTTGTTTAAAATATGTCTTCTACCTAATGTCCTAATGGAGACAATCAAGTCTAAAGAACTAGAAAAATATGCTCACAGCCGCAGAGATCGTTGCTGGAAGAAATACGATGAATATCCGGTTTTCCAATCCCTTTCCAGGGTGATACTTGTTTCCCTGTAACTGTGAGACATGGCACGTGTGAAATGCCCGTTTCTGAGAAGCACAATAGCCTCATCCAACAACTGGCTTTGAGAGAGCCCTCTTCTACCAGTGAGATGCAAAACTCCAGCAGTCATGCTATTTTAAGGCTTCCATTACAAAGCCTTGTCTGATTTTCCTCTTAACTCTAGGTCATGTTCGTTCTGCTACAGACACCCATGATAGTTTACATCAAGTGTGTTTCCCTTGAAACATCAGAGCACTCTGGTGTATTTATCACCATGTAAAGGGCTGTTAAAGAGAAGCTCTGCTTCAAGAGTATGATAACTTTTGCTCTTCACTACTTTGTGGGTGTAATGTTAGGATCTTGCTCGGGATTTTAATTCTTTATTATTTGTATTTATTTCTGGCAGGAACAACTAAAACATAGTGCATAATGAAACTTCCAAACTTCCCATGAAATGATCCAATGAATGAGGATTGATGCGCATGTGTATGTGTGTGTGTGTGTGTGTGTGTCTGTGTGTGTGCTTGTGCGTGTGAGTATCGTGCCTGTGAGTGTTGTGCATGTGCCAGTGTGGAAGTTACAGAACAACTTAAGTCAGTCCTTTGCTTCTATTTTTATTATGGTGTCAGACTAAGAAGCAAGTCACGTTTTTTTTCCTAATAGAGGTTTTAATGTGTGTCTACAACTTATGTGTATATATGGATGAAACCATCTTGATTAGAAGGAAAATCAAATTAAGTTGATATCTACCTATCTATCTATAGATATATATAAAGTATATGTTGTATATAATTATATAGTCCTGTATATATGTACATATATATGTATATAGAGACATATACTTGCACATAATGGTTCATTATTTGATAATAACTTCAGACATTATAAGCTCTAGATGATAATCCTACGGTTGTGAATTTTTAAGCCAAATACATATGTGAACAAGACTTAAAGTCATGAGCCATGAGCCTATCTCTGACCCTGAGGGATTAAAAGTACACATTTTCTAGATCTCAGTTCATAAGTTTTAAATAGGTGATTTCTAACTTTTCTTGCATTCTTGAAATCTAAATCTATTCCTACGAAGCTCTTCATAATATATGTGAAAAAAATCTTTAAATAAAAATATGAATATGTTCAAAGAAAGGAAGCACTTTGGAAAATCATTCTGGCATATCTGATTTTACACAGTGTTTACAGGAACCTGAAGATAAGTTTTATCACATGCCCTCTGGAAGCAAAAACTGGAAGATCTGTGTTTTTACCCTGAGGAGGAGCACGCGGTTGCCTGCTCTCTGCTGCCCATGTGTGCATCAACACTGGGTCTGGTGTAATTCAACACTGACCAAAGATATCTTCTACTGCACACTTAGGCTCTGTGCCTTAGGATTCCTTGTCTTCTGGTTCTACCTTCCTCCAGACAATGGACTGCCAAGATCATAGACACCCACAGTCTGGTCCCTCACTAACACTTCACTGACATGCCTATCATCTAATTTCAGGTTTCAAAAACTACCATCTAGATTATTTTGCTAACCTATCAGGTGTTATTCATGTTTACAAGTTCTCTCTCTTTTAAACCCAACCTTATATTAGACTCTCTGATACATTTTCTTAACTATAGTTCTGATAATATTATTTTAAATCATACCAATTGACTTTCTTTTTTTTAAATTTATTTTATTTTTATTTATTTATTTATTTTTATTATTATTTTTTATTGGAAATTTTTTTACATTTCAGATATTCTCTCCTTACCCCATTTCCCCCCCTCCCTCCCAGGAACTCACTATCCCTTCCCCCATCCTCCTGCCTCCACGTTGGTGTACCCCCACCCACCCTCCCCCATACCTCACCTCCCATACCTCACCTCCCCACCCTCGAGTATTCCCCCCCCACGACGCCCAGCCTTCATGGGACCAAGGATCTCTTCTCCCACTTATATATAGCTCCCTTGCATATATAGCTGGAGCCATGGGTCCCTCCCTAAGCGCTCCCAGGCTGGTGGTTTAGACCCTGGGGGCTCTGGTTGGTTGGAATTGTTGCTTTCCTCATGGTCTCGCGAATCCTCTCAACTCCTTCAGCCTTCACTCTATCTTCTCCATTCTATCAAGTAAGAGTTGAATCTCTTGGACTAGTATAGAAATATTCAAAGTCCTGCTTCAAAACATGTTTCTTATCTTTACAATTGTTCCTCAAATTGCAATATTCTAGTTCCAGTTCAAAGTCAATATTTTCCTCATGTCCTCATCTGCTGTTAGAGTAAGTAATTGGAACCTGCAAACTTGTTACAGAACTTTTTCCTTGAAGGAGGGAGAAGTTTAATTTCCCTACAACACCATAGACTCACTATCATCTGCAAAGTGATAGTGCAAATTTCAAACAAATAGATGGCTTACCTTTTCCAAAAATTAAAGCAGATATCCCCTTACTCTGAGGAGAACTATACAGGGATAGAATCATTTTTGTAACTTGTAACTGAAATTAATATCAGAGAGCATGTTACATTTGTATTTCTTTAAAACTCTATGCAAATTCCTTTAGCTATTTCTTTAGAGGAAAATGTTATCAAATTAAAAGATATTTCAATTTCCGAAAATTCTTTTTATATATTTAATAAATTTTTAAGGTTAAAATAATATTTTATCATTTTAATCCAATAACCATTCCTTTGCTTATCTATTGAATTTGGTTTTCCTTTTGAGACACACAAGATATAATATCTATCCCCTCGATCAGCAAAAGTCAAGAGATTTCTTTAGTTTCAAATAAATATACAATGCCATCCATCAAGGTGAAAACAGGCCTAAATACATATCAGAAATAAATAACTCCATTAGTCAGAAGAATAGACCCATCAATCAGCATCTGAGGTCAAATATTTGACAGATGCCAATGAGCTCGTTCTAATATCATCTCTTAGAAATGAGGACATCAACAGAGTCAGCCAAGGTTATCCCAAGGGGAAGAACCAAACTAATCAGGAAGAAGGGTACCAGCTGGTTTTCTCAAGGTTTCAGGATGGAGTGAAAACGAAGTGCACTCTATGATATTCTAATTGACCCAAAGAAGAAAAACTAGTGAACTGAGAAAAAGTATTTAACATTTTCACAATAAATGCTGTTTAAAGGTCATTCAAAGTTATCAGAGGATAGAATAATATAAATATTTACTATTACCATAAATCTAGTTGGGATTCCCCTTATGTTTTTAAGAAGACTAAAATACAGCAGCACAATATTGAACCAAGCCTTCCCTTGAATGTTTAGGGGCATATTGAGGGAATATTTTGTCTTTAATAAATATTTTTGAAAATAAATAAATGTTTAGAAGATTATACCTAAGTACACGCATTTCTATATGATACTCTTTTCAAAATATAGAATGATATTTTACTCCTTTATGAATTAATTAAAACATTAATCTTACAGACAAATTAATCAATACCCTCTGCCTGTCTGCTATCTATATACACATCTATCTAGCAATGATCTATAAAGTCACGTACAAATGTGTGTGTGTGTATTTCTTTCCACCCGGCTCTTCTTGCCTCCCACAGATAATTTTTCATATTTCCCTCTAATGGCAAATATGAGAGACAGTCTCCTAGCTACAGTCCCCTTTCTAAACCTACTAACCTAAGAGTTCTACCCTTCCTCATGAAGTATTAAATATATTTTTCAGTCCAATGGAACACATCCTACTGGGCACAATTTCAGACACCGAGTTGATTTTAGATAAGTGACATTTACAACCCTAGTATTATTACTTTTAAAATGCCAACCAAAATTCCTAACAAGCAGTGTATCATTGTTCGCTATCCTAAAACGGATAGCGCACTGGGAATAAACAGCAGGCATCAGTAAATGAACTAGCAACCACAAACAAATTACCAGAGACATGTAAGGTCCTGAGAGGCAGAGAATTATGGAGGCAATATTGCATGATGGGATATGTAAGTATAGCCTTGGAGGACCACGTGTGGCTAAAATCCAATTAAGTAAAGCACTTAAGAAAATTGCTTTCCACTGTCTGGATGAGAATTTATCACAAGACATGGTTTTTAAGTGAAAACCTGTACATGTAAACCTGGACTAGCGTTCTGTCCAAGGTGACACAGAAAGGCAAATGAGACATCTAAAATGAAAAATCTTGAGTCCAGCCTCCTGATCTAATCACCAGACACCTTGATCTGCAGAGATCCAATGCAGAGCAGAAGCACAGGATTAGAGAGGTCAGCACTGGGATTGCAGCTGCCAACCAGCAGCAACAGAAGCAAAACTGACTGCTTCGTAAAAAGCAATACAATTTCATCAATAAAGAAAGAGCAGGGGGAAGAAAGTTCAACCACACACATCAGGAAGAAAAGAGCATTTTCCATTAAAACGGTTCTTGATAATCACTAGTAGTCTTTAAAGATCACATGACTTATGCCCTCTTTAATCCCCACATCCTGGCTGAAGGAAGGAGCAGGCAATTTCATCCATTATACCTTCATCTTGTCTTTTAAAAACCCATTTCAGTATAATTTTTCTTACTCAATTAAAGTTTTACAGAGCGTTTGCTAAATATCAAGTGCGGTGAAGGGGATAGAAAAGTAGTTGAAGTGTATTGCTGCCTTTCTCCGGGAGCTTGAGCACGTTGCTCATGAATGTTTTAGTAACACATCCAAATATACGGAGCGTGAGTGTTCTATGAGATAAGGTTGAAGTCCCGTGGTAACACAGGAGCTGGAAGGAATGGCATGAGATCACAGCAAGGAGAGAGATGTGCTACTGTGGAGGAGTAAACTGTTGAGTTAAATTAGTAGCTGAGAAATAGGTAGCTGTGACTGGATAGTACAGAAGAGAGGAAAGTGCAGGGCAAAGGAGAAAACTTGAGCACCATTCTGCTTCGAGTACTGAAAGAATTTCTTGCTTGAGACATCTATTTTTCATAGTGACCCAGGGCTTATTTCTTACCAGCTGTTTCAAATTTAATCTCGGTGATCCTTATTCTTGACATATAGATAATAATTTTACCTCTTTTTTTTCTGGCATGGTAGTAGCAACATGAAAATGAGATGTCCTATGTAAAGACTTGGATAAAAATTGTAAATTGTGAGTTTCAAATGTAATTATCTATCACATTTATAACACAAGCAGTTTTCCTTTTCCACGGTGGGTATGATTTCCTTAAGACCACAACACAGGCACTACTCACTGAGGAGAAAGAAAGGGTCAGGCACCATCAATGACAGTGTCTCCCTGATCTTTCACATGCTTAAATGCCACCCTTATTAGTTGAATTAGCTCCCTGTTCTCTGAGAGGGAAATGTTCAAATTAGCCAGCCACTGTAGAAGAAAGATGCACAAAACAGGATCAACTGGTAAGAGCAGCAGAGTATGCAAGACTCAGAACATGATAGCAGGCATATTTTGATCTGCAGAAAGATTTAGTATCACAACTAAGGTCATTTAGAGCAATAAGGGTATTAGAGGTGCATATTGTTCAGGAAGGATTTTGTCAACTTAAATTTTTGACTACTTATGAACCCCAGTGTCTGCACTTGTGAAATGATTGGATAATGTTAAAACACAATGATACAGTTTATTAATAGAGGAGATGTGATTATCTTTGTCATATAACAAGGTCTAAGTATTTATTTTGACCTTCTTTTTGTTTTTCATAATTACTGTATTTTCTTTTTTTTTAAATTTTATTTATTTAGTTATTTAAATCACATCGTAATTTACTTATTTACACAGAGGTTATAAACACAAAAAGGCAGGATGTGGGGAAGGGAATGGCACCGGAGCATAGGTGTTCAGGGGAGTACAGATACCTTTCAGAACAAGGTATCAGCTGGGTACAAAACGCTATACTATGGTGAAGTGATAGGACAACTGTGGCTTCAGATGGGATACAAATCATGAAGAATAAAACCTGAATCAACTCTGCATAGAAAAACTTCCTTTCCTGCTACCAGTGAAATTGAAATATGCTTTATAGAGAAGGAGGTGAGAAGACAGTTACCTTAAAAATAACTGGTTTCGAATACTATCAATATCAGATTTCAGATCAGCTAGGTAGCTCACTTTGCAAAGATATTTTCTGACCACAGTTCCATTCCTAGCACCCATATGACAGAAAAATAGACTTGACAACAACAACAACAAATAGAGAAGGAAATATAAGAAAGATAACTAGAAGTTGTCATGTAAACATGCTCTGTCTCTTTCTCTCTCTCTCTGTCTCTCTGTCTCTCTCTCTTTCTCTCTCTCTCTCTCTCTCTCTCTCTCTCTCTCTCTCTCTCTCTCTCTCACACACACACACACACACACACACACACACCCAAAAATAAATACAGTTTAAAAAACTTTTAATAGATTTACCTGGAAACGAATTTTAAACTACTGTGAGAGGAACTTTTGAAAAATGAGTCAGAGAGAGAGAGAGAGAGAGAGAGAGAGGCATGCACATGTATGCATGTGTGTGAGAGTTTGGTAAAGATAGACTTTGCAGAATGTATGTGTCTAAATATAACCTGAATTTGTCATTTGAGGATCCATAGTATAGTTTGAAAAGTAATTAAGACTGAATCACTCATTGAAAAGTGACAGATGTCCATCCTTTCTTGGAAGTGAGAGGAAGTGGGGAAATTAATTTCTTACTACATCAATTGCTTTATAAAGACTAGCCTGAAAAAATTGTAGGAATTTTTCCTGAACCCAATCTTCTCTGTTTATAATTATGGTAATAAAGATTAATTTTATACATAGAGAGCAATGTTATTTCTGCATGGTCTTATTATAGCTAAATTGTTCTGAAATTTTCAGTTCCATGAGAGAGTGACAGAAATTATACATCCTCTTTGGTCAATAGCATGGAATAAACTTCACATCCTCCACAAAAGGTCAGTGATGAAATATTTCATTTATCTATATGACTATAGATAGAATATTATCTAATATTTAACAAAAGGAACTTAATATTTTATATTAAGAAAATAATTATTCGAATTCTGACAATGAGCACTGCTAAGTAGGAGACACAATGCATGGAGATAAAGAATGTCTTAGATGTCAACACAGAAAAGCAGAGCATGGGCCCTGATGTTATATCCACTTTAGCTGAAACTCTATGCTGGTACTTACTAACTATGCCATCCTCCTTGTTTCTACTTCAAGAATATTTCCTCTAATGAAATCAGGATGGCATTACCCAAGTCAGAGGGTTGATAAAAGGAAACAATGTATTGCTGATTCATTTGGCATAAAGCAATGCCCTGGTAAAGAGCATTCATTATCATTGCCATTCTTATTAAATATCAATTTTAAGCCATAAAGCAAGGATGTGGCAGAGTTGGCACTTAAGTCAATGTCTGCTGTCTGTTTCTATTGCTCCTAATGTTTTCCCACACTAGAGCTTATATATTTCACAGAAATTATTGTATGCTTCTGTTCTTTTACTATTTTGTTCAAGTATTAAGTTAATGGTGGTAGGATTCACAAACCCTTTATGAGCTCAGACAATCTCTTTAGAGTGTAGTCTGTGCAGGCACTAACAACAGACACATATGGTGGAGCAAAGCATGCTCTCTCTCCATGTCTGATGACAAATAAGGTGAATTTGGGAGCATGTGGTGAGGCTGCATAGACCACATCAAATTCATTTCATTTGTGAAATCAACTGAAAGAAATGGCTGTGTGTTTGCCAGGTCCTTCCTGATGGCAGCATGAGCACCTGTCACCACAAGGTCAACGGTGACCCCCTGAACCATGTCAGTGCCCTGCAAAGCGATAGATAAGAGACTAGCTGGCTCCAGTATGCTTCCACTGACAATAGAACAGCTTTCTCTGTGCTTTGCAGGTGAAATCATGGCAGTGCAGGTGGTACTCAAAACCAATGGATGCTATTAAACCTTCCTTCATCTGAATGAATGGATATTGCTTAAGTGCCATGCGCAATCTAAGTCCTATAAATGCAGTCAGGTGCAAATTGTGCAGGGAAAGACTTCCACCTTTTCCCTTTCGACTTGTTCATCCTCTCAAATATGCTTAATTCAAACTCTCTTCTTCTTATCCCTTCAGTTCTAAGAGCAGTTGTCAATTGAGGCAGAAGATTAATAAACTTTATATATCCACATTCTTGAAGCCGTTTCATTGAAATCTATATCCATAACTTTTTCAAGCTTCATACCAATGAGAATTCATTAAGCAATAATTCAGGCATGCCTTAAATGTCTGCGATGTATTTCATAGTCTGATCTATATAAAGAAATCAATGCAAATAACTAAACACATGCCCAACCCACTAATGCTATAGCTTACAGAATAAAAACAGTTAATAATCTAGGTAAATTTAGAGTATTCTATGTAGAGACACTACTATGAAGTATGAAGGAGAAAGGATAATTAGGAATTTGTGTCTATGCAAGAAGATGAGGTACAATTTTAAGTTAGCTTAATTAGAAAAGACATTTGGAGTAAAAATTTGAATGTACAGAGAAATCAAGCAGATATACGAAGACAGATGTTTTAAGTAAACCAAGGAAAAACATCAAAGCCTATTGGATCATTGTGTCTGATTAACTAAGGTCAGTGTGGCAATGATTTGGGCAAGGAAGCAAAATATCAGGTGAGGGTAGAAAGCTGGTGATACTGGTGGCCTAGAGTCTGCATTCATGATTTGGTCTTCATCTGTGAATAGATACATACATGAGCTTTCTCATTGACCTATAAGAGTGTTTTCTTCATATTTATGTGATTGGATAAAAACACAAGGATGTATAATAGAATATGATACATTTTTGAGAAAGACACCATATGATATTAAAATACCTGTAACTTCGTTAATTCTTTTGGGACAAAACTGTAGCATCCCTGTAATTTTTGGTTCTTTTAGATATTAAAATGGCAGATTTTAGTAGTGAGATAGATCATACGATATCCAAAGTATAAAATATTTACCTTCTAAGTTTTTTCAGATGAATCAGACTATAAAAAGCAATAATGGATGATATGTTATCAGAAGGCATTACAACAGTAAAAGAAAGAGATCACAGATTCTTGACCCAGGTGGTGAGTGGAAAGGGTCTTGAGAATTGATTTCACGCTAGTTGTAATTCGATAGGTAAGCAAAGACTACTGATTAATGTTTTGAAGATGACTTCCCAATAACAACAGAGGGATGGTGATGACTCTATGCTATGCATTATGGTTCTGACATCAACTCTCCTAACACCAGGACCATCCATTCAAGTGTACCACATTTATTTGATTTGATGTACATCACACTTGCCATTAAATTGGTATTTTGCCACAATTCATTGTCTCATGACTTGTTTCTGCATGTTTGCAAGAGAATGACTTTCCTTGCCTGCAGGCTTCCTCCAAGATTGAATAATGCCCACCTCCCCCATTTTTAGTCTCTTATTTTTCATACCAAAAATGAAAATGAGATATAGTAGAGCTGAGTATGAAAATTAAAGAGTTCTGTTTGGATGTCTGCTGTTATTGTTCAATCATGAATCTGAAAATGGCTTCTTAGAAGTGTTGCCATTGATCAACTCCTACATTTCACCGTTAAGTAAGATACACTGGAAATAGGTCTTGGAAGTAGCAAGCTACTCTTCAGAACAAAACATATTAAAGTGATATGAGCCAGTAATACTTTTAATAAATATAATCACCCCTCAGTGTTCATAGAAGTATTAGTTCCCAGCTGACTGAAAATACCCGTCTATGAATGTTCATGTTTCATATAAGAAATGGTGTAAAATATGAGTATAACCTACATATCAACATGCCCTTTCCATTTGCTTGATAATCTGTAGATTATTGGTAATACTTAATTCAAAATGAAAAGTCTAGGTAAATAGCTGATAAAATGTATTTAGGGGTTAGAACACTGACAAAAACTACTGTCCAATCATCTAATATTTTCCAACTTATTTTAGAATATTTTTGTTCCAATACTGATTGACCACATGGATCATACTGTGGATACAGTAGGCCATTGCATTATCTTATTGAGATGCTACACAAAATAATTGGCACTGATTTCTGTCAAAGAAAAGAAAGACAGAAGTTTACTAAAATTGCTCTAGGCATTTTTCAGACTTTTAGTCTTAAAATTATGTGACTTAACTTACAACATCTTATGCGACCTAAAAAAAGAAGCTGAAGTATGTGGTTGTCATTAGGGCTCTGATGACTTTGTTTCTTTGTGCTATAGTTTTTCTAACCATCAGTTTCAACTTAAAAAAAAAAAAAAACACAATAAAAGGTAGATATAGCTACCTTTAAGGTTCTTTCTGCTTTTAGCATTTCTTGTGTTTGCCAGTACTCTTGGGGTACCCTAATAGTCAAGAAGTTTAGAAGAAGAGGTCTGACTAGAAACTTTGCCCCCTGTAGCAAAATCCAAGATGCATTTTAAGCAGCACATGTCCTTCCTAACCTTGCTTCTGGTCCCATTCTTACAAGGCAGGTTGTTTGCATAGAAAAGGTCTTTTTGCCAAGTCTTTTGTTGTTCCCTGGAATCAGAGGTCAGGCAACTCTGCTTCTAATTTTGCAAACACCAGAACTGGCTAAAGGCTGGAGTGAATGCCAATTACTATACCTGCAGTCAGAAGCCCAATTATGTCTCCCTCAAAATAATGTGTGCCCTGTAGTTTGAAAGAAGAGGACCATCAAGTATTGGAAGCTGGCAGAAGATTGAGCAGGAAGTGACTGAAAGGGGCAGTATGGCCAGAGAAAGGTCAAGACCCAGTTTCATTGAGAGTAATGGTCACAGAAAAAACTACAGACTAGTTCAGCTAAACAAGGGCTTAGAGATGATGGGGTCAGAAATATATCCTTGGCCCTGACTCTGTCTTTGGAAACAGGAATTACCTATCAGCTGGAGTCAGTAGTTTAGATGTCACAAATCAAACTATTTCATTTTTTATATACACTCAGCAAACAATAATGTAATAAAAAATAAAACATTCTGAGTAAATAAGACAAATAATGAGATGAAATTGAGCTCTACCCATCTTCTCTCTGAATCTCAGAGAAGCTTAAATATATGCCTAGGTTTCCAAATATCTCATGAATGAATGGGAAACATTTACAGTTACCTTTTAAAAATCGTTGATGTAAATAAACCATCAAGTATTAGCAATCAACAAATGGTGATTGATCTTCACTGTTTTGTGAATCATTTTTGTTAATGTTGTTCTTCAACCAATTTCTGTGTTTAATGGATTCTTCACATTTCTATATCTTCCCCTGATGATAAATAGATTTTATTCAGCTCACAGAAGATCCTGAGAACCCTGGAGAGACCTGGGTAAGACTGAGATTTCAGTTTCTGGACACCCCTTGATGACTCTTACTAATGCTCTTCACCACTGCACAAGCATTTACTGGGATTAATCCCAGAAAATGATTTAGTTCCTCTTCTGAAATTTAAGTACAAACTCATACCTCATCATCTCATCATTTTTCAATGAGGTAAAATTTGGAAGAGAGATATATGTACATACATATACATTGTAGTTATGCTAAATACATATATATACACACACATATATATGTATATGTATATATATTGTGTATATATATATATATATATATATATATATATGCCTACACACACACGTGTGTGTGTGTGTGTGTGTGTGTAAGCATAGTGTTTTTGTATAGTGTGTAAAGTTAGCCCTTGTGGTATTCAATGCTGATTTCTCTGCCCTCATATTTTGTTTCAATCCAGACACAGCATTGTAATGCTTATACCAGGAATCTCCTGTCTTAAGTTTAGGTAAACATTTCTTACCATTTATTCTCTACTTTGTCAATAAATGATGACCATCCAATGGCTGGGCAGAATGGAGAATAGGGCAGGACATATGCCAACTAGAAGAAGGAGAAAGGGGTGAGAAGGAGATTCAGATCAGCCGGGAGGATAGAGGATTTGGAGCCATGAGAGAGAAGTCCAAAGAGATCATGGAAATATAATTATCAATAATAATATACAAAATAATATACAATATAATATACAAGTATATAATAATATACAATTATTACGGGATAGGGACTCTCAGGTAGCAAGATTACCATAGATCTTTGGTAGATCTTTTAAATGTTCAGCTACTGAGATGCATTTTTAAATAATATTTGTGTGATTATTGGGGACTAACATTAAATAAAGAAATACAGTGGCTGCTGAATCAGTTCACTGCTTACATTTATATTAAGAATAATAACTTCACATATATGAGTCAGGAGAAATTCTTGACCTTAGATCATATATTCATTGGAAATAAGAACAGCCAAATCTCTATCTACTAAGATGTGTGGTTGGTGAGGGCCTTCATCTCAAGCCTCATGAAGTACAAGCAGAAATATAGTTCCTTATCTGGCCAGGTAGAAGTCAACTTTTTAAAAACATGTCTCTTTTCCATCCTGGGGAAAGCAAGAATACATAAAGACAATAAGATAGATAAGCCTACCGGGTTTGTAATTAGCTTTCTTAGCCACAGCACTCTTATTACTAGGATGTGAAATCTGAAATAGTCTTTGAGACTACTAAGCCACTAGGTACATTTGTATTCTAGGATCTGACAAGGGAAAAGGAGAGAGATTGGATGGCTGAGGCAACTTCTTCAGAAAACTCCAATCTTTCCTGAACAAACTAGATGAGGTGCCACCCTTAGGCACTGCCTCACATGAATTGATGATTAATCTAAGGGGAAAGGTCATTTCAATTTTTTTTCTTCATCTGTGCAAATATCATGAAAATCCACACATTATATATGCATCTGTCACAGGCCTCCGATCTACCAGCGTATTTAAAAGTCATGATGTCACTGCCATTAATCAGACTCTGATGTGTCAGGCTTCAGTGTCTTGTATTAATCACCAATGTCTGCAGACACGTGGAAAGGCTGACTTTAGATGTATAAACATGATTTACTTTCGTAAGTAATGTAATTGAAGATGCATTGCCATATCTCTCTACTTCAAAATCTCTCACCATTAAGTTCATAGGAGATGTCTGGCATTTCTAAAATGATGGGGAAACAGCTATCCTGAAACAGAATCCTGTTTTAGAGGTCTTAAGTAAGCTGGTGATGAGTATCATGCTTCCTCTTTAAGAGATTTGGTCTCTTGTACAAGGATCTCATCCTTGATCTCTCTGAAGCAGGCTTCAAGAGTAGAAGGGACTTCACAGGGAGGGGAAAGGCCAGGATTCCAAAGGACTGAAATGTAAAGGGAACCTAGGATTAGGCCCTAGTAAGTTCCCATCAGATCCTGCTTTTTGCTTGATTCTGAAATAAAATAAGCTTCTACAGATGCATTTTCCTGTGGACTCTGATGTTATTACTGCATTGACCACACAACTGAACAGTTATAATGGAAGTTAAATGTAGCAGCTGTGAAGGGAATACATTGTTTTCCAAGAGGATGAAAGAGAAGATATGAGAACAGGTAAGATAACAAATACACAGACACATTAAAAATAACACAGGAATTATTATTGCATAATTGGGGGAGGAGATATAAAATAAGTTGTACAGAATGTTAAACACTGCATATGAAGAAGGCTACAGAGGAAGGTCTTAAGAAGCGGAGCAAGGGAATCAGATCAGCTTTAACCTCTCAGCATGGAGCATCTTGCTTATTTACTTTCCTCAAGAGAACTTTTCTCCTGATCATATAGGTCACATTTTCCTGGATTATGATTAGCTTGTACATTCGATGAGCACAAGCTTCTACTTAGTCAACTTTGGACCAGAGTACAAATGCTACATCTGGATCATATTGCTGCATTTTCTCCATAATTAAAAGAGCCTCAATGTTTTAACTATCTATATCCTACATTATTAGAAGAGTGTTACTATACCATTTAAATGGTCACAAATGCCCATTAGGGCATTGCTTTTATTATATTTATTTATTTTTCAGTTTCACACATAAGTTTGTACTTACATCATTTCACTTACTATTCTCATTTCAAACTCTTATGGTCCTCAAGGATCTCTAAAATTCATAACCTCTTCTTTAATTATTACACACACACACACACACACACACACACACACAAAACTTGCAGAGTTCATTTAGTGTTGTTTCCTCTGCATTGCATTTCACTGCTTTCAAAGGAAAGTGATTCAGTTCTTGTCTATTCTCTTTCAAAGCTTGTTTGTAGTACATCTATCAGGAAAAAAAAGAGCATAGTTTCCTCCTGCAGGATCTATCAGTAAACTTCACAATCTTTCATATTCATTTCTTCATTTCTCATATATCTTGGGAATTGCATGCTTGATCTCCCTATGGAGACTGGCGAAAGAGAAGCCATTACTACTAGATGACCAAGGCTCTGTTTTTGCACACAGTCATCATTATCTGCATCAAAAAGGGAATGAACCTTAAACAAAGTAAACAAGGTAAAATAGAGGAAGTGGTGGTACAAAATGTGCCTACTACATCCAAACTTCTGGATTCAATCACTAGGAACAAATAACACCACCAGCATCAAATTGTCATAAGAAACAGTGTTTGCGGAGACAAATGTTTGTATCCTGATTCAAATGCTGTGAAATATTTACATGTATAGAATGAAACACCACATCATACTCCATAAATATGTATGGTTTGTGTTTTTATTTATCAGTTAGATTAATTTAAATAAGACATAAAGATAATTAAAAAATAAAGTGGGTGGCTCTAGAGACATGGATGAAAATGTTGCCATTATCCGTCATCCTTACATATTATTCAATTTGTCCTACATCTCTCCTAATGAAAATTTCAAGATAAGAGGAAAGAAAAAGAGTGGTCCTGAGAACTGATCAACAGATTCTTAAGGGGAAACAAGCGATACATGTTCTGGACCTGTAATATTGTCCCATGGAATCCAAAAGCATCCTTTCTGCTACTCAGGTAAATAAGTTGATTGAAAGAAGGGAAAGGCAAATTTGGCCTAATGTGTGAAAATGGGATTCTAGAAGCTAATGCTTAGAAGTTTGTTTAGATATGGTCATGGAATCTAATGTTAAAAGAGACTATATCTATACAACTCACTTGTCATGGACAAGGTATATCAGATAAAGGGTACTTAAACTTTCAATCAGCATTAAGGAGATATGGATATACACTAATATACAGAACTCATGTTAAGTGGGTAAATTATATGGGGACATTTTAGAAGTCTAGAGCAAAAACTATGGTTGAGAGCTTGTGACATTTTCTACCCTCTTCACAGAGGTAACACTACAGTTTAGCACACAAGCACCCAAAGGAATGGCAAACATAATTGTACTATAGAATGTTTTCTCAATATTAGCTAGGAGTTATTATTCTGTCTAGGGAAAGCAAAAGTTCAT
Source organism: Mastomys natalensis (assembly GCA_021653895.1). Classification (NCBI taxonomy): domain Eukaryota; kingdom Metazoa; phylum Chordata; class Mammalia; order Rodentia; family Muridae; genus Mastomys; species Mastomys natalensis. The sequence continues at coordinate 1,488,434 of JAJTUV010000910.1, read as the reverse complement.
GTGTCATGAGTATGATAATTGAGTGCAAACATGCATATTTTAAAATATCTGAAATCCCCTGTATCTTAATAAACAGATCACATTTTAATTTTGACTATGGTCAAAGAATCAATGTATGACTGCATAGCTATCCATTCACTTTTCTCCAATTCCCAGCATAGAATCCTGAGAGGGATTGATTTTCCTATAATTAGATGGAAAGTAGGGGGTAAATTCAACCTTTTTGTTTCAACACTAAGGGATGGGAGGAAAATGATTTACAGTGGACTTTTGGCTCTTATCACAAGAACATTGAGGTCTCTGCAGAAAACAAAGAGTTAGACTCCAGTTTTATTAATATCTTCTTTACACATCCACACATCCTCTACAGAAATCCTTTGTCATTAGATAGTGACCTAGAGGAATGAGTGTCTCACGAGAGGATTGATCCTATAGGCTGGTCAGTTTTATTCCCAAATGACTCAAAAGAACTATAGAATATCAGCCTCCTCAGGCTGGGAGATTCTTTGCCCTTGATCTTTCCTGCTTTGTCTTCTGTACATCATTTTCCCACAAGGACCTATCTATCCTTTTAGAAGCAGGAAGGGGCCGATTCTCTCCAGCAATGGGGAAAGCTTTAATTTGAATCAGAGAGTTTCTTCTACATTTGCTAAGAAGACTCCTTTCCTGGACCTGCTCCATACCTTTCTTCTTGATCTGTTTCCTTTCTAAGACAATGAAAGGGAAGCATGAGCCTGCCTCCCTTTGTAGCTTCAATCCCTGTGCTCTGGCCATGAGCGAGGGCTTTGAGTCCTTCACTTTCAGAGTATCCTCTTTGTTTCTGTGTTCGTTCGACTAGACTGTAGACCATTATGGCAGACTAGCTTCATTTTCTGTGTTGAAAGGGTGAATAAATAATAACATTTTTTCATAAGCAGCTTTGTTTAAATATAGCTATTAACATATTTAATCAAGTATGCACATAGATATTAGCTATTTTACACATATGACAGCAGCAAGAAAACAAATTAATGTGACTTCCTCCATATAGAACTTCAACCAAGAGAAGGGGAAAACATTGTTCTCAGTCCCTTTCATAATGAAGGACAAGATCACCTTGTAATGGCAGAATTTGGTGGCCCTGAACAGACAGTAACAGCATTATAGCTTGATGATTGGCTAGAAAGACCTTCTATTGGCTTCTTTTAAAGTACAAAAAAAACCATATTAGGGAATGAAGAGATGGAAGGGCTTTATTATGGCATCTGGAAGTGGCTGAAGGAAGAGGGCAATGCTGTATTTTCACTGAGGATAGAGATGGATAAAAATAAAATAAAATGGACCTTCCATTTATGACTACTGACAGAGAATTAGACCAGGGCATAAAAGAGAGGAGAAAAAAAGCAACTAATAAATGGAAGAATTGGAAAGGTTTTAGTGTAGAACCAATCTCAGATTATTAGAAAAAGTATATCAGATAAAAACACTATTTCTCAATGTTCCACTCCAAGTAATTCAAGGAAACTTTAGCCTTCCAGGGTTGGCTATGAAAATAGAGCCATCACTCTGACCAGACAAAGAGCAGCATTACTTTGGACACTTGCTAAGGTTTTGAAAGGTATATAAGCATTTTTAAATTAATCCTATTTCTCATTGATTTCCACTAAAAATGAAAGATTTAATATTGTAAAAAAATTTGTCCCAATTTTAGAAAAAAATGTAAGCTTAATAATTGCACTATTTATTACAACATTGACCCTTTGTTAATGGGACAGCTGCCTGTATATCCTGGAGTGCCTCTTGGTCTCCTCTGCTAGAAACTAATCTGACCTCCAGCTAATCCACCCCAGTGAATGGAGCCTCCTGCTCCCAGCGATGGTAAAAGCAGCTGGTAACAGACTCACTCTTCACCGTGAACTACAAAAACTTGAGAAAATACAAAAAGTATAAGAATGAATCTCAGACAATGAAGGCTGCCAGAATTTAATGATCCAAGAAAGCGAAGAAGAAAACACATTGAGGTGAATCCAGCCTTCTCCACTGCTGTTCCCCTCAAAGCATCAGCCGACATGTAAGCTGCACAGTATTGAAAGCACAAGTAGAACACAGAAGGGCAAAACTTTTGACAGGATTCTGAGAGGAAGAAATGGAAACTGAAGTGCAGAATTAGCAAGCCAGTCAGGCATGAGGGAGTTGAGAGCAAAGAAAGTACAGCAATACAGCGCTGTGAGTCCTCCTGTTCATGCCATGTTTTCCCTCAAGACCTTTAAATATATCAACACAATAAGTATTCAAGAGACAGAGACATCTCCCCCAACAATTAGGAAAATCTGACACCAATGAGACCTTTTAACAACCTAGAAGTATTCAGAGAAGCTAAATGGCATTCAAGGCCATATACGAAGGGATAGGTGGTAAGGACGCTCGCTAGCATTTTGTAGGAGTTCTGAAAATCAGTAGCTCATAAATTAGAATCAGTGGTTATAATCAAAGGCTCTCATGCACCTTAATTACTTGTCTATTATTGCTTATACCCATCATTCTATTAATCTAAATGTATCTTGATGCATTTTCTAAATGCATTACTATTCTTGTTGTGATGGAATACTTTATACATACAACTGTTATAAGGATTCATTTTAGCTCCTGATTCAGGGAATACAATTCATCATTGTGGGAAAGATAGCATGGTAGCAGTAGCTCTAGACTGTAGCAGTGTGGGAACAGGGCAAGGGGACAATGAGATGTCTGGTTAGATTATGACACCATGAGGAACTGGGCAACTTAGACTGGGTCCAGAACTAAGCTAACATTTCTAATCCCCCCTACAGTCCTACATATGCCATTTAGATTCCGTGTCCAAATTTTCACAACATCCCCAAACAGGATTGCCAACTGAGAAGCAAGTATTGGAACACATAAATATATGGAGTACATTTCAAATTCAATCAATCTTTCCAGGCTTTCCATAGGCTTTTAGCTATCTCATTATAAAATGTGTTTAGTTCAAGTTCAAAAGTCCCTATAGTCTAAATAGCTCTAACAGTGTTCAGAATTCTAAAGGCATTTGAATTTAAGATCATCTACGTTTTAAAATTAAAAAAAAAAAATACTCCTACCATACACTGGTCTACATTTCACATTAATATCCCAAAATGTAGACATAGGAACAAAACAAAACAAGACTGGACCAAAGACATGTGAAAATGCCACAGGTTAAATACTAATCATTGTAGATCTATCTAGCATCTGGGGCTTCTGTATCATCTGTCTTCTCACAAGCCTGATTGGCCCAAGTCCTCTTCCTTTGCCACATGTAGCATGTTTGTCTTCTCTCTTGAGTTCTGCTCAGTTCAAGGAACTATTGTAGGAGGTTGTCCCATGTTTTGGCATCTACAACAATGAGATTTCCATTGCTTTTTGGCTTGATCTTCACAGATTCATACACAGTCTATTTAAGAGCATTATGCAAAGACACACCTGGCCTCACAGACACCTTTTTGAAACCTTGCTGCTCGGTTCTGGAGCTTATATTCTTATATTCTGCATTCCTGAAACATGAATGTCATATAGATGTCATTAAGATCTGCCACCATTGTGTAATAGTCTTCTCCTGAGATTGTCATGATCTATCCTGCACAGAAGTCACTTAAGCAGGAAGGTAAGCAACTTAAAATAGCTTTAGGAAGTCCATGAAACTGAGCAGATTCACTATTCCACTCCCTGCCAGAGGAAGCAATAAAAAGCTGAGAGTCATACTCACAGGAGCCAAGCTACAAAGAGGACTTTGACAGCAGAGTGGCTGTCATAAAGAAATTTAGACAAGAGTCACTTGGAATGGACAGTCCCTAACCTGTTGAGCTGCTTGAATAGTCTTTTTTAGTAACACAAAACCAATCATTGCTTCACCAAGTTGGATTTTGGTGGTATCATGGGATCTCTATCTGTAGTGAGTAGGCATGTGTTGTTGTATCTCCCAGTAAAGAAAAAATTGTGAAAGGACAGCTACTATCTCAAGATATAGTCTGACGTACCTAGAACTTTACTGCTTTGCCCTTTATGTACCCTCAAAAATGCTTATAGAAAGTTACTTCCTTCAGTGTCCCTGCTTGAGCAGAATGCTCTGGATGCTCTATCTTCTCAGGAACTCTCTCTTGGTTCTTAACTTTCACCTTCCTTTACATGTTCACTTTCAGGAATCTTTAATGGGTAACATCTTATCTTTCACTCTGCATTCCTTATTGCTCCAGTACTCACTCTGAGGTTTCTCTTTAATTTTACTAACATGTTTAATGATAACCATTGCTTAGTCTACAGTTACCTTGTTCTTCACTTTGGATTTACTCCCATTCCTTTCCTCACCAAAACTTACATCTTTATGTACATCTTTCTGCTGGGGTTTCTTGTCTCACTGTAAGTCTGACGCTGAGCATGAGTAGGAGCCATGCCATAACCTAATTGTTGCTCTTTCTTGTCTTTTCTCCTGCTGAAGAATGTGGTGTTTTATGATTGAACTCAAAGTTCAAGTTTTAGAACATGGGGAAAATATAGATTCTTTACCAACACAGATCACTAACCCAAATTCCCAGTTGAGTCATTGTTCCTCACTGAAAGTTCATGAGTGCAGTCCTTACTCTCCACATCTATCAGCATTCTGGCCAGCAGTGTATTGCTATCATTATCATCTAATTAGATGATAATGTCTTCTTCTGAAGATACCACTATAGTTCAAGTCTAATGCATATCTTCCAAAACCCAGCTCCAGAGGCTTATGGAGCATGTGGTCAGATTCATGACAAATTCTACCTCTTAGTATCAATTTTCCATATAATAGAACATCTAGTTAATGTAGTCCGTGCATTTACAATTGTTTTTCTTATCAGTGCTACATAATTCCTAACATAAGCCATAGAATAGGCAGTTAATTTTAGCTCACATTTTAGGGATCACATGAGGAGAAGGCAAGAAGGCATGGTGATGAGGGCAGCTCATGATTATCACAGAAGGCACATGGACTGGCTGGTTACATTGTGTAGGAAGAAAGCAGAGAATTTTGGCCTGTATCAGAGTGGATTATAACCTTCTTACCTTGCAGCTGTAGCCTAGTTCTACTATCTAGGCCTCATATCCAGAAGATTTCTCAGCCTTCCACATGAGTTCCACCAGAAACAGACCAAGTATTAAAACATGTAAGCTTGTGTCAGGGAGTTCAAACTTAAATCATAACACAAAACATCCTGTAATAAATCTTAAAAGTAAGAATAATGACATCGATTGTGTCACAAGACAAGCATTTTTCTTCTTCCAATTCTTTTTTGACTAAGTATGCATATATTTTGATACAGCTATGCTATTGGACCACCATTTTTCATTGTCTTGTTTTCTTAAAATATCTATTCTATAGTGTCTCAGGAATGAAGATAGGACATTAAATTCTCCATGCTTAAATCCTTGCCTTGAGATATTTTCAAGCTTCATTAATATAGCAAAAAAGACCCCTATAATCTAAGTCTTGATTAATCACCCATTTCTTTTGAGTTGCTTTGAGCTACATTAGAAAATCCACAGCAAGTGAAAAAGTCCAATTCTCTTCCTAATATTCTCTTTACTCTCTATATGAAATTCTCTCTCCTATTGTATTATGAATGCTTGAAACATCCGTTTATGTAATATGCCCATGTGGCCTATTATAAACTTCTACACTGGAGCTTAGTGCTCTTTTTCACACATGGTCTCATTACATACCACATTGAAATCTGTTTGGTTATCTGTTCTCACTGTACTAGAACACATTCTTCTTTACTTCAATGATACTATATCTAGTAACAAACTATGTTAACTCTGAGCAGATAGGCCATTCCAATATGTTAAATTAAAAGCAAAACACTACTAATAGACTAGAAATCTGTTTACCGGCTGTCATTAATTTGATATATGCAATAGTGTTTTAGAATTCTTCAAATCTAATCTGGAATGGATGAAAAACACAAAATTTGTATACCACTTATTATTTTCTAGATATATTTTACAGTTTGTAAGATTTGAAAATAAATTTGAGGTGTAGCAATACCATTATTGCAAACATACCTAATTAGTTTCAAAGAATTCACACAAGGCTTCATCTTTTAAGACAAGATCATTGTACTGATTTTTTTTTAATCTGAATAGAAGAATGGTGTCGTCTATAGATTCTGCAACTCCCTATAAATCAAGATGAGTAAAATGAACATGTTGAGCCCAAAGAATCAAAGCTAAACTAGAAAACAGTGAGATATCTTTCTCAAACATTTTAAAAATAAATAAGAGATAAAATCTGAAATGTTTATCTGCCTTTTACTTATTGATCTTGTTCATACAGAGTTTTCTGTACTAGATTCTGACTTTAGTCTAATTATTTGGATTTAATTACAAACTTGTTTGAAGACATGAATGGCACATGACTCACAATCTGCCATTCACAGTGCTGTCCCTTCTGTGAAACAGCTGGTTTGCTGTAAAACACACATTTGATTCTTGTCTTGCCATAGTAACATATGATGTGCTTTCCTGAGTATCGTGTTGCCTCCTGACCGTGAAGTGAAATGGATCTTCATGGACAGCTGGAAAGGGGTCGATTTTTCAAGTCAGTATGTCCTTTTTTTATTAAAATCAATCTTTCAGGGAATATTCATTGGACATTTCATGAATTGATAAAAGAAGACAAAAAATAGATTATGATAACAATTGAAGAAGAAAGCAGGGATAGAAACACTTTCTTATAAACACTGGGGCCCCCAACCATTTTACCAGGTGTCACTTTTCCCAGGTCTTACCCTTCCCCAGTTTGAAAAATAAATAAAACAAAAAACTAATTAATTAAATAACAAATCATTAGCAACTTCTCTCATTCAGAATATAAATTTAATCCACTAGTAGTTAAAATATAAATTAACCTACTAGAAGTGAGTGAATGCAGTTTTAATGCAGTCTATGGCAAGTTTCATGATAGATCCTTACAAACCAATATTCAGATATTAAAAAGGATTGGATTTATTTTGAGATCATAGATTACCATTGTGTACACATGCCTAGTGTCTTATGAATGCTAATAGCAATCACATCAAAGACTTTGGACTTGTTCTACAAGAAACTTACTAATTGAGTTACATCCTAACCTATAAGAATTTTTCTTTAGACATATATTTGAGAAGGCTTTCTGTTAGATTCTGGAAATATAAATCTGGATTTTACTTCATCGACATATAGTTAATGACTAAATTGTTAAGAACAAAATATTAAATCAGTGATAATAGTTGAAGAATTGTAGTGTACTGCTGTAGATAACAATATAATATATCCAGAAGCTATCTGAAGTCTTCCTGAAGAAAGTTCAGTGGAAGAGTTAAGAAGAGAACACTTAAATTATCTCAGGGCTAAATAGTGACATTAATTAAGCACAGTGATAATGATTAAAATAGCTTACAAAAAAAGTTCTGGAAGTGAAGATTCTCTGACAGGTGTTGATTTAGGAAATCACTTTTTCTCATCGATGTTCAAAAATAGCCTGGAATTTTTGCCCCAAAAGGAAGAACTGAGTTCTCATAATAGGAAAAGTCTGCTTCTGAGCATTGCTGAGTATAGGAGAATTTGTGAGGGGAAATTCTATTATCTCAACCAACACAAATATTCGAGAACTATGACTGTAAAGGAAGGCTAATAATTCTAATTATCCAGATGTTGTTACATTGGATTAAAAAGACAAAGAAAAAATGGAATTGGGGGCTAGGGTTGCTTCCTATCATGATGTCATTGCCATGTATGATAGAAAGTAATCAGTCTACAGAAGAGTAATGTAACCTGTTTCACAGGGTAAACTCTGTCCCTTCAGTGAAACGATAGCTAATAGAGGCTTCTCTCTTCTGCTGTTCAGAATAGAGAATGAGGGAAAAGAGCAGATCTTAGCCTCACATGAGTCAGCATCATTAAGACTTGTCTGACCTCGCCCTCAGCCTTCTTTCTGTTCAGACCGGAATTGAAGCTGATGTTAATCAATTCTCTTTAATGGATAGGGTTATCTAGAGTTTGTTATGCTATTACAGGGCAAGAGATTCACTCTGTCATCTGACCAAAACAAAGCAAAACAAACAAACAGACAGAGAGACAGACAGATAGATAAATCAGAGCTTGCTAGTTAATAACTTTGACAACCCTTCTCCAGGAAATTTTGGTTTCTTTGTTCCAATTTCTGAACTGAGTCTGAAAAGAAAGATGACTAAAGTTAAAGTTAAGTCAATCAATCTTTTTTCCTAGATTAAACAAAAGGTTAACATACAGTAGGCTTAATGATATATTGTAATGACTTTATGTTTTGCAAGTCATACGATTATCTCTTTAAATACAACCCCTTTCAGAGGTCCACATATGAAATACATGGAGTAAGGTTCACTAGTTTAGCTCCACGCCTTCCTAGCATCTTGAAGATCTAAGCCATCTTATTGCATGAAGATCAGCCCAGAGTTCCACAGGCATGCTAGTTCCCCGTCTCTCATTCATCATGACCATTTCACCAAAGACTCTTATCGTCTCTGACTTCAGTCACCACAGGAAACTCAGCTCTTCAACTCTGGGCTAACAAAACTCTTACCCTTAGTTTCCATCTTTTCTCCCATTCATATTTGACAATCAACGCTTCATTACTTTTACTGTGCTCATTCCCCAAACACTTCCTTTCTGTTCTTATCATATGTGAAGCCTATTCTTGAAGCACAACATTTATTCTATAGCCTCAAATAGTGATTATGTTTTCTCTTATACATCCCATTAGCTAAAGACCAGAAAGCGGGCTGATGTCCTCCTTGCTTCCCCTTGTGGCTTCCAGTCTCTTACCACTCACCACCCTAACCAAACCCACCACTCCTGCAGAGGAACCCCATCTTGATAAATCAGTCCTGCCTTCCCTTCTTCTCTTTGTCACTTCCTTACCACAGAGCTCATCTCCACCACAGCTGTTACGATTAATAATGGTGAACACAAAGTCTCTCTTAATGAATCCTGCAGCTTGAGTCTTTCCTTCAGTCATCATTTCCCTTCATGACCTTCAACTAAACAACGCCATCACCAAGGGCAAGTTCTGAATACTCTGCTACTAGAACTTGAAGTTAACATTTGGATAACTAGCTATACTTGGAAATTCCCATTTGATTAGGTCTGGGATATCAACTACAGCATTATTTTCATCTCCTAAATAGTACAGGTATCACCATTTGTCTTACCTGTCATTGGTCACCTAACGAAAATGCTTTCAAGCTATGTTAATATCACCAGGCAAAATTTTAGCTATGAGACAAGTACCATGAGGGTGTATTAGGCATAAATATTGGTAACAAAGCTATACTTCTAATTAAAAATTATATATTGTATATATGTATGAAAGTATTTTGAAAAAGAAAAGAAAGAGCATTAAAATATCACTGTATCAATGTATAAATATCCTTTATTCCTTAACTTCTTAATCTGTTCCAGTAAAATAGGGTTGATAATCAAATGGATAGTAATATACACACATGAACCTTCATTGAATGATCAGAATATAATGTCTGTTGGTAATGCCATATTTTGATATTTTTATTTAATGTCATACATATTTTCATAATAAATATAACTAGGAAATTATATGTATACTTATATTTTTATATATGATATAATAAAATAATTTTAATATACATGTAAATTATATTGTATGTATATAATAATTATAATTAATTACAATAAAGTCTGTATGTAAAATTATAATAGTTTTAAGTTTTTGTCTGTGAACTTATTTCATATATTTTATAAGTGTATATATTTATATATTTATATATATATTATAAATACAAATGTTTGTGAATTTTCATTACACGATTAACAACTTAGGAGACAGACATCAACTCAAATTAATTATTGTATACTCAAAGCTCACTGCTAACATTTCATCTATTCAATATCTTTTTTTTTCAGAAAACTGCAGTCTGAATATTTGTTTTCTTTAAAAGTAATCATAAATAGTGATAAGAAAAGTCTTGTCCTCAGGTTAAACTCATCACATATTATTAGGTGTTTTAGATAATATGTAGGTGAGCAATATTCTGTGGAAATAGTATGCAACACAAAGGAATAAACACTTTACACTTTTTAAAGGGAGTGTAAAGATGGAGTTCAAGCAAGGGAAAGTAGAAAAATAAACTAAAAGGAAGAGTATGAAGCTTTCTTTACGTTCCTTGGTCCACTGATAAAGGGAGAGAAGTGAAAGCATTTTCCTTCTACTAAATTTATGAGAGGGTTTGTTGGCTGCTCAAGGATGAGGACCCTTTCAAATATTTCTTTGACTATTTTTTGTTCTTTAATATTTTTTTCTTATTTCACAACAATAAAACGGCAAGGTACTATCATTCCTTAATTCGGGGGCTCTTTAGGCTGTCTCCACTTTCTTTCCCACTCTGATTTTAATGCTTCTATGATTGGCCATTTCAGGCAGACAGCATGTTGCAAGATTTTTTTCACATCATACCTCTATTAAATCAATCCTATTTGAACTCTTCTTTCTCACTGCTTCACTGAAAATAACCTCCTGAGGATTGGAGGGTCTGAAAGGGCAAAAAGCTTTAGCTATTACTTTGAAGAAAACTTTGTATACAAAGGAAACACCTGAAAGAGCTACTTGTATTCACATATCATGCTTACATGTCCATTTAAGGCTATTTTCAGAGGTCTTTGTCATAATGACTGGATAGGCAGCCAGCTATAATGGAAAATAAACTGAGAGATACTTGCTATAGAAGCCGAAAGGAAGATATTCTAATGGATAACGATAATAACAATTCAAATACAGGAATATATGGAAGTCACTAAATACTATTAAAAACAGAAGACGTAAAAGTTGTTGAATGATTATCAGAAAATATATATTCTCTATCACAAGAATTCATTCCTCCTGCTTTTTTTCCACTCCCACATTGTTTGTAAAAATAGAGGAATGCTAGGAATTTTAAAAATAACTGGAAGGAGATTCCTAGAATTTCCTGACAGAGATAGCTATCCAATTTAATCTACAAGTGACCTCAATTTTTGTGAATGAAAACTTTCCACAACAGTGGAGACTTCACATATGTAATTTAACCATAATAATGGTAAGGTCATTCACCTATAAGGTATGTTTATAGTCTATAAAATATTGTGTCTGATGCATCATCATGAAGAACACCAAAAATAAAATTAATGTTATGGTTCTAAACTCTGCCAAGAGCAGCTTCTGTAATGTAGGGGAAGTTCTTTTTCCGTATATTGTAAGCTGTAAGTGGTGGTCTGAATGGCTAAATTTCTAAGAGAAATGAAGATTTCTTTGCAGCATTGAGCTTCTATACCTTGTTCTTTCTAAGCTCCCATAAGTCTCCATCTCATATGTCTTATTCCATATTTTCTTCATCTATTTCTTCTTTTGACTACTATAATATTTAGTGATTTAATAGAATATAGTTCCTAAATTAATGAGTGCCTCTTAGTAAGAACCTCACAATCTGCAGGGATATTCTATTATATGCCATCTTCATAGCTTTTTTGTAGTCCTAGTTTCCTATTTGGGATATAAAAACCAGAGAGGATGTTCTAAGGCTGTATATGGTACAGGCTTCCTACTGACATTCATTGATAACTACTAAAAACAACTTGTGTTTTTTCCAGCTTGAATCACCAGGACCATACACTACTCAAATCAAGTCCTTTGAGTGAGAAACAACAATCTAGTTGGAGAGGAATGTTAAATTATCATTTAGGAAGAAATGGAAATATTTTATGAAGAATGTTATATAATTCTGAAGTTTCTAAGCATGAAAACTGAAATCACTAAAAGATACTTTGATGTATTTTGAAAATATGCCAGTATAGGATCAGGTTCTCATTTTCTACAAATTATTTTTAAATATTGCTCTGCTAATAAAATTTAGAAAATTTGAAGGCTAGAGATGCCTTGGCAGTTAAGAGTGCTTCCTACTCTCTGGGTACTAGAGTTCAGTTCCTAGTAATCAGACTGAATGGCCCACAACCACCTATAACTCTAGCTCCGGAGGATCTCACACACTTTTCTGACCTCTGATGGTAGTGGATGTACAAGAGAAGTTAGCAAAATTTCCAATATGTACTGAGATAATGTAGCCAAGGCCCCATGCCTTGCTGAGGTGCTGTTGGGTACTAAAGGAAAAAAATGAGTTTTCTTTAAGAGTTGATAGTAGTAGCTTTCAGATTCCCCAGTGAATAACTGGATTTATGTATATATGGTCAGCAATAATTGGATTCATAAATTAGTAAATAAATAAGAAATTATCAAAGAAGTACATGATGTTGGAAGAGAGATGTGATGGGGACTCCTTAGGGTAGTGGAATGAGAATGAGTGGTATACATAATCAAGATACATTGTATACATGTATGCTATTTTCAAAGAATGAATACTATAAAATTGTAAAAAATGAAGTAATTAACTTACTCATACATTTTGTCTAAAAATGATATCTCCAAAATATCATCATTTCACATAAATTTAAATTTTTTAGTAAAATATTTTCATAATGAGTCTTTGAAATATGACATATGGTTTTCATTTAGAGAACATCACAGTTTGGATGCAATATTTGAAGCACATTTGTAATTCATAAAATCCACAGATGAAAAAGTAAACCCACATGCCAGTATATAAATTGTGTCACTTCTACATAAAAAAGTTTTCCAATAGCTGAATCAAATAAAACTTTAAAAATTTAAGTCAATTAAAATTGAATATAATTAAAAATTCAATTCTTGAGTCTTTGTTGCACTTCAATTATTCAGTAGCTTCATGTGGTTAAGTGGCTACAGCACCAAACATTGCAGCTGGAGAGAAGCAGAGGGTGGTGATGCTTGAGAGAGATGCTGAGAAGGATCCTGAAGAATTTTGCTCATTTAATAAGTCTGCAAGGAATAGTATGAAACATCATACCCGAGGCTCATGTGATTACTTATTTTAGTTTCCTGAGGCTGATGTAACTAATTACAACAAACCTGCTGGCTGAGACCAGGAGTTTATTCCATCACAGTCTCTGGAATCTCTCAGCAGGCTCTCCATTTTGGATCCTTTGCATACTAGATCATTCCCCACTGGGCAATGGCAGCTGTCTCACCTCTGACAGGATTACATTCAAAACAACCCAACTCAGCCAACAGTTGTTCTAGAAGGTAAGGCACATAGTTTCCCTTGGTATTATGAGCTTTCAAGCAGGAGTGATCCTGTCTCTGTCATTGTCTTTCCATGGTCTAGATCAGAACTACCCCTCACTTATATTATATAAGGGACTATGCCACTTCATGTTGGTACCATGATTCTTCAGAAGAATCAAGGCTATCATCTCATTTCATGACTTTTGTGTGTTTTTTATCTATAGTAACATTCATGTTTCAGGGATTATACTCAATATATTTGAGTTGTCAATGTTAAACTTACCTAGATCTAAGAAATACTGCAAATTTTGTCTCTATAATATGAAGGTGGACAGTTTTTGTATTATGAACAACAAATGCATTTAAATGAAAACAATCCCAGTTCTCCTAACATTTGTATATCTACTGTAAAGAGCTATTACACAATGACTAGACTCTGAACTGGAGTAAAGTTTCTAAGCTGTAAGAGGACTATTGGAAACAATAAAAAACATGAGTTGATCAACCCAATCCCAAGTAAATGTGTACACCTTGTTAACACCCACCCCTCCCCCCCCACAACACAAGAAACAGAGAGGGAGAAAGAGAGAGAGAGAGAGAGAGAGAGAGAGAGAGAGAGAGGGGAGAGAGAAGCATGTCTTTCCTTCCATAACATTGGTTGGCAAAGTTTAGTGGTTTAAAATATAACCCTATCAGAGGTGACACAGCTGCCATGGCCCAGTGTAGAATGGTCTAGTATGCAAAGTGTTTCAAAATGAAAATTACAAACTATAGAAATGAGCAGTCATGAAGAAACACAGATGCTCTTAAAAAGATGAGCAAATGGTTTATCCACATAATTGCACAATTTCCAGAACTCCAGAAATATAGCTTGATGGTCTGCATATATGTTATCATTGTAATTTAAAGGAAACTGACTGGAAAGAAAGAGAAACATTTAGATATTTTTTCAGATTGGTAAGATTTAAATGTAAACAGGAGGTTGGCAGAAAAATAAATGGAAGGATGCCCCACATATAGCATTAACACTGCTAAAATTGATTGATAACATTCAGAGTTGTGCTAATAGTCAACCTATCTCCATGAATGATAAGTTTTGGCTTGTCACCACAAAGCTAGAGTTAAGAGAGATATACTAGCAATACTACCAATATACTAGCACATTAATAGCTTTCCTTTTAAAAGGTAAGAAAGTATACATCATTTAGGACTCAATGAGAAATTAAGCATTCAGTAGACATTCATATAATCTCTCTTGGGCTTGACAAGGGAAAATGTGCTCATAGGGAAAATTTTTGTTTGTTTGTTTGTTTCCATTTGTTGTATCCAGTCCTCACCCTGCCAGAAAGGCATATTTTAAAATTGACTGTTAACAGTTTAACAACAACTTCCTGGCTATCTAGTTAACTCTCAATTGGGTCATCATTCCTCTAAAAACAAAGAAATTTTGTTCAAATTGTTAAAGAAGGCAACGCATCGGCACATCAGTTTTTAGCTTTTCTAGAGATTGCTGCTCAGTGCTGTGATAGTATCTTCTTAATGAAGGGAAACAGAAGGATCTATTTAAAACAAACTATTTTGCTTCAAATCAAGGTAGTAAACCTCTAACTGCCACAAGCATGGAATAAGGGACTCTAGTCTGTGAAAAATCATTTCTGCACAATGGTATAGTTATTAAAACAAATCACAGCCACTGATGGGTGCTGTGAATAGTCTCTAGTCAGTCAGGAAAATAATTCGATCCTCAGAGAAAGGTTTTCATTTTCCTTTCTCGCCTCTCTTCCCACCTTCTTGCCTACTGCTACATTTTTTGAGAACTCGAAAAAGCACACAATAAGACTGCAAACAAGTGTTGGTAATTGGGCTATTAGGGGCTTCATGGATAATCTGGATAATTCTCTCCATTGTCACAGAATGTCTCTGTGGTCTGTAAGGGAGCTAAGATGAAGGCCAGTCTTCCACAGATTTTGAGATGTTTCTGTTTTCAAAGGCAGCCAACTACCACCACTGCAATTGGCCCTAATTGCTTCTGTTGTTGGAGTCTCGAGAGAGGACAGAGCTGAATCAGCCAGGAAGACTTAAACTCTCTCTCTCATTAAGAGTTTGGCCTTTGTGGGTAAGGCTTATGTGCCTGTAGAAAAGGTCCCCCACAACAAAACCCCTTTCAATAGTACCTGGCTTGTGTAAATGGTGATGCTACCCAAGTGCCTTCAATTTAGCATTCCCACTGAAATAATCAGAATTGATTAAAGGGAGGAATAACAAAGAGGATGAAGGTAGTGGCATTAGCAAATAAGGAGCAGATGTAATTACTAAGAAATAAAAATACCTGGCCACTGTTACTCGGAATTATGGAGCTTTTCTCTAACTTGGAAAGGGATCTCAGTTTTCATTGCTTCTGTAAATTTGGAAGGTGTTATAGGTACCCCTTTCTCTTCTTTTTTTTCCATTGTGAAAATGATACTAATGAAAAAATATTAAATTCCATTTTGAAGTTTAATTTGAACGCTAAAACCCCAAATTTCTAATTTGAGACAGCTGAATGTGTCAAATTATTTTTAAAAAATTCACTTTTTAAATTTGAAATGTATTTTTACTTACAAAAATGTACAAATGTAGTCACTCCACTCTACAAAACTCCAGACTCTGTGATTGGTAAATGTGTCTATTACCATGATTTAGTATTCATAGCGAAGGAACCCACACTGATGAATTTACATCAACACAGATCCTTATTGTCTCTCCCGTGTTCCAGGACTCTATCAAGAACATCATCAAACATCTTTTGCTGTCCACAGAAGCGCCTTAAGTGCCTGTTTCTTCTGATGACCTTGACAGATATCTTTAAAAATGTTCTCAAAGGTGGGGTCTCTGATGTGCTAGATAAATTTTGAAGGACATTAGAGTTTGGGGTTGAAAGATCAGAGAATGAACCCCATCAGTTCACATCAAGAACACATATTACTAACATGGATGCTTATTGTTGATAATGATTTTGCTCTCTTTGCAGAAGGTTGGCAAGCCTTCTGCATAATAAAGTTGCCATTTTCCCAATACCCACACTGTGTCCTTTGAAAGCACATAACTATATGCAATCCAAGCTTAAAAGTTCGAACTCATGTTCTAGCTTCTAGTAAGTCAGATTGTACATGTAAATACAATGTAATTCTGCTGAATGGATATTTGTCATCTAGTTATAATATCTAACTAATTAATTTAATTTAATACTGAATTAATGCAGTATGAGTTTACAGATGTTTATGCTTTTGATTTTAATCAGTTGTTATCTTGTCACTCAAATTTTTCCAGCATGGAGCATTGCGAATATTTTAGTTGAATCCTCTCTTAATTAACATCAGTGTGGAATTTTTCAATGTTGTTTGTTTAGTTGTTTCTTTTAGTTTTTGTTCTTTGGTTTTTTGTTTGTTTTGTTTATGGTATTTCTTCATTTCTTGTACTGTAGAATGTCCCATACTCATTTTTTAATACCAGCCTCAAGCCATTCATGTTTCTTAGAGGGTCCTCATTGTTTTTAAAAACTTCAGTAGAAAATTGCTAGGTTTGTATGATCACTGTTATGGAGTAGCACTGCTCTATAACCATTAGCTGACACAATGCATAGGTACATATATAAATAGTACATATGTATTTGTACATATTAATTAATGCACATAGCCATATCTGCATTCATTTCTATTTAACTTATGAATCCATAGTGGATATTTCAATTATATATTTTGCATATATATATCCCAAACTGTGTTAATACTAGATTTTGCTATAAATTCTCATTGTTTAAATTTCAATTTGTATTTACACAATGGTTTTTAGAAACAGTGTTGCCAACTACTATTGGGAGATGTGTGCAGTTCCTCTAAAAGTTAACAGTCTTCTAAAATTACTTATGCAAGTACTTTGCCCCATCCACTACAGTTAGAATTTATATATATATTAATGTAAACTATTCATATTCTGTATTATTGCTTGAAATTTGAAATTCTAGATTCCTTGGCTTTTATTTATTTATTTATTTATTTATTTATTTATTTATTTTGGTTTGAACCAATTAAAGTTCAATAATTGGTGGTAAATTCATTCCACCTTTTTAAAAATACGTTTTGGTTATACATGCACCATTGAACTATCAGAAAGAATAATTTGAGCAGCTTATTAAAATGTCCCATGCTTCACTTTTACATGTTAGACATACTCGTCTCAAGATGACTAACCACTGGCTACAGTCAATCTGTTCCATATCTCTTGTTCAACTCAATGTGATAGCAAATGTTATATAAATGGAACAATTTAATATTTGGTTTATGTATATAATATAGTTTAGTCAGAGTGTTTGTTTTTACCTAATGTTACACATTTAAAATTTCATGGTTTGATGGTTCATTTCTTTTTATTGTTGAATAACATATTATTGTATTGTTGTAGTAATGTTTGTTTACATATTTATTGAAGGCCATCGTGGTTAGTACCAGTTTTTGGAGATTCTGAGTAAAATTGATATAAACATTTATTTGAAAGCTTCTGTACAGGCATAGATTTTAGATCCATTGCATGAATAAGTACAAGCACAAACGCTGGGTTGTTTGAAATGATTACACTTTCTCTACGGGCTATTTTAACCAGGTAAAAATGAAGAACTCCTAGTACACTGTACACTTCCCAATGACAAACTATATGGACATGTTTATTATATTTTATAAACTGACCTGAGAAGATCAACCTGAAAAACAGACCGCATTCAAAACAGAAGCTACAGCCACTCACTTCCTGCTAATCTTCTATGAAAACAAGGAACAACTATGTCACATGTTGCTAATGGTTTCCAGGGTCTGTTGTGTCACCTTTAACACACTCTGATTTATCATCATTTCTCACATAGTTTGTGATCATGTATGGATTCTACATAATTTTATGTGCTTATTTAAAAGTTAATAATAATGAAAATGGAAGAACTCACAGCTTATTTTAAATAATTTCAAAGACCATCTTACACCATCTCAGCTTTTCTAATTAAACTCTGCTCTCAGTGTTTTGCCCTTTTTCTGTTATAAAGATCAAACAACATAAAGAATTGACTTTCTGGATAGAAAGGTTCAGGAGAGATGGAGGAGTCAAAAGACTCCTAAAGGACTAATATACTTTATATAAAAATATGAAAGCCAATTTTAAAGTTACCTGGGATGATAATGCAAATGTTTCTTCTCCAGTCAAGATAGACATGTTCTATGAATATTCTGAGCCTATGGACTCTTGACAATGAATGCTTTATTTGTTTTCAAGTAAATCATTTCTTTTTATTTTAATTTTCACCAAAGTAGCTTTGGAATTTTTCATTAATTTAGAAGGTGAGTTATAATTCATTTTGTCAGTATTTTCATCAAAAGAAAATATCCTGATATATTAGCGATGATAGTGTAATTTTAGGATGCTTGTAAGTATCATCTAAAGCATTATCAAATTGTTCCATAAAGTGAAAAATGGTGCCTACCAGTGGAGGGGAAGCATAAAGATTGAAGTTCAATTCCAAATTGAAGGAGGATGGAGAAATTGATTGAAGGTAATGCTGAAACACTACTGATACAAGAGGAGGCAGAGAGACTGTGGCATAAAAACCCATCATAAGTCAGTCAAATCTCTAGGTACTGTAAGTAGCCAGTGAATAAATAACTCTGGAATTCTAGGACTAGACCTGTAGAGGCCTTAAATCTAGGCAATTAATGTGCTGTCATTTATGGTTCTCTCCTTGTGAACCCCAAAGACTAAATCAAGTGGACCTCAGAACTAATAGCTATATGTCCTGCAGGTTGAAAAGACTTCTGTGAGGGCAGTTCAAGGCTTCAGGACGAGCCATACATGAGGAGAAATTACTTTTCCCAAATTGGCATTTCAGAAGGAAATGTCAAAACAGTGGCTAAAATAGGGAGGGATCACAAATGAAAATTCTGTCCCCAAATGCTTGGGAAGAGACATTCAGTAATTTGGCTATCCAAAGTGAAAAGGACTCTTCTTTCCTGTTGAATTAAACAAATAAAATACCTAATGTTACTAATTCTTCATGTTGCTGTCAATTTGCCTGCCCTGCAGTCCTGATCATTCTGGGTTCAGCAACACTAGCCTTTGCAGATTACATGCGTATTTGAGCCTCATTCTGTGAACCTTGATTCCTTTCTAAATCCAAGGCTGGAACCTTTAATTTGCTCTTCATTTCCTTTTGCCCTTCACCTTTCTGAAATCCCAGAGCCTTGCATTTATGTGAATGACTTTTGGTGGCAATCACTCCATTCAGTTCAGGAGGACGCTCTGACCCATGAAGTCCATGCTCTGGCCCATTTCTATTCTACTTCATTTTCCAGTTACTATTCTACTTTTTCTAAAATATCCTGCCTCATTATTTGGAAATTCCAAATAGCATTGAGAGAAGAAACTTTATGCTGATGGGTGTGTAGAAAATAGAGAAACAACCATAACCTGAAGCAGCCAAAAAGATTAAAAGATGGGAGGGAAAACCCTACTCCTGAAGAAAGCTTCACAGCGATTTTCCCATTGCCTATGTAAGCCTATTTTGCTGGCTATTGTGCTAAAAGCAAGGAACACTGTGAAAAGGTTATGTTTGAAATAAACCAGGCAATGGGTCTTTTTTACTGCACAGTTTGCAAAGATATTGAAAAGCTGTCATAAAAATTTATTTTCTCTTGTTTATTATTCAAGATCACTACTGTGAAGCTCAAAATACTGTTTAAGGAAGAAGATGGCTCCTTTTCTCCAAAAATATGACAAGAGACTTCATCAGCAGAGTAGAAGTTTTAAATGGTTAATGTAATGATTTAAATAATCATATTAAAGTAATGATTGTAAGATTAAAATGATGGTACGTAAGAACTACATTGAAATTTAGCATGCTCTGTCTGTGGTAGGTGGGTAGATAGACCTGCTGAAGGAAAAAAATGTACTATGACCTGCCTTTGATGCGGGGAGTATGTGTTCCTTTTAATTTATTTTTTGGAGTCTGATAGCATCTTTTTAGATGGGAGATATGATGAAATCACAGGAGAGTTTGTTCCCTGTGACTTCAAGGTTAATAAGAGGAAGGTTGACAAAGACAATGCCAGAAGACGGGGAGGAGAAAAAGATTTTTAAAGCTACACATTGAAGGGCGGCAGTGATACATATGTCACATTTCAGCACAGATGTCCCTGATTAATTATCAACAATTCAAAAAAAATATCACTAAGAGAGAATGAGTACCCGCTTGACAGTTAAAAAGAGCATAGCATCATAAAATCTTTGGGATGTAGAATCTCTCAAGATTTCTAAGGTGGAAAAATGATATCTCAAGTGTGTAAATCAGAAAGAAATCACATTAAATTATTAGCATCAACATGATTTCAAAAACATTTATTATAATGAAGAACTTATCACCTTGCTGGTAACATTCATTCACAAAAATGTGTTCAAAAATTGATTGTATATTTATTTCAAGATTGAAGTAAAACAGAATTAGGAAAGAGCCTGTATGTTAATCAGTAAAGACATTATTAAATAAAATATGGTATATTCATATCAAAAGTTATTGTACATTGGAAGAATCAGATGGTCAACAGTAATACTCATGTCCCATAAATAAAATGTCAGACTAACTCCTGAATGTTTTACATACACTTTATCATCACCATATACAAAATAGGAGGAAAAATTTAAGGGTGAAGAATGATGAACAGAAAAGTCAATCCTTAGGAGGAGTTAGAGAAAGGACTGAAGGAGCTGAAGGGGTTTGCAACCCCATAGGAAGATCAACAGTATCAACCAACCAGACACCCCAGAGCTCCCAGGGACTAAACCACAACCAAAGAGTACACATGGAGGGACCCACGGCTCCAGCTGCAGATGTAGCAGAGGATGGCCTTGTTGGGCATCAGTGGGAGAAGAGGCCTTTGGTCCTGTAAAGGCTTGATGCTCCAGTGTAGGGGAATTCGAGGGTGAGGAGAGCAGGAGTGGGTGGATGGGTAGGGGAACATTCTCATAGAAGCAGGGGGAGTGGGGATGGAATAAGGAGTTCCCAGGGAAAAACTTGGAAAGGGGATAACATGTGAAATGTAAATAAAGAAAATATCCAATAAAAAAAAATAAGAAAAATCAATCCTTTTGTTTAAGGTCACAGAGACAGTATGTCCATGGTGTCATTCTTGCACTTAATTCCTGTTGTCTATATCGAACCTTAGAATAACTTAAAATACAATAATGGGTCACAGAAAAATATCAATTTTAATAACACTAAGTTGCATCAGAAAAATAAAATATACATTTAATACCAGAGTAGAAGTTATCCATGTATATGTTAGAAAACATATACATATATTTGTATGACATATATGTGCAAAGAATATGCATCTATATTGAATTTACACATGAAATAATACATTTATATATTAAAGAGGCATGCATGAAAGTGAATACAGGGAAACTTAATTTTCTTCAACATTCTATTTCTTAAGAGCATCAGAAAACTTTTCTGTGTAAATAAACATTAAATAAAACAAGTTGAATGTGTGCCTGGACTGCTCTTCTAAAAATAGATGCCATTGACAGGAAAGCAGAGTCCTCCCAGCCCTGTCCTCTTCCCTTCAGGCCTCTCTCACCACTGACCCTTGCACCCCAAATCAGAAACTGTTCCCCAAACACGCACCGCACTGTCTCCACTTTGCTTCAGTGTCTGCTGTTCATCAGTGTGGTTCTTTCTTTCAGCTGTTACTGATGCTTTGAAGGAAGTCGGTCCCGGCCCCGGTTCCTTCCCAAGTGTCATCTCAGCAGAAGTTATCTCAGGAGTTTCCAGCATCCTTTTCTCAAACTCCCAAGGCAGTTTGGCCAGATGTGGAGCTGAGAACCTGCCTTGTGTTTCTGCAGATAATTTCTCCGCTGTTGTAGCACCACGCTCTTTCAGAACATCAATATCTCTTTCTATTTTCATGTTTTTGATATTGATATACTAACTACTATACAGCAATGAGGTTCCTTTTGATTGTTTTTTTTTTTTTTATTTTTTATTTTATAAAAATTGTTTGCACAGGTAATCTGTTTGAGTTCGGAATATATAATACTATTGAATAATATTTCCAGTTAATGTCCACTCTGCTAAGTTACTTGTCCATTGTGACAAAATGCCTAACAAAAATAATTTAAAGGTATTTGGTGAAATGGCATAAAATCTGATCCTTATTCTGCCAGCCAATGTTGTGGAGTGTCTTTGACCATAGGAGTACACCCCTGCTTGGCACAGGAGGAAACTGTACTCCATATGTTAGCTACAGCACACAGCAACACCATCTTCACACACACACACACACACACACACACACACACACACAGACACATGCACGCAAACACACACACATACTACATCCTTTCTTAGGAAACATTATCTGTGCCAAGGTTATTAGGGAATGTCCTCTCTGCCAAAATTAATGATTCCATGATAATCAGAGACAGCACAACCTGAGTCACAGAGGCATGGGTGTGGCTAATGTATCACAAAAATGGCAAACTGAGACACATTCTGGACAGCTATCAGGCTGTGGGAAAGAATTTTGAAAACATGAGTTCAAAAATATATAGTTTTTCAAATATGCAAAATGTAAGGATGCAATATGAATTGTATTAGGAGCTCCATAGAACTAAAGGAACAGAGGCAGCCGCACTATGAGCTAGCTTGTCAGAAAAATATGAAGGAAGGACATAAGAGATTTAGAGAGTGGTGATCTCAAGTCAAGATCCCACCAATAAGTCTTTTATGTGTTCTTATAAAGGCAGGAAGACTTCTTTGTTCAAGGTCAGCCTGGACAGATGGAGTTTAGGTTCAGGCCCAGCATGGTAGGAATAATAACTTCAGGGCTGTGTCCTACCCAGCTAGTTGTTTTTTGTCTGTGCAAGACGAATCTCTGAATTATTTGCAATGTTAAATAAAAATGTACTTGCTGTCTCCCTTAAGAATCAAGGGGCTAGACTCATGGGATGCTGCTTCATGGGATAATTTAAAGGAACCTGGTATAATGACTGAATCTATATATAAATAAAAGACTGGACTTTTGATCTGCAAGAGATTAGCTATCTGGAGCGTTTTTTTTTTTTTTTATATTATATTATAAGAGAAAGTTGTCTGAAGCACAACACACACAGAAGAGTGATAGCAGGTAGAGAGAGAGAGAGAGAGAGAGAGAGAGAGAGAGAGAGAGAGAGAGAGAGAGAGTGCAATCTAGAAGGCTGTCTGGAGCAGAACATTGCCCATTAGCTTACAACCCATAATTTGATTTCAAGTCATTCTTTTCGAGGCGCCCAGACACCAAATCTCAGGACTCCCTCTCCAAGCCAAGGCTGGTTCTTTGCATGCACCCAAGATATCCTGATTCCTTGAGAATGATGGTGTCTGTTTCTCAGAAAAGGACAGGAGAGCCTGGTGATCTGACAAAAGGAGTTCTACTGAAATGTCCTGGAGAGTAACTGTGAGACTCTGGTACTACTTAAGGTCATTGGCCAGTCAGAGGAAGAAGCAGAGTTGTATGCAGAGATGTGGGTGACTTGGAGGAAGAAGGCAACCATATAGAGATCATACAGTGGATTATGGTGCTGCCAATTAGGCCATGGAAAGGGAAGTAGAATTTTACCTGGTCCGCTTGCTAACTCTGGAAGGATGCTCAGGAATAGCTAAGAAGAAGCTGGCTGATTGTGAAAAGAAAATGTGGAGTTCTGCAACCAGCTGGGGACAAGTTGGCCATGCTGGGACCCTGCTGCAGTGTCTGGACTGCTACAGCTGTGTCTGAAGAGCCTGGAGAACTTGATGTGTGAACAGACTTCTGGGTCCTGTGGGTCTTCCCTGGTAGCAACAGTGAGGTCCCCAAGGTGCCCCTGATTTTTTATGATGTGGCTGTGTATTTCTCTGAATTGGAGTGGGCCAAGCTGGAAGACTGGCAGAAAGAGCTCTACAAGCACATGATGAGGGGCAACTATTTGATATTGCTCTACCTGGATTATGCCATCTTCATTCAAGACATCCTCACCCATACAGAGAGGAAAGAAAAGCCTTGTGGAGTAAGGAGGAGACAACATAACCAAGGAAACCAAACACTAGCATCTCTCAGTCCAGAGCAGGTCCCAAATCTAGCTAGCCCTTTCCAAAAAGAATGAAAGGGGGAAAAAAAAGGGCAGACACTTGAGAAGTAGCAAGAGGAAGCACCATGGCTCCACCTGAGTCAGGTACTGGGATTCCAGCAAGCACCACCACTTCATCAATTAAACAGGAATCAGAAGGTGCAGAGGAACAGTTACCACCCTCCCCTCCACAGATATCCTGCCTTTTGTGGGACCAGGTGGTGGTGCTGTGAAGATCAAGATAGAAGCCCTTTTGAGGATGAACCTGAGAAGCATCTTCTACAATATGCAAGGCAGTCCTTGTATAGAGTCCACAAAAGACCCAGGAATAAGATTGGAGGCCCCAGATGGCATCATGCCCAGGGAGTACCTAGGGCGAATATTAGGTCATCCCCAGAAAGCAGAAGCTATGGGAGAGACACCCATATCCTTCCTTGACTAAGGAGTCAGGCATCCCTGTGCCCTGACTATGGATAGAGCTTCTGCTTGAAGATTAATCTAACAGTCCATCAGAGGACCCATGTAGAGGAGGAACACAGTAAGGCTTATAGTGGCTTGCCTATTGGGTCATGGGAAACACCACTTCATACTGAAACCACGGTGATGGTGGTTGTAGCCCTGTCATCTGTTCACTACCTGAGGAGCCCACAAGCCAGCATTCCCAGGAAAGCCATGCCTTCATGGGACAAAGGCCATCAGCTAAGCTTTACCACTGTAGTGAATGCATGCACTCCTTTCAGCAAGTGATGAGCCTGAAAACTTCACCAATCGTCAGCATACAGTTATCAAGCAGGGCTAGGCTGTGTCAAGGCCTTGCACTGGGTCTCAGACTTCTTTCCTCACCAGTGCATCCACAATGGTGAGCCCCCAGTATGACCCGGACTTTCACAGGGACTACTACTTGACTTCTACATGCAGTTGTACTCCTGAGCCCAGGAAAGCCTGAATATTGTCATGCCTTCTGTCCTCCATGGGAGCCCAGCCCTGCAAGACTCAAGACCTGAACAGAAAAGCTGGCCAGGAACTTGCAATAATAGCTAATGGCTTTTCTGGTAGAACCCACACCATGTCAGGGCCTTTCCTCTGTGCCCAACCTGACACTGGTCCCTCAATCTGGGCTGGCTTTGGAGAATCTGTTTTTGGTTTTTATTCAAATGGGAAGAAGCAGCCCTTTTCTAACTGTGTAAGTATGGAGACTTTGTCTTCTAATTCCTCCTTTTGGACCTTCCCGACTGTAGAAAGAATCTCTTATGAAGATCACCTGACAATAAAAAGCCAATGGCCAATGAGATGAGTAGATTAGATGGATTAGTAGTATTAGATGGGGTAAGTCAGGGTAAGATTGGAATTTTTTGCTCGTCTAACATTACTGATAATAGTATTTATCTAACTATATCTTATATATAATATCTATTATATATTATTTATATCATTATATATCTATATTATAATCCTAAAGGGAATTATTTGCTTAACATCTAAATTCACAGTTTTCTGTAGTCTGTTCCTGAAGGTTTGGCCACGTATGCTGAGTAGAATATTATCATTGCAACAGCTTGTGTCAGACCAAGTCCTCTACCTCTTGGTGGCCAGAGAGCAGATGGTAAAGTCATTCCTGACACCAGGTATACATTCAACGTGTGAGCAAATATACCCACCTCTGTCAACTAGATACCACCTCCTAAAGTTTCCAGAACCTTATAAAATAGTACTACCTGTTTTGGATCAATGTTTCAACATATGAGCTCATGGGGAACATTTCACAATGAAACCAAACGTTCCTCCCAAATATGCTTGATCCTCATGTAGTGAAATGTTACATAACTAACTCTAATTCTATAACTTCTCATTCAGCATTTATTGAGTCTAAATTCTGAAAAACAGCTATCTTCTTTCTTTTGAATTCTTAGCTTCAAACCTGATTCTGTTTTCCTTTCTCCTCCCGAGTAAAAGTCACTCTGAGGCTCTGCTGGGTCTTTGCATTGTGTGAATGGGAAGGGAAAGAGTTTACACCCTGACACACCCTTTTCTCCTTCCCTTCTCTTCTCCAGATGCAGAAAAGAGGATCATGTGTCTCTTTTTGTGAAAATGTATTCTGGTTTATGGTGTTTATCATTTTTTAACATGTAGGTTTTCAAGACACTATAGTATAGCAAATAACCTAATCTTATATTTGCATGGATAATTATCTTTGCTATTTGGACAATACTATGCTGTCATCCATTCTCAAAGGTGAGAACCCAGATCTAATCTATATACCCCTTATCTCCATCAGCTTTAGTTCCTTATACTGGGAGCTAGGATACTGTCCTTAGGTGGTATGGCCCAATCAGTCCCAGCTGCTTCCAGTATTCTTCACATAGGTGATGTACTCATAAATGGTTGCTACACTAAAAGCATGCCTATTTGATCCTAGGGAAACAAAAGACATAGTCTAGATGGTTTATAGAGCAAGTGGGTTAGATTGTTTGCTTGTTTGTTTTTCTTTCTCACAATTCTAAAACATGGAAACTCATGATTAAAGTGCTAACAGGTTTGAAATGCTGAGGTTCCAATACAGGCTTATAGCGGGTTGTCTACTCATTCTGTTATTTCACACAAACATGGATGAGAAGATCTGTTTCATAAGGGGGCTCACTGATGAGTTTGAACTCAGCCCTAGCTTCTAGTATTATCACCCTGGTGGAAGGAGTTTGGTATATGAAATCTGGAGCAGGAGACACATACATCTAGTCTATAGCACACATCTAATGGTAGAAAGGCTTGACTACTTTGAGGTTACAATACTGCAATCCTCAACACACTCTCCCTTGGAGTGTTGTCCAATGACAACCAGTGTAGAATAAATGAATCTGTGCTCTCTAAAGGGAAGAGTTTCTTTTCTGTGTCCTTTATTTCTTTGCTCTTCATCCCCCACCTGTTAGATCGAAGCTTCAACCTGGTAGGGAATCTTCTATTGCCTTAGCAGCTGCTTCAGAGAACACCCTCACCCAATATTGTCCACACACAATTTGAGATCCCTACTGGTTTGTTTTTCCCTTCAGTTTCAACTTCACAGAAATATCAATATGCTCATCTTAAAAGGTACAAGCCTCCACAGGAGCCAAGACCCCACTCCTAAATATCACCAAATGAACTAAAACCATCATGAATCAAGTGAGTGAAGCCTAATATTTCTGAATCATGTTTCTTCTTTCCTTCCTTTACCTGTACCTGAAAGAACACACAAGTGAGACAGAAGGAAGACAGCATGCTTGCATTCACACTCTTTAGTAAAACTGTCTTCAGGTCTGAGACAAGCTGTGGGATGTGTTAGGAACCACTGCCTTGTTTGCATTCGTAATCTCACTAGACTCAGATTCCATTCTTGACAGAGCAAAGGACCCTATGTGAGGCTGCAGAGGGAAACATGAAGTAACTTCACTCAGCTCCTCTACGCTTTGAGACTTTGTGCAAAATCCTATAATAGACATTTCACCTCAGAGAGGGAGAGTCATACCCACAGACACAGCATGGGAAGAATTAAAATCCATCCTTGTCCATCTGCCTGATCTCATAACCTATGCCCTAGTCCCACCAAATAGCACTTCCTCTGGGATTTTAATTCTGGAACAGGATTTCTCATCCTATGAAGATCAGAGTCAGGGAGAGACACTGCGAAATACAAATTTGCAGTCATATTATTAGAACTTTATTTTTGGAGTGGGGAGCCCAGAGCTACAGAATTCTTTATGTTAAAAGTATGCCCTGCTGAGTCCAATGATCAATGGATCTTGAAGTCCACTATTTTAACTATTCACATCAAAAATTCATAAGCATACCTGAAACAATATAGATTTTTAGGTTTTTTTTTCTCCCACATATAAGCAGAACCTTTATCAACCCCTGATTAAACGTATTTAGGATAAGTTCACCAAATTGTATAAATACGCTTCCTGCTATGCAACAACAACCATCTGCTATTCATCTTCCCCCCATGCCCCAGGTTCTGTGGCTGTACTGTGGATTTGGCATGGAGGGTCTGGCCACTGGGTTGTGTTTACCTTATCTGTGCTCTTCATATTTTTGTAGAGGTCAGCATGTAGAAAAGAAATCGTTTTAATCTGCTCTTGCACAGTGCCCTATTTCATTCCTCTGATCATTTTATCTGCCCTTCTTAAGACCTTTTCCAGCTCCATTTCCTCCCTTTTAGGGTTCATCAACCAGAACCACATGGAGTGCAGATGAACTAAGGTTTTGTACAAAGGCATTGCCCTTGGAGTTCCTAGGAGAGGCAATGTAGTTATCCTTAAAAAAGGCAAATCCTAGGGCTCGCAGCTTCAAATAGTTTGAGAAATGAAAAGGCAGAGGCGCTAGGGGTATGAATAATAAGTACTCCTCTTTTCTGTTCCAGTTTGCCTATCTCTTCATCCTTTGTAGCATCTTAAGTAGAAAAAAGCATGAATTGATGACAAGACATTAGAAGAGTGGCAAGGACTTGGCGGGCAGCAGAGATGTTCAATATCTGCTGGCCTATACAGCAGCAGACTGCCTTCTAGCCAGAATTGTTTCTAACATCATCCATCCCCCTTGTAAACCCAGTGCTCATGATTTTTTATTCCTGCTTATTTGTTGCCCAACAGCTATCCCAAATCCCAACAGCTCCCAGACCTTGCCCTTTCTATCCCTTTCACTTTCTAAAGCAGAGCACAAATTTGAAACAGAAATTTTGCTGAGCCATCAGCCTTAAGAACTAGTGATTTGATTATCTCGTTAAAGCAATTTAGTCTGAGTGTGAATGAAATTTAACCTTTTCAGGGGTTTTATGAATTTTAAAAGATATTTGTCAAACATAAGAAATCTAAGGATGCTTACAGTTTAAGGTGGATTGGAATATGAGTGAATGATTAGAGGTATGTGTTGATTCTGTATATATTTTTTAAGATAGTGAGAGAGCGTGTGTGTGTGTGTTTGTGTGTGTGTGTGTGTGTGTGTGTGTGTGTGTGTGTGTGTGTGTTCGTGTTTGATGTCTGGGTGCAAGTAAGTGGTACACAAAAAGAGTCCAGCACCATTTCTTCCTTTATACTGCACAGAAGTCATAGCACATTAAGAAAAAGCAGAGAACATTTGCAGGAGAAGCCCAAGTAAAGGAATCTCATTTTCTTTCAAACTCTCAGAACTGTGTAAGAGTATCTATATTTTCATGTGTGAAATTTCTGTTCCCTCTCATAACTTTACTTTCCCAAATCATTACTTTCTTGTGTATTGTTATAGATTCATAATATCTTTTGGGATCTCATCAATTTTTCCTTTTCCTTGTGTCTTTGTATATATTTCTCTGTACATTTCAGTGGCACATTCAGGTTTGAACTTCAGTTTCAAAGAATTTTGGTAATTGAAAGAATGTAAGAATCATTGGGTTTTTTTTTGTTGTTGTTGTTTGTTTGTTTGATTTTGTCTTCAAAGTCTTAGTGGGTATCTATTATGCCTTTAACCTGCTATCCAGTAATCATTCTTTTCCTAACAGAAGATAATTCTAAATTATTTTGGAGAAGTCACTGGTATACACTATAAATCCAGGGAATTTGGTTGATTCATGCCCAGCCTCAATTGAAGACGGGGAAATTTCTGATGGTTTTGGTAAAGGAAACAGCATATTCCATATGCCTCTTGCTCTCCTACTAATGCAGTATTGGGATACGGCAGTCCAGTCTGAGACTGTCATGTAAATGATAAAGAGGTCAGTCTTTGAATGTGAAAACTTAGAGAATCAGACTTCTAAAGGTTGAAGTCATCAGATTTTCACCAAACCAGTCTTGTGGAATGAAGTCACAGAAAAGAGGGAAAATAGATTCGGTGGCCATTATTAGGATTGTGCATTGAGATTTGATGTAAGACATTGCTTAACCCCAACCTATAAATTCCTTTCTTACAACTATGATTATTTCAAGCAATTGTGTTCTATCATTTGCCTCATATAGGATTAAAAAGGACAACTGTGCTATGGCTAATGAATAGGCTTCCAGTATAATCTACCACACAGTTTACTAAATGCTAGAGAATTCTTCTGGATATTTTCTCTCAACTTTTGGATGATTTATTCAAGTCTTTTCATTTTGGTAAACTTTACAGAAGTCTTCAAAATTCTTTTCACTTTGCAATCCTTCTAAGAGTCAAACGTAGTGTGTCTAATTAACTTTAGAATTCCAAGTGGTCAATTCAGGACAAAACATCATGTGTGACTCCAACTTTTTCTGATATAAAATTCCATTCCTTTAGACCTCTCCCTTACCCTTGTTAAAACCCTATCTTTGCTTGTCCAACCCAAATTATGAATAATTTTCATTTGTTGAGAATTGTTTTTTGGTATATATTGTAATGCTAAATACTATCACCCAAGAACTGGTTACCACCAGGGATGAGAGAATCCTCACACAGACCCACGTGACAGTATGTAAAGTTGCCCCCAAGTTATCCCTGATTGGTGAATCAAGATGCTTATAGCCTATACCTGGCAGAAGAGAGGTGAGGTTTGGGTTCCCAGGCTTGGGGTCTGAAAAAAAAATTAAAGGAGAATAAGGAAGAAGGTAGAGAGACGAGAAGATGCCATGGAGTAGGTAAGTTATGAGAACATGGTCATGAGGGCTGGCCAATTGATGTTAAGATAAGTGTAGATAGAACATTGCAAATTATAACAGGGTTATTAATGAAGAAGTAGATTTTAATAACTTAGAGGGTAGATATCTGCCCAACTCTAGTGCTTTAAAGGCTTATAATAAATATAAAAGTTTTGTGTCTTTTATCTGGGAACTGAATGATCAAAGGCAGGGTAGAAATCCCCGAATTGAGATTAAATATTTACTACAATGTTCATTAACAGCTATATTGCACTATGGTAAATATTATGCTGCAAATAGCTCAGAAACAATTCTCTGGAAATGTCAAACACTACAAATTCATTTTGATTATAAAATAATATATGCTGTATTCTGAGAAATAAGAAGATAAAGATATCTTAAACCAGAGTCGACATCATTATCCATAGATATCTTCTTATACATTTTTATTTGTATATGTGTATACATATACTTTTCATATTTTTATTAACATTATCTTTTCCTTTGAGACAGTCTCACATAGACCAGGCTAAGCTTCTACTCATTATGTAGTTGAGGTTGGCCTGGTTCTCCTGGTTTTTTGCCTCCACCTCCCCATTGATGACATTATACACATGCACCACCATGCCCAAGTTCTGTAGACTTTATACAAAATATACATTATTTTTTGTAATCTTTTACCAGCTTCATTACTTGTGTACTTTTGTGCTATAAGTTCATGTGTACTGTGTTCCTATGGCTTTTTATTATTGTAGTTTCACTAACTATCTTTTGGTAACTTTCATGCCTGTCATTAAATAGTCTATCAATCTTTTTCTTACATTAAATATTCAAG